>BSBK01001201.1:525000-1725000 GCA_027943335.1 Chamaecyparis obtusa
CAGGATTAGGATGTACAAAGAACTTAGGGGTGAAGCTAAAACTCTAAAGATATGCTAGACGATGCCCCAATTGGGCTGAAAAAGCCAAGATGGACTGACAGTAGATAATGTGTCCTAAAATGACATGGATTTGGGAAGGACATATCCCAATGATGATGATTGAATTAAGATCAAGGCTTGCTACAAGACTAGGAACAAGACTAAGGATGTGATGGGATGGGTTGGCTTGATCTTGGATGTTGGATAGCTAGAAGATGTGGATAGGATTGGAGGATGTTGGAAGATTGCTAGGAATAGTTGGATATGGATGAATGGCATTGGATTGCAATGAGGGTAGCCTATAGCTAGATACCAATGACAAGGGAAGATACCAAGTGATGGCGATGTGGAGGAAATGCTGAGGGATTAATGCTGGAGGAAAATTTGGATTTGGATGGAGGAACTGCTGGGAGATTAGATGGAAGATTTGCTTGAGGGTTGGAAGATGGAATGCTGGAGGAACCACTGAGGGATCTGGATAGAGGAATGCTTGAGGAGATTGGATGGTGGATTTGCTTAAGGATTGGAAGATGCAAGATTTTGGATGAAAGATAGTCTCCAAGGAATATGTCACCAAGGAATAAGATGCCCCCTGCTTAGGATAGTTCATTCATTCAGAGGCAGTAGGATGGGGTACGATTTGACAAAAGATATGCCGATAAGAGGATGAGGAAGGTAGATGGAAGATAGGATGAATGGATTGGATAGAGGATATGTAGCTGAAAAGTGTGATGGATGCCAAGAAGGTGCCCAAAAGCATGTATACCTAGTAGTCTTTGTTTTGTCATCAAGATCCAAAGGAGGATGAAGGAGGTGAGAGAAAAATGGGATGGAGGAGATGTTGGATAAGAGGTGATAGAAGGGAATGGCCCCAACTGCAGAAAGGAATTGGGGGGAGGCCTACACATGATGCCTGTTTGCCAGGTTTTCACCATGGTACTTGTCCAAGGTGCTTGAATTGCCAAGTTTTCACCATTGGGTGAATATTTTTCTCTTTTTCTTTTTTTTCTTTTTTTTGATACTTTTCGCTTGATTTTTCCAATTTTTATGGATTTTTTTTATTTTTTGCTGACTAGATGTTGACCTTCTGATATTATGATGTGTTGCTAACTTTCTGATTTGATGTTTGTCATGTTGCTGACTTTCTGATTTTGCTGACTTGCTGATTTCTCTGATTTGTCACTGACTATCTTCACTGATCTTTCTGATGTGCTTGGATGTTGGTACAACTTTGTTAGGATGGAGGAATTATGCAAAGGCATGGATGAGATGGGGGAGATGGGAAATATGGTGGTATAAAGTGTTTGGATGAAAAGATGGAAAGTGATCATGATAGGGGGATGTTGTCAGGATCAACATTGGCACATGTTGCGAGGAAGATGAATGAAGTGGATAGGACGTGGAAGATAGAGGTGGATGTGATGGAGGATTTACGCTAGGATATTTCAAATCTTTGGGACCCAAAATAGATTTAGGAGATGGAGGAGAAGACTGAGTAGCTGGGGGATTAGCAACTTTGGATGCCATTGTGGATGTTTCTTTTAGATGCATTACATCTTTTTGCTTTGGGATCCACATCATTTTTGCTTTAGCTTTGGTGGGCCTTTGTGGCCATTGGTATGCATCAGATTTTGCTTTTGCTTTGGTGGGCCTTTATGGCCATTGGGATGCATTGGATTTCTTGATTGGATTTTGCTCTATTTGAGCATGTCATTTAGACTAGACATGGCAATCTTTAGATTTGTGTGGATATTTCCCTTTATTCATATTGGATATGGCATCCAAATTGCGGGGAGCATTGGAGTGAATATGAAGAGATGTGTGGGATGGAGGAAATATAGATGGAGAGATGGAAGGAGATTGATAGATAGGATATGTGGGAATGTGCCTTTGTTGATCCTGACTAGGGATGTTTGGATTTTGGATGAAAGACTGAGTAGGATAAGATGGGGGATGATATTTTGGGATGTAAGGTCCCAAAATGGATTTGGTATGTAGAGGATATGTGTTGGAAGATTTTGGGACATAGGGACCCAAAATGGATTTGGAGGATGAAGGAGGAATGTGATAGGTTGCCCTGGGCTGTAATGATGGAGGAGGAGGAATAGCATTGTATGCCTTGGAAGATGTGATGGTGGGTTTGGAAGGATGCTTGAATTTAACTTTAGCTGTACCAACATTTCTGGAGGAAGTGCCTTCTTCTGATGTGTGACCAATGCCACATAATTTTGGATGTTTTTTTTATCCTGAATGGGATCTAGATTTCCTTGTTCATGAGCGCCTAGGCCTTTGCCTTGATAATTCCATTTCTTGAGCATTTTATCCAAACAAGGATATTTCTGACTTGGGGAATATGATAAACATCCAATTTCTAGTTCCCTGATGGAAGATATGGAACTTATTGCTTCTGCTTCAAGTGGACTACCTTTGACAAATGTAAGTGATCCAAGAGGGTAGAGTGATGGCAGTGGGATAGTTTGGATTGGAGGATACTCAAGAGGAGAGGATATGATGGTGGGATTTTGACTGGGATTGGGAGATGGTAATGGATCTTTAGTTGGAGAAACTGGGATGATAGGATCTTGGATTGGAGGAATTGGTATTTTAGGATTTTTGATTGGGGGTGATGGAAGCAATAGAACATGTGATGGGGGAAGTGAAAGGATTGGATCTTGATTATCTTTAATGGGTACTTCAACATGCTTTTGGGAAAGATCTTGACATGATAGGATTTGTGTGGATAGAGTGATGGGGGATGTATGGATGGACTCTTCAGAGGGGGTGGATGGATGGATGGGAGATTCTATAGCTATGATATTTGGAAGAAGGAAGAACTCTTTAGATGGTATGGATGAAAGGATGGAAGATTCTATAGCTGTGATGGTAGGAAGAAGGGTGAACTCATGAGGCTCATTAGATATGCTTTGGATAATGCCAGGAGGAGGTGACGTTGGTAGGCATTGGATGGAGACTTTAGATGGAAGGGACTCAATGATGCTAGGAGATGGAAGAGGATCAATGTACGAAAGATAGATGATAGATGGGAGCGATGGATGGGCCTCATCAATGATGCCTTCACATGAAGTTTTGAGATTGCATAGCCCTTCAACTTTAGGAGTGGGATTTGTTGTTGGCTTCCTTGTGAAACTCCTTGGAGACTTTCGGATTGGAGGAGGTGAGGGATTAGAATGTGGAGGAGATGGAGAGCTAGGATAGTCCTTATATGAAGATGGGGTGGATGGAGGGGAACCTGCTTGAGGGGATGATGGTGTTGAAGAGGTAGAGGTGATGGATTGAGGTATGGCATATGAAGCGGTTTGAAGGATGCACTTTGCTTGTGGGAGGGGATTTTTGGAAATGTGGTTTGGAATAGACGATGGTGGATTGAGATAGGATGGAGGATTGGGGAAAAGGATTGGAAGACTTGGTGTTTGGTTTTGAAAGGGTTTTGGAGGATAAGTGGATGGAGGTTTTAGATAAGGGAAGTAGCGTGAAGTGTTTCGAGGGGATGGTGGTGATTGGGATATGACCATAGTAGGAGATGGAGGCATGAAGGATGCATATGGAGGATGTGTAGTTTTAAGATAGGGATAAGTTGTGGATGGATAAGATAATGGATTTTCCTTTCCAAGGACATGAAAGGGAGTGCTAGTGGATAAGCGTGAAGGCATGATAGGATATTTTGGAGGAATGATTGGATGCTGAAAGATGTTTGGAGCAAACTTGCTAAGATTTTCAAAATATGCATTGTGATCTACAAGGCTTTCATCATCTTTGGGATAGGATGGATTGAGGGGAGAGACATAATAACCAAACTCATCATAATAGTTTTGAGACATGCTGACTTGTGGATGAGTTGGATGGGAATGAAGGATGAAGATGGGTTGGAAGACTAAGACTCAGATTGGGATGACTGATAGGATTAGACTAGGATTGGATTTGGCTCAAGATTGGAAGATGACTGACTCTAGAGGGAGACAAACAAGGGGATGGAGGATGACCGAGATGACTTTACTAACCTAGGATAGGAGAAAAGGATGACAAGATTGGATTGAATATGACTCGAAGACCGTGATTTGAGATTTCTGAAAGCTTTGGACATTTTCTGAATTTTGGGAGGATTTGGACTGACATGGCTATTTCGAGTATTGTGAACCAAGTTGTAGATCAGTTTGATGTTTTTCCAATGGCAAAGGACAGATTTCAACAAAGATTTTCGGAAAAGCAATCTCCACAAGGGATAAAGAAACCTTGTGGGATACAAACAAGATAACTGACTCTGATAAAGCTTTGAAAGTGTATGTTCTAACAATGTTTTCACAGAGTATTGACTGTCCAGCACTTCAAAAAGATCTACCTAAGGAAGGTGAGTATCAAAATCACTTGCTCACAGCTTGGTACCCCCTAGAAGGGAATACAAATGGTGAGTAATCTTGAGGCGACCCGGTAAACCCCTTGGAATCGGTCCTTGCACAAGGATTTTGATACTTTCAGATGTAGATAGGGTAGCCTCTATTTTATCAGGTTTTTAATAGTTCTGTGGAGTCTCCATACTCGGTTATGCTAACCGCCTGTGACTCACTTAAGAGCCTAGCCAAAAACGCTAGGGGAGGAATATTTACCTATCCCCATACATTTGCATTTGGCACAAAATGCCCGTGGATTAGGAGATATAAGTGAGTACTTTTTGCCTTCACTTTATTTATATACCGACCGGGGGGGATACCGGTTTGAGGTCATTCTCCAAGGAGGAAGTGCTTTTCTCCCTGGTCAGGCCTTGCTAAAAGTAGAACAAGTGAACTTGTCCAAGTCGAAATGTTCTACGTTGCTTACTTTAACAAAGTTTTACAGAAAAATTAAAGCTCCTAGATGTACATCATGCAAGTTGTTCTTCTTCCCAAATTGATTAAGTGATGTTTGAATTTGAACAATTGAAGACACAAGTGTTTAGGCTTTGATTTGTTCTTTTTCCAAAAGACTTTCGAGCATTTGCAGTTGCTTTGACTTGGGCATTCAAGATTGAATTATCATGTTGATTTAGAACTTTGAAGTGCTTTGTTTTGTCTTTAAGGCATTCGAGATTGAATTTGCGCTTTGCTTGAATTGAAAAGGAAGGAATAGAGATTTTTTCTTTTAATGCATTCAAGATTGGGTTTGATTTTCAAATGGACAATGACACTTTAGGACCTAAGTTCATTTTTGTTTAATTTCATTCAAGATTGGTTTTCTTTTTGACCCTTTCCTTTGATTGATTTTTTTGTACCTACAAAAAAAAAGACAATAGTTAGAATCTGTGAGTTAAAAATCAAAGTTAAGAAAATTTAAAAGCATTAGTTTACCGCTCTCTGGAATGAATGCACAGAGACAGAGCACGAATGCGCAAGAAATTATGACAGATGCGCAGCAACATAAAAATAGATTTTGCGCAAATGCGCAACAATATGGAATGTATGCGCAGTTACAAATGATTCTGTCCTAATGTGATTTTACAAAATTGCAATTTTGACAGAGTGTACCTACGCAACTCTTTTTGATGTATGCGCAACTAATTGAGATAAAAGCGCCACAAATTTTGATTAATGCGTAGTAAGTGTCACATATCTGCAATTATATTGACAAATGCACAATTTTTAATGATGTATGCGCAGCTTTTCCAAATTTTATATAAATGCATAGTTTTTTAGGATGTATGTGCAACTTTAACCCGAAACAGAATGTTAAGACCCAAAATTTTCAGAAATAGAAGAGAAAAATGGCCATGAAATGTTGATTTTGATGTCAATAATCAGGACAGGGGTCCCACCGGGCGTGCCAGAATGTGGACAAGGCTTTGAGGATACCTGTTTTGAAAGCTTCAAGCCAAACAAACATTAGATTTTAGTGTAAGCATGAAATCAATTCAAAACAAATAAAACTCTAAGCTAAGCCACCTCAGATTGAGCTAAAACAGGTGCACCCAAGCACTGTTTGATTTTCTCTTTCTTAAGGGGATGTGGGTGTGCTCTCTAAGCACTTAGAGCATGTTCCTAATGTTGATTTGGAAGGATTGAGACTCATGAGAACCCCATAAGTGGCACAAAATAGGTATAGAACACCTGATTTGCCCCTAAGGCCTCAAGGATCCAAATGATGCTAAAATGAAGATTAAGCTACATGATGTTTATGGTAAGATTGCTTTTAAACCAAATAGAGATGTGATATGATGTTATGCTTATGCAAAACAATGGAAGAAACTAGGTTAATCCATTAAATCTATGCTAAGATGTGTTTTAAGAAAGCTTGAAAATGATGAAAAACTAATAATTAGTATTGATTATGCTAAGTCTAGAGCTAAATGAGCATGATAACAATGATTGAAATAAAAGGTGAATGGGTTAGTATTTTGCTCTTGGAAATGAGGAGCATTTATAGGATTTAGGAAGGAGGAATGAGTGGCCAGGATCAAAATCCTTAAGAGAGGCCAAGATTCATTCAAAGGGGAGCACATGGATTGTGCTAGTTCAGGGCCACCTCCTTGTGACAAGTGTCATAAGGGCATTGGGTTGAAAGATGGGAGGGATGTGCACAATTTGGGAAATGTGCCTAAGGTCAAAGGGTGTAAGAAAGGGGTGAGGGGCTTCTTAAATGCATGATAAATGCATGTAAGAGGGATAAGGAGGCCTTAAATGCACTTAATGCATGTAAGAGAAGTTTCTAGAAGTTTGTTGACTTTGGGTTAAGCTTAGGAGTTGGCTAACCTTGGTTAGGGAATGTGACAGGATTAGGGGAGGGATTAGGATTAGGATTAGGGTTAGGACTTTCTAGAAGAGTCTAGAATTTCCTTAGGATAAACATGGATTTTAGGAAATAGATAAAGATTTATTTATTTCCATGGTTTAGGTTTGAGAATATTTATTAAAATAAATTTAATAAATATGAGGATTAAATATTTAAACTTAATTAAATATTTTGAGTTGGGATTAGGGTTAGGAAAATGAAGGGATTAGCCTTTAATCAAAATTAAAGAAGGATTAGAAGATTCTGGAAGAGGTTAGTGGTCTTAAGGAAATTGGCCAAGTTTTGGGCAAAAAATAAATAAATTATTTATTTTGAGATTTTTGGTCAATTTATTAATTAAATAATTAATAAATAAGGAGATAATGTTTAAATAAGATTTAAACATTTTTGGGAGGGATTTCTTTCTTTTTTTTTTGTTTTTTTGATCGGTAAAAGGCCAAAGCACTAAAATTTTTTATTAATAATAAAATTAAGTTTTACAGTGTGACCCCGCTCTCTGCAGGCACTGGTAGGAAAGAGCGAGGTTGAGAAAACCTCCAGCCTTGCCTGGGACCATTAGTCCTGTATATATACAAAATTACATGGGCATACCCATGACTCGACACTAGCCGAGATTTGTTAGATACATAAGTGTTGTGTACATACCCATGCCTTGACACTTGTCGATATTTAAATGGTGATGATTGTTACATAATATTCGTGGGTCTTCCACAGCTTAGAGATTTTCTATGATTTATTACATTTACACTCTTTTAGTGGGCATACCCCACTCTTTTTTTGGGAGGGATTTCTTAATTAAATATTTTTAATTAAGATAAAGGGATTTAATGACATAAAAATAAATAAATTAATTAATAAATGATGATGTCATCAGGAATTTTTCAAAAAATAAAATTACTTTATTTTCTAAAGGATTTTTAGGTGTCTACAATATTAACATACATATATTTATTTACCTTATCATAAAACATGAAAATATAAGGCCATTTTATCTATAATAAACTAATCTAACTTCTCCCTTTGAAACACAATATATTTACATGGAATTGATTCAAGATACAATTTAAGCTATCATTCAAACAGGAATGTTAAATCTTTCCCTCCCAAATTAAGTAACAAAATTAATAAATATTTAATTTACTAGGAAACTTTGCATAGATGTGAATAATCTTTTCTTTGAAATTCCTAAATAAAACATTTATATAAATATTCTTGAAAACAATTCCATAGAAGGACATCTTTCCTCATATTTACTTTGCATGCAAAGCACCAAGACATAGCATTCATTTCATCAATCTCACAACTTCAATGCTAACATACTTCTTCAACAAAAGAAAATCAATGCAACTCTTCCATAAACATTATTGTTCAATTAGAGGGAGGAAAAATGAATTGACCTTTTATATTTTACAAGCATTACAAATGCTAGGCTTTTCTACATAGCCATGATTACAACAATATACACAAAGGCTCAAAGCCAAACAACTAGATAACATGAGGTAGGGGTAAATTTCCAAATTCTCTTTATCTCCTTGAAAACTAGCAAGCTATGCCATTGAGAAATCTACAAAATAGCAAACAGACCATGGAGGCTCACCTCCTAACCTAGGCCATTTCATGGCCACCCCCAAGCTAGGGGAAACAAAGATGGATAGGGATTTTAACATGCATACATAAACACATATACCAATAAAAAACTAGCAACAAAACTAAAACATCAAATTCCCTTTCCCAAGGCTAGCACAACATGAGTCACCTTGGACCCATAGTAGGGGTGAAGGTGGAAGCTACTCAACTAGGAGAATGCCAAAGTACAATAGAAAATTAGCCTTTAACAAGGCTCTAAAATCTACTCAAAATGCCTTCACAAGGCCATAGGAACAACCATCCACCCTTCTCATACTCATCACAATAACAACACCCTTATGACCCCCAATAAGTATACACAAAGTTGGCAACATGGATGCCCATACATCCATGCCTTATCCCCTTCCTCCTAGAAGGACTCTACACTAGAAGAGTAGTCCCAACTTATGCCCTTCACCCATCAAGGCTCTCTTCCCTCCCAAGGGTGAGTTTGGCCTTGCACACCCAAAGAAGCAATACAACCAAGAAAGGAAGACACACATACATGCAAAGAGAAGAAGCCATGAACTTTACATAAATAACTATCATTCACACAACATAAGAAAATAAGTAAAAATGTACATAGCAATAAGAATAAGAGAATTTAAGACCCAATCTTGATCCAAGCTTATGGAAAGAGGGTTGAGATGAGCTTTCCAACTAGTCTCCTCCTTTGCTATACAACACCAAAAATCCTCCAAGAAAACAAGCCCAAAATTCTCACAAGTCTCCAAAATTGGAGAGTGAGCAATTGCCCACAAATTTTCCCTCCATCTCCTTAAGAAGACAAAACCCTAAACCTATCAAACCAAAAGAGGGAAAATTCAAATTCAAAATTCCAATGAAGAGTGGGCTTGACATGCCTCTTCCAATTTCGTCACTTTTCAAAAGAGCATCTTTTGGATGGGCAAAAATAGTCAAAAAACATCATAATGGTCAAAATTTGACCCCCAACACATGGCACCACTATGGGGTAGCCTATTTTTAATCTCCACCATCATAAATGGTCATTAAAAGCCACTCAAAAGACCACTCAAAGATTGAATCCGAAAATGAAAGAGATTCCCACTCATGGCCCCTAAAAATAGAGACCACTCACACACATTAAACACTTGGGCATGCCAACTCACATGACATGTGTCAATTGACACCACAAATAAATCACATTACACACAATACACATGGCATTCCAAGTAGACTAAATAATAAAGTAAAATAAACATAATTCAATAATTACATTCATGCACCACTTTAGAAAATTACACTTTACAACAAGGTCAAATTTCTCCCCTTGGAGATAACCTTGGCTTAACATGATTTTACAAATATCCATCTTTGATTTCCCCTAAAAAATTCCATGGTCTTTCCTGCACACTTGACAAGGTATTAGTAGCTCATGAAATGTCATAAATCATATATATATATATATATATATATATATATATATATATATATATATATATATATATATATATATAATACATCTAAAAATCACATTCTTAACATCATAAATTTCTAATTGCATTCATAATAATTCTCATCATTTTCAACATTGCATTTCTAAAGCACATAAAGTCAAGAATAAAATGATACATGTTAATTCACCTAACATAATAGTCATGATCATTTCCCATAAATTTTCCTAACATGAATGTAACATCAAGGCATCATACATAAATCAAATATTTATCAATTACTATGCTCATGACCTACTGAATAGCATCAAAGTGAAAGTCCTATATCATCATCACATAAACATAAGTCATCACATAGTATCAGAATATAATGTCTCTGTCTCAATAGGCCAACATGATAAAATAAAGTGTCAGCACGAGTCAAAAGATGGAAAATAATCTACTATGAAATGATGTCACGGGGTGAGGCCACACATGTTGCAACCAATGACCAAGGGGGAGATTGTTGGAAATTTGGCCGAGTAGGATATCTAGTTGTTGTCATTATGGAAACATATAATCACTATGATGATTTCACTATAGAATAAAATAGTTTTGTACGAGTGCAAGTAAAAATTGTCTAAGTACAGTAGCATTTACAAGTCTAATCAAAGATAGTTTTGGTTAGCAATGATCACAGAAGCAAGTTCAGTGCATGTGCACTTGAACATGGATAATTCTATGTATAACAAAGTCACATATGAAAGCACAAGTCTGTATGACATGTATGGAAGGAGATGTTGAACATTAACAGAGAGTACTGAAGTTGACCTGAACAGAGAAAGAAGATAGAATGAGAATATTAGTTAAGGGATTTTTTTTTTTATCAAAATAATTACTTAACCATATAAGGGATGACATCCTAGATGTTAACCCTTAGGAAACATGAACTAGTTTTATATTTTGGAAAGAGTTTATGCTTAGTAAAGCCGACTGGAAGTTATTATTCTTAATAACTTGTATAAATGTAAGAAGCATGTAATGCGAAGAAAAAGAGAAGCATTAAGTTTTGTAATGTTATGATGTGAAGTTGTATATTGTAAGAAGAAAAGAAAGTAGACTCTGTATATGAAAGAGAGCCTAGAAAGCTAAATCAGAATAGGAAAGCTATTCGACAACAATTAAAGGTTATGTACTTTACCTTTGTATTCAGATATCATTGTATATTGCATGTTTGGGCAGTGAGCTCATCTTGCAAACACTCTATTTTGTAATATCAACTCCTAATAGGGTTGAGGCTTCTAACAAGGCCTAGAATCCTTTAATCAGGACAACGACACTATATGTATGTAATATGACTCCTAATAGGGTCAACATCCTTAACCATATACTTTTGATTAGTGGATCAGTTGTGGGTATCATCTCCACTGGGGTTTTCCCTTGGCCAGGGTTTCCTCAAGAAAAAACATGGTGTTATGAGCTCATTTTCTTTATTGCTATGCTTTTTGTTTAGTCTACTTTGTTTTGCAAGCTTTAAGTTAATTTGTTATATCCATAATTGGGAAAAAGTAAAAGTTTTTAGAATACTGATTCACCCCCCCTCTGAGTATTGCCTATTTCTAACAGGAAAGATCAAAACATGGAAGTTACACTTTACAATTATTTTCTAAAAATGTAATATTTTACTCATAAAATTTTTGTATTTATGCTCCACACAAGCTGTGAAACTAGCTAGAAGTGGTTCATTGTATTTTTTTTCAAATAATTGATGAATACATATGCCAAATGTGGAGGAGATATGATGCATGAGTAAGGTTCATTCATTTCCTGAAATGATTGACGTGTGTTGGATTGTCCCCTGATGTCTCGCTCTTCTAAGTCTCCTTGATCCTCGTTGCTTTGTGTCTTGCAAAAATGTGAAAAGATAATGGGTTAGAACTAGAATATAGTTCTAAGAATTGACTGATCTAGATTCATACACATCTCCTCCCCACCACATAGGCATCCATTATTTCAAACCAAAGTGTAGTTTTATTCTAACATATGTGTTTCATATGCAATGCTAGATGTCTCTACTTAGCAAGTGGAGTTAAATGTGGCTCCCACAAGGGTTTGAACCCAGCTTTCTAATAAGAGACATAGATATAAAGAAATATCAGATGATCATGTACATTCAACAAGAGTAAAATGTAATGATGAGATATAAGAGAAGAAGTATAGGTTTAGATGGGCAGCCATAGTGAGAAATACCTACAAAAAGATCATGATTTGCAATAGAAGCCTTCAAAAGAATCCATCAAATTCCCAAGAGTTTCCAGAGATGCCACCAATTTCCAGCTCAAAACCTCATGGCGGCGCCAAGAAGAGCTCCAAAAAAGGGAAGAATGAAAACAAGATAAAATGAAAGTTTTTTTAGGGTTCAGATGCCTATATCCTTATAGTGAAAGACAAAGGCATTTTTTTGTCTTGTTTTTTATTTTTCTCATATCCTTGCATAATACCCTCGTGGGTATTAGGGAGACCTTCGAATTTTGTGGAGTGATTTCATATCACTAATGTCTTATTTCCCATGATATTAAAATGGTATTTACTTTATACCATTTTATTATAATGTAAAAAATCAAAATATTATTTTAGACTTTGAAGGATTTTCATAATGCATACTTTATTGTATTATTTAATAAAATTATTAAATAATTTATACTTTGTCATTTTAACAAATATTAATATATAATAATAATATTATCAAGTGATTTAATTATCACTTAAATAATATTATTAATATATTAATGTTTGTTAATATTAAAAGACTATAAATTATTTAATAATCATTATTACTAATATAATAAATTATCATGCCACGTGTCTTCATTCCGCTGCACATTCCAAAAGGAGGTGTTTTCCAAAATTTGGTCTGAAATGCATTGTGGGTCGTAGATCTCATGTTTCATCTTACAATGGTTGTTAGTTGGTGATGAATGCTAAGGGCCCCATTCTGGACACACATCCTCTTTCTAGAGATCCTTTCCAAAAGGAGGAGGTCCTTTCTCAAATCAGCCTAAAAAGCTCTGTGGAGCCTTGATTTGAGGTTCATCCAACGACTGTTAATAGTTGATGATGGGTGTTGTAGACCCCACTAGTTTTTTTTTATAATAAGAGACATAATGTCCATCAGAAAAGGATAGAGAGAGAAGACACTGTCGGTGAAGGAAGGGCAGTTGGGTTTCGTACTTCCTGATGTCAAGGTTTGATTCTTCAGACCACTAGCGTTGGTTGGTCTTACAACACTCTGATTCATTTTTAATCTCATTAAGTATTGGGGAAACTATAAATAATTCTCATCGAGTATCATATGTTACTTTGATTATTCTATGGGCATGAGATACTCCGACAGGCTCATTGGGATTTTCGTACAAATACTTTCTATGGAGTTTTTTTGGAAAAGATGTCATCTGTTGCTACATATTATGTGATAAGAATTGATGACAATTTTCAAAAGGTCAACAAGATGGGACTGATGATTAGATGAAGTTATTACTATTTCAGGGGATTTTATGAGATTTTTGAGGGATAGGGATGCATTTATGAGGGTATTTATGATGATATTGATGAGGCATGACTTTTGGGCCATTTTTATGCCTTTTTGAAGTCCTTTGAGGGGCTCAAGATTGGCCTCTAGACTGAATCTGACCCAAGATTTATTGCCTTCCTAGAATACAATTGGTTCAGAAATGTATAGGTAGGAGTTGAAGGCTCAGTTGTAAATAGTTTTGGTTTTATGTAGATTGGAGAGCCTTAGTGACTATTTTCAATCCTTTTTCTCATTCTATTTTAGCTCAAGTAACCCATTTTTGTAGATGCATGAGTACATTGGAGATCATTTTTATGTAGTATTTTGCCTTCCTATTTATTGCAGATGTTTTGTTGCAGGTTATAGTTTGTGTTAAATAAATTGTCATAGTTTTGTGTAGTGAAAGTTTATCTTTCCTTCCTAAACACATAAATTTTCAAACCTTTCTATGAAATACTTATGCATGAACATGAAGTAATAGGTGGTGTGAATTCATGATTGTATTTAGGTGTGTTTTCACAAATCATTCTTCTGCATGCTGCAAGTTTCAATATTTTGGTGTATCACCTCATTTACAACATTTTGAGTTTAATTTATTTTACATCTAGTCATTTTACAATTTTTTTCATCTTTCTATCCCTTTTCCTTAGAAAGTTAAGTTTTGAGACTTTATGTGAAGTATCTTATAGGAACCAGCCTAGAATCCGTAGATTCACCCCAATTTTGAAAAACCCACTACCCAAGAGTGTTTCCATGTTTCTTGAAGTGATTGAGTTTTTTGGAATTTAATCAAGGTACAAATTTTAGAGATAATAGTTGGAATTGTATTGGAATAGAAGATGTTGTAAGTCATTTCTCTTGTACTAGATAGTTTTTCCACCCTTGTGAATTGTAATCAGAGATTGATGAATGAACCCGACTGAGGGCCATATCATTGAACTGTAAGAAGTAATCTCTTGGCAATGGGTCTGTGAATGCATGTGCATTCCCCTTTTGTTTTTATTTTCTCTTAAATAGGCCATAGTTTTAACATAGTACATCTATCTAGTGGGTTTGACTCCCACTGAGGTTTTCCCTTAACTAGGTTTCCTTGTAAATAAATTTAGTGTTTTGAGTTATGTGTTGTGGATATTGCATTATTGTTTATCCTCCAGATCTTTAATTGGTTTGAGTGGTTTAAATTTTTAACTATTAGTACACAAGTATTTTACCCCCCCTCTCAGTTGTGCTTGCCTCCTTTTGGGCCTAATAGACTCTTCATTTTTATGAAGAAAGGGTTAAGGGAAAGAGCACTACTAATATAACATATAAAAATATGCCAAAGTTTTCTAAGAACATTCAAGGAATTAATGCACAAGTTATCCTAAGGAAATAGGATCTGAATGAAACTCCATAACATGTATGCATTAGAAATGATCACATATAATATGAAAAACTTTAAACATAAGCCATAATGTGAACCATAAAATGACACTTACAAAATATAAAATCTTAAAGCATAATCTACTCAGTATAATTCAAAGATGCATACACCCAAGTCAGAATCAATATCTAATCAGCACAAAAACCATCTATGAACAATGAATCTTCAAGAGACCAAAGGGCTGGAAGAATAATTGGTTGTATTTCATTGATTCAATTGTACACTACAATTTAAGGCTGCTTTCAAAATATCTCCATGAGAGTCCTCTTTCTCTCCAAAAGTCTCATGAGATTTCTTTTTTATCCAGAAGTCTTATCCATATTATAACATTTTACATTATATATCAGCTAAGGAATGACCTAATTCCAATTAACAGAAAGTAGTTTCATAAAATACGCCAGGTGCCTTTCTTTACAAAGAAAAGAAGTTCCAACTTCTATCACTATCCTTGAAAAATTGATAGCTAGCATTTAATCCTTTAACAAGATCAAATTCTCCATTGTTTTTCTTACCAACTGCTCCTCCACAAAAATCACAATGGCCTCTCTTGTAAATATGTCTAAACAAAATAAAAATGATCTTGTGGATGCAAGACCCATGGATGTCTTATCTTTAGCCAAGGATGACACATGGAAGATAGGCGCAAAATATTTTATGAAAAGGTACTTGAAACTTAGTAAATTTTCATTGTACAACTATGTGTAACTCTAAGACACACCTAGATCTACTAGCAAAAATACATTTTGATTTGTGCTTCATCAGACACATGGCGCTGGAGTGAAGCTTTTGATAAAGGGAAAATAAACCCCAACCCAAAATGCATGTTGTGTTGAAAAGTGGCAAACACGCATAACTCTTTAAACAAAATCGGAACAAAGAGGAATATGAAGTAGCGGGAAAAGGTATTTCTTTGTAGAATGGTGGATTTTAATTCATAGCTACAAAAATAAATCCTAAGCTATACCAAATAGTACCAGATCAAAATATGTAGTACAACTTTGCGTAGACCAAAACTAGGTTGATAACATCACTATCGATAATATTGCACTAGATCAAAGGATAAGTTGGAGATAAGAATACCATACTGATCAATGACATAAATGAAAAAATAACAACCATCAATGGCCATATTTGACAATTGGATTGAGGAACAACTGGATGGAACCTGGCACTAACATGACATGTTCAGATTTGGGGCCAAGTTTTTGGGTCAATGGATCCCTAAGGACCATTTACTAGCTTAGGGGTGCTCCAAACACCACGAACTTGACAAAATAGGGAAAATAAGAAGGAATATAGTTTACTTAGTTTGACATAGAAACTCAAATCACCATGCAAACATATGACATTAGATTTATAGTATATTAGCCAAAAATAGGCTTGGATAAGAGCTAGGATAGGAAACACTAAGGTAAGGGCGCATAAACTGGTGTACATTATACAAGGTTATAATCTACGATGCTACACCTTACACCATTGTCTATCCTTTTTGGAAACAAATTTAAACCTTTAATGGTCAAGAGAATATAGAGTGGTAAATTTCCCCCTAATGTCATCATTCTTGAAAATTTAAACATAAAAATTGTGAGTTGTGTAGAAATACAAATATCTCCCCCTCATGTGTACATCCTTCTTACAATTGAACACTCCTATTATTCAATTGAGTAATTAAATCAGGAATCTTCAAGGAAGTTGAAGATATATCTATAGTCAATCATTCGAGAATTCCAATTCATCAATCTTTATCAAGTTTATGTGTTCCTCCATGAATAAAGTCATGAATAATTCCTAACAAGAAACACCAACTTTTTATGAAGGCTTCTTGAGATAAGAAATTCATTCGAAAGATATCCTTTGTCAATTCATTATTTCCTTTAGTATTTTTAGCCTCTTCCCTACCATAGGTAAGCTCTTCCACATCATATATGATAGCTCTAATGGAGGTGGATTCCTACCTAGCATTTGAATTATATAAGCCCCTATATATCACAACATTTCTGCTTTTTTTCCTATGTAGAGTTTACATATCTAACTACTGAAATTTGCATATTTGTAGAGTCCAAATTGATACATAGAATATTCGATTTTGAATAGGAAAAACTCAATATATCAACACTATATCTTTTTCTTTATGTTGAATCTTGTCAATTTTCTCACCTTTCACCCAGTTTGTGCATCATTTCTTATCTTAATTATATCAAATATCATAAGGGAGTAATCAATCATAGTGTGTAACTCTCCTAAAGGATTGGAGTTGAGATTAATTAATCATTTTCCTTTGAATGAAGTGTGGTGGGGAAATGATTCCTAGTTTACATATTTAAGCTAGTGAAACCCTTATTTCCATATAGCTCACCCATAATATATGCTTCTAAATTTATAATTAAACTATCCATTTGTGACTACTTATTGATCATGTGTAGTCATCCATTAAGATTTTATAATACAAAGTTATTCATCTTGACACACATTATTTGGATTTGCATCTAAGTTCAAACATGATCAAGTAGATTAGGGTTGCGTTTTACTAGTTAATGATTCATCTCTCATATAAAGCATACCTAAAATTTATGTGGCATATAATTTGACACGAAAGATAAAAAAAAAAAAACTTGTTTGCAAATAATAAGAATATTTAATAGGGACCATTATTAATTTTCTCTCAAGTGCAAAACAATTTAGAAATAATTGCACTTTGTAAATCAAGGATGACCAATAAATTGTGATCATGGAATGATAAGTATACCCTCTCAAATAAACATTATCTTTTCTTTATCTTTCACTATTCTTAATTTTCAAATATTTTTTTTTTACAATAATATGCTCTCAAATCGCTTATATAATATTATCATTTTTTTTCCTTATTATTTTCTTGAATTCAACAACTTCAAAATAAGAGAAATGTATTCATAATACTAGAATAATATTGTCATCTAAAATTGCATTGTTATTGAACCTAATTCAATGTTTCAAAGACACATTAGGAATTATCTCTCAAGTGTTGGAGGATACTAAACCTAAGATCAAACTTCCAAATAATATGGCTCCCTAGCCTAATTGCAAGTGCTTATCAAACCCAACACAAATCAAGTCAATTTCCTATTAAGGGAAAGTAAGAGAATTTCATCACACTTTATCTTTTCGAGAAATAATGAACTCAAAAGTCATTTTAATGAATTTGATGGTTCACAAACCATCCAAAATGCTAACATACACTTGAAGACTTCAGGAAACAAAGATGAAGGGGAATGGGTATTAAGGGTTGGGAAACTCTAAAATATGAAACTCTAATTAAACAACACATAATTTTATTAACAAGGACTTAAGTGTGTTGTTTAGATTAGTGGAGAAGGCATACAAGTATGAATAACTCTAAAAGTTTAGAAGGTTGAAAAAAATATAAAACACCAAGAAAAATACAAAACATAGTCCAAACTTAGACATTTTATGGATTTTTGTATTTTTTAACTCTTAGGAGATCCATTTAGACTTTATAAAATTAGTCATAAACAATAGATCAAAATATGATATAAAACGACATGATAAAGAATTACAAAAATAATTACACTACAAAAATATTTAACTTTGATAAGTCTATATTCAAAAGTTTATTAATGCTCTTAATATCTACCCAATAAGAAAATGGTCTTTGAAAGTTTGCCAATATTACTCAACATAGATATATAAGACATTTGTTTTAGTGTTAAATACAAATCGTGCAAATACATCAAGACTAACCAAAGTATCCAGCATATGTGTTCATCTACATGGCAAGCTCAATATACTAAATGTATATACAAATTTATTCTAACTTATTCATTCCAACTCTAATTTTATTTTAACTTATTCATTCCAACTCTAATTTTATTTAGAAAAGCACATGATACAACTATATATTATGTTAAATAATGTTATGTTAAATCATGTTCACATATCTACCATATATTATGTCAAAAGTTTGTCCATTTGTCTACATTCATCAACTCTCTTGTACTTTAAAAATCATAGATAAGAGGACTTTTCACTACATTCTTAAAAACCCATCCTCTCAAACAAAGTATCACTAAAACAAGATTCTTCTCAACTAGAATTTTCTTTGCTTCAACATTTAAAAAGCAAATTTATTATTATTATTACTTAATAAAGTAATCTTCAAACACACTCCAATAAACATTACCCATTCTCTATACAAGAGGAAGCCTTGTTGTAACTCCAGGCATAAAAAAATTAATTTTCCTATATTAAACCAATTGGATAAGGTCGAGAAGATATTTTGTACCGACAAATATAGAAATATCATGTTAGATTACTTTTTGTGATAATCGTGTCAAATTATTTAATATGTAAATTGTTTGTTTTGTTATGTCAAACATTTAATCCGTCCCATCTCGTGGGTCTCGTGGAAACATTATAATAATTAAAAGTGGGGGTGCCATATAATTCACGTGGGCATTTTAATAACACCAAATAAAGTGCTTCCACTTATGCCATGTGCTCTTTAATTAGGATTTAGATTTATTAAATTAGAATATTGTTTATTAAACCTAAAAATTGATTAATTTATTATTCACTTGACTTTTGAGTATAATGTCGACCAAATCAATTCCAGATTCTATTGTTGGCTTTTCAGCAATATGTTTCCATTATTACCTCGTAAAAGTCAAATATACGATTTAATAAGATTATGAGAGCATTTTCATTAATGTTAATTTAATCATGGCTAACATGTATGAGAATATTTAATCACTTAATTTGGTAGAATCTAGGTTGAACTAAGTATGTGGGAATTCAATTAGGCTTCCTTAATTTGGATTAAGACAGATAATATGGAAAATTAAGTGAAGTGCATTGTTTAAAGTTATAAATAATTAATTAAATATAATTCAGTGGTTATTGGTGATAAGTGATGGAGAAATGGGCCAGCTTGTCATAGATATTTTGCCCTCTTTCAATAGAAATTATAAAATATATTGGTCGTGTGTAATCATTACTTTTGCTTGTTTTTTTTAATTTAATATGATTCCAACTTTAACACTTGTAACAAAATAAATCGCTACTTGTGCAAGGATCTAAGAATATAACTTTAAATGGATATTGTCATTCAATTTTTTTAAAGGAGACAGATATTTTTTGGTTGAAGAAAAAATTTATAAATTAAATATAGGCAAATTATTATTGTAGGTTTCACCACAAAGTGAGATTGGTTGTGAAAGTATAGTTGGTAGTGAATAAACAATAAAATATTAATAAAAAAAACAAATCAAGTTGTGGATTAACATCTATCCTTAAATTTTCAATTGGAGTGATCTAGAGTTAAATATATATTGGAATTAGTATTAATTTTTCAATTCTTTTAGTCAAATCAACTTTGATTTTTCTCAATAAAGTTGATTTGAAATGATATTCATCTAGCTTTTAAGTGGGTGAACTCACAATAGTGGGTAACAATTTTTCGGAGAAAGCAATTTTTTTCAAAAAATTACAAAAGTGCGCATTTACTTGCAAACTTTCGATGAAAAGTATGACAAACTTTCGATCGAAAGTAACTTGCGATCGAAAGTCTTGTACTTACGTTTGATCGAAAGTAAAACAAGACTTTCGATCGAAAGTCATTTGGTTAAAATTTTGGTGGGGTTTAAATCCCCGCCGAAACTGTCATTTTCACAGTTTTGGCAGAGTGGAAAGTGAGGCATCCAAATTTCAGCCATCGTTTTCAGAAGTATTTTATAGTTTATTTTATATTATTTATTGTTTTTAATATATATATTCATGTATATACATACATACACACACACACAGATATATATATATATATATATATATATATATATATATATATACATATATATATATATATATATACATATACATATATAGATATACATATACATATATAGATATATGTATATGTATATATATATATGTATATGTATATATTATATGTATATGTATATATATTATATATATGTATGTATGTAGATATACATGTATACACGTAGATATACATGTATATATGTAGATATATATGTATACATGTATATGTATATATGTATATGTATATATATACATATATACACATATATATACATATATACACATATATATGTATATATATACATGTATATACATATATAGTATACATGTACATATATATATACACATATGTATATATATGTGTGTGTGTATACACATATATGTACACATATATACATGTATATACATGTATATATATATATATATGTATATATATGTGTGTGTGTATACACATATATGTACATGTATATACATGTATATACATGTATATATACATACATATACATGTATATATATATATATATATATATATATATATATATATATATATATATATATGTATATACATGTATATATGTACACACACATATATATATGTATATATATATATATACATACATACATGTGTATATATATATATATATATATATATATATATATATATTATATATATATACACACACACACATACATGTATATATATATATATATATATATATATACACACATACATGTATATATATATATATATATATATATATATATATATACACATGTATATATATATATATATATACACATGTATATATATATATAATACACATGTATATATATATATATACACATGTATATATATATACATGTATATATATATATATACATGTATATATATATATATACATGTATATATATATATATACATGTATATATATATATATATATACATGTATATATATATATGTGTGTGTACATATATACATGTATATACATATATATATATATGTGTGTGTGTGTGTGTGTGTGTAAACACATATATACATATATACATTTGTATACATACATATTTATGTGTATATATATACACATGTATATATACATGTATGTGTATGTATATATATATGTATACATGTATATACTGTTAGCCGAGTTTTCTATACTTGCATAACCTATGAGAAATTTGCATTTTACCTTGCAAAACTAGGTCTTTGTCCTTAGGGTTTCACAAAAAATTGTCATGCTAATGTCCTAAAACCCTACCCTGATTTATTTCGTGTTACTTTTTCGTGGCACTTAAGTCTTTCCTTGCACATGGTCTTATTTCCCTTTGTTCGCTAGGTCTCGTAATGTTTTAATGTTGACAGGTTTCATCTAGCGATCTAGCGACTAAAGGATGTCATGATGTGTTCGCCGAATCTCCAAGCTCTGAGTAGTTAGTGGTAAACCATCTAGCAATTTGGCGAATATGGTTGTCACTTATTCTCTTATTTTTGGCGGTTAGTGGCCTGGTATTCAACGATCCAATGAACAAGCACTTGATTAAGCATGTTACCGTTGTCGCTCATTCTCTTAATATAATGGTCAGGTTTCAAATGATCTAGCGACCTGGTGAGGATCATTGACGCAGTAAAGATCTAATGGTGGTGCTTCATCTCATGACTTATCTGGGGTTAAGTGTATGATCTAGTGACTTGGCGAATAAAGGCTATTCACGTGTTCTCTAAGTGTAACCGGGGTTAAGAAAATTATTTTGAGATCAAGTGAATGCATTCAATCACGTGATCTCGTGATTAAGCATGAGTTAAGACAAGAGTCTAAGAGAACATGAGTTTCTTTCAATCGCGGGATCTCATGACATAGCCATGGTTAGTAAAGGAGTTTGGAGAATGCGAGAGTAAGCCTTAGTCATGTATTCTCTAAATACAACCTTAGGTCACGCAAGGGTTATGAGATTACGCGAATGTCTTTGTTCGCATGTTCTCTAGATCAAACTTTAGGTTAAGAAAAGGTTCAATGACCACGCAAATGCTTCATTCGTGTGATCTCTAAATGAGATCCTGGTCAAGTAAAAGGCTTTGAGATCTAGTGAATGCCTCAGTCACGTGTTCCTATAATGAAGTGTGGGTTAAGCTTAAAAACTTTGAGACTCAGCATGGACCATTGATAAGCATAAGATCGAACGACAGTCGATGATTCTCTAGATGTGACCCCAGTTAAGGCAAAAGTTGGGTGATTCAGTGAATGCTTCAGTTGCTAAATCTCGTGATCAAACTAAGGTTGAGTAATGTATTAAGAGATTACGAGAACATCCCCAGTCACTGAATTGCTGAATGAGTAAGGTTAAATTCTCTGGGTCATAAAGTGAAAAAGAAACTCTAATGTGGAAAGTGTGTGTGAAAATTGTACCTGATCTATATACACAACACTTCAGTAAAACATTAGAGGTTAGCAAAAATCATGCAAAATTGAAATCTAATCTAACCAAGTGATCTACTGCCTTCTAGTAGGTGCGAGATTGATGTTCTTAGATTGTAATCGAGATCAGTGACCTAGACAACACCTAAATGAAGGATTTGAATGCAAAACTGATATGAAATATGAATGCAATTAATCTATATTTTTGATATTTTCTATGCAATAAGATGAAAACTTGATATGGAATCTAATCTATATGAAAATTGATATGCTAAAATGATCTAACAATGATATGAAAAAGAATCTAAATGAATGTAAAACAAACAAATTGATCTCACAACAATGTTGATGCGCAATAAGCTTTGATTCTCCAAATTCTAATTCTCCAACGTGATTGTGCAAAAATATGAGATGCTTTGAGATGAGCTGAGGCTTTAATTTATAGAAATCCAGGGCTTTGGAGGTGCATGGAAGAAAGTCATAAATCACTCAGATTAACTCAGCTTGATTTTTGAGTTATCTGATAATAAAGATAATTTAATTCACAAAAACATGCAAATCATGCAAAAACAACCTTTTAACTCAAATTAGAGTTTAGATCAGCTTTTTGAACTCCAAAAGGATGTTGAGTTCTAAAAAGTCAACACTTTGCATTGATTTTCTAATTTGGAGTTTAACTGTTTCTTTTGAATGTGCATAATAATTACGAATTAATTAAATAAATAAAGTGATTTATGCTCAACTTAACTGATTTTTGAAAATAAATAATTGATTTATGGGTTAATCAATTATTTAATCAAACTTTTATTAAAAACTATATTATTAAATAATGACAACTTGCTTTAATTAATTAAATAAAAATTTAATCAATTATTCATAGGATATTGGATTTATTGTCAAAATTAAATAATACAATTAATAATAGATAGAATTAAATTTAATTACACAATTAAGTGGCAAGATATTAAATCTAATTAATTAAATATGAAAATATTCAATTAATCAAACTTAGGATAAATGTGATTTATTGCCAAATAATCATTAAATTAAAGATAATTAAGATAATTAAGAATATTGCTAGGAATATTCCCCGATGCAGAATTTAAGATAATCAATTATGATTCGATGATGTTTAGATGTGTCTTAGATTAGGACTTTGATGTCAATTTCGTTCGAATTGTTGATATAAGAGATTAATGAACTTATAGCCCATTTTTGGGGTATTACATTTTGCCCCTCTTTGAATTACTGTGCAAAGCATAGTGGACAGTTTGTGTTTGATAGAGATATGAAATGGATTCAAAATTGATAATTGATATGAGACAGAAGCTGATTGATATTGATTTGATATGAAGATAATAGGTCTGAATGACCAAAGATAATGTTCACTGTAGCAGCGATGAACCGAGGATTGTGAAAAAAAAGTGTCAAAACGCTTGATTCCGAACCTTATGATTGCGAAGAAGTGAGTGATTGGTTCTAGACTCGATTGTCTTAGCAGAACTAGTAGGTATCACATCCGAACCCTTCAGTTGCCAAAGAACCAAGGAAAGAACACTATGATCCGATGGTTGCAAAAACTGATACAGTTTATAAGATTAGGAGAATACCAGATTGATATGGATCTTGATAAATCTGATATGCCCCAAGTGATGATAGATTTGCCCCGAATAATGAGGACTTTTGATGAATCAGCAACTAGATGTGGTTGTTGTCTTGATCACTAAGGAAGATATGATTTCCAAAATTAGATTACAAACTTTGAATGATGTGCAATACCATGCCCCCTTCGGGATTAAAATTGAAATCTGACAAGAAAAGTCAGCGTTGATAGTTCAGAAGCATGTTAATTGATGTGAGAAGTGGTTAAACATGTCCATGAATGCATTCTATATCGTTTAGAGGTCCAAATGACCAAGTTTGACTAGGTTTGACCATGAGTTGACCATGGTTGAAATTTTGATAGTTTGATGTAAGATAATCAATTAAGTTGAATACTAGATTTTTGTGATGATTGAAGGTTGATTATGCAAGTAGTTGACAATATGAATGATCTCAGATTTTGATTTTGATCCTGAAAAAAGATTGTACTTGCTGTTTCATTGGAGAAACCTTCTTGTGGGATTCAGCTCTTGTTAGATTGGAAGAGGTGATTGAAGAATCTTTTAAGTGTTCAAGCAATTTGTGAGATCATGCAAAGTGTAGAAATGCAAAGAAACATGCAGAATGATATGCAACCTAAGACCTAGGACCTAGGACCTACTCACTGATCATGTGTCGATTTGTTATCATCATTGAACTTTTAGGTAACTGGATAAATCAATACAATGCCCACTAGCCATGAAACCATAGACATATGAATATTGATTTGTATGCGCAAGAATCAATACAACACCCACTGGCTAGGCAACCATGGACATATGAATATTGATTTTGTTTTCAGAATGTCAGATTAGATATAAGCACCAAGGCACAAGTGCCAGGATGACCTAAATATCATGTCCATTTTGATATAGCAATTTGTATAAGCATCAAAACATAAACATCGTGATGACCTGAATACGCCTTGCATGACAAACACATCAAACAGCTAAGAGGTTATTCTAAATCCAATGTGAATTACCCATAGTGACCCTTTATCGTTCACATCCTTTGGTAAGATCGCGTTTCATAGTAGGAGAAAGAAGTTACTCAAAAAGACAATAGTGAGATCAAAATTCCTTGAATTTTTTAGGTATCAATGGTCGAGGTACGCATGGCCATCCAATTCGAGATAGAGGCTCTTACAGTCGGACACCATGTCAATCCAGAATTTCCAAAGTTGTTAGATTTTCACATACAAGAAGAAAACAAAGAAAAGATTATGCCTCCAGTCATCACTCTCTAAATCCTATAAAGGACATCATTGAAGAGCTCGAAGGGACACAATATGCAAAAATCTCAATGAGAATCAGTAAGCATACAAGGAGATAAAAGCATGTAAAAAAGCATAGATTGTTTTCAGTTTGATGTTTGATGTTTGATTGCATTGTTGTAGATGCAAAATCTTTTTTGGAGACAAGACTGACTGACTGATTCACATGAAGCTTCAAAGGACTCTGAGTGGATATGACATGTCTAAGATACATTGGAGACCATAGGATATGACATTAATTGCCCCCAAGTGTTAAGCATTGATAAGATACAGACGCTTGAGCAGATTGGTGTACAAACTGACTTATTGAAAATTGGAAATGCAAAAACAAACCGGGAGATATGTACAAACTAAAGCAAGACTAAAAGCTGGGAAAGACCAAGATTGCATTGATAGATGGAGCATTTTGAACAAGTGGCACTTGTTTGCTGAGTTTTCACCATCTTGGCAGAGATTCTATTTTTGCTACCAAGGCGCCTGTTTCCAGGTTTTCACCAAGGCACTTTTTTTTTTTTTTTTGATATTTTCTGATTTTTTTTGTGAATCATCAAGGCACCTATTGCTAGGTTTTCACTAAGATGTTCATTTTTTAAAGACATTTTCCAATTTTTAAGATTTTTTCAAGACATTTTACCATAGACTAAATGCCTTAAGTGTAGAATTTTTTCAGATGGAGAATGTTGATTGGTTCTTAGAGCTGTTCTCCTTCAGTCATTAAGAGTTGATAAGTGCCAGAGCCAAAAGTAGCAGTGATTACAAAGGGACCCAACCAGTTGGGTTCAAACTTCCCCTTGCGTTCTCGATGGGATTGATTTTTAGGATTTTCTCTCATGACTAGATCACCAACCTGAAATTTTTTTTGTCTGACTTTCTTGTTGTAGCCTCTAGACATTCTCTTTTGATATAATTTGAGATGATCATATGCTGCTTGTCTGCACTCATCTAGTAGTTCAAGTTATTGCAACCTAAACACTCTGTAGTCATCATCAGTTACTAGACCATGCATTCTAATTCTTAGTGATGGGATTTTGACCTCAATAGGCAGTACCACTTCAGACCCATAAACTACAACGAAAGGTGTAGCCCTAGTGGGCATTCTGATACTTGTTCTAATACTGGTTCTGATACTAATTCTAATACTTGTTTTGATACTGATTCTGATACTTGTTTTGATACTTGTTCTGATACTTGTTCTGATACTAGTTCTGATACTTGGTATACCTGATAGCATCTTTTTCCATTGCAAACTCCCAAGTAAGATCATATCGTGCAGTCTCAATGTCTAGCAAGGTGGAGAACAAGAGGGATTGGCAAGCTAGTGGAAGAGATGGAAGATAAGAGAATGAAAGAGAATGAAGGGAAGAAATCCTCAAGGTAAAACTCCTTAAGAATACTCAAGCTAAGGAAAAATTGTCATGTAAAGCACATTTGGACAAGCAATAAAAGACCATCATAGGATAAGTCACAAAATCGTAATGCAAGAGTAGGAAAGGATGCATTCCAAAGGAGTAGACATGTCAAGAGGCTTCATAGCATCGTGTTTTACTCTTTCTTTCTTAGATCAAGACCAAAGGGGAAAAGGATAGAGAAAGGCTATAATGAATGGAGGAAGATAGACATGAAGGCTAAACAGGAAGGGAATGAAAGCAAGATCATCTTAATATAGCTCACAAGATAGCCAAATGTTCGTGTATAGATCAACCTTGTCAAGATCAAAGAGAGAAGATGAAATGGATGAAATATGTAGAAGAACTACGCATGATGCCTGATTGTGAGGTTTTCATCATGGTACTTATCCAACGTGCCACAAGGGAGTGGTTTTCACCATAGGACGAATTTATTTCTCTTTACTTTTGTTACCAAGGTGCCTGTTTCCAGGTTTTTATCAAGGCACATTTTTAATTTTTTTTTTTTCATTTTTTTTTTCATTTTTGGAAGAAGGCAAGCTTTTTAGATAGTGCTCATTGAAAGGATAAACCATGATATGCCAAGGAATCAAAATGATATGCTCAAAGATGCTGATAGGGAAAGGGAGATGAAAGAGAAAAATAGAGGATAAGGTTTTATGTAAAGAAAGTGAGGTTGGAAGATAGGAGGAATATACAAATGAGGAAAAATGATAGAAGGTAGAAGGATAATGCATGGAAGGATTGTGAAAGGGTAGATGGAAAGGAAGGCAAGCTCAAAATTAACACATACCTTGAAGGGTGGTGAGAGGATGGAAGAATTATAAATGAAGGAATACGTGAAGGAATATGGTGAATGGATAGTAGAGGTTGTGGTTTAGGCGCATGGAATGGAAGAATATTTTTGGAAGAAGATGAAGTGGAAGCCTTTGGAAGCTTGAATGTCAATTTCACTTTTTGCTCAACACTAGACTCTTTCAAGAGAGACTTTTGAATCCATATAGCTGTAGGCTTTTTATTTCCTTTTGATGATCTAGAGAGAATATCTTCAATGATGGATTTTGGAACCCATACTTGTCTTGTAGTTTTTTTCTTAGATATCTCTTTTGACTTTATGTTTCCATGTCTATTAGAGGAGACATGGTGATCTTCTTTTTTGATAGATTCTTGTATTGCTTCTTTTTCTTGTATTGAACATTCAAGTTACTTCTAAAAGACTTGAAACTTGTGGAAGAAGGAGGATATGACTGGTTTAGATGGGTGTGTGGATGAAAAGGATTCAAGGGTGTGCATCTATGTTGATCTTGAGGAAAAATGAGAGATGGAGATATGTAAGGACCCAAGATGGATGGAAAATTAAGAGAGTTAGGAGGGGAAAGTGAAGGGACATAAGGACCCAAGATGGAAGGTAGACGTGAAGCCCTTAGTAGTGGTGGAGGAGGTCCAAGGATGGAAGTGGAAGACACAAAAGGATAATCAATAAGTTCATCAGCATTTATATGACAACCAAGGATATCAGCATCTTCAGAGTGAGCATTAGAATTTTCAATAGAATCATAGACATCTTGAATAGGAGCACCTTTTTTGATAGGATTGTTCAAAGCTTGCAAAGATTTAGGATGAGTAGAAAGTGGAAACGAACATGGAGTGGTAGAATAAGAAGATGGAAGACTTTGATCTTGAGAAGGATCTTTGGATAGCATAAGTAGATAATTTTTCTCTTGATTTTCAATAGGCTTAACATTGGAAGTAACAACACCATTTTTAACAACCTTAATGAAAGTATCATCTTTGGAAAGCGCAAGTGTAGTAAGGTTATTTTGATTGTCAATAAGCTCAACAATGTAAGTAGTAGCTTGATCTTGCTTAGGCGGAGACTTAAGACATGGTGGAATGCATGAAAAAGGGGGTGCAAGATCAAAAGAACCATGAAGTGGATAAGAGACATCGGGAAAAAGAGTGGATGACATGGAGGGTTCTTGATCTTGATCTTTCTTTATGTTCTTTTTTTCATCATTTTTAGAGTCCTCTTGACATGGAGCCACTTCTAAAGACAAGGAAGCATGTTGGGATTGTATGGATGACTTTGGAAGAGATGGTGGAAGACTAGCTGAAGTAGGGATTATAGCATATGAAGGCTTATGCTCTTTAGGTTTATCATTATTGAAAGTATTTGCAGCCAAGTGAAGGTTAGCTTGAGTTTCTTTAAGAGGTAGCCTTGGAGGATAACTATAGGGAACCGTATGAAAAGTATTAGGGCTTGTGTCGGATGAAGGTTCTGTGAAAGATTTGAAAGACTCAGAAGCTTTAGGAAATGTATGGGTATTAGAGGAAGTAGGGGATGGAAGGGAACCATCACAAGACAGAGGTACAACATTAACATGATCTTGCTTGAGAGTGTAATCTTTATTTTCAGCCTAAGAGTTCTTAGAGGAGAGATCCTTATAGTATTGATGTTTCAAATCAGCAAGGTATATTTTATATTCCTCAATAGAAGTAGATGTATCATCTAGATATTGTCCACAAAAGCCATCAAACTCTTTTTCAAAATTAGAATCATATGGATCACCATCACGATCTATCCAATGTGAGGGCCCATTTGTAGTAAGTAGGAACACACGACGAGGAGGACTCTTAGGAACAGAGGTGTCATAGGTATCATTACATTATCTGTCGTCATAGTAATCATAGTCTCCAAAGCTGGATATGTCACTCTCTGTGGAAGAGGTATCATAAGGGTTATCACATTGCTCAAATTCTTTTCGGGGGCATGGTGACATGTACAAGTCTTTATCAAATGAAAAAGAGTATAGAGATTCCATGGAGAACTCTTTAGGTTCCTTTTCTTTCTTAAGATTGTTAAGTTCAACTTGCATAGCTTGCAGCTGCTTCATCATAGCGGTGATTAGAGATTCTTCCTCTTGTGTACTGATTCTTTGAGACATGTGTACTGATTCTCAATAGCTACTGCTCTATTCCTGACATAGTGATTTGTCTGACAGATTCTAGAAATAGGCTGAAAAAGATAAATATCTGGCAATTCTGACAATTTTTTGACAACTTTTCAAAATTTTCCCAAATGACTTTCTGCAGACTCGTACGATAGTTGGTAGGCAATGAAATGATAGTTGAAAATATCATACGATAGTTGCAAGTAGGATTTTGACTTTTGAATTTTTTGGCATAAAAACTCGTACAACACTGGGTACTATATCAAACGACAGATGGGCAGTAATGAAATGACACTTGATAGAAACTCGTATGACTTTCTGACCTCTTGAGATGACTTTTGACTCCAGAAAAGGATTTTATTTCAGATTTTGCAAATTTTGAGTTTTCAGATTCGAATTGTTTGTAAATTTCAATGTCCAGATTTGAGGATTGTAACAGATTTGTTCATTTTCAATAACCAGATAGATAAACAAGCACGCAAAATAGTAAGCAAGTGATTTCAGGCATGTCTGAAAATAATGAACAAGGGAAAAAGAAATCTTGCGCATGAACAATCAAGTGACTTATTTGTTCTAATCCTCAGAAGAGCTAATTGTGTATGTTCCAAAAATGTTTTGCAATAATGCACATATACCCTAGAAAATGAAAATTTGGCCTCGCTAGGGTTTTTAGTAATGGTTTGACTCTGCAACTTTTATGATCCAAAGGGGTGAAATCCAATCCCAGTGCACCAGGGTTTTGACACAGTCTGAGAACTTAATCTTCAGGAGCTACTAGGGAGATCTGACAACCCAACAATGAACCATACTCGTGGAGATTTATTCCACAAGGACATTTATATAGGGGTTGTCACTACCACGGTGAAAATGGCTATTACCGCTTGAGGTTCCATCAACGTAGTTTACCCTGTGAAGGGATTGTCTGCTACGGTTAACCCTCTCTAAAGATGACTCATAATAGTATACCACAAGGGGACTTGGCTCCAGATCCAAGGTTTTTGATGCCTTTTCACTTTTAACCTAAATAAAGTAGGTAGATAAATCTGACACGTTAAGACAAAGTTTTGCTTCACCAAGGTCTATGATGTCAACTCCACGTGATCTATCAACCTCTCCAAGGAGAGAATGTATCGATCAATAAGAGAAGATGCACTAACCAATTTTGATTCACCAAAGCTCGTGATGTCAACCCCATGTGATCTATCAACCTCTCGTGGGAGAGAATGTATCGATCAATAAGAGAAGATGCACTAACCAAGTTGAATGTGAAACGTACTAAGTATCCTCCCTACCTACAAGGATTCTATCGTCAAGAAAGATTTCACTGGGAATCCAATCTCTCAAGAATCACAAATAGTGTTCATAGGGCCTAATTACTATGTGAGCACAGATGTATGTTTCCAAAAAGCAGAAAGAGGAACACTTAACACTTAAAGAAAATATGAGATGAGTCCACAAGGTGGAACACTTAACACCTCACACAAGCTAAAAATGAGTCCCCAACTTAGAAAACAAGTGAGTTCCTAAAAGCATAAATGGGTTTCCAAGTGGAACACTTAACGCTTCTGTCCTGTTGACCCCTCCCCTTTAATGTGGCGTTGACCTTGCAACCACAGGGTGGAATGAGGGGTCAACGGATTAGAGAGTCCAATAACCCAAGATAGCAATCAAGATCAATCACAAGTATCTAAGACTACTTAATGAATCCTTAAGGGGTCACAACCTAGTATCAATTATGCAAGTGTGTAGAAATAGACAAAAGCATGAAAAGATGCACACAAGCTAAATACATAAGAGATTTATTTTAAGTCCACATCGAAATGTTATTAGATGAAGGAGAATACCTGGGATCCTCGCAATGCGCTTAGTAGATTTTACCTGATTTTTAGCAATTCTTGTTGAGCTTTTCCATGCAAGCAAGTGACGAACTCTCCAACAAGCAAACAAGCAAACAAGATATGTAACATTTATTCAACTTATGAAAACCATAGGGTTAGCTCTAAAAATCAATTATTATCAGCAATAATAACTAGCCATTAACCCAAATGACAACTCATATCATTCATTGAACCATGTAAAAAAAATTAAGTGTATACCCATCACAAAACTTTATTTAGTTTTTTGCTGCATTTGACCTAGTCAACAAGATCTGATTTTTTTAAAAATAATTTTTGCCACAAAAATAAAAATTCAAAACAAAGACCCCTACTAAAAAATAGAGAGCTTTCTAAAAATGTAAAAATTTTAGAAAAATCTCTTCATTTGTGCCCTAGAGACCTGTTTTATCAAAATAGACAAGTTTTTGTAAATTGACTATTTGAGCTATTATATTGCATTCAAATTTAAAACACAAAGAATGGACCCCCTATAGAATTTAAAGAGATTTCCGAAAATATAAATTTTTTTGAAAAATATATTGGTTTGAGTCAGATATTAATTTTTTCTAGAATTTCAAGAAAAAATTATTAAAAATTCAAAACATTTTAGAAAATTCTAAATTTTTTATTGTAGCTTCTTTGATATGTTTTCAACCTACAAAAAAAATTTCAGAGCAAAAATCCAAGCCATTTCAGAGATACAATTAAATCTTTGAAACTTTAAGGTTTTAGCTCCCCCAAAAAAATCAAAACTAGCATGTAAAGGTGGGTCGCCCCACGGTGCGTGCCAGAAATGTGTGTTTGAAAATTGTACCTGATCTATATACACAACACTTCAGTAAAATATTAGAGGTTAGCAAAAATCATGCAAAATTGAAATCTAATCTAACCAAGCGATCTACTGCCTTCTAGTAGGTGTGAGATTGATGTTCTCAGATTGTAATCGAGATCAGTGACCTAGACGACACCTAAATGAAAGATTTGAATACAAAATTGATATGAAATATGAATATAATTAATCTATATTTTTGATATTTTCTATGCAATAAGATGAAAACTTGATATGGAATCTAATCTATATAAAAATTGATATGCTAAAATGATCTAACAATGATATGAAAAAGAATCTAAATGAATGTAAAACAAACAAATTGATCTCACAAAAATGTTGATGCGCAATAAGCTTTGATTCTCCAAATTCCAATTCTCCAACGTGATTGTGCAAAAATATGAGATGCTTTGAGATGAGCTGAGGCTTTAATTTATAGAAATCTAGGGCTTTGGAGGTGCATGGAAGAAAGCCATAAATCACTTAGATTAACTCAGCTTGATTTTTGAGTTATCTGATAATAAAGATAATTTAATTCCAAAAAATATGCAAATCATGCAAAAACAACTTTTTAACTCAAATTAGAGTTTAGATCAGCTTTTTAAACTCCAAAAGGATGTTGAGTTCTAAAAATTCAATACTTTGCATTGATTTTCTAATTTAGAGTTTAACTGTTTCTTTTGAATGTGCATAATAATTATGAATTAATTAAATAAATAAAGTGATTTATGCTCAACTTAACTAATTTTTGAAAATAAATAATTGATTTATGGGTTAATCAATTATTTAATCAAACTTTTATTAAAAACTATATTATTAAATAATGACAACTTGCTTTAATTAATTAAATAAAAATTTAATCAATTATTCCTAGGATATTGGATTTATTGTCAAAATTAAATAATACAATTAATAATAGATAGAATTAAATTTAATTACACAATTAAGTGGCAAGATATTAAATCTAATTAATTAAATATGAAAATATTCAATTAATCAAACTTAGGATAAATGTGATTTATTGCCAAATAATCATTAAATTAAAGATAATTAAGATAATTAGGAATATTGCTAGGAATATTCTCCAATGCAGAATTTAAGATAATCAATTATGATTCGACGATGTTTAGATGTGCCTTAGATTACGACTTTGATGTTGATTTCATTCGAATTGTTGATATAGGAGATTAATGAACTTATAGCCCATTTTTGGGGTATTATAGAAAGGACATAATGACAGGTTGGAAAAAAGAAATTAATTGGCCAATCATAGTACAGATTAGGTTTTTTATCCATTTTCAAGGGTTTTTAAAGCAATAAAACAGTCACAATGGCTTGTCACCTTTTCTGAGAATTCAATGCGGCCTGTTTGGATTTGACCTTGGTGTTACGTAGAAGTGAATGCTGAGGTGACAAGGAAGAAGATTTGATTATATTTTGATCATTCCCACACATTCATTGCTCTAGAATATATAGACAAGGCCCTCACATTATCACACTTATCATTTTTTAGAGGAGCAAATTTGTGAAACCAAGCAGTTGCAGAGAGCTAGTTTCAAGGAGATAATTTGTAGAGAGAAGTATTTTCAGAATAAGCAACATGAGTCAACCAGAAGCAAGTCATGCATCATCAAGTGAAGGAGTACATGAGCAGGGTGGCAACCAAAAAGGGAAGCCGAACTATTCTAAACAATTCATCCATTTTCTCCCACAATCAATGCAAAACAAGAAGGTTAGTGATGATACTTTCACTAATTCCATGGAAAATTGTAGAGACCCTCTTATTCCATGTGTTTTTGATTACCACATTTTCAATTACTTTTATAGTAATAGGGATAAGCCCATTCCAACTTGTGTAATGCCTGGAAGCTAGGATTAGGAAAGTTGGTAGTGCCTAATGTCTTCCTAGATGTAGACTTGTTAATTGAACTAGCAAGAAATTATGACCCTGTCTCCAAGACAATTCGGAGAAGTGACAAGTCAGCTTTGGTTACCCTAGATAGAGGGTCATTTATGAAAGATTTCAATGTGTTCACTTCCTCCTCGACAAATATTGACCCAGGAAGGGAGAAGAAGTAAAGCAAGTAGACCCAGCTGGTAAAATCCCAACTTGTCCACCACATGCCAAAAATTGGAAAATACATAGCCCCACTTCTAGCCCATATGAAAGCCCCATATGAGTTTCAGTCCTTGAATTTTTACATGAAGTACATTTCCTATGGGTTATATGAGGTCTTAGGGATTGATGGAGATAAAGAAAGAATGCCAGCAGACTTGCTGATGATCATTTTGGATATGCAAAGTCATCATGCCAACACTGATTATGATTACATCCAGTATTTGATTGATAGGATGCATGAGGGTCTGATTTCCATCACAGATAGTAGCAAGCCATCAAGGTTCATTCATTATTCCTTGTTAATGCATTTTATTATGTTTTTCAATGTTGACCTCATGGATGTGAATATGCTAAGGCCTAGGAAGGTGGGCAAATTAGGACCAAACCCAGTACAATTTTGGTTGAGGGTTTGTAATATTACATCAAATGAATGTAAATTCAATGGTTTCCAGAATTGGATGGTATACCCTCTCTTGAGAATGATGGGAACAAATATCACAAGGCTCCCAGTGAAAGCATTAAGGCTTCTCAAGCCTAAACAGTTTGTGGATAAGTGGCCAGGAGATCACAATTGGGGAGACTTCTACCTAGGAGAGAATTTCACCATAATCAGCATGTATGGGTGTCCTCAGGCCCCTCATGTTCTTCCCAAGTATGTGCCACTGCACCAAGGATTTCTCAATTGGATTTTATCTGGCAATTGATATGGACAGACAAGGAGATCCTAGCTCCACACAGAAAGGAAAAATTCACTCCTAGAGTGTTCAAAGTCATAGATTTTGCAATTGGGAAGAGAGCTCTTCCTTAGTTGACTCAATGGCTGAACCAATTCATGATGGCTGCTAGAGCATATAGATATGTGTATTCTGAGGAATTCATCAAGACAACTAGGAAAATTCTTATCCCTAGCATTGGAGTCATCAAGGAGCATGAGGGATGTGATTTGGAAGATATCATTAGGAACATCTTGGATGAAGAGGAAATTGAAAGAAGATTGATCAAGATATGAGATTTAATGAATTTGGAGGCACGATTGAAAAAAGTGAAGGTCCCCTTCAATGGTTTCTTCCCTGATCTCCCATATATTGCAAGGATTGACAAGATGATCCAGAACTTTGATGTCTTGTATGATAAATTGGATTCCCAATTGGATGCCAAAGAGAAAGTTGAAAGGGGTTACTCATCTTCTGAGTATGAGATTGATAGTTAGGGTTCCTATGAGGAAGATAGCCCACCTCAGAATGTAATGGAACCACAACAAGAACAAGGCAGTGATATACTAGAGATAGAGGATACACATGAGCCTCCACAAAAGAAATAGAGGATTGAGGAGGGTGAATCCTCAAGGGGTAAAAGTGTAAATAAAAAGATGGACATGACTTCTTCCCTAGTACTAGGTGATATGTCTTATCATCACTAATTGAGAAAGAAGATAAGAGAAGGGAATAAGGTACACATACAAGAGGAGTTTGAGCTACCTCGGTTGTCATGCCAGGATGGAAGAGAGCTAATTCAAGAAGAGCTCATAAATGATGATGAATTCATCAAGAGTGATGAATTTGAAAAATCATTGATTTAGAGAAAGTAATAGGAGCTTTCTAAACAGGGAACTGATGGTGCAGAGCGAGACAATGAAGCCCTCCAAGTCTTAGCCACATATGATCCAACATTAGAGAAGATAACAATTGAAGAGGCTAGGCAGTTGGTGAGGTCAAGTGGGATACTCCTATTTCTAGGATGGAACTTAACCTTAGCCTTCATAATTGATCAAATAAGGAGACAACCATAGGGTAGCTTGTCTTATGAAGCTTGGATTGGAGAAATGATCAGAGGTTGTGGTTATGACCCCAAATCCCAGACATTGGTAATGTGGTCTCTAGCTCCAAGGATAGAAAATCCCTCTCTTATTAGCATTGAAGAAAAAATTGATGGAGACAAGATCATCTAGACTATTCAGAACACCAGTGATCTTGAGGTCTCAAAAGTAGTGACTCATTTTTCCCATTTGAATGAGGCCAAGACTACTCAACTTTCTGATAGATATGGGAGGTTGTTTGATGAGTCCATTAAATTGGCCAGGGACAGAGAGGAGAAGCTTGTAAGAATAAAAGTGTTAGAAGATGAGATGGAGTTAATAAAGGGTAAGCTTGAAGAAGCATCAAAGGATGAGGTTGCAGTGGTCCCAGTAGCTGAGGTACCTAAGGTGGCAGCAAGGGAGTCAGATAAAGATAAGGTAAAAATTTCAGCAATATGTTTCCATTATTACCTCTTAAAAGTCAAATATAAGATTTAATAAGATTATGAGAGCATTTTCATTAATGTTAATTTAATCATGGCCAACATGTATGAGAATATTTAATCATTTAATTTGGTAGAATCTAGGTTGAACTAAGTATGTGGGAATTCAATTAGGCTTCCTTAATTTGGATTAAGACAAATAATATGGAAAATTAAGTGAAGTGCATTGTTTAAATTTATAAATAATTAATTAAATATAATTCAAGTGGTTATTGGTGATAAGTGATGGAGAAATGGGCCAGCTTGTCATAGATATTTTTGCCCTCTTTCAATAGAAATTATAAAATATATTGGTCGTGTGTAATCATTACTTTTTCTTTTTAAAAAAAATTTAATATGATTCCAACTTTAACACTTTTAACAACATAGATCGCTACTTGTGCAAGGATCTAAGAATACAACTTTAAATGGATATTGTCATTCAATTTTTTTAAAGGAAACATATATTTTTTGGTTGAAGAAAAGATTTATAAATTAAATATAGGCAGATTATTATTGTAAGTTTCACCAGAAAGTGAGATTGGTTGTGAAAGTATAGTTGGTAGTGAATAAACAATAAAATATTAATAAAAAAACTAAATCAAGTTGTGGATTAACATCTATCCTTGAATTTTCAATTGGAGTGATCTATTTAGAGTTAAATATATATTGGAATTAGTATTATTTTTTCAATTCTTCTAGTCAAATCAACTTTGATTTTTCTCAATAAAGTTGATTTGAAATGATATTCATCTAGCTTTTAAGTGGGTGAACCCACAATAGTGGGTAACAATTCTTAGGAGAAAGTAATTTTTTTCAAAAAATTACAAAAGTGTGCATTTACTTGCAAACTTTCGATGGAAAGTATGACAAACTTTCGATTGTAATTAATATACTTTTGATCGAAAGTATGAAATTTCCTACTTTCGATCAAAAGTATATACACATAGATATACATGTAGATATACATACATATATGTATATGTATATATGTATATATATATTTATATATACATATATACATGTAGATATACATACATATATGTATATGTATATATGTATATAAATATATGTATATATACATATATATACATATATATACATATATATGTATATATATACATGTATATACATATATAGTATACATGTACATATATATATACACATATATTTATATATATGTGTGTGTGTGTATACATGTGTATACATGTATATATATGTATATGTGTATATATACATATACATGTACACACACACATATATGTGTGTGTGTATACACATATATGTACACATATATATACATGTATATACATGTATATATATATATATATATGCATGTGTATGTACATATATACATGTATATACATATATATGTGTGTGTGTGTGTGTGTGTGTGTGTGTGTGTGTGTATAAACACATATATACATATATACATTTGTATACATACATATTTATGTGTATATATATACACATGTATATATACATGTATGTGTATGTATATATATGTATACATGCATATACTGTTAGCCGAGTTTTTTGTACTTGCATAACCTGTGAGAAATTTGTATTTTACCTTGCAAAACTAGGTCTTTGTCCTTAGGGTTTCGCAAAAAATTGTCATGCTAATGTCTAAAACCCTACCCTGATTTATTTTCGTGTTACTTTTTTGTGGCAGTTAAGTCTTTCCTTGCACATGGTCTTATTTCCCTTTGTTCACTAGGTCTCGTAATGTTTTAATGTTGACAAGTTTCATCTAGAGATCTAGCGACTAAAGGATGTCATGACGTGTTTGCCGAATCTCCAAGCTCTGAGTAGTTAGTGGTAAACATCTAGCGATCTGGCGAATATGGTTGTCGCTTATTCTCTTATTTTTGGTAGTTAGTGGCCTAGTATTCAATGATCCAGTGAACAAGCACTTGATTAAGCATGTTACCATTGTCGCTCATTCTCTTAATATAACGGTCAGGTTTCAAATGATCTAGCGACCTGGCGAGGATCATTGACGCAGTAAAGATCTAACGGTTGGTGCTTCATCTCATGACTTATTTGGGGTTAAGCGTATGATCTAGTGACTTGGTGAATAAAGGCTATTCACATGTTCTCTAAGTGTAACCGGGGTTAAGAAAATTATTTTGAGATCAAGTGAATGCATTTAGTCGCGTGATCTCATGATTAAGCATGAGTTAAGACAAGAGTCTAGAGAACATGAGTTTCTTTCAGTCGTGAGATCTCATGACATAGCCATGGTTAGTAAAGGATTTTGGAGAATGTGAGAGTAAGGCTTAGTCATGTATTCTCTAAATACAACCTTAGGTCAAGCAAGGGTTATGAGATTACGTGAATGTCTTTGTTCGCATGTTCTCTAGATCAAACTTCAGGTTAAGAAAAGGTTCAATGACCATGCAAATGCTTCATTCATGTGATCTCTAAATGAGATCCTGGTCAAGTGAAAGGCTTTGAGATCTAGCAACTGCCTCAGTCATGTGTTCCCGTAATGAAGTGTGGGTTAAGCTTAAAAACTTTGAGACTCAGCGTGGACCATTGATAAGCATAAGATCGAAAGACGGTCGATGATTCTCCAGATGTGACCCCAGTTAAGGCAAAAGTTAGGTGATTCAGTGAATGCTTTAGTTGCTGAATCTCATGATCAAACTAAGGTTGAGTAATGTATTAAGAGATTACAAGAACATCCCCAGTCGCTGAATTGCTGAATGAGTAAGGTTAAATTCTCCAGGTCATAAAGTGAAAAAGAAACTCTAATGTGGAAATGACATAATGACAGGTTGGAAAAAAGAAATTAATTGGCCAATCATAGTACATATTAGGTTTTTTATCCATTTTCAAGGGTTTTTAAAGAAATAAAATAGTGATCATGGCTTGTCACCTTTTTTGAGAATTCAATGCAGCTTGCTTGGATTTGACCTTGGTGTTACGTAGAAGTGAATGCTGAGGTGACAAGGAAGAAGATTTGATTATATTTTGATCATTCCCATGCATTCATTTCTCTAGAATATATAGACAAGACCCTCACATTATCACACTTATTAGTTTTTAGAGGAGCAAATTTGTGAAACCAAGTAGTTGCAGAGAGCTAGTTTCAAGGAGATAATTTATAGAGAGAAGTATTTTCAGAATAAGCAACATGAGTCAACCAGAAGAAAGTCATGCATCATCGAGTGAAGGAGTACATGAGAAGGGTGGCAACCAAAAAGGGAAGCCGAACTATTCTAAAGAATTCATCCATTTTCTCCCACAATTAATGCAGAACAAGAAGGTTAGTGATGATACTTTCACTGATTCCATGGAAAATTGTAGAGACCCTCTTATTCCAGGTGTTTCTGATTACCACATTTTCAATTACTTTTATAGTAATAGGGATAAGCCCATTCCAACTTGTGTAATGCCTAGAAGCTAGGATTAGGAAAGTTGGTAGTGCCTAATGTCTTCCTAGATGTAGACTTGTTAATTGAACTAGCTAGAAATTATGACCCTATCTCCAAGACAATTCGGAGAAGTGACAAGTCAGCTTTGGTTACCCTAGATAGAGGGTCATTTATGAAAGATTTCAACGTGCTCACTTCCTCCTCAACAGAGATTGACCCAGGAAGGGAGAAGGAGAAGTAAAGCAAGTAGACCCAGCTGGTAAAATCCCAACTTGTCCACCACATGCCAAAAATTGGAAAATACATAGCCCCACTTCCAGCCCATATGAAAGCCCCATATGAGTTTCAATCCTTGAATTTTTACATGAAGTACATTTCCTATGGGTTATATGAGGTCTTAGGGATTGATGGAGCTAAAGAAAGAATGCCAGCAGACTTGCTGATGATCATTTTGGATATGCAAAGTCATCATGCCAACACTGATTATGATTACATCCAGTATGTGATCAATAGGATGCATGAGGGTCTGATTTCCATCACAGATAGTAGCAAGCCATCAAGGTTCATTCATTATTCCTTGTTAATGCATTTTATTATGTTTTTCAATGTTGACATCATGGATGTGAATATGCTGAGGCCTAGGAAGGTGGGAAAATTAGGACCAAACCCAGCACAATTCTAGTTGAGGGTTTGGAATACTACATCAAATGAATGTAAATTCAATGGTTTGTAGAATTGGATGGTATACCCTCTCTTGAGAATGATGGGAACAAATATCACAAGGCTCCCAGTGAAAGCATTAAGGCTTCTCAGGCCTAAACAGTTTGTGGATAAGTGGCTAGGAGATCACAATTGGGGAGACTTCTACCTAGGAGATAATTTCACCATAATTAGGGTGTATGTGTGTCCTCAGGCCCCTCATGTTCTTCCCAATTGTGTGCCACTGCACCAAGGATTTCTCAATTGGATTTTATCTGGCAATTGGTATGGATAGACAAGGAGATCTTGGCTCCACATAGAAAGGAAACATTCACTCCTAGAGTGTTCAAAGTCATAGATTTTGCAATTGGGAAGAGAGCTCTTCCTCAGTTGACTCAATGGCTGAACCAATTCATGATGGCTGCTAGAGCATATAGATATGTGTATTCTGAGGAATTCATCAAGACAACTAGGAAAATTCTTATCCCTAGCATTGGAGTCATGAAGGAACATGAGGGATGTGATTTGGAAGATATCATCAGAAACATCCTAGATGAAGAGGAAATTGAAAGAAGATTGAGCAAGATCTTAGATTTAGTGAATTTGGAGGCACGATTGAAAAAAGTGAAGGTCCCCTTCAATGGTTTCTTCCCCGATCTCCCATATATTGCAAGGATTGACAAGATGATCCAGAACTTTGATGTCTTGTATGATAAATTGGATTCCAATTGGATGCCAAAGAGAAAGTTGAAAGGGGTTACTCATCTTCTGAGTATGAGACTGATAGTTAGGGTTCCTATGAGGAAGATAGCCCACCTCAAAATGTAATGGAACCACAACAAGAACAGGGCAGTGATATACCAAAGACAGAGGATACACATGAGCCTCCACAAAAGAAATAGAGGATTGAGGAGGGTGAATCCTCAAGGGGTAAAAGTGCAAATAAAAAGATGGACATGACTTCTACCCTAGTACTAGGTGATATGTCTTATCATCACTAATTGAGAAAGAAGATAAGAGAAGGGAATAAGGTACACATACAAGTGTAGTTTGAGCAACCCCGATTGTCATGCTAGGATGAAAAAGAGCTAATTCAAGAAGAGCTCATAAATGATGATGAATTCATCAAGAGTGATGAATTTAAAAAATCCTTGATTTGGAGAAATCAATAGGAGCTTGCTAAATAGGGAACTGAGGGTGCAGAGCCAGACAATGAAGCCCTCCAAGCCTTAACCACATATGATCCAACATTAGAGAAGATAACAGTTGAAGAGGCTAGGCAGTTGGTGAGGTCAAGTGGGATACTCCTATTTCTAGGATGGAACTTAACCTTAGCCTTCATAATTGATCAAATAAGGAGACAACCATAGGGTAGCTTGTCTTATGAAGCTCGGATTGGAGAAATGATTAGAGGTTGTGGTTGACCCCAGATCCTAGACATTGGTAATGTGGTCTCTAGCTCCAAGGACAAAAAATCCCTCTCTTATTAGCATTGAAGACAAAATGGATGGAGACAAGATCATCTAGACTATTCAGAACACCAGTGATCTTGAGGTCTCAAAAGCAGTGACTCATTTTTCCCATTTGAATGAGGCCAAGACTACTCAACTTTCTGATAGATATTGGAGGTTGTTTGATGAGTCCATTAAATTGGCCAGGGACAGAGAGGAGAAGCTTGTAAGAATAAAAGTGTTAGAAGATGAGATGGAGTTAATAAAGGGTAAGCTTGAAGAAGCATCAAAGGATGAGGTTGCAGTGGTCCCAGTAGCTGAGGTACCTAAGGTGGTAGCAAGGGAGTCAGATAAAGATAAGGTAAAAATTTCAGCAATATGTTTCCATTATTACCTCTTAAAAGTCAAATATAAGATTTAATAAGATTATGAGAGCATTTTCATTAATGTTAATTTAATCATGGCCAACATGTATGAGAATATTTAATCATTTAATTTGGTAGAATCTAGGTTGAACTAAGTATGTGGGAATTCAATTAGGCTTCCTTAATTTGGATTAAGACAAATAATATGGAAAATTAGGTGAAGTGCATTGTTTAAAGTTATAAATAATTAATTAAATATAATTCAAGTGGTTATTGGTGATAAGTGATGGAGAAATGGGCCAGCTTGTCATAGATATTTTTGCCCTCTTTCAATAGAAATTATAAAATATATTGGTCGTGTGTAATCATTACTTTTTCTTTTTAAAAATTTTTTAATATGATTCCAACTTTAACACTTGTAACAACATAAATTCGCTAGTTGTGCAAGGATCTAAGAATACAACTTTAAATGGATATTGTCATTCAATTTTTTTAAAGGAAACATATTTTTTTGGTTGAAGAAAAGATTTATAAATTAAATATAGGCAGATTATTATTGTAGGTTTCACCAGAAAGTGAGATTGGTTGTGAAAGTATAGTTGGTAGTGAATAAACAATAAAATATTAATAAAAAAACCAAATCAAGTTGTGGATTAACATCTATCCTTGAATTTTGAATTGGAGTGATCTATTTAGAGTTAAATATATATTGGAATTAGTATTAATTTTTCTATTTTTTTAGTCAAATCAACTTTGATTTTTCTCAATAAAGTTGATTTGAAATGATATTCATCTAGCTTTTAAGTGGGTGAACCCACAATAGTGGGTAACAATTTTTAGGAGAAAGTAATTTTTTCCAAAAATTACAAAAGGGCGTATTTACTCAAATACTTTCGATAGAAAGTATGACAAAATTTCGATCACAACTAATATACTTTCGATCGAAAGTCATTTGGTTAAAATTTTGGTGGGGTTTAAACCCCACCGAAATTGTCATTTTCACAGTTTTGGTGGAGTGGAAAGTGAGGCATCTAAATTTCAGCCATCATTTTTAGAGGTATTTTACTTTTCATCTTACATTATTTATTGTTTTTAATATATATATATTGTTAGATATTGCTAATGCGTTGGGGAGATTTTTGGATACATTTAATATGTTTAATCACTACGTTGAGTAATGTTGGAATTACTATTGTTGTCATTCATGTTTTGTCACTAATGTCAACATATGTTTCTATGAAGAGAACATGTTGGTTATTATAGTGTACAGATACTGTACGGATGATTCAGAACATGCGAAGTCAGTTGTGTGTATAGGAAGGTGTTGTGATCTTATATCTAAGATCACATGATGTAATATTGCATATTGGATGAGTTACATAAGATTTAGTGAAGATTGGTTACTGGACAGTGACAGTGGAAGCTGACAGAGTAAGTCTCTAAGTTTTTGGTATATCTTACAGGTGATGAGGATTCAGTGTATGTGAGCTTAAGGGATGACATATAGGGTACTGAAGAATGTTCACTGATCTTAGCAAGGTATGGAAAATAAGATGATGTCAGTTGTGGCATGTGTTCTAGAGGTGACCTATTTGGAAGCCGACTTCAGAGTTGTAGCATGTATCATGAATGACAAGCATGATTTATGGATGTTGGTCCTTAATTATTGAATTGTAATTGTTGTATACTTATCTTAGATACTGTGGGTATCTTAGCAAGGAGTTATGTAATTATTTGTATATTAGGAAAGCCTAATTGGCTGACCTAATCATTTATTTTGTAATAGGGTATATATGTAAGATCTTTTCTTTTGAAAAGATATGACATAATGGATGTGATGTAAAAGAGAATTGTGGAAGCTACGAGCTTGTGTCTGCTAGATGTAGAGCAGAGGATAATTTATATACTTCATTGGAACTGATCAAGAAAAGACAGTTGCTATCAGACAGTTCAAGATTGTGTATTTCTTTATGTACACTTGTATTGCAAATAGTGAGTTTTGAAGGTGGACATAACCTTCTTTGGGTAGTGAGCCTACCTTATTTATCTTGACTCCTAATAGGGTCTAACAAGGACTATGTACTATAATGTTTTAATCAGCTCTTAAGAGGGCTAGATATTCTAACAAGGATACTATACTCTTAGTACATCATTAGTGGGTTTTAATTCCCACAAGAGTTTTACCTTTAATAGGGTTTCCTCGACAACAAATATTGTGTTATTGCGTTGGAATTCATTATGTTCATTTGATTTGATATTACTTCTATTCAAAGTTTAAAGTTTAATAATCTATCATACCACTGATTCACCCTCCCTCTCAATTGTATTGGTGGATTATTATTCCTAACAATTGATATCAGAGCTATTGGTCCTTAGAGAGAAAGCTTAACAACTTGAGGTGATCTTGGAGATGGCGTTCTATAGGAAGGATAGTCCAAAATTTGATCCTGAAAACTTTGACAATTGAAAGAACAAGATGCAAACTCATTTGCTATGTTTGGGCATCAACTACTTGATGATTACAAAGAATGACAAAACTACGAAGGATGAGAATGAATTGGATAAAGATACTGATGATGAAAAGAAGATATTTTTATAAAACATGGCCGCAAGTTAAGCACTGATCAATGCACTCTTTGAAGGAGAATTTACTAAAGTTAAAGATCTAGATTTAGCACACAAGATTTTGACAAGATTAGAAGCATTGTATGAAGGAGACAAGTTTACCAAGCAAGTGAAGTTACAAAACTAGAAAACAAGGATGAAGAAGCTAAAAATGAAGGATGATGAAAACATTATGTCTTATGTACAAAGAGTTATAGAGGTTGTGATTGGTGTTGTTTGGTGTGGAGCCTAATCAGTCCCCAAGTGGGAGATTGTTGGCTATATGGTGACTGATTAGGGAAGTACTATACACTTTTCATTCATCAAGCATTTTTGAGTTGACAGATCAAATATTTACCTAGGTTGACTCGTCAAGTTTTTCCCTAGGTTGACTCATCAAGTATTTTAGGGTTAACTTGTTAACTGACATAAGTCTTGTTATAATGGCTTAGGGTTATGGATTTCAATATGATGGATGTTTATGGAGCTTCTTGTGGTGGTATTGAGCTATAAGGGATTGTGGATTGTAATCACTGGATAATAATAATATTGGACTCATTGTTGGTGGACGTAGCCCAAAGATTGGGTGAACCACGTTAAATATTTGTGTTTTGTGTTCTCTTCTATGTGGTTTATTATTTTTTGATATTGGTTATATTTGCATGTAAATATTATTTCTGTCTTGGTAATCCTAACAAGTGGTATCAGAGTGAGGTTGTTTTTCCATTATCCTCTGTAGGAAGATCTCACGATTTAGTGGGAGTCTCACAGTTGAGTGGGAGAAATGACAGATGAGGGTAGGCTGAAGGTTGAAAATTTTAATGGGCATAACTTTCAGTTATGGAAAATGAAAATGGATGACCATCTCTATCAGAAGGATCTATGGTGGCCATGGGAAGGAAAATCCAAGAAACTGTCAATAATGTTTGATGAGGACTGGGATATTCTTGATAGAAAGGCTCTTGGTAGTATTTGATTATGTCTAGCACAATCGATGGCATTCAATATTACACAAGAAAAGATGACTGAAGATTTGATGCAAACCCTAGTGAAGTTGTATGAAAATCCCTCCACTTCAAACAAGGTATTTCTCATGAAGTGTTTGTTTAATATGAAAATGGCAAAAGGTGGGTCAATTGCTGATCATTTAAATGAGTTTAATATAGTTACTAGTCAATTATTTTCTGTTAATGTTATTTTTGATGAAGAATTCAGCGCTCTCTTGATTTTGTGTTCTTTGCCTAAAAGCTGGAATGGCTGTTAGTAACTCTGTTTCTGGTTCTAATACCCTAAAATTTGATGATGTTGTTGGTGTTATTCTGAGTGAGGAAATTCGTAGGAAAAGCTCAGGTGGATCCACATAAGGTAGTGTCTTAAATGCACAAACCAGAGGTAGAACTTGTTATAGCTTTTTCTTATAGGATCAAACTTGGCAAATATGTAGACTTGATTCTCAAATTTAACGACTCTCAAGTTTGACAAGAAACAGTCTAATTGATGAGAATTGGATAAGATCCTCCTTCTTCTTCGAGCTCCATAGGACTTAGGTGGGAAATTCCTTAATAGTTCACTATTTTTCAAGTGAAACTCAATGGTGGATCAATTTCTTCATTGCTATGCTATTTATGCTTTCAAATACTTCAATAAAAGACTACTTTGCAAACAACTAAGAATATCATGATACAGAGCATAAAAAGGGAAACTAAAAATGTAATAGCAATATAAGGACATTCATCCTTCTTCATTTTCTGAGTATAACTCAAGGAAGGCTAACCTTTTGATTCCCTCTTCAAGGAATTAGCAATATGAACTATACCACCTAGATACAATTCTTTCAAAATATGCAATGAACTTTAAACAAAAAAATATACTGGTAATGATAAAGCCTATGTTCTTTAAGAATTGGAAGATAATTGCAAAAACAAAAACCAAACCAGTGCCTAATCTAATGGGCAAAAAGAGTCTGAATGTAAATCCACAAGGATATTTCAAAAGAAAATATAGTAGAATATATTACAAACTACATGCAATCTAGATAGAATGCCTTAAAAACTATCCTGTCAACCTTACATTGTTATCATCAAAAATCTTAACAAGTATGTCTACTCTCTAAAATTGCACACGAGGATTTAATTCCTGCCTTGAAAGAAACCCATAAACAATTAGATTAGTTGCCTTACAACTAGTATGTTTTAGATGCCTTACAAATGAAAACATAGAAGAGTAGAACAAAGAGACAATGACAATATAAGATATAAATTGTAGTGTATTTTTATTGAAAATATGCTTGTATCAATACATACAAAATTTATTTCTTAGAAGTTCAGACACAAAATTTAGAATTCTTCTCTGTAGCAAATTGTATTCAAAATTTCCTATGATCTTTCTCCCCAATCCCAAAAATGAGGTTACAACTTGTATATATATATCCCAACCATCTTGGAATCCTCTTATGAATAAGGATGCAACAAGCTTCAGATGGTTGGAGCCCTAAACCTAAAAACTAGAAAGGACAAAATACAAGAGAGGCCCTTAGGCGGTGGAGAGACAAAAAACTTTTGGACTATTCTATTCTTTCTTGTTGATAAATGACACCTCATCTGTATCTATTCATGATAGCTTCATTGAGTTATTATGAGATATGGTGACTACCATTTCTAGCTAACTTACACCATTCTTAATAAATAGCTTATCATCCCTATGCTCTGAGGTCAAGTGTCAGATGTCCATGTGTCCTCCTTACTCTTCATCCATGATGTCGAAGTCAACTGCATCTGACTTTGTCTTCTTGGGCCTTGTAAGCACATCCCATGCAGTCATCTCCTCCTTTGTTGGCCATTGAAAGCTCTGGATAGTTTGCAACTGCACCTTTTGCCTTTCCCACCTGGCATCTATGATAAGATTGACATCTGTGATGAATTTGGTGAGGTCCATCTCATCTTTTATGGCTTCATCTAGAGTGGCATTAAATCTCTCCATATCTAGTCCATTATTTTTATTGATGAAGGCCTCTAATTTAGGTAAATGAGATCAAAATATGATCTCCATTGATCCAAGATTTTTATTACACCATCCTCATTCTTGATCAGAGGAATAAATCTATTGAAATCTAGACCAAACATAACTATCCTTGCCTCAACTTGATTTTCCTTTCCCTTAAAAAATGGAAAGACAACTCCAATTCGATTAATCTCTTCACCAACCTATAGGAAAACCTTAGGAATATCTGATCTTAGAGATTGCACAGCTTCCAATCTTTCAAAAAGTGATGCCCTAACTGACCAAGTTGTATGGTAAGCACTCAAAATTGTAACAAAATTATTAACTTCTACCTGTAACTCAGGAAATTTATTATAAGCGGTGAAAATCATATCTGTTTTATCTTTTAAAATATTTATCCTATGCTGCAATACATTTAATAGGGCTTGCAAAACAAAATCATTCTTTTCCAAATTCATCTTCTCAATATTTGTAGCAACTTCTTCTTCATCTACACCTTTATTTTTTGGTAATGCAGGCTGCTCTGGTGGTGGAGGTGCAATCACAGACATATTTAGGATTTGTTGAGTCAACTCAACATATTTTTCTAATTCCTTCTCTTTAATAATATGAACCTCCCTATCTTTTACAAGTGCACTATAATAATCAAAATTTTTTTGGTTCCTCTCTGATAGCTTCTTTGTCTTGTCCTCATTCAATCTGGAAAAATGGGTGAGCACTTGTGATATCTCAAGGTCCCCAGTATTTTGGATTGACTGCACAACCTTATCACCATCCATTCTATCTTTTAAATTTAGTAGAGAAGGCTTCTGACTTTTGGGATAGAGGCTCCATATAGCTAATGCTTGATTTTTAGGGCTATACCCAAATCCTTTTATTATTTCCCCTACCTGGGTTTTTGAAGATAAGGTTATATCATCTTGCCTCCTTATTTGATCTATAATTATAGCTGAGGCTAAATCCCACCTAGGTACAAGCAACATGTTGCTAACCTTTACCTATTGTCTAGCTTCCTCTAGGGTGATAGTCTCTAACTCAGGATCATAATCTCTTAATGCCTAGATGACCTCATCAGGTAGGTGACCTTTCTTTGTGATTTGGACATTTGATGAAACTTGCTGTTGCTTGTGCCATAATAGAAAATTCTTGAATTCATCTGACTTGATAAAATTGTCATCCTTAAAAAAGGCATCCTACTCTAACATCCTTTCATCTTGACCAAGAGCCAAGGGAAACTCAACTTCCTCTACCACTACTTTTTGTTTTCTTTTCTCTTCTCTACTGTTCTCACTTGGGAAGGCTCTCCAACTAGCAATTTTTTCTTTTTGGATGGAGTCTCATTGGTATCCTGAGAACTTTGTAATTTAGTTAATTCAACAACAATATTCTCACCAACCCCTTTCTCAACAATCAATGGTTTCTCCATAGTAGGGATGCTATGCACCAAGTAACCACCATCACTATCTTCATCACAATCTGACTTAGAGTGTTTCTCCTTTTCCCTCTCCTTTTCATCAATTTGGTCCTCAAGAGAGTTGACCAATGCATTGAAATTTTCCATCATTTTCTCTAATCTTTGGAGGTAGGGAAAAGTAGGGAAGTAACCTTCAAAAGTTAATCCCTTTCTCTTCATTTGTTTCTCCATTGACATCAACTGACTAAATTGTTAGGCTCTGATTTCTACTTCATCATCTTCTATAATATTTCTTATAATATCCTCTTTAGGACACTTCTCATGCCTATTACTTATGGGAATGGTAGGAGTGTAATATTTCCTAGCCAAAACAATAAAGTCCTCTATGTCAACATACCTATATATAGAAACATTCATCTTATACTGACCCAACCAATCATTTAGTTTATTGAAAGCATTCTTCCCAATGGTGAAGCTGCATATCATGAAGTGCCTTGGAGTAAATATTCCCTTCCTATGGGGGGCCAAGTGCTCTTTGTCAGTTAGGATGAGCTACCAAATGAAATTTAAAAATGTGATTCTTGGTGGAACAAAGAATGGTAGAACATGGGGTGGCTGGGGGCACCCATAGAATTTGATCAAAGTAAAAGTCTTCTCATAGTAAAAGTCTCCCCAGTTTTGACCTTTAGCCCATTTGTCAACAAATTTTTGAGGTCTTATTAATTACAGAGCCTTTATTAGCATCTTGGAGAGATTTAGTCGTAAGCTTAGTAGAACTGGCTGCACCATCCAATTTTGAAATGCACAAAAATCACATTTTGTGGAAGTATTGGTCCAAGCCCTTATCCAAAATTGAACTAGATATGGCTAACCTTTCCACATCATTTGTGGTTTGAGGTACTGTAAGTTCATGATATTATAGTTATAGTACAAAATAAGATGCATTAAAAGGGAATAATGCATGAACCTAGGTGATTGTTCCTTCTTTCTCAATGCCTCAAGTCCTTCATGCATTTTGTTGATGACATACCCTATGTAGTCATACCCCTTGGTTACATGAAGACTCTGTGAATCTAGTACCAACATTAGAATATCAGAGGTGATCCTCTCTGCACCACCATCTACCCCTAGCACCTGACACAATCCATATGCAATGTATTTGATGTAGAAATATAGGTCTTTGTAAAAATATGGGGCTGCCCCGACCACTGCTGCAATATAATTTCTATTGCCTCATGGGACATGATTTTGAATTTCCTTAGATACTAGGATAGACTCCCTAGTGTATCTATTCACCTGGGCCTATAAGTCGATCTTTGTGGCCATGAGAATTTGAATGCCGAAGGCTCTCATATAAGAATTCCTATCTAAAGTGACCAGAGATGAACCATCACTCTTTCTAATTATTTTTGATAGAGGGTCGTAACTACTAGCCAATGAAATTAACAAATCAACATCTAGGAAGACGTTTGGGACTATCAACCTAGCTAACCCTGAGGTCCAAGGGTTTAAAATGGGGATTGGGTTTTTAGAATTCTTGTAAAAATATCAAAACAGGCACATTCTAGTTACATCAGGGGTCCTAGCATCTCTACAGTAAGAAAGATCATCAACGAAGCATTCATCACTAACCTTCTTATTTTGTGATGACCTAGGCAGCATAGTGAGAAATTCATCTGAGAAACTATCCTTTGTCTTTTCCTTAGCTCCCCTATTGGTAGAAGCTTCGCTAGTTGTTGGTTGACTCATTGTGACTTGCAAATAAAAATGCTCTGAAAATTCTAAATTTACTAAACTCTTTGGTTGCTAGAACACTTAGAAATTCTCACAATTCTCTAGCTCAAGCTCTCTGAATGCTTTGGTAAATTTGGAATGAATGGTGATTAGCTGTATATAACTTGAAGAATTGAATGCTTTAGAACATTAAAGACTTGAGCTCTATAATTCATGTCACCTCAGTCATTACTTGGCATGCTTCAGAACTCAATTCACTAGTTGAGAGATGAGAAAGTGACAAGTAATCAAAATTTGATTTCCAGCGACTCAGTGACTACACAACTTCTCATAGTTGTGAAAGGACTTGGCGGCTTTTAAATATTTTTAGAGATCTAGAGACTAAAGGTAAAACCTTAGTTACTAAATGATTTTATTTTATTTCGAGACCCAGCGACTATAGTCACAAGTCATAGTTGCTGAATGATTTTACCTTTAGTGAATTTATCTGGCAATCCAACGACCTTTTGAAACTTTAATTTTTCCATTTTGAGACTTGGCGACTATAGTATATTTCTCAGTCATTGCAAGATTTACCTTTTATTAATTTCATCCAGAGACCTGGCGATAACCATTTTTCTTAAGTCTCATTAACCTTTCTTCTCATTGGGAGACTTAGTGACTGCAGTGAGTCTCGTAATCGCTGCAGCCTATTGACTTTTCAAACTTTTTCTGGAGACCACCCGACCTTGTCCATCTAGAGATTCAGTGACTGAAGGATTAATACTTTTGATTTATTTATTTTGGAGATCTAAAGACTATAGTCTAATATCTTCATTTCTTATTTCTTTATCTTATCTCGATGACCCATTAGGGATGAACATGTCATGAAATTCGGCAACCAGATCCACATTTTTTTTTCATTTTTTGACCTCGACCTGTTGGAAAAATAGTCAGTGCTCCCCTTAGGATTCATGAAATGTTTTAAATACCTCTTGTGTCTTCTATAAGTCTATTGGTTGTATTGGGCATTAACAGGTCGATCTTTTGGTGCAACGACAACCACTACTTGTAACAAGTGGTATCAGAGCTTGGTCATAGGTTCGAATCCCCTTGGGTAATGCTGAGGGGGAGATTGTTGGAAATATAGTCAGTGCTCCCCTCAGGATTCATGACATGGTTTAACAAAATCTTGTGTCTTCTATAAGTCTAGTGGTTGTATCGAGCATTAACAGGTCGATATTTTGGTGCAACAACAACCACTACTTGTAACATGACCAACATTTAACCCTTAGTCATTTGGCGATTGTGTGACTAAAGACACTTCCCAGTCACTGAATAACTTTCTTAACCTAGGGTTTGATCTAGAGACTTGGTGACAAAGCAATTTTCACAGTCACATGAACTTTTTCTGACTCATGGCTTGATTTAGAGACCACATGACTACCACCCAATCGAGATCGCATCAATGACTCATTTTTATTCTTTGATAACCTTTACCTTAACTCACTACCTTCTAGCAACCGCATGACTTAAGACATCTCCTAGTTACTAGAAATTCTCTTTAACCTTGGTTTAATTTAGAGATTACATGAAAACCTTTATTCTCCAAGTCGCTAGAAGATCTGCTTAACCTCGGTTAGATAATGAGATTAAACGCCAACCGTTGATCTCTCCTTCATCCTACGGTTCTCACTGAGTTTCCATATACTTTATGACTTAACTGCTACATCATGAGATTAAGAGATAATCATGTTGCTAGATCATTGAGTGTTTAAAACATAACAGCCAGAATCAGGAGAACATGTGACCACTAAAATCATTGGGTTGCTGAATAAATAGACTAAATGCCAAAAAACCTGGAGACTCGATGATTGAAGGAAAATAGACTACCACCTTTCATTTGGAGACTTAGCAACCAAAGAGGAGTCTCATAATCACTTAATACTTTATCGCTTCTTTATTTTATTTAGAGATCACTTGACTAAAGGTATTTTTGATCTGGAGACTGGGAAACTATAGTTTTTTTCTAAACATTTATCAATGCACTCACTAGATCTCACAATGCAAATCAAATTCATTCAGAGACTTGGTGATTGAAGGCATCTACTAAGTCATTAGAAGAAAAAGAATATTCTTTTAACCTAAAGAGACTGCACGATAAAGGGTTATGGGGAATCGCTAGACTAAAATGAATATGCCAAAATTATCAAGAGACTAAGTGACTAGCTGGAGACATAAAAGCACACATGCTCAAAGGGTTTATTAAGTGATTAAAAAAAGTAACAATCAAATAGAACTTGGATGAACATTTTTAGGGCTTTTTTGAATTTTTAGAGGTATTTTGACCTAGCACCTAGGGTTTTTCTCAATTTTAATCAATTCATGAGCTATGGGATGGAAGAATGTAGGAGACTTCTCCATGAAAATAGGGAAAACATGAAAGGATCAAAATTTTGAAAGGACAACTTCAAAGATAGAGAAAAATACCAATAGTGGCTCTATCAAAGGATGTTTAAATGAAAATTTAAGCAAGAACCACAAATCTCTAGGAAAACAAACCAAAACCAACTAACCTATTAAAAAAAGGAAACACACAACTGGAAGGGAAATACACTTGTACGAAATTTACATAAATTTACATATGCATAGAAGCAAAAACCTCAACTAAAAAAGAGTTTTAAGAATTGCCCATGCACTGGAAATTCAAAAATTTCTCCATCCATATTCTTCAATAAGTATGAATCCTTTCCAAAGCTTTGATGAATTAAGTAAGGGCCAAGCCACAGTGATTCAAACTTCTTATGCTTTCCCTTATCCTCTACTCTGACATTCCATTGGAGCACTAAATCATCTGGTTGGAATTTTCTTGTAGTAGCTCTCTTGTCAAAAAGGTATTTCATTTTCTATTGTAGCTTAACATTATCCTTTTGACTATCTCTTCTCATTTCATCCAACTCAACCAAATTCATAATCATGTCCTGCATTGGCTTTGAAATATCTAAATCTTCATCTCGAATAAACTTTTATACAGGAAGAAAATTATTAATAGGCAATCTTGACTGTAATCCATACACAAGCTGAAATGGAAACTTCCCTGTAGCTTTATTTACTATAATTCTATTAGCCCAAAGAGAAAGTTTCAACTTTGAATGCCAAGCTCTCTTAGTCCTTTCCAATATTTCCTTCAAATTTTTCAAGATACTTTTGTTACTGGATTCAGCTTGTCCATTTTCTTGGGGGTGATAAGGTGATGAATAAGATGTCATGATCCCATTTTCTTTGCAAAAATCTTTAAAATCATTAGACCTAAAACACATTGCATTATCAATGATTAATTTAATAGGGACACCATATTTAGTCAGGATATTATCTAGTAGAAAATCAATCACTATTCTGCTGTTGCCTTTTTGGTGGGGATAGATTCTATCCATTTCATAAAATAATCAATTGCAAAAAGTATCCAACTGTGTCCACCACTATATTTCTCAGCAAACTCTCTTATAAAGTCCATTCCCCACATGGCAAATGGTGCTTCTGCAACTATGGGATTCAACAACAATGCTCTTGAATATTTTAATTTTGAAGCAAATTTTTGACAAGCTTCACATCTTTTAACAAATTGAAAAGAATCCTTAAATAATGTAGGCCAAAAATAACCAGCTCTTAAAATCTTATGGGCAATAGTCTTTGCAGAATAATGCCCCCCACAAACACCAACATGCATACCATTCAAAACTCTTTCCACTTGATACTTGTCAAGACAAAACAATAATATTCCATCTCTATTTCTATAGTACAAATCCCCTTGTATCAATGTGTACTTCTGAGCCTACAATCTTAAAGCTCTTTTCCGATTATCAGTCATATGTTCTAGACATTTGGAATTCTTGAGATAATAGACAATATCAGCATAACATGGTTGTCTCTCAAAGCTTGTCAGTGTCAAATCTGGTATCCCTTCATTGCTGACTTGAACTAGGTCCATATTTTCTTCAGTCATTAATTTAGCTAGACCTAGTCCTCTTACTAACTTGGTAATTTGAATTTCCAAGTTGAATTCATGGATCCTAGTGGTCCATTTACATCTTTTACCAGTAACCTCTGACTGTGTGAGAACATCCTTTACTGCTACATGTGGAACATATGCAATAACCTTAGCACACATTAGGTAAGGCCTGAATGATTTTACAACTTTTACTAATGCATATGCCTGCTTCTCCATCATTTCATAATTTAGTTCAGCAGCTTGCAAGGACTTACTAAAGAATGCAATTGGATGTTCAAAATTTTCTTCATCCTTTTGTAATAATACAATAGTAATAGTGTGAAATAATGAAAAAGAAAATAATGAGAATGTCTTGTTGTAATCAAGGGATTTCAACACTGGTGCCTCTTGAACAACCCTTTTAATTTTGTCAAAGGCATGTTGTGCTTCATTAGTCCATTGAAACTTCACTTCCTTTTTCAACAACTTAACTATTGGTTTTACAATCTTAGTAAAATTGGTAATGAACCTTCTAACAAAATTGATTTTTTCCAAAAAGGATTGCACACCCTTGATATTTTTTGGAGCAGTGACCTTCTGAATGGCTTCTACCCTTTTTGGATCAATCCTTACTCCTTTAGATACTATGTCTCCTAACAATTTTCCTTCTTTGACTGCAAAGTTACACTTATTTGGGTTTAAGGACACACCATACACTAGAGCCTTGTTAAAAATATTTTCTAGATGAGAACAATGATCTTCAACTTTCTTTGAAAATGCAGTCATGTCATCCTGATAAAGAACCATGAACAAATCTATATACTCCTTAAATGTAACATCCATGTCTCTCTGGAATGTTTCTCCTGCATTCCTAAGACCAAATGGCATTCTGACATAGACATATGTTCCCCATGGAGTAGTGAATGCAATTTTAAATTGTTTAGATTCTTTGACTAACACTTGGTTGTAGCCTAAGAAACTATCCATCATAGATAACAGTTCACAACCAGTGACTTTGTGCAACATTGCCTCCATATTAGGAAAACAAATGTTATCTTTTAAAGATGCAACATTTAGATTTCTAAAATCCACACATAACCTAATATCACCATTTTTCTTTCCGACTGGGACTAGGTTAGATACCCAAGTTGAGTGTCTTATGGGTTGAATTATTCTTGTAATACTCAACTTAACCAATTCTTGTTGCATTTTGGGAGCCAATAATGGATTGATAGATCTTTGCTTTTATCTGAATGGCTTACATCTTGCTTCAATGGGATCTCATGTTGGAAAAGTTCCTCTCTATAAGCTTTCAAATCATCATACGACCAAGCAAATACATGCTTGTATTTTCTCAATAACTTTATCAAATTGTATCTTATGCTAGGATCTAACCCTTTTCCGATGTAAATCATTTGTGGAGTGTTATGTGATCCTAAATTCATCTCCTCCAAATATTCAATTTTAGCATTGCTAGCTTTTAACATGTGATCATTTTGTTAGAAAGTAAAGTCCACCAAGATAACTAAGAGGGGGGGGGGGTGACTCAGTTATCTGATAATTATAACTTTTATCAACTTCAATAGATTTTAACCATGTAAGCAATATAATTACCAACCATAGAAAGATATTCATACACAATAACACAATGCCACAAGATATGTTGACTAGGGAGCCTCTTGATCAAAGAGTAAACCATAGTGGGAATGATGCCCACAAAAGATGCACTAATATGAATATTTCTTGTGAAAGGATGGACTCTATTAGGAGTCTTATGAAATATATTCAGTACATATGAATCCTTGCTAAAAGATTCTAACTCTGTTAGGAGTTATGGAAGACAGAAGGACCCGCTGACCAAATAGCTTCAATGGAAAGATCACTGAACACACTATCCAACTGATCTCTAGATTATTCAATAGAATAATATCAAATCATTACTCATCTCAACAATATGTTACCTCTTCTCTGACTGTGCCAAACCGCACTCACTGCTACACCAGATCTCAATTTTGGATCTCTGTACCTCACATGTCTTCCTTCATAAATTCACTTTCACAATCATTCACTTTAAGAATTCCATCCATCTCTATTACAAAAAGGAAAAAAATTCCTTCCTTTATACCACACTCAAGTAATTACAAATGATTCGACATCTAATTACATAATAAAAGTTTCCACACGTTACATAAAAAATTACACAAAACTGTCAGCTTCCAATTAGAATAATTATTCACTCATGTGACCTCAAAGTTTGTGCTATCATCCACATCACTAACAATATGTCTTCAATTGCTCTTTAACTGTACAAAACTAAATTCCATCCCAATTAGGAGATATCATCCGATTTCCACAAACTGCTACTCAGGACCACTACCTGAATACTGCTTCCACCAAAATGCTCATAACTTTCATGAATAAATGAATTACTATTTTCACTCTTAACCATGAACATATAACATATCAAAGAGTATATCCTCAACATCACATATCTTGATCTACAATATCCCATGTGCACTAATCAAAACACTGTCTGCTCCTCTGCTAATCTCTAGTACATCACTGTGTTGACATCAATGACAATCTCCCCCATTGGCATTGATGGAAACATAGATGAAAAACATCTAATGTTCCATGAATCCAATACTACAATTCTGATGCTCTGAAAAAATATTTTCAAATCCTCTTCATCAATCAAATCTTGCTTCATTTTCCTATTCAATTCTCTCCAACAGATGGTACAAATGGTTTTTAATGTACACTTCTCCCCCATTGACATCAATGATAGAAATTTCATCATTATGTCAACAAAAACTCTAATGTCAAAAGACATTGTTCAGAAAATACATTCACTAGAGTCCTCATGACTCAGCTCAGATACACATACTCCCCCATAGAGGAAGTACCAACATCCAATCTAGAAGAAAGATAATGTTCATATACCATTGGATGGATGCAACCAATCTGCATCACTTCTCAAAATTAGGCTGGGGCATAACCCCATGCATACCTCTCAGATACTCAAATGTATCCTTAGGCAAAGGCTTTGTAAATATGTCTGCTACCTACTCCTTTGTGCTTATGTACTCAAGTCTGACTTCTTTCTCAACAAATTTCTCTCTTACTACATGATACTTAATCTCTATATGCTTTGTCTTATAATGTAATATAGGGTTCTTAGACATACTAACTATGCTAGTGTTATCACAATGTATAACAACAGGTTCGACAAACTTTATTCCAATATCCTTCAACATCTGCTTCATCCAAATTATCTGGTTGTAATTATTTGCTGCTACTACATATTCTACTTCTATTGTGATCTGTGAAATACAATTCTTCTTCTTTCTTAGCCAAGAAACTAGTCTTCCTCCAAGGAAAAATGCTCCACCACTGTTGCTCTTTTTATTATCAACATTGCCTCCCCAATCAGCATCTATATATGCACATAGGGTAAAATCACTAGAATTTTCATACCACAATCCATAGTCCATTGTGCCTCTTAAATATCTCAGTATCCTCTTTACTGCTGCATAATGTGATTCTCTAGGTTCAGCTTGAAATCTTGCTACAATTCCAACTGAATGTGCTATATCAGGTCTTGTATGTGTCAAGTACTACAATCCTCCAATCATAGATCTGTACTTCTTTTGTTCAACTGTAGGAGTCTCATCTATGTTAGATAATTTATGTCCAGTTACCATAGGTGTTCCAACTGGTTTATAGTTCTCCATTCCAAATCTCTTTAACAAATCATTCAAGTACTTTTTCTGGATTACAAAGATACCATCACTATTTTGTGTTATCTATAATCCCATAAAGTATTTCATTTCACCAATCATACTCATTTCAAATTCAATTTTCATTTCATCAGAAAATTTATCACTAGCTTCATCTTCTCGTCCAAAAATAATGTCATCAACAAAAATAACTATAATTAACAAACCATTTTCAATTTCTTTTGTGTATAGGTTTCTATCAGCTATTCCATTTGTAAATCTCAATTTTAACAAATACTTATCTAATCTTGCATATCAAGTTCTAGGTGCTTGCTTTAGTCCATATAAGGCTTTCTTCAGTTTACATACCATGTCTCCTTCTTGAGTCAAAGGAAAACCTTTAGGCTGGTCAATATAGACTTCTTCCAATTCTCCATTCAAAAATTCTAACTTCACATCTATCTGATATACTTTGAATTTCTTATAAGTTGCATAGGCCAAAAATATTCTTACTATTTCAATTCTTGCTACTAGTGCAAAAGTTTCTTCATAGTCAATTCCTTCTTGCTGTGAGTATCCCTTACATAGCAATCTTGCTTTGTTTCTTACTACTTCTCCTTGTTCATTCATCTTGTTTCTGATTACCCATTTAGTTCCAATAACATTCTTATCTTTAGGTCTAGGGACCAATTCCCATGTCTTGTTATTTTCAATCTGATCTAGTTCTTCTTTCATAGCTTTACTCCAATGTTTATCTTCACAAGATTCACTAGTAGATTTATGTTCAATTTGAGAAATCAAACATAACTATTCTTGTACCTTATTTTGAGTTAGAACTCCTCTGTCTATGCTTCCAATAATCTTCTCAACAAGATAATTCCTTGATAAGTTCCTGTTAGGTGTCATTGTCTGAGATCTCACTTCAGGTGTCAGTTCTTCAATGATTTCACTATGAATTTCATTCAACAAGTCACTATCAGTTTCATAGAATAATTTAGTAGTTTCAGTGTTAGGTTTAGGATGAGTTCCTTCATCAGATTGATAATCAAGCATTCTTTCCTGAATTTTGAACTTTTCATCAACTTTAATATTTGCTCTCTCAACAATAGTCTTAGTTCTCTTGTTATAACATCTATAATCTTTACTCTTCAAAGAATATCCAAGAAATATACCTTCATCACTTCTAGGATCAAACATTCCAATATCATCATCTCTTTTTATATAACATTTGCTTCAAAAAATTCTAAAATACTTAACTGAGGGTGCATGTCCAAACCGTAATTCATAGGGTGTCTTGTTTGTGTCTGCTTTGATTTATACTCTATTCATTGTATACACTACTATGTTCACTACTTCTCTCCAGAATATCTTTACCAAATCATTCTCAAATAACATAGCTCTTGCTACATCAGTCACTGATCTATTTCTTCTTTCTACAATACCATTTTGTTCAGGTGTTCTAGGGGCTGAAAACTATCTCTTAATACCATTCACTTCACAAAAGGTGTTAAACTCCCTAGAAGTAAATTCTCCACCTCTATCAGATCTCAAACATTTAACTTTCATTTCGGATTCATTCTCAACTTTATTCTTAATGATCTTAAACTTATCAAATGCTTCAGACTTTTCTTTAAGAAATGCAATCCACATCATTGTTGTAAAATCATCAATAAGAATCATAAAATACCTTTCTCCATAGAATCCTCTAGTCCTTGTAGGATCGCTCAAATCTGTATGAACAATCTCCAACTTCTCTGTAGATGTAAACTTCTTATTAGTAAATGAAATTCTCTTCTATTTCGCCATCACACATTCCTTGCAAATCATGTTAGTAGGCTTCATATTTTTAGGCAAATCTCTTACTACAAGTGTAGTAATTATTTTCACAATGTTATCAAAATTTATATGACAAAATATTTTGTGCCACAACCAAATGTCATCAATCTTAGTAATCAAACATGTCATCTCAGTAGGATTCAACTGAAATACATTACCTCTGGTTCTAGATCCAGTTCCAATCAAATTTCTATCATTATCTTTTATCACACAAGTTTTCTTAGTAAACCAAATTTGATATCCCTTATCAACTAACTATCCAACACTCAAAAGATTATGTTTCAAACCATCCAAAAAGTAAACATCATCAGTATTAGTCTTCCCATCAAGAGTAATAGATCCTATACATTTAATCAAACAAGGTGCACTGTTTCCAATTCTAACAACTCCATCATAATTGTTAAACTTTATGAACTTTTTCATGTCTCCAGTCATATGATGTGAACAACCACTGTTGATAATCCAATCAGCTTTCTTTTCAACTTGAGAAACTAGGGATTTTTCTTCCTTAACATCTATTTTAGGAATTTCTTCTTTAATTGCTACAAATCCCATGTCATCATTATTCTCAATATCACTTTCACTTAAAGTTCTCTATATACTAGCTTCAAGATCTTCATCATTAGCATAATAAAATTCCTTAGATCTTCTAGGCTTGAAATTGTTTCTGTACTTTTTAACTCTCTTAGGACATTAAGAGATGCAAAATGACCATATTCTTGACAAGTCCAACATTTAAAAATGTTCTTACCATCTGGTTCTCTCTTCATAAGTAAGGCAATACCTTCTTCAATCTTACTATCTTCTTGATTTCTAGATCTGCTGCTGCCAGCATAATCTCTGCTCACACTGATGCTTCTTGATAAAGTAGGTTGAGCACTAAGAGCATTGAATACTATCTCCATTCTAGGCAAATCTCATGATAACCTCAGGTTCATTTCTGCTGCTTCCAATCTTCCAAGAAGAGTTTCTCTTGTAAAGTTTGAAGTACAAGGTATAACTTGTTCAATCATCTGTGTTGTTTGCTTAAACACAAGAGTTAATATCCTCAAAATTTTCCATATAAGTTCATTTTCTATCTTTGTTCCTCCACAAGATTTTATGCCTGCAACAATTTCTGACATTCTACCAATATAGCTTCTAACATATTCATCTTCCATCATTCTTATATCTTCAAATGCACATATCCAATTATGTAATCTAACTTTCTTTGCATGTTCATCACCTTCAAAAGTAGAGTTTAAAGCTTTCCAAATTTCATGAGATGTTTTCAAACATTTTACTTGACTATACTCATTCTCCAAAAGGGCTGTCAAAAGTGCTTCTCTGGAAAGTATGTTATGTTATGCATGAATAGATCTCTCTCATCACTAGAACATGTTTCAAGATTATCCTCATCAATGATAGTCTTCTCATTCTTTGTAATCAACCAATAACTTGGTCCTAAACATAGTAGATGTGTCTTCATCTTTTCTTTCTAGCTGTCAAAATTTACTCCATCAAACTTAGGGCTTTCATTCCTGAAATTCACCATGGATCTCCTTAAGCTGGTAAACTTTTCTTTCAAGGACTTGCCGGTCTGATACCAATTGTTAGAAAGTAAAGTCCACCAAGATAACTAAGAGGGGCAGAAGGGGTGAATCAGTTATCTGATAATTATAACTTTTATCAACTTCAATAGATTTTAACCATGTAAGCAATATAATTACCAACCATAGAAAGATATTCATACACAATAACACAATGGCACAAGATATGTTGACTAGGGAACCTCTTGATCAAAGAGTAAACCTCGGTGGCAATGATGCCCACAAAAGATGCACTAATATGAATATTCCTTATGAAAGCATGGACTATGTTAGGAGTCTTATGAAATACATTCAGTACATATGAATCCCTGTTAGGAGATTTTGAATCCCTGCTAGAAGATTTTAACTTTGTTAGGAGTTATGGAAGACAGAAGGACCCACTGCCCAAACAACTTCAATGGAAAGATCACTAAACACACTATCCAACCGATCTCTATATTATTCAATAGAATAATATAAAATCATTACTGATCTCAATAATATGTTACCTCTTCTTTGACTATGCCAAACCATACTCACTACTATACCAGATCTCAATTTCAGATCTTTGTACCTCGCATGTCTTCCTTCATAAATTCACTTTCACAATCATTCACTTTTTCAATTCCATCCATCTCTATTACAACAAGGAAAAACATTCCTTCCTTTATACCACACTCAAGTAATTAAAAATGAGTTAGCATCAAATTACAAAATAAAAGTTTCCACACGTTACATAAAAAATTACACAAAACTGTCAGCTTCCAATTAGAATAATTCTTGACTCATGTGACCTCAAAGTTTGTGCTATCATCTACATCACTGACAATATGTCTTCAACTACTCTTTAACTACACAAAACCAGATTCCATCCTGATTAGGAGATATCATCCGATCTCCACAAACCACTACTCAGGAACAATGCTTGAATACTGCTTCCACCAAAATGCTCATAACTTTCATGAATAAATGAATTACTATTTGCACTCTTAACCATGAACATATAACATATAAAAGAGTAAATCTTCAAAATTGCATAGCTTGATCTACAATATCCCACGTGCGCTAATCAAAACACTGTCTGCTCCTCTGCTAATCTCCAGTAGATCACTATGTTGACATCAATGACAATCATAGTCATGAATGCAACAACAACTACTACAGAATGGCTACCAATACTCCCATAGGATATATTTAGCATTCATTCCTAATACATTTTTACTACTATATAATGCCTTCAGTTCTGTTAAACCTTTGGGAATATGATTTGTACTTGTTACCCACAATTTCCTATCTATTCAATTTTAGGTACAGGCCATTAAATTTGAAAATGTGACCGTTAGAGGCAAAAAACCCTAAAACCTTATGGCCTATTCTATTTTGTCATTACCTTTTTCAGCCACTTAAGTCTCCATTTTGCATGTGCACTTTATAAGCTAAGGCTAGTTGTGAGATCCCTAAGGCCTAGAAGAATATTCCTTTTAATTTCCCAACCCCACAATCTCCTTTGTTCGTGAGATCTCCTAATTAGAAGGCATATTCTCTTTTCATTCAGTGACTTGGTGATGGTCCCCCTCAGTCGGGTAATCTTGAGAATTAACTATAGTCCTCCAAAATTTCATGAGACTTTGAGTTCACTCAGTTGGGAGGTCGCTAGATATAATCATGTTCAACGAATGGTCGACTCAAGGTAAAGACAACAAAAAATGACAAGGTGTCACGTGTCTTTGGTGGGCCCAGGCTTTGTAGGCTTAATCTCCAGGTCACGTAATGAAAATTGAATATTCAAAGATATCTGGCGACTCTGAGATTGCTTTAGTCACTAGATCACCAAAACATAAAGGGAATATTCCAAAGTTCATGAGACTTAGTGAATGGGTTAGAATTCCTTCAATCGGGAGGTCTCGTGATCATACCTAGGGTTAGAAAAAGTTCATGTGAATCTGAGATTGTTTCAGTCAGACATTCGCAAGATATACCCTAGTTAAGGGAGAATAAAGTTAAGTTGAATAGTTGGCAGTTGTTAGAGCTGAGGAGGTAGTCGAAAGAAAATGATGTAGCAACACTTGGCAGGGAGGGCCTAGTTCTTCAAAGATGTAGTCACTAGTTCTCTAGGTTCCTGGCCAGTTAGTCATTTTACTTAGCGATTGAGCAACTGCATTGGTCATAGAATCTCTTGATTCTTGTGGTTAGTAGTTTAACCTTCAGTGACCTGGTGGGTGATTAAGTTTCCCTCAGTTGCATGATCTCCAGATGGTTGGTGGTTAGGTCTTGGGAGAGGTTAAGTTTTTTCAGCAATTAAGCGACTGAAGGTAGTGTCGTATTCTCATGATCTAACTCATGGTTAAGATTTTATTCAATGATCATGAGAATACTTAGGTCGCTTATTCTCCAAGTCTGACCATAGTTTAAAGATGAGTAAGGTTTTCCCTCTGGTTGCTAAATCATGTGATAAAAGGTGAGTTAAGTAAAGGGTTCAAAGATTCAGCGATGGCCATAGGATGGATATGAGATCAATGGTTAGTTTTTAGTCTCCAGATGTAACCAAGAGTAAAGAAAGTTTTTAGCGACTTGGAGATTGCTTTGGTCATGTGTTCTCAGGGTTTAACCCCAGTTAAGAAAAGGATTATGAGGTTCAGTGAAGTATGTTGTTGCTTGATCTCAATATGCTTGGGTTAAATTAAAGGTTAATGTCATGTCAGAACTCGACGGTTATGTTTCACATTCAGTGATCCAGTGACTATGTGTTCTCATAATCTCTTCATCCTAGTGGTTACATTCCAAACATCTAGAGATTCAGTGGCATGGTTATCTCTTAGTCTCGTAATGCAGCGACTAAGTTATAAAAGATTAAGCGACTCAGAGAGGACCATAAAATGAAAGAAAGATCAACGACTGTCATCTGATCTCTAGACATAACTCATGGTTAGGTAAATCTTTCAGTGGACTAGAAAATACACAGTCTCCCAATCTCTAGATCTCTCATGGTCAATGACAGGTTGAGTTATGTCAGAACAGTTGGCGGTTGTCAGAGCTAAAAAAGTAGTCGAAAGTAAATGAAAGAGTGACAAGTGGCAGGATGGGCCCAGGTTTGTAAGCTTAGTTGGGTGATCTCTTATTAAAAAGAGAATATTCTTTTCCATCCAGTGGTTGTGAGAGTTCCTTCAATCAGGTGATCTCCTAATGAAAGGAATGTGCTAGAGATATTGAGAGACTAAGCGACTACCTTCGGATCAAAGTAAGATCAACACTTGTCATGTGATCGCTAGACAAAGCCAGGGTTAATAAAAGGGTCATGAGATTTAGCGACTAAAGGAAAAAGAGAATCTAAGGTGAATGTAGAGTTAGAGTTAAGAATATAAGTGGTGCCCAGGTAAAATTGAATCTATGACCCTATTTTAAAGAGAGATCAAAGTTTAAATACCAGCCCTTGATAAAGAAAGGCTTGGCGCTGCTTGTGACCATTTATATTTTAAAATTCAAATATCTGCAGGATATCTGATTTCAACAGTTATGGTGAACCCAACTTGTAGGGAGGTAGATGGATTGACCAACCTTATCAGAGGTAGTTATGGTGATGGAATTATGTGTAGAGATAGATATCTGATCGATCAAGATATTTCAAGGATGCATTTATGATCAAAAATGATAGAATTAGGGTTTCTATTATTCTATGAAAATCTATGTAACCCTAATTAGATATTTTTGCTCCTTCCTATGTGCAATAAAGGAGGTATATATATTAGTTTTAATAAGCTATTTTTGTAGTAGAGTTTACAATTGTAAAAGAGAGGTTTTCTTTCTTAGGAGTTATCTGAGGCATTTTTTCTACCCTCTAGCTTCTGTAGTTTGTAACCTTTCATTGGGGTTTAGATATTGCAAAGGTATTTTGTGACATTCTTTCTGTCCCTATGCTTTCTTGTCTAAATTTTCTCTTAATGGATTAAGTATATGTATGTTTTCAGTAATATCTTAGGGTTCCTAATCCCTCTTTCTTTTTGCAATTCATGTGTATTCCTGTGGATGATTTGATTTGAATGATCTTGTGGGTATACTTCAACCCCTTGACAATCTATCTCATTCCTATACCTAGTTGCAGAGGTGAATGTTTGTTTGTAGGTTATAGATTATGTCTCAATCCTTAGGAATGATATTGTTTGTGAAATTCTCTCTTTCTCTAAATAGCCTCTTTCTATTGTAGACCCTTCTATGAAATATTGATGTAATTCTATTTAGTGAGTTGTGATCTCCTAGACCTAAGCTCGTGCACTGATTTCATCCTCTATATTGTAATTGATATCATCTTTTCGGTGTATCACCTAGTAGGATAGTTTACTTCTAGTCATTTCCCTTTCATGAATTCCTCCTATCCCTTTTCCCTCAAGAATTTACTTTCATGTCAAGAAGCAAATTAAGGTGATTATCCAAGAGGAACTAGCCTAGAACCTGGAGGTCTCATCTTAGTTAGCATAGGTCCCACAACTTGGAGATGATTCCCATGTTATACTAGGTTATCAAGACCAAGAGAGCTTGAAACAAGGGTGAAAACTTAGTGTATAACAATTCTGGCACGCCCAGTGGGAGTAGAAAGAAGTTCATCTTTGAAAGATTATGTTATCTCTGATATACTGATTGTATAATACAAACTTTTAAAAGTTTTTCTATTAAGTATATCTAGCGACTCCATTGATTTTATAGATTTAGGATAACCTTGTTCAAAGTTTATGAGAAAGATTGAGACTAGGAGCTCAAAGCCCACTAAATTTTTAGAGTTTCCCTTAAAAAGAAGCTACAAAGGTAGATCAACCCAGAGAACATCCCCTACAAGGAGAGTATAGTCTACACCACCTGATACTTCAGAAAGGAGACCTTTTCCCTTTCATCTTAGAAGAAGGGGAAGATCTCTAACTAGAGATCTAGAAGAAGATTCAGATCCAGCATCAAATACAACTCACACAGTTGCTACTCAGCAAGTTTCAGCTCCTACAATGGCTAGGTAGTTTGCTTTTGGACCTTTCAACCAAGGAATTCCATTGAACTTTGCTCAACATCATGATGTGCCCTTGGTGGCACTAAAGAGTCTATCTGATTTCATAGGTGAAGGAAAAACTACAGCTTCTGAACACATTAGAGATGTGACCACTATCTATAGCATACATAATATAACTCAAGAAGATGTGGCCACTAAGTTATTAGCAGCCTCCCTCAAGGGTAAGGCTCTTGAATGGTTTAGAACTTTAGCTATTGGTTCCATTAATTCATGGGATGGATTAGGGGATGCATTGAGTAAACACTTTGAAGATAAATTAGACAACCTATCATTGGTTGAGCAGTTAGCAACCATTAAAAGAGACCCTCAAGAACAAATGATAGATTATAACAATAGATTCTTCAAGACATGGAATAGAATTCTAGTCTCAGTGAGGCCATCAGCTAATCATGCTTTCCTATACTTCTTGCAAAGCTTGAATGGTCAAATCTTTGTCATGATCCAATCTATGAGTGGTACCTCTTTACCCCAAGCTTTTGACATAGCTGTCAAAGCTAAAAATTGTTTAATCCAAGCAGGCATGATAGGAAGAAGGCCACCCATGCCCATCTTTCCTAGCCTTCAGCCCATTGAACCTCTACAAATACCTCCTTTTACTCCTATTCCCACCATGTTAGCACCTCAGGCTAGTACAAGCAGTGAGGAGTTAAATGCAAGTTTCTCTCAAGAACTACAAGAGATGAAGAATAGTCAGCAAAATAGTTAGCAAGAAATGACAAATCTACTGCAAACTTTAACTAAAGAGGTTACAAACCTAAAGAAGCAAGGGCAAGGAATCAGACCCTCCTTTCAGCCACAAGGCCAAGGTCCTAATCAACAATATCAGAATCAAGGACAACCTTATTAGCAAGATAGGCCACCATACCAAGGAGGATATCAAGGACAAAGGCAAAATTGTAATCAAAGACCTTTCCAACCATAAAACCCTACACCTCTTAATTCTATAAATCTAGTTAGGGACATGGTTCCTAGTCAAAACAATTTGGCTTTGGACAATGAATGGTGCTTTCCTTGTAATCAGCCTCATAATTAGGCTACATGTTCAAATGGACGGATGAATCAAGAACTAATGGTTCAAAATGCCTCATATACTCAATCAGAGGCCTCTTCTAGTGGATCAATTCCTCAACAAGAATCACAAGTTGATGAGACTGCTCTTTTCAATTGAGAGCAGCAAGACTTCAATGGAGTCAATGATGAACCTTCCATTGCTGCCAACACAAGATCAAAGAGAAGAGCTCAAGACATGGAGTGAGAAGATTCTAGGATTAAAGCTACTACATCTATAGAACCACTACAACAAGCTACTCCCACCATATTGAAGAAGGCTCCTGTCATTACAAGCAAAGAAGGCTAGACTCTCAAAGAAGTGGAGCCCATCATAGTAAAAACACATCAAAAAGTACATACTATGACACCTTTCAACATTGTAAACAACATGAAGAAGGTGAATGTTACCATGTATATGTGGGACTCTTTGGCTATTCCAGGACAACCTGAGATTTTGAAGAAGGCCATGGGTGAAGTAATAGCTCCTTAGCCTACAAAAGAGACTACAAAGCCAGTGTTGGTCAATGTTGATCAAGAAAATGAGGCTCCAAGTAGGGGCCCCAAAGAAAATACCATGCAAGGTAGGAACTTAAAACCACCTCCCTTTTATGTATCTTTAATTATTGGAAAATCTTTAGTACATAACTGTATGGTAGATAGTGGAGCTACTAGTATTGTAATGCAAAAAAAGGTAGCTGACCAATTAGGACTTAAATATGAACCCCTCCAAAAGAGGGTTACACAACTTGATGGATCCTTAGTTAACACTATAGGTGTGGCCAAGGACACCAGTCTAGTCCTCCATGCAAGCCCTAATTTTTCCATCCTACTTGATATATATATCATAGACCTCCCTGCCTTATTTGCCATATGTCTGTCAAGGGAGTTTACAACCAAGATAGGAGGCTACCTTTCTTCTGACTGGTCTCACATGCTCTTCCACATAAGATATGGTACCAAGGTCACCATCAAATCTGAATCATTGGTAGCTCACCATATAGAACCATATATGTCCAATGCCATCAATACAAACTACCTTGCACTTGATAGCAATGACTTCCCAATTATCAGAGAAGCAAACACTAAGATAGAAAATATCCCTGATATTTTACTTGATGAACTAGAATCAGAAAAGGCTTCAGAGGCCCAAGAAAATGTTATTTGGGATACTAGTTTGGGAAGCTATTTGATACAAGAAAGTGGATACATATAGCCAAACTTTCTCAAAGAGGACACTGATTCAAAGGATCAGAGCAACCAGGTTTGAGAATTATTTTTTGACGGAGCTAGAAGCAGACATGGTTCTGGTGGTGGTGCTATGCTAGTATCCCCAAAAGGAGAAATATACTATACAACTTTCAGATTCAATTTCTCCTACACTAGCAACATTGTAGAGTGTGAAAGTCTAGTGAATGGACTAGAGTGGGCTAGAAAAAGAGGGCTCAAAGCCCTAAAAGTTTATGGTGATAGTGAGTTAGTAGTTAGCCAAGTAAGAGGGATAAGTGTAACCAAGATTGACACCATGAAAGCATACAAATATAGAGTTTGGGATATAGTTGAAGAATTTTGTGCTTTCAATATTGTTTCCATCCCTAGGAAGCTAAATCAAAATGTAGATAGGTTAGCTACTGTTGGATCTTAGTATGACATTCCTAATAGTATTTCAAAGGAGGAGACCCAACAACACATTAAAGTGATTTTTAGACCCTCTATCCCTAACAACAATGTCAATTGGCAAGTGTTTGACAATGATGAGCAAATTATGCAATTCTTATTTAAAGAAGATGTTTTCTCAAAACATAATCAAGATATATTAGTGCAGAACTATGCTGACCAAGTAATACAACTTAGATCTAATAAGATGCCTAGAGGTCTTTTCACCTTAGAAGCTATCTTCAACAAGGATGATCAAGTTAAGAAGAACAAAGCTGGCTTGGTAGTTCAACAAGAACATTGTGTTGAATTATAGTTGGAACTAGGTAAGAAGCTTACAATTTGGAAAAGTAAATACTGATTTGGAAAAGTAGGTTTATACCCAATTATTTAAGGAATTCAATGATGTATTTGCATGGCAATATGCAGACCTTAAAGGTTTTAATCCAGCCCTTGCTTAGCACACTATTGAACTAGAGCCTAATGCCAAGCCAGTAAGGCAAAAACAAAGGCTTGTTAATCCCAAGCTTGAGCCACTTATGCATAGAGAAGTGCTCAAGTTAATAAAAAGTGGTATCATCTACCCCATTAAACATACCAGTTGGGTTTCCAACCTTGTTCCTATAAGGAAGAAGAATAGGGAGTTGAGGTTATGTGTTGACTTCAGGGACCTTAATAAGGCTTCTTTAAAAGACCACCATCCATTACCCTCTATGGAACAAATCTTTCAATGTGTCTCTGGGTCTGAGAGATTTTCATTATTGGATGGCTATTCAAGATATAATCAGATCTTAGTTAATGAAAGGGACCAATACAAGACTGCATTTACAACCAAGTGGGGAACCATGGCTTATCAAAAGATGCCCTTTAGTTTGTCAAATGTAGGTGCTACTTTTCAAAAGGCAATGGATACGGCCTTTAAAAGCCTCATGTGCAAGTTTGTAATGGTCTACTTAAATGACATAACTATCTATTCTAAACATGCAACAGATCATATCAAACATCTAAGGAAGATCTTTGAAAGGTGTAGAGAGTTTGGTATATCTCTTAATCCCAAGAAATGTGTGTATGCAATTCATGAGGGGAAATTGTTAGGATACATAGTGTCCAAGGAAGGAATCACATTAGACCCTGAAAGGATTGCAACCATCCTAGTGCTACCCTTGCCACATCATAAGAAAAGCCTTCAATCTTTTATAGGAAGGATTGATTTTGTTAGGTGTTTCTTGCCTAATATTGTAGATTTACTGAAGCCTTTGACAACCATGTTAAAGAAGAGTTTAGCCTTCAACTGGACTAAAGAAAGGAAAGCCAATTTCCAAGCTATCAAAGAAGCCTTGATAGAAGCTCCTGCTCTATTAAACCCAAATTTCAGTAAGGATTTTATTCTTTATACTTATGGAGGTCATGATGCTATATCTGCTATGTTGACTCAAGAAAATTTAGATGGATTGAAGCAACCTATTGCTTTCTTTAGCAAAGGTTTAGAAGAGTATGAACAAAGGTACTCTTTTGTGGAAAAAAATGTACTTGCTATGGTGAAGAGTCTTAAAAAGTTCAGATATTTATTGACCCATAGAAAAGTACACTTGAAAGTTACTCATCCAAGTGTCAAAGAATTTTTGCTTTCTAAAGACCTAAATGAGAAAAGAGCTAGTTGGATTACCAAAGTAATGAAATATGACATTGATATCCAAGTCACCAAGCTAGTTAAAGGAAGAGGTCTTTGTGAGCATTTGGTAGAGGATGAGAGTTCAAAGAAATCAAAGAAAATGGATGCATCTCTAGTTGTGCATTCTACAAAAGAACATGCCAAGGCAGTAGGTTGGTTGCCTAACATGATTCATTACTTGAAGACAGGAAAATGTCCTACAGACCTAGATTCAGCAAAAAGAAGATATTATAGATTACAATCTATTCCCTTTGTTCTAATAGATAAAGTTCTTTTTAGAAAGGATCACAATGGTGTCCTTTTGAGATGTATTGATTCAGAAGAGATAGTTGTTGTCCTATTTGAATTTCATGATGGACCTTCTGGAGGTCATTTTTATCCTAGGACTATTGCTTTTAAAATCATGAGGGCCAGATACTATGGGCCATCTATTTTTAAGGATAGTCATGATTATGTGAGAAAATGCATCAAATGTGCCATGTTTGTAGGAAAAGAAAGGCTTGCAGCTCTGCCCTTTCAGCCAATTAGAATAGATTAACCTTTCATGAGATAGGGCATAGACTTTATTGGCATGATTAATCCTCCCTCTAGTGTAGGCCACAAGTGGATAATCATTGCAACAAATTATTTCACTAGATGGATAGAGGCAGTTGCCTTGAAAGAATCAAATGAGAGTGCTATCTTAAGTTTTTATGATGATATAATTCATAGATTTAGCACTCTAGATTCCATAATATCAGATAATGCATTGGCATTCACAGGCCTTAAAGTTTCAGAATGGGCAATCAAAAATGGCATTTATCTGAATACAAGTTCAAATTACTACCCTCAGGGCAATGGTTTGGTAGAATCAACTAATAAGAACTTGATTAGGATAATCAAGAAAACTTTGCAGGGTAACCAAAGGGATTGGCATACTAAATTGAAATCTACCTTATGGTTGGACAGGATTACCCCAAAGAAGATCATTGGGAATTCTCCTTATGTGTTAGTATATGGTAGAGAAGCTAAGTAGTCCATTTCAACTAAATTTCTAGCTTTGGGCTTAGCCACTCAATACATCCTATTTGAAGAAGGAGATCCCTTAAAAATCAGGTGTGCTCAACTGATAGAGTTAGAAGAACTCAGAGATAAATCCATGAAAGATATGGAGTTCCATCAGATACAAACAAAGAAAAGTTTTGATAAAAGAACCAAGGCTAGAAGCTTCAAAGTTGGAGATGTAGTTGTCAAATGGGATGAATTTAGATCAAAACTTGGCAGACATACAAAGTTTGATTCCTTTTGGGGAGGTCCATTCATCATCACTGAGTGCAAGGGGCCTAATTCTTTTCAGCTATCAACCCTTGGAGGAGATGCCTTGCCTATATTAGTTAATGGATTCCACTTGAAGCCTTGTTTTGAGGTCAATCCTTCCTTGTAAATCTCTATAAATATGTTTCCTTTCATTTTGTCCCTATTTTCTAGGATATTTTCCCTATTTTCCAAGCAGTGCTCAAGCATAATTCTTTTCCTCTGTCAAACTATCTCTCAGTCAAGAAATTTTTATGCTCAAGAGATGACTCCATGCCCAATGAATTGTTTCAAGGCCATTGATCTAATGTCTAGTAGGCTGACATCCAACAGAAACCACCACAAATGTTACCCAAAATTTCCTATCTATTCAATTTTGGGTACAGGCCATTAAATTTGAAAATGTGATCATTAGAGGCAAAAAACCCTAAAACCCTATGACCTATTCTATTTTGTCATTACCTTTTTTGGCCACTTAAGTCTCCATTTTGCATGTGTGCTTTAGAAGCTAAGGGTAGTTGCGAGATCTCTAAGGCCTAACAAAATATTCCTTTTAATCTCTCAACCCTGCGATCTCCCTTATTCATGAGATCTCCTAATCAGAAGGCATATTCCCTTTTCATTCGGCAACTTAGTGATGGTCCCCCTCAGTCGGGTAATCTTGAGAATTAACTACAATCAGCCAAAAGTTCATGAGACTTTGAGTTCACTCAGTCAGGAGATCGCTAGATATAATCATGGTCAAGGGATGGTCAGCTCAAGGTAAAGACAACAACAAATGACAAGGTGCCATGTGTCTTTGGTAGGCCTAGGCTTTATAGGCTCAGTCTCTAGGTCACGTAATGAAAATTGAATATTCAAAGATATCTAGTGACTATGAGATTGCTTTAGTTGTTGGATTGCCAAAACATAGAGGGAATATTCCAAAGTTCATGAGACTCAGCAAATGGGTTAGAATTCCTTTAGTCGGGAGGTCTCATGATCATACCTAGGGTTAGCAAAAGTTCATGCGACTTTGAGATTATTTCAGTCAGACATTCACCAGATATACCTTAGTCAAGGGAGAATTGAGTTAAGTTGAATAGTTGGTAGTTGTCAGAGCTAAGGAGGCAGTCGAAAGAAAATGATGGAGTAACACTTGGCAGGGAGGGCCCAATTCTTCAAATATGTAGTTGCTATTTCTCTAGGTTCCTGGCTGGTTAGTCATTTTACTTAGTGATTGAGTGACTGCATTGATCACAGAATCTCTTGATTCTTGCGGTTAGTAGTTTAACCTTTGGTGACCCAGTGGGTGGTTAAGTTTCCCTCATTCGCATGATCTCCAGATGGTCAGTGGTTAGGTCTTGGGAGACGTTAAGTTTTTTTAGCAATTAAGTGACTGAAGGTAGTCTCATATTCTCATGATCTAACTCATGGTTAAGATTGTATTCAATGATCATGAGAATACTCAGGTCGCTTATTCTCTCAGTCTGACCATAGTTTAGAGGTGGGTAAGGTTTTCCCTTTGGTCACTAAATTGCATGATAAAAGGCAAGTTAAGTAAAGGGTTTAGAGATTCAACGATGGCCACAGGATGGCTATGAGATCAACGGTCATTTTTTACTCTCTAGATGTAACCCAGAGTAAAGAAAGTTTTTAGTGACTTGGAGATTTCTTTGGTAGTGTGTTCTTAGGGTTTAATCCCAGTTAAGAAAAGGATTATGAGGTTCAGTGAAGTCTATTGTCACTTGATCTCCATATATGCCTAGGTTAAATTAAAGGTTAACGTCATGTCAGAACCTGATGGTTATGTTTCACATTCAGTGATCCAATGACTATGTGTTCTCATAATCTCTTGATCCTAGCATTTATGTTCCAAACATTCAAAGATTTAGTGACATGATTATCTCTTAGTCTCATAATGCAACAACTAAGTTATAAAAGATCAAGTGACTCAGCACGGACCGTAAGATGAAAGAAAGATCAATGGTTGTTCCCTAATCTCTAGACATAACTCATGGTTAGGTAAATCTTTCAGCAGACTACCGAATACACAGTCACCAAATCTCCATATCTCTCATGGTCAATGATAGGTTGAGTTATTTCAGAACAATTGGCAGTTGTCAGAGCTGACAAAGTAGTCGAAAGCAAATGAAAGAGTGACAAGTGGCAAGATGGGCCCAGGTTTGTAAGCTCAGTCAAGTGATCACTTAGTAAAAAGAGAATATTATTTTCCATCCAGCGATTGTGAGATTTCCTTCAATCAGGTGATCTCCTAATGAAAGGAATATGCTAGAGATATTGAGAAACTAAGTGACTACCATCAGATCAAAGTAAGATCAACGCTTGTCATGTGATTGCTAGACAAAGCTAGGGTTAATAAAAGGGTTAGGAGATTCAGCGACTAAAGGAAAAAGAGAACCTGAGGTGAATGTAGAGTTAGGGTTAAGAATAGAAGCAGTGCCCGGGTAAAATTGAAGGATCTACAACCCTATTTTAAAGAGAGATCGAAGTTTAAATACCAGCCATTGATAAAGAAAGGCTTGGCACTACCTGTGACCATTTATATTTTAAAATTCAAATATCTACAGGATATCTAATTTCAACAGTTATGGTGAACCCAACTTGCATGGAGGTAGATGGATCGGCTGACCTTCTCAGAGGTAGTTATGACAATGGAATTATGTGCAGAGATAGATATCTGATCGATCAAGATATTTAAAGGATGCATTTATGATCAGAAATGACAAAATTAGGGTTTTTATTATTCTATGAAAATCTATGTAACCCTAATTAGATATTTTTGCTCCTGCCTGTGTGCAATAAAGGAGGTGTATATATTAGTTTTAATAAGATATTTTTGCAGTAGAGTTTATGATTGTAAAAGAGAGGTTTTCTTTCTTAGGAGTTATCTGAGGCATTCTTTCTGCCCTCTGGTTTCTACAGTTTGTAACCTTTCATTGGGGTTTAGATATTGCAAAGGTATTTTGTGACAATCTTTCTGTCCCTATGCTTTCTTGTCTAAATTTTCTCTTAATGGATTAAGTATATGTATGTTTTCAATAATATCTTAGGGTTCTTGATCTCTCTTTCTTTCTACAATTCATGTGTATTCCTGGGGATGATTTGATTTAAATGATCTTGTGGGTATACTTCAACCCCATGACAATCTATCTCATTCCTATACCTAGTTGTAGAGGTGAATGTTTGTTTGCAGGTTATAGATTGTGTCTAAATCCTTAGGAATGCTATTTTTTGTGAAATTATCTCTTTCCCTAAATAGCCTCTTTCTATTGCAGACCCTTCTATGAAATATTGATGCAAACCTATTCAGTGAGTTGTGATCTCTTAGACCTAAGCTCATGCACTGATTTCATCCTCTATACTATAATTCATATAATCTTTTTGGTGTATCACCTAGTAGGATAGTTTTCTTTCAATCATTTCCCTTTCATGCAGTCCTCCTATCCCTTTTCCCTCAAGAATTTACTTTCTTATCAAGAAGAAAATTAAGTTGATTATCCAAGAGGATCTACCCTATAACCTGGAGGTCTCATCTTAGTTAGCATAGGTCCCACAACCTGGAGATGATTCCCATGTTATACTAGTTTATCAAGACCAAGAGAGCTTAAAAAAAGGGTGAAAACTTAGTGTATAATAATACTTAACTAAATTTTTTCATTTCCCAAAACTATATCCTTATCATCAACTACCTCAACTAAAGCATTACAATCTATGAGATGATCTTCATAAATGTCAAGGCACTGAATAAAATTTAAAATATCATGGTCATCTTCAAAAACTTGCCAAATTTATATGTTATCTGGAACAATTGGTCTACTCTTAACTTCAACTATTGATACCCCAGTTAAAGTTAAGTCATCTTTCTTCAGAGAAACATTAGCTAAGAAATCTGCCACAATGTTCTTAGATCTTTCTACCCAGCTAATGTTGAAGGCATCAAAAAGTTCAATTTGATCCAAAATAGTATGTTTGTACAATTTTAATCTATCATTTTTTATAGCATATTTGGATCTAACTTGTGCTACTATAAGCTCAGAGTCACCATAAACTTTTAGACATTTTATTCCATGTTTTGTAGCAATGTCCAATCCTAAAGATAGTGCTTCATATTCAACAGTATTGTTTGTACATTGAAAATTCAATAGGAAAGAATACTTGAATGTGGTACCTGATGGAGATATGAATAGGACTCTAGCTCCCGAGCCTTCTTTTGAGCAAGCTCCATCAAAATACATCTGCCATAATCCATTTTTCTATTTTTTCAATTCTTCAACTAGTGGATCTGCATCTTCATCTTGTGAAGCAAGTGTTGCCACTCTGAAGTTCTCCATATCAACATCCACACAATAGTTCAAATTGTCAGCATCACTTAATTCAATCATGTGTGGGGTCCTACTTTCTCTAGATACCTTAATGTTATTTCCATCAATATTAAAAGTGGCAAAGGAAAAATCAAATTGGATACTACCTCCAATTGAAGCACTCCATTTTCTAGATAATAACATTCTATATTGAGGTGGGATGTCAACTACCAAGGAACTCATAGTTAACAACCTATTTGGATATGCTGCCAACCTATAAGGTAATGCTTTAATAGTACCAATAATTGGCACTTCTCTTGCATCCATGGCTTGAACTCTCCCATGAGGTGTATCAACTTTCAATCCTAAGGACTTTGTGACTTCTATAGGCATAATAGTGTTAGAAGCTTTTGAATCAATCATACAATTCTTTAAAAGCTTCCCATTTATAACCAAAGACAAGAAGAAAGGATCGATTGTGCCTGACACAATACTGATAACATTTGTATCTAAATAGATTTGAGGAATCTCAAAAATAATTTCCCCATGTTGATTTTCATTTAAGTCATTCACAGAAGCAATTAGTTTATCGACCTTATTGGTAATTGAGGTATTGGTAGGAGTAACTCCATTCACCTAAATTAAGGCTTTCTCCTTGTGTTCCTCTATTCTCATCATTTCCAACAAAGGAACCTTGACAGTGATTTGTGACAACAACTTGCTCATGTCAATTGGGGTATACTTTGAGTCAACTATATCCTACTTAATAACAGTAACCTCTTTGTTTTCTTCATGTGCAGAGAAGCTAGGAATATTTTGGCCTTGGGTTTTAACCTCTTTCTGGAAAGAAGAAATAGTCTCCTCAAGGGGTTTAGTATTTATTATATAAGCCATATTTGGGCTAGCAAATGTGACATTCTTTTTTACCTTGGTTTTGTTGACAACCTCAGCAAATTTCTATTTATCTTGAGACTGTTTCACATCCTTTTCTGATTTCTTTATGAATATACTAGTAGGTCTATGGTTTGGATCACCTACCACTCTATTTCTTAGATTGTAGTTACTCTTGGCTTGGGTAACCATATTTTCTATTATTTGTGCAATCTCCTCATTAGAGGGCCTTCTTAATACAACTGATCCTTCATCTTTCAAAGTATTACAATGGATGCTATCCAATTGGTTATCTTCCTCATTAGAAAAACTTATTGATGGTAGACCTCATTGTTGGCATTAAGCAGGATTGCCACTAGTGACAACACTTATTTGCATACTCAGTGCAAACTGAGCAGAACAGTGCAAACCGAGTAGAATAGTGCAAATCAAGAAGAATAGTGCAAACCAAGTAGAATAGTGCAAACCAAGCAGAATAGTGCAAACTAAGCAGAATAGTGCAAATCAAGTAGGACAGTGCAAACTGAGCAAGACAGTGCAAACCGAGCAGGACAGTGTAAACCGAGTGACATTATGTCTACTGAGTCACCAGTATTTACCAAGTTTGAAACTTACTGAGTGGTTAGTATGAACCGTGCCTTTACTTCTACTGAGTGCATGATGATGCTGAGCAATGTAGTGGACACCGAGTATTAGAAAGTCACCGAGTTAGTTTGCAGGAACCGTGTAACCATACTTGGGCTGACTTAGTAGCACTTATGTTTATTTGTCAAGCCGACTTTGTAATTGTAATTAATTGTTTAGACTTGTATATAAACAATGTTGTAAAAATACCAAGATGTGTAAGTATGAATGAATATGAAAAAGAAAGAAAGGTAGAGATAAGCGAATTACAAAGGGCTACAGTAGTATAAGAAGCAGCAAAGACAAATTCATCATAGAAGGTGATCAGTACATCAGCGAATCTCATTCAGCAATCCAGTTGCAAAGTAAGAGATATACTGTTTCATCCTAACAGGTGAATCAGTACTAAAATCCTTTAACCGGGTAGACTTAACAGTCTTTTGTAAAATCTCTTTACCGAGTACATACTTCTTTTGTAAGTTTGTAAAAATCCTTTAACAGGGTGGATTTAGCAATCCTTATTGCTCCTAGTAGGGCAGATCATTAGAAGTGATCAATGTAAGCCTTAACCGGCCAACTTTATACTACAGTACTAAAGCTTTGTGGGTTTCATCCCCACCCCAGTTTTACTTTCTTTTGGAAGGTTTCTGGGTAACCAAATCTATGTGTCATTATTGTGAATGCTTTTATGTTTCATGCTTTCTATATGCAAAGGGATAAAGTGAACTATATGTTAATACATTTGAAAGAAAATTTTGAAGTTACTGATTCACCCCTCCCCTCTCAGTAACTTGGTTAATTCTTGAATATTTTCAACAATTGGTATCAGAGCTGTATTGGTTCTCAAGATAAAGCTTAACTAGCTTGAGCAAAGATCCAGGACAATGGAGATATTCAAACTGAACAAGGTGATTGAAAATGAAAAGCTAGATTTGGAAATGGCCATAGCTAAACTTAAAGAAACAAAAGAACATCTTTCCCAATCCCTAAGAAGAAGGAAGGAACTTGCAAATCAGATGAATGATCATAATTACATTGAAGAAAAGATTGAAGATCTTTTTCCCTCAGATAGCTCAGATGAAGTAAACAATGCTGTCAAAGAACTCCTAGAAAAGAATGGGTCTCTACAGGAAGAAGTGAGAAAATTAAAAAGAGAACAAGAACTACACTCTACAAGATTTTGTGAGATCTTAGAACAAAGAAACAAGTTGAAAGATGAATTGGATGGAAGGAACAATGAAGTCCAAAATAAAACCCTTCAGCTAGAAAACCTAATTGATCAGATCTCCCATACAAATGAGGAAATTCTGACTCTAAGATCAGAAATAGAAAGCACAAGAGAAGAACTAAGATTTGAAAAGAAAATCAATCTAAGATTGGTGGATGACCTAAACACTGAAAAACAAATCAATGAAGGAATGCTGAAAAGCCAAGAAGACTTAAATCAGCTGTATGATCGAAATCTTCATAGGCAAAAAGGAAAAGCAGGACTTGGATACAAAGGAGAAGGTGAATCTTCTAAGCAAGGTACTCAAAGAAATCAGAAACCTACTTGTAATCATTGTGGCAAAATAGGACATACTTCAAATAAATGTTGGAGCAATGAAAAAGTAGAATTCAATGGAAAATGCTACAACTGCAATCAGCATGGTCACAAAGCAAATGAATGCAGGGAAAAACCAAGATTCAAAGGTAATTGTCACAAATGCAACAAACAAGGTCACAAGGCATCAGAGTGTAGATCCAAAACATTCAATCGAGCAGAACAAATTATGAAAGCAATGTTTGGATGGGATTACAACACCTGGTGTAGATGTCATTATTATGGAGAATATGGACACATTGGCATGAACTGCATAAAACATCATCTAAGGAAAAAAGATACTACTATAAGATGCTTCAAATGCACTAAACTCGGTCATTTAGCCAGAAATTGCATGAATGCTAGTGAAGTTGAAGATGGAAAGAAGAATGAAACAACTAAGGTCAGAAAATAGATGAGACAACAGTGGATTCCTAAATCTACTGAGCAAACTAGTCCAAGTAATGGAATGGGTGGCTCTACCGACTCAAACTAAATTTCTAGGAAAGCACTGGAACTGTATTCTCACAGAAAAATTTCATGCAGTTCCAAAACTGAATTAAAAGAAAGATCTAAAATCAGCATACGTGATGCAATAAGATCACAGGAAGGTTGGTATCAGTTTTCACCGAGCAAGGTCGGGAGTGGTCTAATATGATTACCGAGCGAGGTCGGAGCAATACGAATTCTCAAGTTCACCGAGTTGCGAAATCTTTACTAAGAAATTAATTCATAGTGGGTGACAGTCTATTAGAATTCATACCCTAATTTGTACTACGTATTAATGACAGAGTTGTAAACAAAAGGCAAGAAATCAAACTCATTCTTCACCGCAAACTTTAGCATTTTGAGAGTAGAAAATTTCAAGAGCAATCCAATGATTCAAATACTTTTGCGGAAAGAATTCTCTGTGAGCTACCATGGCATCATCCAGCACTTCAGTGAAGAAAGGATCAGAAATGATAATCCTAGGGGAATGGAGAGCACCAAATTTCAAACTTGTGCTCGTAATTGCAGCAGCCCTAGACCCGAATGGAGCTCAATCTCAGATTCCTCCTAAGGTACTACTTGTTAACGATATTCACAATCATTTCAATTGTGAAATTCAAGAGATGGGAAACCTAGAGCTAGATATTGTGTGTGAGGAACTGTGTGTGAATGGTATTCTAAAACCCGAGCACAAACATCTGAAAGACAAGGGATTAGTTCACATTGTACATTTACCTGAAAACTTTCAGGAGAAATGGGTTAGATACATTCTCAGCCGTGTACATGAAGGCAAGATTTGGTTTGCGCAACCCATAGAGATCACTAATAAGATGATTCACCAAATCACCAATCTTCCCATGCTAAACAAAGTTAAAACTACCAAAACCCTAGGTCAGCCGGAACTAGAGAAGAAAACCCTAGCTGAGTGGGATGGTAGAGGCATGAAAGTAAGTAGCATTACTAATGCTGAACTAAATTTTGGAACACACATCATTGCTCATAAAATATACAGTTCAAGTCGACAGAATAGTGTCTCCTACGAAGCCATCCACCTAGCATACAAAGTGGTCAAGTATAATTTATCATTTGACCTTGCAGATTTGTTGTTAAAACAGTTTAACAAGAACATGGAAAGCATTCAAACTTCCAAAAACAATCCATGTAAGTTTGGATCTCTACTGGTCTGTTTATTTTTCTATGTTTAGAAATTCTTCCCTTCCAAAGGAAAAGTAGTATGGAGAAAAGATGTGCCAGTTCTTTATGAGATAAATGAATACATTTCAGAAATGGGTGAAAATTTTAAGAGCATCATGGATAGTTATTTTGAGTCTTTCAAGGAGAAAATGAACGACAGATTTCAGATTCCACAAAAGTTGGTGGAGGATTATAAGGATGATATTTGTTTCATGGTGGACTATGACAGAGTATACATTCAAGCAGCTAAACTGAGGATTGTACATGTAAAACCTCTTCCTTATGAGGTAAACATTGATGAAACAAAGAATATCATTGAAGCCCTCCTTATTCAGCCTGTTAATCCCAAAGCTCCATATTTTGGAACATATGAAGAAGCAAAAGTGAGAATTGAATTAAGTATAAAGCTTCCACAGGCAGTAAATAAAGGAAAAAAGAGGATAGCCAAAATGCAAATGCTAACCAAGGAAAGAGGAGAAGACACTGAAGAAGAAGAGGAAAAGGATGAGAAAATAGAGGAACTAGAACCTGCAAAGAAGAAAGGAAAGGTATTCATCACCAAGGCACCTAAGCCTCCCACTACTGTATTTACAAGGAGAAGTGCAAGGGGTAAAGCAGACAAATAGGACAAAGATATAATATTCAAAAGGCCTCCTCTAACCCTTCAAGAGAAGATCAAACTTTTGAGAGAAGGATCAGGATCTGGAGTAAGTAATATAAAATCTTTAAAATATGAAACAAGATCAGAAATAGAACAAAAGGAGATAGAAGATGCTGTCATTGAAAAGATGGGACAGTGGAAATACTCTCCTGATGAAATAGCCCCACAGATTCCAACAGCTTTATTAGATCCAATAAAAATGAGATGGACCAATGCAAAGCAAACTGTAAAAGACATATTTGATCAAACCCTGAGACAGTTAATGCCGAGCTTGAAAAATGATGAAATAAAGAAGGCATTGAAGGAGAATGAAAATAAGATGACATTGAAGTTCAATACTTGTTTAATTCTGATTAACAATATTGAATCGGTTGTGAAGGCTGCAAATGCCACATGGAAGAACATATACCATCTTCACCAACCGAGTACTGAAATAGTTATAATAAAAGACATTGAAGATGACAGTGATGAACAGGAAGAAGCCACTGAGGTAGATGATACTGTGAGGATAGTGGTAGAAGTCATTACATCACTTCCTATCTCTCCAGCAAAAGTTACTACATCTAGCCCGGAGACACCTTCAAGCATGGTTGTGACAACTTCAACATTTGTCCAATCACCTATAGCAACAATAGAAGTAACTACCATTTCTTCTACCGAGTTGTAGTCTCCTACTTCATCAAGTTTTCCAGTAGTAAGTATTCCAATTTTTGATTCTACAAGTGTAAATACTTTAAGTTCTCTAGTAGACAGTATACCATTCTCTATAGCCAGTCCTACTATGTCTACTGTCACTACTACAAAGGCATTAAATATAGATAAGCCTAAGACTCAACTGAGCATAAGATTTTTGGGCAAGAATATAGTAGAGGATATAGACCTAGATGAGGAAATAGAGATTCCACCATTGGATTTTGCAAATCTATCAGCGGATCAAATGCAAAATATAGGTGAAATCCTCCAAAGGAAAGCAAAGCAAAAGAAACTTAAAGAAGAGAGAGACAAGGAATATAAAATCATTAAGGATGCTAAGGACATTTTTTCAGAAGCATTAGGTATTGAAGTAGACTCCTCTCAACATGTTTTGTTACAATCAGCAGAAGCAGTAAATAAGTACAATGAGGATTCATCTGGGACAGACAAGTTAGTTGAAAAAGTCAAGAAGAAATTCAACAATGAAGTGCTTGAGCACATTGCTTAGCACATAGCTATTAATCAAGCAGAATTGTCTTCAGTTTTGACAAACATTGAATCTTCCTATTCAAATGTTACCTCTCTTTTGGTCAAACTGTGCAATGTTGCCGAGTTCACCAAGGATGTCAAGGATAAAATGAATAAAATTGATGAGGATTTGAAGATTAGCATACAGAAGCTGCAACTTGAACCAAGTTCAAACTCTGCTCATCACATGAAAATCTCATTCCTATCAAATATGCAGTCAGAACTAGTGAAAGAAGACACAAGGATCCGGTCCACACTGCTAGACATTCAGAACATGATCCTTCCCATCATGAATACAATGTATAAGCACATTGAACATTTCAAAACATTAATTCATGACAATCAGTTCTCTATAGCAAATCACATGATTACACTCTCTGCAAAAGTCCAAATTGCAATCCAAACATGCAAGATTCTACAAGAAAATTGGGATAGAACCCTAGCACTGATAATGAAGGTACATTCTATTTTTCTATCAAATTTTGGATTCTCTCTGTAAAACACTTGTATATACACCTTTGGCATTATCGCCAAAAGGGGGGAGATATGTATAGAAGAAAAAGTTAGCACATTGAAAGGGTGAGATAATTTATAAAGCCCTATGACAAAGAAAAATTTTGAAAAATCAAAATAAATCTCAGCATGGTTCATGTATATAAGTTTTGGGAAATAAGTGTTTTTTTCACTAATACCAAAGGGGGAGATTGTTGGCATTAAGCAGGATTGCCACTAGTGACAACACTTATTTGCATTCTGAGTGCAAACTGAGAAGAACAGTGCAAACTGAGTAGAACAGTGCAAATCAAGCAGAACAGTGCAAACCGAGTAGAACAGTGCAAATCGAGCAGAACAGTGCAAACCGAGCAGAACAGTGCAAACTGAGTAGAACAGTGCAAACCGAGCAGGACAGTGCAAACTAAGCAGGATAGTGCAAACCGAGCATGATAGTGTAAACTGAGTGACATTATGTCTACCGAGTCACTAGTATTTACTGAGTTTGAAACTTATCGAGTGGTTAGTATGAACCGTGCCTTCACTTCTACTGAGTGCATGATGATGCCGAGTAATGCAGTGGACACCGAGTATCAGAAAGTCACCGAGTTAGTTTGCAGGAACCATGTAACCATACTTGGGCCGACTTAGTAGCACTTATGTTTATTTGTCAAGCCAACTTTGTAATTGTAATTAATTGTTTAGACTTGTATATAAACAATGTTGTAAAAATACCAAGATGTGTAAGTATGAATGAATATGAAAAAGAAAGAAAGGCAGAGATAAGCGAATTACAAAGGGCTACAGCAGTATAAGAAGTAGCAAAGACAAATTCATCACAAAAGGTGATCAGTACATCAGCGAATCTCATTCAGCAATCCAGTTGCAAAGTAAGAGATATACTGTTTCATCCTAACAGGTGAATCAGTACTAAAATCCTTTAACCGGGTAGACTTAACAGTCTTTTGTAAAATCTCTTTACCGAGTACATACTTCTTTTGTAAGTTTGTAAAAATCCTTTAACAGGGTGGATTTAGCAATCCTTATTGCTCCTAGCAGGGCAAATCATCAGAAGTGATCAATGTAAGCCTTAACCGGCCAACTTTATACTGCAGTACTAAAGCTTTGTGGGTTTCATCCCCACCCCAGTTTTACTTTGTTTTGGAAGATTTCTGGGTAACCAAATCTATGTGTCATTGTTGTGAATGCTTTTATGTTTCATGCTTTCTATATGCAAAAGGATAAAGTGAACTATATGTTAATACATCTGAAAGAAAATTTTGAAGTTACTGATTCACCCTTCCCCTCTCAGTAACTTGGTTAATTCCTGAATATTTCCAACACTCATTTCTAACCCGAGAACTAAAAACATCTTGACCCTCATCCTCTTTAGTAGAGTCTATTTCATCATAAATACATGAAGAGGTCATGGCACATCCTTGGTCATCATAAGACTCCTCATCATTATTTTCTTGTTCTCCATCTATAGAGACATTTTGAGAAACTACACAGTAATAAGGATCATGTGGTAATTAACAAACAATATACCATGGAACATCCTCAATCATGTTGACTGAGATTTTATGTAAGGGGCCAGGAGTTTTATCATTTGGTTTATCCCTTATTTTAGGGAGTATTGTCTTTCCATCCTTGCATTGAGTGTTGTAAGGATAATTTTGCATCCTTGGTAACTTATTAAAGTTGTTGAAAGATGGCCTGTCATTCCCTATAACCCTAGTGTTTTTATTCTCACCAAGCTTCAATTCTTTTATAGCTTTTAAAATTTGTTTTAAGCTATCTTCCTCTTTTGGCTTTGCATCAGACCTTCCTAGTTCTTTTATATTTGAAACTTGAAGTTTATAATCATCCCTTCTTTCCAACTTTCCTGATATCCTCCTATTATTCTCTATGTTAATGGCCAATTTATAAGCTTCTGCAAGGTTTCTATGGTTTTTGTCTCTAAAAAAATATTTCTTGATTGGAGAAATAAATCTATTGAAATCTAGACCAAACATAACTATCCTTGCCTCAACTTGATTTTCTTTTCCATTAAAAAATGGCAAGATAGCTCCAATCTGATTAATCTCTTCACCAACCTACAAGAAAATCTTAGGAATATCTGATCTTAGAGATTTCACAGCTACTAATCTCTCAAAAAGTGATGCCCTAACTGACCAATTTGTATGGTAAGCATTCAAAATTATAACAAAATTATTAACTTCTACCTGTAACTCAAGAAATTTATTATAAGCGGTGAAAACTATATCTATTTTATCCTTTAAAATATTTATCCTATACTGTAAAACATTTAATAGGGCTTGCAAAATAGCCTCATTCTTTTCGAAATTCATCTTCTCAATATTTGCAACAACTTCTTCATCTACACCTTTATTTTTTGGTAATGCAGGCTACTTTGGTGGTGGAGGTGCAATCACAGGAATATTTAGGATTTGTTGAGTCAAATCCTCCACATATTTTTTGAATTCCTTCTCTTTAATAATATGCACCTCCCTATCTTTTACGAGTGCACTATAATCATCAAAAAGTTTATGGTTCCTCTTTGAGAGCTACTTTGTCTTGTCCTCATTCAATCTAGTAAAATGGGTGAGTAATTGTGATATCTCAAGATCTCCAGTATTGTGGATTGACCACACAACCTTATACCATCCATTCTCTCTTTTACATTTAGTAGAGAAGGCTTATTATCTTTGGGATAGAGGCTCCATATAGCCAATGCTTGATTTTTAGGGCTATACCCAAATCCTTTTATTATTTCCCCTACCTGGGTTTCTGAAGATAAGGTTATATCATCCTACCTCCTTATCTGATCTATAATGAAAGCTGAGGCTAAATCCCACCCAGGTACAAGCAACATGTTGCTAACCTTTACCAATTGTCTATCTTCCTCTGGGGTGATAGTCTCTGACTCAAGATCATAATCTCTTAATTCCTAGATGACCTCATCAGGTACTTGACCTTCCTCTATGATTTGGACATTTGATGAATCTTGCAGTTGCTTGTACCATAATAGAAAATTATTGAATTCATCTGACTTGATAAAATCATCATCCTTCAAGAAGGCATCCTGCTCTAACATCCTTTCATCTTTTTGTTAGGAATGGGAACACTAAGAGGGGGTGGGTGAATCAGTGTTCACTGTATTTTAATTTTTCACTTTAATCTGTATGCTAAACTTAAATGCTTAAGTACTAAAATAAACATTCATATAAACATGAAAACATGAAATCAACACATGACACCAATATGATTAAGGGGAAATGCATATAGATAAAAACCCCAGTGGGAATTGACACCCACTAATATTCTGCACTAGTGTTTTGTGATCCTTGTTAGAAGATCCTTTACCCTATTAGGAGTAGCTTTACAATGCTTTAAGTATAGTAGACCTTGTTAAGGTTTCGACCCTGTTAGGAGTCTTTTAAAATAATCCTTTTTAGGGGAGTGGAATCACTATCCTAGAGCTCACTGCTCAAATGGTGAAGGTTACAACCTTTTGATCTCAAATACACAATATATTTGCAGGATGAACTGTCACTATGACACTGCTTGTCAGATCAGTTTCTTTGATGTGCTAATGCTTTGACCTCTTAAAAATCTCTAATACATCTTCTTGACTCTTCAAATACTTCTACTCTACTTATCAAAACTCTATATCAACTTCCATGTTGAATACAATGGGCGCATCTTATATTTGCACGCTCATACAAAATACACAATTAGGTTAGCCCTATAACTAATTAAAAACAATGCTTCCAAATGAATTGTCTTAAGAGTGCTTATAATTATACATATAAACATGTTGAAAACCTAAATACAATGGGCACATAGCCTTTACAACATTATATTATAACCACAAACCAAAATACTAACTGTCGGCTCCATGCTCTGTTCTCTACTGGCACACACTGGCTGTGCAACTTCAATTGACTGTAACTTTCTCATCCTTGCACATCTACTTATGTGCTCATAGACTAATCATGAGTATAGTCTAACAAACTTAACTTTCAGGGTGCATACCATAATTCATCTGTACACATGTGCACTGATTCTTTTAGTTGGAGGAACTCTGTACACTAACCAGTCTTCAACACTTAACTGAATTCTGATCTTTACATCAAGTGCATTGACTCCAAACTACTATATGACTTTTTTTCCATAATGAAAACACTATATCTAGTCATATACCTTAGTATAGATAGCTTTCCAAAAATCTCCCCCTTTTGCATTGATGGCAACAAAGGAATATGGCCAAGTTGCTAACTATCCCTTAACACAAAATCTTATACATAATCTTCTATCTCCCTATACATATTATACTCCATATTCTATATACAAGTCCACCTTTGACATTAATGACATAGGTGTACCAAAAAACTATATCTGCACATACTTAGGAAAAATATCCAGATATGCTATCTTAAGGTTCTGGATCTCCTTCTTCCAAAAAGTTATCAAAGAGTTAACTATCTGGAGATGGGCACACAAAGCATATTGAAGCTTCTCCATCTTCTTCAAATCTATGCTTGGACCTTGATCATAGGTTATCATGGTGGCATGAATCTCCTTTATGTTCTGATTGAGAATGTCTAGTGAGGGTGCAAGAGCATTCCTCAACTAAGTCTGTCTAGACCTTATTTTTTCCATCTCTATCTCTGCCTTCTCAATTTTGTCCAACTGACCTTGGTAGACATTATTGCACATGTTCACATCAGTGGATGTGTCTTTTACCAAACTCTTCACCTGCTCAATCATAGCTTCTACCTCTTGTATTTTCTTAAGATGGGCATTAGTAAGCTTATCCTGATCCATGCAGTCTGCTATGAATTTCCTTGATCAGAAAATTCTTTTAAAGATGCTTGTCCTGTCTTGAGTGAATTCAAATCTAGTGCAAAGTTTCTTATCAACTCATTCAATCTCTTCTTCAGGTACTTCTCTTCTACAACTTTGGATGTAGATTCTTCAAGGCTTGAAAAATTATTTTTGAATTGTGAGATAAATGTACTTACATCATCAACTGAGTGTACCTTATACACTTTCTTGTCTTCTAGAAATAGACTGTTTAGTATGTTCATAGATTCCATAAGGAGAGGATTTCTCATGACTTGTTTCTCTTTTTCCTTCTCCATAGATAAGAAGCTGAATTTAATCAAGTCTTATTCTCTCCATGAGTCCAAATTAGATGTGTTAGGTGTTAAACTTGACAACAATGCTGAGGAGGGAGTGATGGGAGTGCTATCCATCACTTCTAGTTTTACCTTGGCTAGATCAACAAAAGTTTCATCTTTCTCTTGTTCTTTTTCTTCCATCTTATCTTCTTCTTTCTTTTCTACCTCTTCTTCTTCTTTCTTATCAGATATATCTTCAATGTGTACTTCTTCTTGATGAGTGGGAGGTGAGTTGATACAAATATTTTCAGCTTCTTGTGTGCTCACAAAGCTTCCTCAAACTTGTCCAATTCTGTGTCAGTGGCCACCATGGCTATCTCCATATTATCAATGATAATGGTGATGTCCTTGAGTGATTCTAACATGGGTGCAGATTTATCTAACTCTATTTGTACTTCCACTATAGGTGCTGAATCTTGAGGACTTGTAGATTATTCCTTGATGGTCTCTGACCCTTTGGTGACCATTGCGGGTACATTAGTTATGGGCACAGTAGGTGGATACATGTTTCTATCCATAAATACCTTCTCAAAGGATTTTTCTATCTCTTTTTCAATTAACTCATAATTCTTATCGATTATGTTCAAAGTTCTTATCTTTGTTCTGAGGTGAGGCTTCACCAGATCTAACAACAATTTCTTCTCTTCTAGCTCACATATAGGAAGGGTATCATCAAGAATATTTTCCCTTATCTGCTGATCTTCCTTAATGGCCTATCTCTTTTGGAATTCAAGGATATTCCATACTTTGTCAAGAATCATGGTTTTAAGTTCCAAGACTATTTTCTTGAACTTTAGCATGTGCTTGACCAACATACCATGAATCTCAAATTTGTCTATTTCATTGTACTTGTCATAGAATTTCCCTACTTGGTCAATTCTTCCCTCATCAACTATTATAGTACTTAGCACACTAAGATTGGGTTTGAAGCTTACTTTAGGAGGTTCTTGGGTGTTTCTTCTATTTCTTGTGACTCCCGAGGATGGATGACTAGTGCCAACCTCTTTCTTCCTCTTTGGCATTGCCTTATACTTGAGAGGAGCAGTAAGGTCAATGGTTTTCTTGGGTGCAAAAGAAGTATCATCTTCTTTACCCTTCTGACTATCATCTTTTTCAATTTTTATCTTCTTCATCTTGGGGTCATGTGATTCTACCTTAGTTGCATTTGCACTCTTCAGTTCCAAAGCAATCTTTTCATCCATTTCTTAATCAAGGTCAGCTTGAGACACACCATGTATTCTCAAGATTTTCGATGTGACTTTAGCAACCTTCATTTTTGTTGCTGCACTATTTAGCTTTGCATCTACTTCTCATGTCTTCTCCTCATATGTTCCCCATCTAGGTTCATTAGGATCTTTGGGGGCTGATAGTAGTACCTGTGCATATGCTTCAAGGACCTGTTCCTCTACCTCATAACCAAGTGGATGAATCCACTTAGTTCTTGGCTCAATAGCTTCCATACAAGTTGTATCTATCTCTACCATAAAGAAAATAGTATCCTTATACTTTTCCACAATGATTTCTGGAATTCTATACCTCATTTTCATCTTGACCCTGAAGGTCTTCAATTCCAATGTCACATTGATGTAGGAGCATCTTGGGTCTTGGAGCAATCTTGCATCAACCAAAAACATTTCCTGATTTTTGTACCTGTTTGCTATTGTTTTCTTTATAATATTTGCATTTGATGGTTTCATGTTGTGAAAAGATTACATGATGTTGAGGACCTATTTGGGAACCTTCTCCTATGAGCACATAAAGATTGGATGGACTGTTTCAAAGTTATAGTTATTTTCCTTGCCATCAGAACCACATTTTCCTACAGTTTTGGTGCTGATTGTTCATGTTGGTGATCTTTATCCATAAGGAATAAGCCTTTACTCTCTTAAGGAGTTTTATAGGACCTAAAATAATATCATTTCCCATGAGTGCAAGTCCCAATTCATTATGAGTAAAAAGTTATACCCATTTTTCCTCAGGACCTATTTTCTACCAATTTTTAGGTGAAAGTTATGCCCATTTTCCCTCAGGACCTATTTTCTACCTAAATCCAAAGGCACATCAATTTATATTCATTCTAGCATTATTTTTGGTTTAAATCTTCTAGACTGGACCTATAATGTAATTAAATGCTTGACTAGCTGACCTATGGCTTAGCTGGCTATATAAAGAGTCTAGATTGATGTAGTAAGGAATCAAGTGGAGATCATGAGAAATATTTAGGAAGGATTATCAAGATATATCATTGGAGACAAAGATAGGATGCAAGATATGATTTTGATTTCATAATTCTCATTGTATAAGGCCGAAACTCGGAAGGCCTCACAGCCGGGCATGTTGAAAGAAATAATATAATTCTCTGTTGTTTCTACTAGTTGATTGTCTCATATCTATTGTGATTACCTTGTTTTCATGTGATATTATATTGCTTCCATTGTGTAACTCTAAGTAAAGGCTTGTTGTTGATTCAAGTGGACTCAATTCTTCTTGATTCTGCTTGTATCTACCCCGCCCCTATGTCAAGTGGTATCAAAGTGAGTTCTTTCTTATGGATTGGATCATGGAGAACCTTATTGGATTGGTTGTAGGGTGGTGGATCTGAGATTTGACCTATAACTTGTAGAAGGTTATGATCTTTCTGGAACCTGATTGTCAAGATGGTTTGTGGTAGAGGAAATGATAATGCTATCATGGATATGTTGAGGTAGACTGCAACTAGGCTTGAAGCTATAGAGATAGCCTAGAGAAGAGGTGCACATCTTGAAGATGTTAGTGATGAAGAAGAAGAAGCATCACCTAATGTCAAACCCAAAGTTGAACAAGATGAGGAAAGACTTTTGAGAGTTTTGTCTAAGGCTAACTCCAGACCTATGGTTGATTTTGCTTGCTATGATGGAAGACTTGAGACCGATGCACTTTTGGATTAGATCTCTGAGATGGATAAATAATTTGAGTATGAAGGTACTCCTGATAATAAGAAGGTTAAGATAGTAGTCACAAAGTTGAAAGGTCATGCATCTCTTTGGTGGGATCATTTGCAAACTAAGAGACAAAAGAGAGGAAAAGAAAAGATCAAGACATGGATGAAGATGCTTGGGAAGATGAAGAAGAAGTTTCTTCTAGCTGACTACCAAGTTATTTTGATGAGAAAGATACAAAATCTAACACAAAAGGACATGAGTGTGAAAGAATATACTGAGGAATTTTACAAATTGGATATCAGATCTAGACATGGGGATGATGAAGTTGAGAAAGTGGCTAGATATCTGAATGGCCTGAGGACATCTATTCAAGATGAGATCAATTATGTGAAGATTGATAGTGTGGAAGAAGCATATCAATTTTCTTTGAAGGTTGAAGAGAGATTGACAAAGAGACATGAACAAAGATAGAGAGGAAGAGGTGGCAGATTTCAGAGAAGTAGAGGAAGATCTGATGGAGAAAGTAGCAGATCTAAAAATTCAGTGCAAGATAAAGGATGGGAAGATGAACCTACTAGTAGAAGAGGTTATTACTCTAGAGGTAGCTATATTGGTTACTCTAGGAATAACAATAATGGGAAAAGAGAAGAGAAATCTTGGTTTAAGGGTACTTGTTACAAATGTGGTGAAGAAGGACATAGAGCTTTTGAATGTACTAACTCTAGAAAGAAGACTGGAGGTAATGGTAGAAATAATTTAGCTTGTGAAGAAGTTGAAGAAATGTCTAATGAACCTGAACATGGTGAGAACCTGATGCTAAGAAGGATCTTGTGGAATGAAGAAACTAATGAGGAACCTATTCTAAGGAAAATTTTGTTCAAGGTAATCATTGATAGTGGAAGTTCTAATAATTTAGCATCTGAAGAGCTGGTTAACAAGTTGGAGTTGCAGAGATTGAAACATCCTAAGCCTTACCATATTGCTTGGATCCAGAAGGAGCATAAACTACTTGTTAGTGAACAATGCCTTGTTAAGTTGAAAATTGGGAATTATCATGATGAAGTCTTGTGTGATATTATGCCTATGGATTGTTGTCATATTCTTTTGGGTAGACCTTGGCAGTATGGTAGGAAAGCTTTACATGATGGTAGATTGAATCAATATACTATTTGGATGGATGGAAAGAAACAAGTGTTATTGCCTTTGATAGAGAAGTTTGATGAAAGTCACTGTACCATAGTTAGAGTATGTTTGGTTGATGATATAACATTTGCAAGAGAAATGAAAGAATAGAATATTTGCTTTTCATTGAAGCATAAAAGTGGATAGTCAAATAAGGTTGCTAATACCTTGAGCCGAAGAAGAAGTTTTCTAACAGAGATGAGAGTTGAGGTACTTGGTTTTGATGATTTCAAGAGTTTGTATGAAACTAACATTGATTTTGCAGAGCCTTGGAAAGCTTGTAAGGAACACACAGTGAGTGATAAGTGGACTGATTATTTCATTGAAGAAAACATGTTGTTTAAAGGAGTTCAGTTGTGCATACCTAGAGGATCTATGAGAGAGAACATAATGAAGGAGAAACATAGTGGTGGACTTTCTAGACATTTTGGGATTGATAAGACTATGAATTTGATTTTAGAAAGATAATTTTGGCCACAAATTTACAAAGATGTACAGAGAATGGTTAGAGGTTGCAAAATTTGTCAAGTAGCAAAAGGAACTAGTCAAAATTTGAGATTGTATACACCTTTGCCTATACTTGATAGACCTTGGGAAGATGTGAGTATGGACTTTGTTCTTGGATTGCCTAGAACTCAGAGAGGTAATGATTCTATTTTGGTAGTGGTTGATAGATTTTCTAAGATGGCTCATTTCATACCTTGTAAGAAGACATCTAATTCATTACATGTAGCTGAATTATTCTTCAAGGAAGTGGTAAGATTGCATGGTTTGCCTAAATCTATTGTTTCAAACAGAGATACTAAGTTTACTGGTTAATTTTGGAGAAAACTTTGGAAGAAGATGAATACTAATTTGAAGTTTAGTTCTACATTTCACCCTCAGATAGATGGATAGATTGAAGTTGTGAACAGGAGTTTGGGAAACTTGTTGAGATGTTTAGTTGGAGAGAAACCCGCTAATTGGGATTTGATTTTGGCACAAGTAGAGTTTGCATATAATAATTCAGTGAATAGAAGTAATAAGAGGACACCATTTGAGATTGTTATTGGATTTCTTCCTAAGGGAACCATAGAGTTGAGAGATTTACCTACTGAAACTAGAAGAAGTGTTGAAGTTGATCATTTTACAGAATACATGAGAACTTTGCATGATGAAGTCAAAAGGAATTTGGAGGACAATAATCTGAAATATAAATAGAGAGTAGACAAGAGAAGGAGACATAAATATTTTGAAGTTGGAGATGAGGTTATGATTCATTTGAAAAAGAATAGATTTCCAATTGGTACCTACAACAAGCTGAAAATGAAGAAATTTGGAACTTGTGAGATTCTAAAGAAGTTTGACAGTGGAAATGCTTATGAAGTGGAATTTCCAGAGGACATTGATATATCACCTATATTCAATATTTCTAATATATTTGAGTACTTTGAATCAAATTATGAGATAGAAGATGATCCAGACTATCCTAAGAAGAATAGAGACAACATTGAGAAGATCTTGAATGGTAGAGTTGGCAAGAGTACAAGAGGAAAAGACTACATGGAATATCTAGTTCAGTGGAAAGACAAGCCAGTTGACGATAGTTAATGGATTACACAAGCTGAGTTGGATCTTTATGATTTACGTTAGAATATGAGTAGTTCTTGATGTTGAAATTAGTTCTTTATTTACCCTAGGTGTTTGATGTAGGAGCATCTTGGGTCTTGGAGCAATCTTGCATCAACCAAAAACATTTCCTAATTTTTGTACCTATTTTCTATTGTTTTCTTTATAATATTTTCATTTGATGGTTTAATGTTGTGTGAAGATTACATTATGTTGAGGACCTATTTTTTAACCTTCTCCTATGATCACATAAAGATTGGATGGATTGTTTCAAAGTTACAGTTGTTTTCCTTGTTGTTGGAACCGCATTTTCCTGCAGTTTTGGTGCTGATTGTTCATGTTGGAGATCTTGATCCATAAGGAATAAGCCTTTTATCTATTAAGGAGTTTTAGAGGACATAAATTAATATTATTTTCTGAGAGCACAAGTCCCAATTCATTATGAGTAAAAAGTTATGCCCATTTTTCCTTAGGACCTATTTTCTACCAGTTTTCGGGTGAAACATGTGGTGTTTCTTCTTGCGATGTTCCATGTGATAAAATGGGATATTTCACCCTTAAAGGCATGTTATTGGGTCATGTGAGGACCTAAATGCAAATGTGCATCAATTTATATTCATTCTAGCATTAGTTTTGGTTTAAATCTTCCAGACTAAATCTATAATGTAATTAAATGCCTGACTAGCCGACTTGTGGCTTAGTTGGCTATATAAAGAGTCTAGATTGATGTAGTAGGGAATCAAGTGGAGATCATGAGTGAGATTTAGGAAGGATTATCAAGATATATCATTGGAGACAAAGATAGGATGCAAGCTATGATTCTGATTTCATAATTCTCATTGTATAAGGCTGAAACCCAGAAGGCCTCACAACCGGGCATGTTGAAAGAAATAATATAATTCTCTATTGTTGCTGCCAGTTGATTGTCTCATATCCATTGTGATTACCTTTTTTTCATGTGATATTATATTTCTTCCATTTTGTAACTTTGAGAAAGGGCTTGTTGTTGATTCAAGTGGACTCAATTCTGCTTGATTCTAGTTGTATCTACCTTGCCCTTGCGTCACACATAATCTCTTAATGTGCTCTCTGTGGATGCTTTGTTAGATATCTGTGGCATGGTTGGAATAGTCTTGTTCAAATAAAAATCTAATACTTTCCAAACTATATGAAGGTACATGTAAATGATCAATGAACCAAACCTAAATATCTTTGTCTTGTCATGCTTGATGGCCTTGATGTTATCAATCAACTATGCGTGCAAGATCTCACACAAGTTGAATTCCCCATCTTCCTTCACAAGTTTGATGGATGCTATAATTGTGCCCATAGAAACACTATTCATCCTATTGGTGTGATGAAACTTGTATCCCAGTATCATAGACATCAATTTGATGTCTTCTTGTTCAATAGGCTCAATTGTCATGCCGCACCTATCGCTCCTTGACTTACATGTTTGCTTAACCATCTTTCTAACATCCTTGCCCATAGGAAGGGTGACACCTATCCTAGAAAGGCCTATCATCTCATGTATCAAGTCACTAATGATTCTTACTAGTACATCACCAATCCAAAACAAATCATCATGAATTATGCTCAATAAAATATTTATCCATTCTATCTCATAGAATTCATATGCCATAGCATACTCAACAATAGGGTGATCATTCCATTTAACATATTCATCCATGAATGGTTTTTTTGGTTTCAACATGGTGTCCATGTGTGCCCTTAACCTATCCAATCCTACTGGTTCTTTCTTGCAGTAGATGTAAGCCCTAATATCTTCCACATGCATGACGCCCATAGGCATGCAGGAGAAAGCTCCCTCTAAATCTTCTAGGGTTGACTTGAAATGATGTTTCTTGAATACATATCTCTTCTTCTCAGCAACATCAAAAACTATGGGAGTGGCCATGACTTACTTGTCTAATCACTTTCCAACTAATCTCCAAGATGATCCGAAGACTTCTGAATCAGCATGTCAATCTAGGGTTTTTGTAACTGACCAAATGCACTGATAATTACTAAAAATCACTAATAGATCAATCTCCAAATCTTCAAAACAACTTCCAAGTATCTTTCTACTCTCCTATCTCTCTAAATTTTAATGCAATGAGAAATCAAATAACTTTCTATGTACTTTAAAGTGAAAATTCCACCATTAGTGCAAGTCACGTAAACCAAGCTGTCACTTCAAAATTTCCAACTCGAGTTCTGTTTACAATCAGCATGTGCACTCTAGCACATAGGTACCTTTATACTCCAAAATCTTAATTCCAAAGGTGCATACTCTGAGGATGAGTATACCAGCCACACAGGGGTCTAGAGCTAAATTAGCTCCCCCTATGACCCTGAGGGCCATTAATCTAGATGTAGAGGGTGCGTCCACTGTGAATGCATCCAATATATTCTCATCAGTCTTGTCCTTCTTTTTCTTTGACCAAATCATGCTCGCATCATTTGAGGCTTTGAAAAAATTAACTTCTCCTATGGGATCCAAAATTGGTTCTTCGACCTTTTTAGGGCTTCCCTAACCTTGCATCCTTGATCTAAAGAACATTGATATATGTCCAACCTTGTTACAAGAGTGAAAAATGATTGGAGGTCTTATATTCCTCAGTGCATTGACATTAGTCACCATTCTACATTATTTTTTTGTGTGACCATTATAGTTACATATCTGGCATGTAACATTTTGAGAACTTACATCTATCTGATTCTGATTTCTTTGATCATGCTGAATCCTATTCTTCTTACTAGTCTTGCAATTCATAGCTCTATAACCAAACTTGTTGCATGAATAATAGTAGCCATTAAAAGGTCTTACCTCTGTATAGTTTCTTGCAATGTGTCCATGCTTCTTACATGCAAAACAAGTGCATTCTACTTGCTTGTGCTCATTCTTAGGTGGTCCACCATTATCTTTGGTTTGATCTTCAGTCTTTTTAGCATCAGTAGAGTCCTTTTGTGAATCCTTTCTTGCTCACATATTGTCAATCTAATTTTGTGCTTCATTGTATCCAATATAGCTAGTGTCTCCTTTGACTCTTCTTGCATACAACTGAGATTCTACCAAATCAGAACTAGTGTGTAATTTGTCAATATGATTCTTTGCAGCTTTCAATTCAAACTCCAAGATTTCTTTTCTATTCCTTAGCTCCAAGATTTCCATGTTTACTTGCCTTAGTTCTTCATTCAACTGAAGGTTTTCTTTGATCTGTTCATTGTAGACTTCCTGATTGTTAGTCAGCTTATCATCAAACTCTTTAAGTTTATCTTTTAAGGATTTATTTTCTTCATTTAGCTTCTTGACCATTGTCCCTAGATCATTGGTAGAGCATTCTTTCAAATCTTTCCTTAGCTTTTTGATGACTAATTAAGCATCACTGAGTTTATCCCTTAGTTATTCAAATTCTCTTTCTAACTTGTCCAGGTCTTCAAGAGAAGCTTCAAGATTTCTTTTCAGATGTTTCATTTCTTCTTTGTCCATGATCTCCTCAAGTGGTTAAACTTCTTTACTAAGGACCAGAGCTCTGATACCAATTTTTAGGAATGGGAACACTGAGAGGGGGGGGGGGGGGGGTGAATCAGTGTTCACTGTATTTTAACTTTTCACTTTAATCTTTATGCTGAACTTAAATGCTTAAGTACTGAAATAAACATTCATATAAACATGAAAACATGAAATCAACACATGACACCAATATGATTATAGGGAAACCTAAATAGGTAAAAACCCTGGTGGGAATTGACACCCACTAATAGTTTGCACTAGTATTTTGTGATCCTTGTTAGAAGATCCTTTACCCTGTTAGGAGTAGCTTTACAATGCTTTAAGTATAGTAGACCTTGTTAACGGTCAGACCCTGTTAGGAGTCTTTTACAATAATCCCTGTTAGGGGAGTGGACTCACTATCCTAGAGCTCACTACTCAAATGGTGAAGGCTACAACCTTCTGATCTTAGATACACACTATATTTGCAAGATGAACTGTCAGTATGACACTACTTGTTAGATCAGTTCCTTTGATGTGTTGATGCTTTGACCTCTTACAAAGCTCTAATACATCTTCTTGACTCTTCACATACTTTTGATCTACTTATCACAACTCTATATCAACTTCCATGCCAAATACAATGGGGGCATCTTATATTTATATGTTCATACAAAATACACAATTAGGTTGGCCCTATAACTAATTACAAACAATGCTTCCAAATGAATTGGCTTAAGAATGCTTAAAATTATACATATAAACATGTCAAAAACTTAAATACAATGGGCACATAGCCTTTACAATATTACATTATAATCGCAAACCAAAATACTAACTATCAGCTCCATGCTTTGTTCTCTGCTGGCACACACTGGCTGTGCAACTTCAACTAACTGTAACTTTCTCATCCTTGCACATCTGCTTATGTGCTCATAGACTAAGCATGAGTATAGTCTAACAAACTTAACTTCCATGGCACATACCATAATTCATCCATAAACATGTGTGTTAATGTTTTGAGCTACAGGAACTCTATACACTGACCAGTCCTCAACACTTAACTGAATTCTGATCTTTACATCAAGTTTGCTAACTCCAAATTGCTATATGACTTTGTTTCCATAATCACAACACTATATCTAGTCATATAACTTAGTATAGACAACTTTCCAACACTTTCCATATCTGTGGCATTTACATCAATGAAATGAATATTTCATGGCTCCATATGTCTTGTATCAAAAATATTTGGATCTTGACCTACACCTGATATGTTATTTCTATTTCTAGCCCATGCATGTCTTTCTTTTTGAGGCACAACCTTATCTTGATATAACTTTTTTGGTGTATCATAGAAATTTTCTCTAGAATGAACACTCTTAGAATTGGAACTTTTATATGAAGAATCATAGTCATCTACAAGCATATGCAATACATTTTCTCTTCTATGTTCTTTTACAAGGGCACTAGTAGAGTCACCATCTTTCCTCTACCAGTTGTTCCTCCTTGATTGTGGTAGTTCCTTTGAATGAAATTATGGGTTTTTCTTAAGAAAATCCCTTGTGTTTCTCCTTCTATCTATAATTTGATATTGTTAACAAACACTAGTTCTAACCTTTTTTGAGTAGCCACCCACTTGATATGGGAAATGAGAACATTCAATAGACAAACCTTAAGAATCTATAGAAATTTCAAAATATACTAGACAAACACAGACTCCAAAACACATAAGAATAGGGAAAAAAAAAAAGAACACTCTTTCTACAACCCACCAAGCATTAGTCTGATAAGTGCCACAATTTTTATAAACAACTCCCCAATAGAGCCACCATTTTATTGACTCTTGGTTTAGCAAGATTTCATTAACCTTGGAAATATAGTGATGCACCTATGGATTAACTTACTTTCCACAATCAGTACATTCACACAAGAACAAGGATCAATTAAAAAAGAACAAGGGCTTTCTACACTTTGAAATCTGCACAATTTAGGTGGGTGTACCTAGGATTAGGATCTCTTGATTTCACTTTTACACTAATCCTCACAAAGAAGATAAATGCCCATAACACTTCTTGTTATCTGTGACATAAAGAGATAGGGTGTGAAGCTAAACACACTATCAAATCACTCACAAATAAAGTAGGGGCTTTTGTTATTAAGTCCACAACTACTGACTTAAGATTTAAAATTTTAATGTTTTTGAGGTAGAACTAATAGACAAGAAAGAACATTTATTTAACAAAATGTCTGTGATCAGTCCCTTATCCATTGAGAATATTCAGATAGATTCCTCACTGTATATTGATTCATATCATTCACCTTGCAAATTAAAATCTAATTATACTAAGAATCTCAATACTTACAACAATCCTTCTTAATACCCTGCAATTCTACCAAGTTACACTAAGAACTTACACAACTTCGTGAGTTAACAAAAAAGCATATCAAGACATATAGAACTAAGTCTATAGCTATGGACTTGAGCTTGTCAATTCTATAGACAACAAGAAATTAAAAACTAGTAAGGTAGGATACAAGATTCAAAGCAATTCATGTAATATTTGTATTAGATACAATGGAATTGATACAAAAGTGATTTACTAAACATAAAATACTCCATAAATGAATAATAAAACTATATGATTAATTAAGGTCTCTATGAAATAGAGAGGTTACAAATATTATCTAACAATTATTGACTACAAACCAGTAGAACTCATCTATTGTCTAGTTTTGCAGGAAGGCTAGTCCACAAATGAAGAAAGTAGAAACTGAGAAAGATTAGTTTTTCAACTTGGGAAAAGATTCCACATCTGTTAGGATTAGTCCCAAGAGATAACTGAGAGGGGGGAGGGGGTGAATCAGTTATCTACAAGTTTCAATTCTTTATCCAATTAAGTATACTTAAACATAAAGCATAAACACAATGAAAGAACACTTGAACACGACACAATATTTTGATTACGGGGAAACTCAAATAGGTAAAAACCTCGGTAGGAATTGGTACCCACTAATATTCTGCACTAGTGTATTATGATCCTTGTTAGAAGATCCTTAACCCTGTTAGGAGTTGCTTTACAATATATTTAGTATAGTAGACCTGGTCAAGGGTTGGACCCTCTTAGGAGTCTTTAACAATTGTCCCTATTAGGGGAGAGGCCACACTGTTCAAGAGCTCACTTCTCAAAGGGGCAAAGGCTACAACCTTTTGAATAGTAGATACACTATATATCTAGATCTTGGTGAGCTATGCTTTGACCTACTATCTGGATCAGTTCCAATGTATAGCACAAATACTTTACTTGGTCATATAGACCTTCTTCTAATGGGTCAACACTTTGCACACTCTACTATGCTCTTCTTAATCAACCATGAACCACACTCAAGGAATCATAAATGACTGCCTATAAATATCTTTCCTCTAAATGATATAATCAAGTCAACCTATTATAACCACCTTGAAATCATATTAGAGAAACCATAACAAACTCCAATAAACATTCTGTCAGCTCTACTATGAACGCAACACATTCTGGGACCTATCCAATAAGATAATTGTAGACACACGCTACACACTGTCAGCTCTACCAAAACAATTGGATCTTTCTCCTCAAGCTGAATTAAATCATGCACCCTTAACCAAACATCAATAACTCTTCTCTAAGCTTAACTCCAAGGGCACATACCCCAAAGATAGGTGCAACTCTAGAACTAATAAAATCTCTGTCGGCTCTCCTAAACAAACACAAGAAACTGCTATTGGTGAATAGGGACTACATAACTTCACTTCTACTAAATAACAGACTATGCATCCATAAGTGAAACATCACTAACATGTCTTTAACATATATCCAAGCGTGGAAGGCTCCATGATAACTATATGAACAACCATACATAGAATACTATCTATTACTCTGTCAGGAACACTACTGACACTAGTTGCTATATAACTGTCTGTACTAACAGTTAACCTCTGTGCCCATGATATCATGTTGATATCATGTCCATGCTTCATATATTAAAAGCTTACTACATAAGACTTCCATGCATGCTACTTTCCATATGTTGTCATTAATGACAAAAATATAGTCTGTACTGGCCTGCTAGCAAATCTGCAACAATCTCCCCCTTTGGCATTGATGGCAACATGTGGAATGAAAAACCACAACCAACCTGTTAGCTCTTTTTCATGTAGAATCACCAATATAGTTTTCAAACTTGACTCTCGGGTTCTCAACTCTGGATTCTTACAAGGAAAAGGCTAATTGATAAGGACCAAGTCCTTCTTCTACTTCGGGTTCCACAGACCCAGATGGGTGTACCTATCTTTGGACTCACTGCTTTACAATGAAATCCTATAGTGGATCAAAGGTTCTAGCAATGATTTACTAATACCTCTTGCTGCAACTGATGCAGAACTTAGAAATCCAATCCATGATATTAACAGAAGTAAACACTCATTGCAAAAAAATGGCAAGTGTGACAAGGATAAACTCCTTCTTTTCAAGCTTTGAACTCAGGCAGGTTAACCCATGTAGATCTACTTCTTGAAAGGATCACAACATTAGTTTATATCCTTGATACAAACATTATCTTCTCAGTCATTTAAACATACATGAAAGTAAATTATTATTTAAGTTTTGTTGATGATGAGATCCCTGCAAATCAAGGATAGACCTGTGCCTTATCTTTGGGTATAGAGTTAAATAGTGAAACATATGTTTACAGAAATCTTCTAAATGAAACACAAACAAATCCTAGATGAAATTCCTTACAATTCATCCTCTCTTAAACACATTTGATCATCAAATTCTTTCCAAATTCCTAAGCTTTAGAAATTAACCTAAAGACATTACCCTTTCCTTGAAAGGAGCTAGAGATTAAAATCACAGATACCCTGTAAATGGTATATCAAAACTACCTTACAGATTCAATACACAAAAGCCACAAAATTCAAACAAGAAGAAAATTGAAATCATGCAAGGGAATTCTATTATATTCCAGTAAAATTTCACTGCATCAATACATTTCAAAATCTGATAAAATATTCTAAGATTTCAACAATGGAGCCAAGCCTCCCTCTACAGTATATTTTTCAACCTCTTTTGAAATGAACAAAGACTTACTACTTATACCAATCAACCATCTTGGAATCCTTGAAAGGATGCAACAAGCTTCAGATGGCTGTTAAAAGATCTTGCACTAAAAACAAGATTAAAAATAGAAAAAGTTGTTTGCAACAACAAATTACAAATATCTATTTCCAAAAATCCCGCAGGTGGCACCTTTGTCTAAAGATATTTCAGAGTGGTTGCTAAATTTGTTGCATGAATGATGACTGCCATCCGGCTAATTTACATCATCCTCTATTTGAAACTGCTCTTCCTCCAATTCTATATCAGGTTCCATGCATAATTCAAATTTGGCCAGTTGTCACATTCATGTCTATGATAACTTGCTTGACATCTTTGTCCCTTTTTACCTTGATCTTCAAAGGTTTGGAGTACTAACACCGGCTACTTCTTCACCTGATTGCCCTTTCTTCTGAATCTTCTAATAGATATGTGGATTCCCAAGTCATGTAGGTTTCTTCACTTGGCCAATGAAAGGAAAGGACCTCATCTTTCTTTGGGGACAACTTTTCCCACTCAGCAACCAACTGGTGAACCTCTATTCTCACACTAGCAAAGTATATCCTAGCATCCTGAAGGAGTTCAATAAAGTGTATGAATGGGGTATTATCATCTATACATAGAATGACATTTACTTTAGTCAGTACTTGTCTATCTATTTGCTCCATCCATTGAACTTTATCCTTAATTACCCCATCTGCCTTAATAAGACCAAGGAAAATTTGGAAATCATCCTGGAAATATCTTGTCCTTAAGATTTCTGACCTTCTTCTTATACTCTCCCTATTTACCTCAAAGTCAAAAAGATCCTTGATAACCCTGTAAGTATTTGCTAGCTCAATATTTACAACACATTTATCCTTATTTTGATCAAATCATCACCTCAGACTATCTTTTCTTGTAGACCATCTTTCCAAAATTTTGTCCACAGTAGCCACCTCTTTCTGAAAAATTGCTAAGACATTTGCCAATTGTTTTGCAGATTTGTATATTTCTTTAGGCCTCACCTTTGCAACAAAATGTGACACAACATCTTTTATCTTCTCATCTAACCTATCCTTTACTTTTTGATCAATATCCTATTCATCTATGGAAGGAGGAAAAGGGGAAGGGGGAAGTTCAATAATAGGGCTTGATGAGGAAGGCCTTGCAGAGGAGGAAGCTATCTGAATTTTCTCTGATAATTTTATTGGGCCATGTTCTCCCAATTTCTTTCTTAAATCTACAATCAGAATATCTCTCTCAAGAATCCCCTATTTCATCTCACCATAAACCTTCAAAACTATTTCCAATTTTGCAGTGAGCTCTTCCTTCTCTTTAGCTTCCTTTTCTGCCACCTTTGTTGTTAATTATGCCATGGCCATTACCATACCTGATGCTTCCACCAAAGAAGTATCAATAAATCTTCTTAAAATTAGACTCCCTGAGAGGTCATCTTTGATAATGTGCTTTCCTTTATCACTTTCATTCTTTCTTAAAGACCACATTACCAACGCTTGATGATTGTCACTGAAAGTGACTCCCTTAATAGCTTGTTCTACTTCCTCTAGAGTTCTATGGAGAGGATTGGTCTATTTTCTGACTACATCAAACACTATTGCATTAGCTATATCCCATTCTAGGAGGATTAGTACTCCTGACATCTTTACCATATCTCTTCCCTGTTCTGGAGTGATTTGTTTAAACTTTGCAGTCTTCTCTATTTTCACTTCTTCCTCTATGACTTGTAAATCCTTCTCTGGATTCTCTTCATGTCTCTTTTCATAGATTTCTTGAAATTATTTGATGTTTAATTTCCAAATAAATTGCACAAAGGCCCTAGTTTTAACAAAAGTGTCATCAACCAAAAATTCTTCACAAGCTTGCTTGATTATAGGGTCCAGTTCAGTACCTACTAATTCCCTTACTATTAAATCCAACTTGGGTTCTTCTAGTAGCTCTGGCATTCCCTCATTTACTTCTTCATAAGTCATAAAGATTTGACCTAGAGCATCTACTTGCTGTACTTGTTCTGCAATCTCTTGGTCATAAAAAATTCTTATAGGAGACTGTGATGGGGAGTACTCATTTTCCACATGAGCAGGTCTCTCTTCCAATCTTTGCCTTTTTGATGGGGGTGGAGAGTCAATTATATCCTCAGAAGTTTGAGGATGAGGAGAATCGGGGATCTCCACAATCTCTTTTTGTTTTCCAACCTGTTGTGAGGTTGATGGGATATCCCTTTTATCTATTCTCTTTTGTTGGCTCTATTCTGGTATCACCACATTGTAACCAGTCTTCTTTTGCACCATGTACCTCCCTGGGGGTAACCCTTTTGCAAACACAGGCTTGCTCAACAATTGTCTAGCCTTTTCTGGATCATCCTTCATAACCTTTTCCTTCTTCTCATTTAGGGTCTGAAAAATATCTTGAAAACAATTCATAAGAGTATCTATTTTCTTCCCCATTGGAGTTATGCTTTTCAGGGGATCCCATCCCGAATCAAATTGCTAGATAAAATCTAGTGTCTTCCTGTATACCAACCATTTTTCTTTCATAACCTCTTGTTCCTATATCTTTGCTACATTCCTGACAATATCTTTAGGGAAATTAAAAATATGGTTGATCATGGCACACTTGGCTCTCTTTTTAAACATATCATTATAGAAACCTTCTGGATCTGCTGTTCTGGCAATTGCAGTAGCCATATGGTATGGAGCCAAAATTTTATCCATGTAAACCCATCCACCCTTGGTAATTATGAATTGATGGGCAATGGTAACATTTGGGAATAAAGTTCCCTTGCCTTGCCCAGTGAGGGCACACTCCTCAATATCTCCTAATTGCCTCAAGAACTCTGCAATTCCAATCCTAAGGGGTACCTGATAGGGCAATATAAAAGGGGTCCCCCTGAAATCATACAACCTAATAATAGTTGATACATTGTAGAAAATAACATCTCCCCAATTGTGTGAGATGTTCAGGTTCTTAGCAAAATGGTTTGACCTAACAAGCTATGCCAACACTATTGGGATTCTTCTGTTGTCTAAGACAAACAGATTCCTGAGTCTAGCTACAAAACGTTTATCAAAATTGATGAAACTATGATCCTTCTTATCCCAGGTCATTGTGAGGCTCCATAGTTGGACTGGCATGTCTTCACCATCCTTCTTTCTCACCAATTCCATTTCTTGTTCAAAATAGCTTGCTCCTTTGAACAGAAACATGTACATTATGAAAGAGTACCAGCAAAAGGGCCTGTCACCTTCATTCTTTTGAATCTTTACTAATCCATTATGGATTAATTCAGCAATAAAAGGAGCAAAATCAAAAGTGATAGACACGTGTGCATGTAAAATTTGGATCATCATGCACATCAAGTGTATTGGCATCCTTTCACTAACATCCTCTCCAAAAACCTAACATAATGACCAATATGCACCCTTAGCTTTGAGATCAAAATATTCTATTTTAAAAGGCTCGTGAGTGTTCTGCCCCACAACAACCATTTTTCCAATTTTGGTGAAGAAATCCTTCAACAACTTACCTCTAAAATAGTTCCTTTGTGCATTATACACTTGCCTTAGTTCTTCAAAGTCAATGCTCTCCAAACTTTCTAAGGGTTCACTTAACCTGAACACCTTCCTGATTTCTTCAATAGAAACTTTAATCAATAACACTCCCTTTGCATCCCTAATTTCTTTAGTGATTGGATCATAATTCTTTGCAACCTGGGTCATCAAATCTACATCTAAAAAGACACCAGGCATGATAAGTTTTCCTAGGTTAGACTACCATATATTGCTTGCAAGGTGAGGGGCATTTCTCTGACTAAAACCTACTTTGAATAATTCCAGTCCCGTGTTATCAGAGTCACCTCTTGCATTGATTGTACCAATTTTGGCCTCTCTAATAAAACTTGCTGTGTCATATAAACCTTCTGCTATTTTTACTCTAGGATCTTTGGGAATCAAACTCTTGGTTTTCGCCGAGGTAGTGGAAGAGCTAGGAAGTAACTACAATAAATCTTCGTGCAAACCTCTTTCACTATACTCTATTTTAATCGACAATTCTTTCCTTGGTGCCATTTTAAGGTTTATCTTTAAAAGAAACCTTTGCAAGATAGAGAAAATACAGAACTATGATTCTTTTAGTAAGGAAGAAAATCACACAAGAATTTCACCAACCTTTTTTCTCAGAAACCACCTAGGAATAGCAGCCAAACCTCAGAATTCTTCACGCCTAAGTCTCTACAAATTTTTGATCTCTTTGTGCTTCTGAAAGTGCACAAAATTTTAATATATGAGCCACTAAAGTAGTCATGTCAACAATTAATTTAGCACAATTGAAACAATTACTCCTCCGAAAGAGTGAACTCTCACTTCTTCAACGGGAAGCTTCAACTTTGCACCATTTTATCTTCAGTTTGAAAGAGAACCATCAATCCTCATTAGCAGATGATCTAATAGCCTATCACATGATCACATGGCATGAAAAACACTCATGCAAACATGTGACTAATCATCACGTTACCTTTCTATTTTTGGTTGTCTCTTGTAACTTCCTCTGTTAACACAAAATGCTATTCGCATGATCACATAGCTTAAAAGAAGCCTATGCAAACGTGCAAAAACCCGTTAGCATTCACCGTCATTGTCTTCTTTTACATTGCCAGTCCCACCTCACCTTTGTCAATAAATAAATTCCACGCTTGCAACACCTGGCAGAATGTCAGGTACTTTCTTTCTTTCTAAGCACCGATGTCTACTGATACTAACCAATGAGAAAACATTATTTATGCACATCTATTAAAGGTTTCACCAGAGAATTGCACTTGGTTCAATGCAAGATCAACGGCCTGTCACATGATCGCATAGGCTTAAAAGATCCCATGCAATTATATGACAGCCGTTCGATCTTCCCTTTACTGCTTTAAACCCTTGGAGATTCTTCTGTTACCGGCCCTACTATCCTTGGCAAATAAAAGGCCGCCACTTGTGAGATACTTGTCAGTGGTCCCACCTTGTTTCTGCATTAGGATTTATTATAAAATCAATGGTTATTTCACATGTTCGCATGGCTTGGAAATATTCCATGCGAACACACAACCACTGTTAGATCTTCTTTGAAGATTCATGGTTGGATGAAACTCAAAACATTAGAATACAAGGTAATTAGGTCATAGGAAATGTTATTTATATCACTAGGTTTCTAGACTTAGGAAGAGATATCACCCCCACGTAAAAAATAAATGCATGTGCTCTTTAATGGACCTAAGTGACTTAAAAAGTAACACTCAAAAAGAAATGAAGTAATTGACTTAGGGTTTATTTTGAAAATGGCAAACATTTTGGGGTTTTTGACATGAATTCAAAATTCTTCAAGGACAAGACCTAGGGTAAGGATTTTTGAAGTGGGCTATGACAAATTTTTGAAGAACTTCCGACACCTGTACCTAGGAAAACTTCACAGACCAGAGGACTAAACCAACTTTTGGACAAAACCTCAGAAAATTAAGAATACTCCCAACAGTAGCTCTATCTGAGGATGCTTGATTGCAAAATCATAGCAAGAACTTACGAATCTCTAGGAGGCAGACCACAAAACCTTAACCTAAAATAGGAAACAAACACAAAATAGAAACAAACACACCTATACATATATACAAGCCTACTATGCATGGAAAAAGAATTAACTGAAGAAAATTTTCAAGAATTGTCCATGCACTGGCAATTCCTACTCTTCACCATCCAAATTTTTTAAGAAATATGAGTCCTTACCATGGGTCTGATGAACAATATAAGGTCCCATCCATAAAGACTCAAATTTTTTGTGTTTCCCTTTATGTTTAGCCCCGGCATTCCATCGGAGAACCATATCATCAGGTTGGAATTTTCTCACAGTTGCTCTCTTATCAAAAAGATATTTCATCTTCTACTGCAACTTCATATTTTCCTTTTGTCCCTCCCTCCTAATCTCATCTAATTCAATCAGCTGAACCATGCTGTCCTGCAGTGGATCACTGATTTCCATGTCCTCTTCTTGCATAAATTTATAGATCAGAAGGAGGTTATTTACTGGCAATCTTGATTTAGCACCATATACCATTTCAAAAGGGGACCTACCAGTAGCCCTCTTCTTAGAAATCCTATCAGCCCATAGTGCTAACTTTAATTTTACATGCCATCTTCTCTTATTCTTTTCCAGGGTTTTCTTCAGAATTTGCAAAATACTCTTATTGCTGGATTCAGCCTGTCCATTGGCTTGGTTGGGATGGCTTCAATCCATTTGGTAAAATAATCAGTAGCCACCAAAATGTGACTATGTCCCCCACTATACTTCTCAGAGAATTCTCCAATAAAATCCATACCCCACATTGCAAAAGGAGCTTCTGCAACAACAGGGTTCAATAATAATGCACCTGAAAACTTCAATTTTTTAGAGAACCTTTGACAAGGTTCACATTTCCTCACATAAGAATGAGTGTCTTTGAACAACACATGCCAAAAGTATCCTACTCTTAAGATTTTATGAGCTGTTGATCGAGCAGAATGATGTCCTCCACACATTCCAGAGTGCATTTCCTTTAACATTTTCTCTGATTGATGCTTATCTAGACAAAAGAGTAAAATACCATCATTATCCTTCTAGTACAAATCACCCTGGATCAACACATATCTCTGAGCTTGCAATCTCAGACTCCTCTTTTGATTATCATTCAAATCAGGTGGACATTTAGCATTTTTAATAAAATAAATAACATCCTTGTACCAGGGTTGCATTTCAATACTAGTAATCATATCAATGCTAGCAGCAACATTATTTACCTGAACAAGGTCCACATTTTCCTCATTCATTAACTTAGCAAGTCCCAATCCTCTCACCAATTTGGTAATATGAATTTCTAGGTCAAACTCTTGAATCCTGTTTATCCATTTGCACCTCTTTCATGTGACTTCACTCCGTGTTAAGATATCCTTTACTGTAGCATGAGGCACATAAGCACTAACCTTTGCATAGACTAGATATGGTCTGAAAGCTTTGACTACCTTCACAAGTGCATAGGCTTTCTTTTCCATTAGTTCATAATTTAATTTAGTAGACTCTAATGACTTGCTGAAAAAGGCTATAGGATGCTCATACCCTTCTTGATCATTTTGCAAAAGGATAGCTGCAATAGTATGAAAAGATGCAAAAGAAAATAAAGAAAATGGTTTCAAGTAATCAGGTGATACCAAAATTGGGGCCTCCTGAATTGCTTGTTTGATTTTTACAAAAGCTTGCTGAGCTTCAAGGTTCCAATCAAACTTCACATCCTTCTTTAGGAACTTCACTATGGGCTTGACCAATATTGCAAAGTTAGCAATAAATCTTCTTACAAAATTAATCTATCCCAAAAATGACTAGAAACCTTTTATGTTCTTTGGTGGAGGGACCTTTTGAATCACTTCTACTCTTTCAGGATCAATCCTGACTCCTTCTTTTGACACTATGTGTCCAAGTAACTTCCCCTCTATCATAGCAAATTGACACTTTTTGGGATTCAAGGACACACCAAATTCTAAGGCCTTAATAATGACCTTCTCCAAATGGGAACAATGATCCTCAGCTTTCTTGGAATAAGCAGTGAGATCATCTTGATAAACAACCATTAAAACATTTATCAATTCCTCAAATGCAACATCCATGGCTCTCTAAAATGTTGCTCCAGCATTTTTTTGACCAAAAGGCATGCAAACATATACATATGTTCCCCATGGGGTTGTAAAGGTTGTCTTAAATTATTCTGATTCTTTGACTAGCACTTGATTATACCCAGAGAAACCATCCATCATTGACAAGAGTTCACATCTAGTCACCCTATGCAGCATAGCCTCCATATTGGGCAATCTATAGTTATCCTTAAGTGAAGCCACATTCAAGTTCCTGAAATCAACACAGAGCCTAATATCACCATTCTTTTTCCTTACTGGCACAAGATTCGAAACCCAAGTTGAGTGCCTAATTGGTTCAATAATACCAACATCTCTTAGTTTTGTCAACTCAACTTGCATCTTGGTAGCCAATAAAGGGTTAATGGGTCTCTGCTTCTATCTAAAAGGCCTGGTTTCCTCTTTTAGAAGAATTTCATGCTGAAACAGGTCAGCCCTATAATCTTTGAGGTCATCATAGGACCAAGCAAATACATGCTTGTACTTTTTCAGAAGTCTTATCAAATTTCCTCTGATCTCTTTGCTCAGTTTCTTGCCAATGTATACCATTTGTGGGGAGTTTTCTGAACCCAAGTTTATTTCCTCTAAATCCTCCATTTTAGTGTTAGACTTCTGAGACAGAAAACCATCATTTATTTTGAACATTCCTTCCAGTTCTACTAACCCTTTAGGTATGTGGTTGGATGGAAATTGCACTATCTCATTCCCCATGATGCATTCTTTACCCTCAACACACTATTGTATCTCATTGAGATCTATTTGTTGACCATCATATTGATCAAGGCCTTGAAGGAACCTAAGGATATCTAAGTCATCCTCAAAAACTTGCCAATTATATACATTGTCAGGCACTGTAGACCTAGATTTGACCTCTAACATAGACACACCAGTGAGGGTTATATCTTCACTCTTAAGGGAAACATTTGCAAGAAAATCTGCCATGATATTATTGGATCTTTCTACCCAAAGCAGATTGAAAGCATAAAAAAACTCTAGCCTATCCCAAACAACATGTTTATACAGTTTCAACTTTTCATCTTTAGAGGCATACTAAGATCTCACTTGGGCTATAATCAACTGGGAATCACCATGAACTTTTAAAGATTTAATACCATGTTTTATGGCCACATCTAACCCCAGTATCAGAGCCTCATACTCAACAGTGTTATTTGTACACTCAAAAGTTAACAAGAAAGAGTATTTAAATGTAATACCTGATGGGGAAATGAATACCACACCAGCTCCTGATCCTTCCTTGGAGCATCCATCATCAAAGAACATTTTCCAGAGCCCATCTTGCTGCAAAATTAACTCATCCACAATTGGATCTATGTTTTTTAATTGAGGTACTATTTCTTCAATCACAAAATTGCTCATGTCAATATCTACAAAACAATTTAGATCCTCCGAAGCAACCACTTCAATCATGACTGAAGAACAAGGCTCCCTGTACAACTTTACCTCAGGTCCATTTATTGGGATGGTAGCGTATGATAAATCTAGTTGTAATTTTCCACCCACTACTACAGCCCATTGTCTTGATAATAACATGTCATAATGAGGTTTTGTATCAACAACAACCACATCCATTTTATATGTGGCTTCTAGGAATGCAACAATTTTTACTTCAATTCCAATCAGGCTCCCTACAAAAGGTACTACCCTGTTGTCCATGGCATAACACCTTCCACTAGATGTATCAACTTGCAACCCTAACTCCTTCATCACTTGGTAAGGCATTATAGTTGTAGCAATGCCAGAATCAATCATACAATTTTTCAGCAAAAAATTATTTACAAGCAAAGTAACATAGAAAGGATTGATAGAAGAGGGTTCCTGTGTCACAATTGTCCCAACACATACATCAGAGATGTCATTAATTGCAATTGGCTTGTCCAGGGATTTCCCTTCATCTTGTAAAATAGGAGTAGTTCTCTGCTCACTTATGAGAGCTAAGGCTGCTACTTTGTGCTCTTCTATTTTCAACATTTCAAGTAGAGGAATGGAAACCTTCATTTGGGACAAAGCATGTCTCATATCAAAAGTAGGGGAGTCAGTACAAAAATCAGGGTGATCCTTTGACCTAACAAATTTATTTTTCACCTTGTCGGCAGTAACTTCTTGTTTCCCTTTCTTTTCAGCTTCAAACCCTTCATCTTTACTATTTACAATATTGGGCTTTGGGGAGTCCTTATTCTGAGGATTACTTTTGACAAACACTGATCTAGGGACTCCCTGATCATTACCTACCTTTCCATTCCTCAAATTGTATGAAGATTTTTCTTGTGTAATAGCAGCCACAGTTAAACTCTTGATTTCTTCTTCACTGGGCTTTCTCCATTGTCTTTCATCTGGCCCAGATTCTACCATGTGAGTTTTATAGTCATCATGATCAAACTCTTCCTGATCAGACTGAGTAAATATTTGTTGTTCATAATCAGAGAAAATCTTCCTCTTATGATCAACATCAGGGAAAATAAATTCATCATCTGAGGACTCAAGGTCCCCTATTAGTTCAGTAGTAAACATGTTAATAGCAGGCTTTTCAGATCCTTCATAATCTCCTGCATATGAATCATTGGCCTCTTCTTCCAAAGCCTGAGCAACAACACACTAGAATGGTGAGTGGGGCATATTACAGGCCATACACCAAGGGGTACTTTCCACATTGTGTGCTATATTTTTCTTCAAGGGGTTTGGTGTATCTCTTCCCTTTTGGAGCTCATTATTATCAAGAACAGGCCTCCCATCTTTCTAGTTTGTTTTTTAAGGCATATCTCTCAGATTAGGGGCTTTGTCCTACCTTTGATAAGGAGGTCTCACATCTTGAAAGTTTCTACCACCTTTATCAAACCTTGCTGGGAAATCTTTAGTGTTACTAGGCCCTTTGTCCATTATATCCTCCTCTTTGGATGGCCTTGCAGGTTGTGGCCTGGTTTCTTTCCACAGTCTACCTTCATCCCCTTTGTACATTTGGCCAGATGCCTTTCGGTTACTCTCAATATTTATAGCCAACTTAAAAGCATCTCTAAGAGTATGGGGATTCTTGTCTCTCAAAAGGTCAGACATCTTACCATCCATAGAATTGAAATAAGTCGTCATGCAGACTGCATCATCTAGCCTCAATACTTGGAACAGTTTATACATAGCCTTTTGGAATTGGCTATTAAACTCTGACATGCTCTCATTGTAATGTTTCTTGATATTATTGAACTCATTGAGCATGTAGCTAGAGTTCACATGTTTTGCATATTTCTCTTTAAAGCATCTGACAAATTCTTCCCAAGATGCAATACTATTCTCAGGTAACCCCCTATACCAATCCCTGGCATCCTCAATCAATGATTGAACAAAGAGCTTCATTATGAAATCTTCATGTTCAATTTCATAATCATTTATCTTATCTGTAAAAAACTTCAGATGCTCTTCATAGGTAATAACATTATTCCCAGTAAATAATGGGATCTTCTTTCTGATTTCATTGGGGATAGCATTAGGTTGACCAGGAATACCATCAAAAAATAGAGGCCTATATCTATCCAAATGAACTGGTCTTCTTTGGATATTTGGTTGATTCAGAGGGGTAGTTGCAATATTTTGACAGGGTATAGTTCCCACTGTACCACTAGCTATAATGGGAACTTGATTAGGAACTGGTCCAGGTAAAGTTTGTCTAGGGTGAAAGGCTTGAGCATTTGGAAGTGAAGTATTGGGCTGACTGAAAGGAGTTGTTCCAATGGTGATAGGGATAGAGGTACTAGCGGATGTGTTCATGTTAGCATGTAGGAAGGCAATCTTCCTCTTCATTTCATCAGCAGCAGCCTCCAACTCAAGTTTCTCTAGTTGAATAGCCAATTCTTCTTTCACTTTCCTAGCCTTCTCTAAGTCTATACTCGTTTGAGAATGTACATTAGGAGGAACCACAACTTTCTTGGGCTCATTAATATTTATACCCACCAATTTCTATTTTCCCTTATCAAGGATTTCTTTGCAAGCAATTATAATCTCCTTATTCCTTTGGAATTCAGAGGGATTCAATTGCCTTAAGACATGGCCTGTTCCCTCAAATTCACCTTGCTTAGGTTTATTATCCTGAGCCTTCTTTCTCAAATCTTCCATGTCACCAAATAAGTCCTTATTTAAAATTTGAACATCTTGGTTTAAATCACTAACTTGGGTCTCATTTTTCTTGGTTCTCTTGAGAAGTTCTTGCCTCTCTATGAGTAAATCACAGATTTGTTGTTCCCTTGCTTTCAACCTATTGACAATCTCAGTCAGTTGTTCACTTTCCTTTTTTCTTAAAGCAATCACCTCTTCTCTCAACTTCTCAGAATCATAGGAGGTGGTCTCAGTGAGTCCTGATCCTATCAGTGAATTGATGAATGACGTATAATCTAATGGGTTTTGTCAGAGGCTTAAGATCTTGTGACAGCCATTGTGTTAGTCCATTTTTCTATCAATGCAAAATCCTATGAAAATGGCCTTTTATCTACAATTCTTGAAGATGTCCCACCTTGCTGCAAGCTTATTTTAATGTGTGAAGAAAATCCATAGTGTTTCATGGTTTGAGCTCTTAGCCCTATGTTCTTCATTGTGTCACCAAGCTTTAGTCCAAATTGCACGTGCTGAATTGCAAAACCCAGGGAGATATTCAAGTTTTAAGGTCTGCAGGAAACAATTTCAAAATCTACCTAAGTGTCAAAAACCCATAATGTTTTTGAAAACCCATGATGTTTTTGGTCTCCCTGCCATCTTTGGGTCTGCATGAAAACCATGGATATTTTTGATCTTTTTCTGAAAACCCTATGTGTTTTCAACCTCACATTTCTTTCCTCTTGCCAGCACTCCTTATTTGTCAGTCCTAACTGCACAGGTGTGATTGGTTGGTGGGACCTGCATCTTTTCATTGCCTGGTGTGGCTAAAGTTTGGATAGGATTAGTGGTTGTCGCATGTTCACATGGTGAAGATGCATGAAATTTATCCTCCACACTTTTGTGACAACCGTCTGATCCTCAAAAAGGTAAATCTTCTTTGGGGGTGGTCCCGTTGGTGGTTATGTGGTGGCCTATGGTTGGCTATCGCATGATCGCATGTCAAAATTTTCTGACATGCGATCATGCAACCGGTTGACACTTGTTCTTGGGCTTGTTGATGGAAGAAGTGTTGTGGGACCGCTATTAGAGGATACTAAGGTGGTAGAGTTCTATTGGATGTAGAGTGGTGATGTGGTGAAGTTGCTAATCACGGGCTTGGTTGTCAGATCCCTTTGATCTTATGGTTGTCGCATGACCGTAAGGAATATTCTTTCCCCTTGCGATCATGTGACAACCATCCAATCTTCTAGTGATTCACAAGGGCAACAGTGCGGTGGGTCTAGTTCTCAATTTGTTGTTACGTGTGCACTTTTCATTGGTGGGGAGTGGTGACATGGTGCTGATGTGGAGGCTTGTCACATGTTCACATAGCCCTTTTCTTGGCTATGTGATCATGCAAAAACTATTTGGATGCCACAGTTGCAGTGTTGGTAGTTGTCGCATGATTGCATAGCCCATCTCTTGGCTATGTGATCATGTGACTGATATTTTGTGTTAACCCTCAGCGGTGGCAGTTGTGGCAAGGTAAAGGGGTGTGGCTTGTCACATGTTTGCATAGCCCATTTCTTGGCTATGTGATCATGTGACAATGATCTGATTGCATTGTTGTAGAGTTAAAAGTGGGTCCACAGTACCAACATTGCTGAGATGTTCAAGTCTGTGATCGACTGTTCTGCGGTTAAGAGATTGTGGTCACATGATCGCAAGGGTTAGTTTGGTGCCTTGCAATCATGCGACCAAGCATAAGATGAAACCTATTTTCTTATGGCAGTTAAGTTGATGACTGCACAATTGCATGACTAAGGGCAAATAGTTAAGGAACATAAAGCCCACGAAATGCATGGTAACCATTGAAATTCATTTTTGAATTTCCTGAGAAGTTCCAGCGATAGGACTAGTTTTTATTACTTCTTCAGCCAGATTTGATTTGGTTGGTGGCACCAGTGGTTGCCTGTGGGATTGGTACCATGTGGTGATGGACAAATTTTATTGCTTGAGGCTTTTTGCAGGTTTGTTTAGTTTGATTTACATGGTAAATTTATGATCTTCCTATCCTTCTTAGAGTTTCTTCTCAAGTGCAAAGATCATCCTTGGTCTGATAGACATGTGCTTGGTTTTCCCTTCATGAGTTTTTAAATTTTGATGTATTTCTGGCTGGTTTGGTGGGTGAAACCCTAGCCCTAGCTGTCCGTAGCTTGTTGCAACCTATTTTGGGTTTCTAAGGCAGCTAGTGGTATAAGTTGTAGCTTTTTTGACTTAGAAAGAGTTTTGAATTTTATCAGTTCCAGAGGTTCCATTCTGTTTGGTTCCAATGGGAAATAGAAAGCTTTGTCACATTGTAGGAGGCTGAATAAAACTTCTTTGTATCTTTTGCAGGTTATTGAAGTGGTAGTCTCATTTCTGGTATAGACATGTACATGATTCATCATACTTAATATAATTGTTTCAAGCTTTCAAGTCTCTCCTTGGTGTCAGTTTTATGAGTTTTGGATTTTCTGGTCCATTGCATAGGGTTACCTTTGCATATGTTCTAGTCTTTAGTTCTTGATCTAGGATCAAGTGAAAAATACTTTGGATAGGGCATAGATTCATTAGATTCATCTACAAAAGGATCTTATAAGTAGTGGATGGGTTGGAATAGTTGTATTTTTGGCTTTGAGTCTTTGACAGTAGTTGGTTCATATTTCTATACTTGCATTTGATGATTTTCTCAATGGATAATGGCACTAATCAAGGATTAGTACATTCAGTTGAGTTCAGTGTTTGATGGGTTTTGGCTATTTCCTACATCTTTGAATATCAACACCATTTCAAGTCTTTTTCATTATTTGGTTGATAGTAGTAATACCTTCACAAGACCATTTTACCCTGCATAGTAGAGTTGATTCAATGAATACCTAGTTAGTATTTAGTAATCCTTTACTATGATCTACTTTATGAATCCAGAAGTATAAGGTGTGTAGTGAGTGTAGTTTTATCTGGATTAGGTGCACCCGCCTTGGTTTTGTTGAGCCAAAAGTAGAAGAGGGCATATTAAGACCCTATAGTTGGTCCAATTGTCTTGTAGAGCTCTCATACTTGGAATTAACCACTCTTAACATTAGTCTCAAGGCATATTGGTAGCCCTAAGTGGCGTAAGTGTTTTCAAACACCAACAAGATGGCGACTCTGCTGGGGAAGGAGTAAAAGATGACAAGCTTCCTTGCTTGGCTGGATCATCCCAGAGTCTTGGTTGAAGATCATAAATAAAGAGTTAGATATAAAAACAAAGAATTTTCTACATCTTCTCACCAAGTTATGGGTGGAGACTTTGAAATCTTTGTTTGATCAGTGCACTCCTTGATAAACAGTGTATAAATCCTAGTTAAGTTTTGGTTGACTAAAAGAAGAAACACAAAGACAAGTGAAACATTTTTCCTCTTCAAGGAGGTGGTGACTCTACAAAGCAAAGAACCTGATGGAGTTGCATGGTGAGCTCTAGATCTACCCTGCCTTCCAGTCAACAGGCTCCTCTTTCAAGTATTCCAGGTATTCTTTTGTTGAAAATATTTTCCTATCAAGTGTTTAGCACTGCTGTAAAAGGATAAAAAGTGGTGGGCAGTTTTTTATGAAGGAATATAGGCCCTTTTTTTTATGGTATTGAAGCTACCCCTAAAAAGTTCCTTACTGAGGATGGGTATGCGGAAAATAATGAAGATCAAACACAAGAAACTAGTGTCTCTATTGATCCCACCATGAGTGATAATGACTATGAAAATCTTCTTGTCAAGATAGCTACTCTTAAGAAGAAGATTGTAGAAAGCAATGCTGAGATCTGGTAGTTAGAGGAGGACAAGAGATTGCTAAGACTAGTGGTTCCTTATGATGATCATGAGGAGGCCAGTGTCTCTGATGTTGAGTCTCATTATGCAGAAAGTATTGACTATGAAGCTGACATTGAGGTCAATGCATATGAGAGTGCTGAAGATGAATCTGAATTTGATAATATTTCCAGTTTGTCTACAAATTTTTCTTCTGTTCAATATTAGAAGGTAGCTTTGTTGTCTTGGTTTGATGATGTTTTGTGTGAAGGGTAGAGTATTGAGTATGATGCAGATGATGATTCCTACATAGATTGTTTCACACAAGATTATCTAAGGCCAGAGATGTCTATCCTTGTTCTTGACAAGGATGATGTCTACAATAATAGGGATGTAGCTGATGAAAATAAAAACAAAGCCCAAAGTCCATTGAGCAGTGAAAGGATTTCAGCACTCTTGGTTGAAGAATTTCAGAGGTATGCCCCTACTTTGGATTTTGATTTGCAGCTCCCCTATGATGTATCCTTTGACACTGATAATGAGGCCAGTGTTCAAAGTGATAGTGATGGTCCATTTTCACCAGTTTTCCCCTCATGTAATAACACTACAAAAGGAGAGGTAGAAGGACATGACAGTGTGTTGTCCTATCATCAAGATTATAGTGATGAACAAGTTTCTTGTTCATATCCTTTTCCTTCTTTTGCCAAGTACGAGACTGATTGTGACAGTGTTGAAGACTTTGCTTTCATCAGTTGGGACAAAACTTCTTTTGATGGAAATAGTGATGAAGATCAGTTGTTCCCCTGTCACAAAAATTTTAAAGAGGACCTTCACTTGGTTCATGATCTAGTTTATGGAGATATCATGGAGGAACCAAATTGCTTAGTGGTTGAAGCAATGTGTGAAGGTAAATCTAAGGGTACAAGTCCTTCTCAGCCAAGTAATTGTAATGTAATGCATGGTAATCAATATGCTACATTTTTTGATGCATTACTAGATCAAATTTTTGTTTCTAGTCATCAAGGAGAAGTAGATGATGTTCCCTACTTCTTGGAATTTGAATATGAATATGGTGGTTGTGACTGGAAAGATATGGGCAGTTATCATTATAGTTTCATTTTTCAACCCATAAAAATTCACATATGTTGGCAGCAAGATGGTCAAGATAATTTCAAGTGTTTGGCCACATCTGTAGATGAAAATTAGACCTTTGATTCAGGGGGGTCATTGATTTCATTTTGGTGGCCTGGGGCCATCAAGTAAAGTTGTAAATCTTGTAAATTTCTGTAAATACTTTCCCTTTCCTGTTGTGTGTTTTTCCTTCCTATTCCTTGCATTTTTTGAAGTTCCTTGTTTTGTCTAGTGGGTGGTCTGCTTCTTCCCAGAGATCTGAGGTCCTCATTGTATCTACAAGAGATACATGTCCCCAACTAGAGCCACTGTTAGTCCATTTTCCTATCAATGCAAAATCCTATGAAAATGGCCTTTTCTCTGCAATTCTTGAAGATGTCCCACCCTACTACAAGATTGTTTTAATGTGTGATGAAAATCCATAATTTTTCATGGTTTGAGCTCTTAGCCCTATGTTCTTCATTGTGTCACCAAGCTCTAGTCCAAATTACACATGTTGAATTGCAAAACCCAGAGAGATATTCAAGTTTTAAGGTCTATAGGAAATAATTTCAAAATCTGCCTAAGTGTCAAAAACCCACAATGTTTTTGAAAACCCGTGATGTTTTCAGTCTCCCTGCTACCTTTGGGTCTACGTGAAAACCCTAGATGTTTTTGATCTTTTTCTGAAAACCCTATGTGTTTTCGACCTCACATTTCTTTCCTCTTGCCAGCACTCCTTGTTTGTCAGTCCTAACTGCACAGGTGCAATTGGTTGGTGGGACCTGCCTCTTTTCATTGCCTGGCGTGGTTAAAGTTTGGATAAGATCGGTGGTTGTCACATGTTCACATGGTGAAGATGCATGACATTTATCCTCCATGCTTTTGCGACAACCATCTGATCCTCCAAAAGGTAAAGCTTCTTTGGGGGTGGTCCCATTGGTGGTTATGTGGCGGCCCATGGTTGGCTATCGTATGATCGCATGTCAGAGTTTTCTAACATGTGATCATGCGATCGGTTGACACCTGTTCTTGGGCTTGTTGATGGAAGAAGTGTTGTGGGACCGCTATTAGAGGATGCTAAGGTGGTAGAGTTCTATTGGATGCAGAGTGGTGATCTGGCGAAGTTGCCAGTCACAGGCCCAGTTGTCAGATCCCTTTGATCTTATGGTTGTTGCATGACCGCAAGGAATATTCTTTCCCCTTGCGATCATGTGACAACCATCTGATCTTCTAGTGATTCACAAGGGCAATAGTGTAGTGGGTCTGGTTCTCAGTTTGTTGCGACATGTGCACTTTTCATTGGTGTGGAGTGGTGACATGGTGCTGATGTGGAGGCTTGTCGCATGTTCACATAGCCCTTTTCCTAGCTATGTGATCATGAGACAATTGTTTGGACATCATGATTGTAGTGTTGGTGGTTTGTTGCATGATCGCATAGCCCATCTCTTGGCTATGTGATCATGTGACTGACATTTTGTGTTAACCCTCAGTGATGGCGGTTGTGGCAAGGTAAAGGGGTGCGGCTTGTTGCATGTTCGCATAGCCCGTTTCTGAGCTATGCGATCATGCAACAACGGTCTATTGCATTGTTGCAGAGTTAAAGGTGGGTCCATGGTACTGACATTGCTAAGATGTTCAGGTTTGTGATTGACTGTTCCACAGTTAAGAGATTGTGGTCACATGATCGCAAGGGTTAGTTTGGTGCCTTGCAATCATGTGACCAAGCATAAGATGAAACTGATTTTCCTGTGGCAGTTAAGTTGATGACCGCATGATTGCATGACTAAGGGCAAATAGTTAAGGAACATAAAGCCCATGAAATGCATGGTAACCATTGAAATTCATTTTTGAATTTCCTGAGAAGTTCCAGCGATAGAAGGACTAGTTTTTATTACTTTTTCGGCCAGATTTGATTTGGTTGGTGGTGCTAGTGGTTGCAGAATGGTCCAGTGTGTTGGGTGGTTGCCTATGGGATTGGTACCATGTGGTGATGGACAAATTTCGTTGCTTGAGGGCTTTTGTAGGTCTGTTATGTTTGATTTGCATGGTAAATTTATGATCTTCCTGTCCTTCTTAGAGTTTCTTCTCAAGTGCAAAGATCATCCTTGGTCTAATAGACATGTGCTTGGTTTTCCCTATAGGAGTTTTTAAATTTTGATGTATTTCTAGTTGGTTAGGTGGGTGAAACCCTAGCCCTAGCTATCCGTAGCTTGTTGCAACCGATTTTGGGTTTCCAAGGTAGCTAGTGGTATAAGTTGTAGCTTTTTTGACTTAGAAAGGGTGCTAAATTTTATTAGTTCCAGAGGTTCCATTTTGTTTGGTTCCAGTGGGAAATAGAAAGCTCTGTCGCATTGTAGGAGGCTGAATAGAACTTCTTTGTATCTTTTGCAGGTTATTGAAGTGGTAGTCTCATTTCTGGTATAGACATGTACATGATTCATCATACGTAATATAATTATTTCAAGCTTTCAAGTCTCTCCCTGGTGTCAGTTTTATGAGTTTTGGATTTTCTAGTCCATTGCATAGGGTTACCTTTGCATATGTTCTAGTCTTTAGTTCTTGATCTAGGATTAATTGAAAAATACTTTGGATAGGGCATAGATTCATTATATTCATCTATAGAAGGATCTTATAAGTAGTGGATGGGCTGGAATAGTTGTATTTATGGCTTTGAGTCTTTGACAGTAGTTGGTTCATGTTTCTATACTTGCATTTGATGATTTTACCAATGGATAATGGCACTGATCAAGGATTAGTACATTCAGTTGAGTTCAGTGTTTGATGGGTTTTATCTATTTCCTGCATCTTTGAATATCAACACCATTTCAAGTCTTTTTCATTATTTGGTTGATAGTACTAATACCCTTCACAAGACCATTTTACCCTACATAGTAGAGTTGATTCAATGAATACCTAGTTAGTATTTAGTAATCCTTTACTATGATCTACTTTATGAATCCAGAAGTATAAGGTGTGTAGTGAGTGAAGTTTTTTCTGGATTAGGTGCACCCACCTTGGTTTTGCAGAGCTAGAAGTAGAAGAGGGCATATTAAGACCCTATAGTTGGTCCAGTTATCTTGTAGAGCTCTCATACTTGGAATTAACCACTCCTAACATTAGTCTCAAGGCATATTGGCAGCCCTAAGTGGTGTTAATGTTTTCAAAAACCAACACATTGATTTTGTTTCCTGTAAGATGGTTGTCAGAGATGGGAGAAGATTCTCAATCTAACGATGGGCATGTAATCTGATAGAATCTTGGATGGGTATGCAAACTTTAGATGGTCGTTGATCTTCTTGGTGAAGGCTTAGCAATTCTGACAAGGTGTTTAGCAGCTCGACAAATTTCAATGGGTTTTTCTCATTTGTGAAGAAAAATGGCCAAGAGATAAAGTGTTTCACGAACTGCCAGAAACCTTTGTCGCCAGTTTGCTAAATTTGACGGGGGGCTTTTAAGAGATAAATTATAAAAGACCATGAAAAAGAGAGATCTAATAGCCATGACTTAAAGTTAATCTGATATCAAATATGGACCATGGATTTGCTACTGGTGCCATGGAATTGACCGTTTGCTTTCAAATTTGAATTCTCTGAGGGTTTCTAGTGACAGGAAGTACCAAAATTTATGGTTTTAATGGTCGATTTCGATTGATTTGGTGGCACTGGTTGTTGCAGACTGGCTTGAGGGTCCCTGTGGTAGGTGGCATGATGTTTTTGTGCCATGAGAAGTATGGTTTTGTGCTCGAGATATGTTTGTAGGTGGTGAATTTGACTAGTTTTCATGGCATTTCCTGGTTGTTTTATACTGTCCTCACAAATTTTGATGATTGCAGATCTGTCTGAGATTCATTTTCTTCAGGTTGCTTATGTTTCTTCCCCTATAATAAATTTTGATGTATTTTTTGGTTGGTTAAGTTGTTGAAACCCTAACCCTAATCACCTAAAGCTTGATGCATCCTTTTTGAGGATTCCAAGGTGACTATGGGTATAAGAAGAAAAAGGTTTTATTTTGAAAGGGTTCTGATCTTGATTAGTTCTAGGGAGTTGTAGCAGGTGGTATCATATTGTATTAGATTGAATAGAATTTCCTTGTAGTCTTTTGTAGGTTATTGAAGTGGTTTTCTCTCCTCTCTGCTTTGAACATGTACATGCCTCATCATACTTAATATAAATGTTTCAAGCTTTCAGGTCTCTCCTTGGTGCCAATATTGTTGGTTTTGGATTCTCTAATCCATTGCATAGGATTACCTTTGCATATGTTCTTTTCTTTAGTTCTTGATTTAGGATCAGGTGAAATATACTTTAGAAGGGACATAGATTCATTTGTTTTGTCTACAGAAGGATGTTATAGGTAGTGGATGGGCTGAAATGTTTGTATTTATGGCTATGAGTCTTAGACAGTAGTTGGTTCATGTTCAATGTCTGTATTTGAGATTTGCCCAATGGATAATGGCACTAATCAGAGATTAGTATATTCAGTTGAGTTCAATGCTTGATTGGCTCTTTTTTACTTCTTTCCATCTTCATATATCAACACCTTTTCAATTTTTAATTGTATTTGGTTCATAGTAGTAACACCCTATAGTAATGGAGAGTCAATGAATGTGAGGTTAGCATTTAGCACCATCTTACTATTCAATATGTTGTTTGGACCCAGTCTTTGGTGTGTGAAGTATAGTTTTCACTGGGTTAGGTGCACCCACCTTGGTTTTGTAGAGCCAAAAGTGAAGAGGGCAGTCTTGTCCCTATAGTTGGTCCAGTTACCCTGAGATACTTATATATTTTGGAACTAACCAATCCTAAAATCAACCTAAGGGTATATTGGTAGCCTGAGAGCATAAGCATCCATTTTGAACACCAACACTACTCCTAAGGTAGAGTGGTGAACCTTCCATCATTCCCTAAGGATTTATGCCTTTCCTTCTTTCTTCTAAGAAGAATCAAGGAAGGGAATTACTCCCAACTTCTCCTTGAGATACTCAAAAGTATCCTTAGGCAAGGGCTTTGTGAATATATTTGCCAACTGATCTTTGGTACTCACATAGTCCAGCTTGACTTCTTTCTCTACCACTTTCTCTCTTAGGAAGTGATACTTGATCTCAATGTACTTTGTCTTTGCATGCATCATAGGGTTTTTTGACATATTGATAGTGCTAGTGTTATCACAATGTATAACAATAGGATAATCAATCTGAATTCCAAAATCCTTTATCATCTACTTGATCCAAACAATTGTAGAATAATTTAGGGCTGCTCTAACATACTCTGCTTCTGCCATTGACCAAGAAATACAATTTTGTTTCTTGCTTGTCCAAGTGACAAGTCTATCACTAAGAAACACTGCTCCACCTGATGTACTCTTTCTATCATCAACACATCCTGCCCAATCTGCATTAGTGTACACATGAAGCTCAACATTTTCTGAATTAGGATACCATAGACCATAATCTATAGTGCCCTGCAAGTATCTAAATATTCTCTTTACTACCATGAGGTGACTTTTCTTAGGTTCTTCTGCAAATCTTCCAACTATGCCAACTACATTGGAAATATCAGGTCTAGTCTGAGTAAGATATATTAGTTTACCAATCATAGAGTTGTATAATGTTATATCCACTACTGGTGAGTCATCTTCTTTTGTAAGCTTGCATCTAGTGATCATAGGTGTTCCTACTAGCTTGCAATCATCCATCTTGAATTTCTTTAGTATCTCCTTCACATACTTGGACTGATTAATGAAGATTCCTTTTTTTGTCTGTTGCACATTTAGGCCCAAAAAGTATTTGATAGGACCAATCATACTCATCTTAAACTCATTCTAAATTTCTTTAGAAAATTCCACACTTAGTTTGTCATTACCTCTAAAGATAATGTCATCAAAAAATATAGCTACAAGTAGTAGACCTTCAGATGTCTCTCTAATGAATAGATTACAATCTGCTGCTCCTTTCTTGAATCTAATCTTTGTTAGATATCCATCTAGTATTTCATACCATGCTCTAGGGGCTTGCTTAAGTCCATAGAGGGCCTTCCTCAATCTGCATACCATATTAGGTCTGTCCAATAGGGTGAATCCTTCTGGTTGCTCAATGTATACTTCTTTCAAATCTCCATTCAGGAATGCTGATTTGACATCCATCTGATAAACTTTGAATTTTTTGACTGTAGCATAAGCTAGAAACAACTTAATATCTTCTAATCTACTCACAGGTGCAAATGTTTCTGAATAATCAATGCCTTCCCTTTGCACATATCCCTTACATACTAATCTTTCTTTATTTCTTACTACTATATCATCTTCATTCATCTTGTTTTTGAATATCCACTTTGTTCCAATCACATTCTTATCACTAGGTCTTGGGACCAATTCCAAAGTGTCATTCTTAATAATCTAATCAAGTTCTTCTTTCATAGCATATGACAATCAAAATCATTACAAGCATCTTCAACACTTAAGGGTTCAATCTGAGATAGTAAACATATCGCTTCATTGCTAGCTGAGTTCTTTGCTTGTGATCTTGTCAAGACTTTGCCACTCTAATCTCCAACGATGTATTTCTTGGAATGGTTTCTAGAAGTAAACTTTGGAACTTTAGGTGATGCTGACTCATCAACCTTAGGAGTACCTTCTTCACTTGTCTCAAGTTTATTAAATAACACATCAATACTATCAAACATTTCCTCAATGACTGTCTCACTAGTGGAGGGTCTGGGTTATTCAATCATGGGTGAGTAATCATGATATCTTTCTTGAACCATAAAATTTTCATCAATCTTAACATGATCACTTTCTATAGTCTTTTTCAATCTTAAATTGAAACATTTATAAGCTTTACTTTTAGTAAAGTAACCAAGAAAAATACGTTCATCACTTCTTGCATCAAATTTGCCTACTACTTCATCCCTCTTGATGTAGCACTTGCTTCCAAAGATTTTAAAGTATTTTACTATGGGAACACTTCCAAACCATAGCTCATATGGTGTTTTGTTAGTGTCAGGCCTCAATTGAATCCTATTGATGGTATAGACTACTGTATTGACCGCATCTCTCCAATAGGCATGTACAACTTTTCCTTCTATCATAATGGTGCACGCTGTATCAAGAATGATCCTACTCCTCTCTACAATTCCATTCTACTAAGGGGTTCTAGGTGCACTCAACTGTCTCTTTATGCCATGTTCTTTGCAGTACTCATAGAATCTGTCAAAGGTGAATTCTCCTCTATTTGATCTCAAACATTTTATCTTTAGTCCAGATTCATCCTCAACTTTAGCTTTGAATATTTTGAACTTCTCAAATACTTCTGACTTATCTTTTAAGAAAACAACCCACATCATCCTATTATAATCATCAACAAATAAAATAAAATACCTTTCACCATAGTATGATCTTGTTTGAGTTGGACCACATAGGTCTGTATGAATCAGATCCAACTTGTTCTCTACTGAATTGTGCTTGCTCCTGAATTAAGTTCTCACATGCTTTCCCATCACACATTCCCTGCATATATTATCAACTGGATTTTCTATGCTAGGTAGATCTCTTACTACCTTTACATTACTTATCTTTACTATGTTATCAAAATTAATATGACATAGTCTTTTATGCCACAACCAACTGTCATCAACTTTAGTAAAAAAACAACTTGCTTTTGAATTGAGTTGAAAAACATTACCTCTTGTCTTTGAGCCTAATGCAATCATAACACCATCCTTGTTCCTAATGAAGCACTTGTCATCTTTAAACTCCAACTGATAACCTTTTCCATGTAACTGTCCAGCACTAAGAAGGTTATGTTTCAAACCATCAACATAAAGAACATCATTAGTACTATTCTTTCCATCCAAGGTGATGGCTCCTCTACCAACTATGGGTTTAGGAGTGTTATCTCCAAATCTAACCATACCACCATTGTATTTGTCCAAATGAACAAATATGTCTTTATCACCTATCATGTGATGTGAACAACCATTGTCTATAATCTAGTCTGTCCTTATATCAGCTTGTGAAATCAATGCTAGCTCTTTTTCTCTTTCTTATCTTCATGAACTATCTTATTATTCATTTTGTCTACAATAGAAATGAATCCAATTTTTTCTTCACTTGATTCATCATATGAAACTCCATCTCTAACATAGTAACATTCCTTAGAGTACTTAGGCTTGTAATCCTTTTTGAACTTTCTAGCTCTAGTAGGACACTTAAATGCAAAGTGATCGATCTTATTACATGAAAAGCACTTAAATGGTAATTGACCTTCATATTTTCCTTTTAATTTATTTTCTATTTTTACAATCATTTAAATGAAATCATCTAATGTTTTCTCTTCATCATCATCATCAAAATTACCAGAGGTGTTTGCAGATTTCTTACCATGAACTGTTGCTTTGAAGGCTGTCTCACTCTTTAGTTCTATCTTCAATCTTGAAATCTCAAAAGCTAAGATTTTTCTGATCAAGGTCTCTCTTTTGAAATTAGATGTAAGTTGCATGGTCTCATTAAGGATGTTGATCTTTCTTTCATATTCTGGAGTGAGAGTGAGAGTGGTCATTAACTTTTCCATAATGTCCTCCTCTGAAATCTCCCCACCATTGTTTCTGATTCTAGCAACTACTTTATTAATACTCTAATTGTAAGCTCTAATATTTTCTTTAGGTAGCATCTCTAATGCATTGTATATTTTCTTCCATGTCTTTTTGTGCACATCCTTTTCTTGTTTGTCTCCTTCAAATATGTCTTCTAGGTGCTTCCATATTTTGTGGGCTGTATCTAACTTTTTTATTTCTAAAAAATCACCATTAGATAGGGCACTGATAAGGGCTTCTTTATCTATAGCATTTTGATTAAACAATTCCTTTCTCCTATCAGTAGCATCCTCCTTTGTAAGGTATTCTAAGGTAGGAATCTTGGCTGCTTTGATAGTCACATCAAAAACTTCAAAAGCAATGCACTGCAAATGGGTCACCATCTTGTTCTTCCAATCAAGATAATTCTCTCCATAAAACTTAGGAATTTCTTTCCTGAAGTATGCCATCTAATCAACCTCAAGCTATTAAAATTTCTCTCTGAGGCACTTTGATCTGATACCAATTGTTAGGAATAGTCCCAAGAGATAACTGAGAGGGGGGGGGGTGAATTAGTTATCTACAAGTTTCAATTCTTTATCCAATTAAGTATACTTAAACATAAACCATAAACACAATGAAAGAACACTTGAACACAACACAATATTTTGGTTACGGGGAAACCCAAATAGGTAAAAACCCCGGTGGGAATTGACACCCACTAATATTCTACACTAGTGTATTATGATCCTTGTTAGAAGATCATTAACCTTGTTAGGAGTTTCTTTATAATATATTTAGTACAATAGACCTGGTCAAGGGTTAGACCCTATTAGGACTCTTTTACAATTTTCCCTATTAGGGGAGAGGACGCAATGTCTGAGAGCTCACTGCTCAAAGGGGCAAAGGCTACAAACTTATGAATAATAGTTACACACTATATTTGGATCTTGGTGAACTACGCTTTGACCTGCTATCTAGATCATTTCCAATGTATAGCATAAATACTTTACTTGGTCACATAGACCTTCTTCTGATTGCTCAACACTTCACACACTCTATTGTACTCTTCTTAATCAACCATGAACCACACTCAAGAAATCACAAATGACTACCTATAAATATCTTTCATCTAAATGATATAATCAAGACATCCTATTAGAACCACCTTGAAATCATATTAGAGAAACCATGACAAACTCCAATAAACATTCTGTCAGCTCTACTATGCACGCAACACATTCTGGGATCTATCCAACAAGATAATTGTAGACGCACACTACACACTATCTGCTCTACCAAAATAATTGGATCTTTCTCCTCAAGCTGAATTAACTCATGCGCTCTTAACCAAACATCAATAAATCTTCTCTAAGATTAAATCCAAGGGTGCATACCCCAAAGATAGGTGCAACTATAGAACCAATAAAATCTCTATCGGCTCTCTTGAACAAACACAAGAAACTACTACTACTGAATAGCGACTACATAACTTCACTTCTACTAAATAATAGACTATGTGTCCATAACTAAAATATGACTAACATGTTTTAAACATATATCCAAGCACGCAAGGCTCCATGATAACTATACAGACCCCAACTAACTGTATCAAGAACACTGCTAACCCCAACTGCTATATAACTATCTATATTAATAGTTAACCTCTATGCCCATGATATCATGTTAATATCATGTCCATGCTTCAGATATTGAAATCTTACTGCATAAGATTTCCATGCATGCTACTTTCCATATGTTGTCATCAATGACACACATATAGTCAGTACTGGCATGCTGCTAAATCTCCAACAATGTGCTCCTTAAATTACCTTGGGAATCCTTTTTTGGAAATGGGCCAACATCCCTCACAGGGTTCACGACATGGCTTAACCACCTCCTATGCCTTATATAAGTCTATTGGTTGTATCAAGCATTAATAGGTTGATCTTTTGGTGCAATAGAAACCACTACTTGTAACAAGCAGTATCAGAGCTTGGTCATAGTTTTGAATCCATGTAGGTGATGGCAAGTGACACTGGGAGGGGGATTGTTGGAAGTGGTCTATCTTCCCTTGCAGGGTTCATGACATGGCTTAACCGCCTCCTATATCTTCTATAAGTCTGGTGGTTGTATCGTGCATTAATAGGTCGATCTTTTGGTGCAATGACAACCACTACTTGTAACATCCTTTTATATGAACAAAGACTTCAATGAGCTAAGAGTCATTTAGGGAATAATTAGGGAAACATTAGTAACCAAAACAACATGAAATAAGGAAATTATTTATTACAGACGCGACTGGGAAAATAAACCCTAAAATAATAAAAAAATATTAGAGACAAATATGATATTGTTTACATTTGAAAACACTAGCAATTGAACTACATATTAGGGTGTGATTCTTTAAATCCCTATAGAAAGCACAATATTCAAAATATATCATCTACTACATACTAGGGACTACAATCTTTAGCAACCTATGTCAAAACATAAATGCTCCCTCCAAAATGAGAAACCTTGCAAAATATCAGATTCATGGTGGTAACAGAATAACATCTAATCACATCTGACTCAACCACCATAGAATATAATCAATTACCAAATGAAAATCCATTCCTTATGATTTGAGAATAATCATATCTAATTTATTTTATCCCTCTATCTTATCAGCTTCTTTTTCTCAAAGAAACCCTCTCTCAAAACTTTAAAATTTAGCTGACAACAGATAATCTATCAGATTTAAAACATAGTTTAATTTCTACCTTTCCTAGCACATTGAATGGATCAAGATAATCAAATAAAACATCTATTTGATTCAATATATTATTTTCCACATCATACTTCCTACAGCCAATCAGAAATGAACAAATCTACACGATCTGGCATCGAGGACCCTCCTCAAAATCTTCATCAGACGGTTGTCGCGATACCGTATTGAATAACCCTCATGCACTTTCCATAATGGCTTTACAAATTTTTTTGATTCAAATCAGATCTAACCACACTTTATCTTTGATCTTAAGCTCTGATATTGGTCCCACCATCACTATAAGATAATTTGATGAAACCATTGGTAATTGCAATGCCCAAAAATTTTGTCCAGCGATCACAGCTCACCTCAAATAGATTTATTGGTAAAACCAATGCTGATAAATAATGTTTAAAACATATTAGTGAGACACACAATGATCAAGAAAGGTCATCGCATGAACATGAAAACACAACTTTCAATCATTGATGAGGTGATCAGAGAAAGTGTGTACAACCTTGACCCCACCAACAGCGTGGAAAACTGTCATGAAGCCACCATGAATAAAAATATGACATAGACTGAAGTATATGACTATATTTAGTGTTGTCATTATGGAAAAAAATTCATATGAAGTTTTGGATTCAACACATATTGAAGAAGATAAAAAATGTGGCTAAGTATGGAAGACTGGACAAATAGGAGAGCACCAGGTGATCAGAGCATCAACACACATGCATATGAAAGAGTTATGGCATGCACCCTTGAAGATAAGATTCTAATTATATATTCATGCTAAGTCTAAGAGTGCACAATGATATGATTTAGTATGAGGAATTTATATTTAGATGAAGTGACACAGAGAGTAAGCTGTAAAATAGGATAGAGTATGGAGCTGACTATTGTATTTTAATTAGTGCTTCTAATTTTGTTTTGTAAAGGCTATGCACCTATTGTATTTAGGTCATAGACATGTCAATATAAATATATGTAAACACGCTTGAGCCAATTCAATTGGAAGTGGTCTATGTAATTATCTATAGGCTGACTTGATGAAGAGTTTTGTATGTGCATATAAATAAGACAAGGGCTCTTGGAATTAAGCATGGCATGAGATATAGAAATTGGTAAGAGAAGAGTAGAGGGATGAAAAAATAAGTTAGTATGTTGTAGTTCTTTACAAGAGGCTAAATCATAAGTGCACAAAAGGAACTGATAAGACAAGCAGTGTCACAACAATAGTTCACCTTGTAGACATAGTGTGTATCTGAGATCTAGAAGGTTGTAGCCTTCACCACTTGAGAAGTGAGCTCTAGGACAGTGTGTCCCCACCCCTAATAAGGTTAATTGTAAAAGACTCCTAATAGGGTCTGACCCTTGACCAGGTCACTATACTAAAGAATTGTAAAGAACAACTCCTAACAGGGTTGCAAGATCTTCTAACAAAGATCATAATACACTAGTGCACTTCTTAGTGGGTGTCAATTCCCACTGAGGTTTTTACCTATTTGGGTTTCCTCGTAATCATATTTGGTGTCATGGGTTATGAATATTTATCTTACTTGCATTGATGTTCATTTCAATAACAAAGGAATTAAGTTAAGTTTCAAAGTGTCAGAAAAATTAATAAAGTATAGAACACTAATTAACCCCCCCCTCTTAGTGTTCCCATTCATTACAATTGGTATCAGAGCTCTGGTCCTCTAAAGATAAGTTTAACCACTTGATGAGATCATGGATAAGGGAGAAATGAAACATCTAAAAAATAATCTTGAAGTAGCTCTTGAAGACCTTGACATATCTAAAAAAGAAATTGAAGAACTAAATGAAAAGGTTAGTGATTCTCATGCAATCATTTAAAAGATGAGAAAAGATTTGAAAGACTATTCCACAAGTGATTTGGGAAAAATGGTTAAAAAGATAAATGAGGAAAACACATCTCTAAAAGATCAGATTGAAGAGTTGGATGAAAAGCTACTTAACAATCAAGAAGCCTATGAAGAACACGTCAAAGAAAACAAGTAGTTGGATGAAGAACTAAGGCAAGCTAACATGAAAATCTTGGAATTAGAAATCATCAAGAAGCAAGTGGAATCTGAATTGAATGAAGCAAATAATCATATTGAAAAATTACACACAAGCAAGGTGTATACAAATAAATGTACCTTCATAGAATTAATTTTAATCATCAACAATAAATTGAAATAGCAACTAAATACAACCACAAATTGAACAACTATTAGCAAATATCAATGATTAATTCAGCATCCTATGGATCTCTAACTAGAATGTTAATGAATAAGCTCTCAGCAAGCTCTCATTAATGATAGTTCTAGAATGAGAATAAATTGAAATGCATGATGCTAAAGCTAACAATTATAAGAGTAAGATGCTAAATGTTCTCCAATTTCTCTTTTAAATCTAAATTGCAAGAGGTTTGATGCAATTCTCAGATATGTGGTTGATGAATTATGAAGGATTTTGGCCTTCCTTTTATAGATTTTCCCAATGTGAGGGGGTGTAATCCAATCATTATCCTTCCTTCCAAACAAATGAAAATGAGATTATCTTTTGCATTCATGCATAGTATTAAGCATTAATCATTATCCATAAAAAGATAGAAAAAGAGAAAAAGAATCATTACTCATAAATCATTTGCATACATGTAGATAAGGATAACATTGCATATATTTGAAAACACAAAAACATAGGATTATTCATATTCATATAACCATAAAGCAGTTTGCATCCATACATTGAAAAATAGAAAAACATTTCATAAATTCCATACATTAATGCATTCATCTATCTATATCATAAAATAAGATATAGTGCAACCATAGCATAATCAAAAGTAAATGCATCATAAACATCATATAGCTGCATATAAAGATAATCTCATGAATCAAAGAGAATGAAGGAATAGATCATATAGCATCAAAGTGCACATCAAATATATATATCCAGATACAATATCATGAAAGGGATACATCAAAGGTTCTGATCAATCAAGGAAGGTGCAGTAGAGGACACTAATGAGATATGAATCTGTTAGTCATCAATCATGATCCTGCAGCACCATAACCACCTAGATCTTTATCATCCTATGGAGGAGGACCCTAAGAAGTACTCACTCCATCCTATCTTAGAATAACCACTCCTGAAATGAACTGCTACATCAATGTGGCAACTTGATCTAAATTCCCAACAATAGTGGACATATATATCCTCAATATCTGCATATCTTAGGATAATGAATCAATGCGACCATCCTGCGAACCCTGTCTCTGATCCGATGCTGGTGGAATCTACTATGCTAGAACCTATGGTACCTGAAGCTATGGAGCATCATCCTACTATGCTAAGGAAACTCTTTGTAGCTACACTAGAGGATCTAAACCTATGGAATCTATCTAGCCCCATCAACATGAGCCTGTCTCTGTGCTCTCTATTGTACATGAGCCCTATCCCGTCTAACCACTGCCCTAGGAGGAGCTGCCTGGACCACATCAACCTATGCATCTCTAGCTCTATCCCAATCATGTCCACCTCTCACTCATCCTCTGCATCCTCTATGTCTCTGATGCCTACCATCACCACCACCATGCCCATCATCACCACCACCACCACCACCACGTCATGCTAGAATAGGCTCATTTAGATCTGTGAAATGTATGAATCTATTTTGAGCCCACCAATCTACATACTCATGAGACATCCATACATCGATGATACTTTTCAACATCTCCCATCTATAGAAAGCCATACCTATGATTTGACCCATGAAAAACTAAAAATCAATGCAAGGCCCCCACATAGATCTCTCAGCTTGTACCCGTGCATACAAAGCATTTCCCTGAGGCATATCTTGTACTCTGCCATACTGTCTGGAAACTTGACCAAAGAAAAAGATCTCAATGACAATATCAGACCTACTAATCATCTAATGAGGAGTGAACATATATGGTAGGTCATCATCATCCTCCCACCATCCCTCACAACTGAGGTACGAATGCCATATAACCTGATCAGTATCATCGATCTATCGTTGCTAGTAATCCAAGTCACCCAAATGATGTTGAATCACCATCCTAGTGTATAAGTAAGCATAAGGGAATCCACATGGCTGTCTCCTATTAGAAATAGGCCTAGTGATAGGAAGATGCTCCCAAATCCATAACTAAAGGACAATAGCACCAACAGATAATGAAGAACTCCCTCTGTATACAACCTCATGGAGATCTCAATAAAGATGAGCTAGCACATAGGAACCCCAATCAAAACATTGAGGATGTGCTAGTAAATCCTCCAGAATCCTACCCCAACCAATAGAGAATCCATGACCTCATCGATCAGGAAGGAGTAAACCACCGATCAATGCTCACAGGACTGCAGGCAATGTAGGGAATGAAGCAAACTGTGGCCAAGTGATAGTGTCATCATCAATCAGATTGTCCCTAAACACTCATTGGAAAATAGTGGAATCATAGATGGAATCATAGTAAATGATCTCTCCACAGCATGGGATCCGAAGCAAACAATATACATCCTCCAACATAATCATCATCTCACCATGAGGAAGATGGAAGGTATTATGGTCAAAGTACCAATACTCTTCCACATCTGTTAGTAAGCCACGGTTCAGCTAGAATTGAGGAATATCGAGAAGAAAGCCTAAGCCACAAGTCTCATTGACACATAGCTTGGCATTAGTAAGTGCCTGTCCAAGATCAATCACCCAGGACGCAACTGATCAGACATATAAGACATCAAGGTGATCTTGTTTAGCATAAAACATGAGGGAATCATATCAGTATATTATATCAAAGAACATCTAAAGCCAATCAAGTTATTTTAAAGATTCATTTTCTTATCATAAGTATATCAAACTCCTAACTCTACATCGTGAGGAAGGAAAATCATTGTTTTATTTCTCTATGCATTGAGAATAAAATATTCAAACCATCAACCTATCATAACAGATTGACAAATAAAATTCATTGGTATTACTATATTGGTATCCTAATTAATTTTTTTTGTTCAAACATGACTGACCTAATCCTATCATGTCAAATCATTTATCTTGACATACTCATTTTTCATGGAAAAAGTCAAGTACAAAAAGGAAAATTTAAAGAAAAATACCGTAGGCTTTATTTTAATTATCGCAGGCAAAATTTCTTTTAAGCGACAAAATTTTTGATAGGTGACATTACTTTTGTCATAGGTGATAGATTTTTCATAAGCGACAGTGAAATTGCTTACGCGACATTTGATTCCTCTTACGCGACAACAAAATGAGAGGGTTTCACAAGTGGTAAAATTCATGGATTTTAGGTTTTTAAACCTAAGTTTACGTGTGAATGTTTTATTCATAGGCAAGAATAGACAATTGCTAAGCAATTTTAAATTGATCATAAATGACATTGAAAACTGTGGATGCGACATTTAACGGTCCTAAGCGACATTGAAATTTTCCTAGGCGTGAATGAAAGTTTTCAAGGTAGTGTTTAAATTCAAAAATGCAATAAATGCTGATTAAAGAGAAATAAATGCAATACCAAGGTTTGAAAGTACTTATCGGAGCTCCATAGTCAGGTAGTTTGGCATATCTTTGACACCACTTGAATCGATGCTCCCGAATAGGCACAACCATCATAGAAAGCAGTAGAGGATCAGAGAAAAATCACTAAGGAGGAAAGCAAAAATGAATAGTAAATATAGGTTTTTCAACCTATTTAAGCTAAAATGACCTAATTTGGAGGTGGAAATGAACTTAGACCTATATACATCTATATCATTAACTGGGGCAAATTGTGAAGTATGACATTTAATACAATGTTTTTCAGAAATGAAAACATATCAATCAATCAATCATTTAAATCGAGAAGAAAAACTATATGTTTTATTTTTGAGGGGGCATACCCATCAGCTAATTAGATCATCATCATTAGTATCATCATCAGAAATCAGAGACCAATCATCGAATCAAATCAAAAACTTTTATCAGGAAATTTTTCATAATCAAACAAAAGGGGCATTATATCAGATTATCAAGAGAGTTTCATATCGATCATAAAAAATAAATCGGTATATCAAAATAGATCATCAAATCAAGTATCATATCAGTGAATCAAATCAACCATCGATCAACCATCAATCATCATATCAAGAACGATCATCAAAACCATATCAATCAAGAGTTTCATATCAATCATATCAGCATCAATTTCATATCAAGAATCAAAGAATCGACCATCGAAAGACATAAATGAACATCAAAGATCGACCATTAATAAATCAAGATCTATTATCGAGTAAGATCAGACTATTCTTTGAATCGACATGCTTCCCACGTCAACTCAAAGAGGGGTATTTGTAATCACCTAAAAATGGACAAAGACAATTTAATGATAATTTAAAGAAAATTAAGTGAAATCAAAGAAAATCAAGGAAATAATTGAATCAATTGAATCACAATGCAATAGTAGCCAATCAAAATGAAAATCAAATCTTAATTCAATATCAATCAGAATTGAGAGCATTTTAATCAAGTGTAATCAAATCAAAATACAATTAATTCAATTAATTGTATAATCTTGGATTAAATTAAATTCAACCCATTCAAGGGGTACATGGCTAAGTAAATCAATTAAAGCAATTTATTAAATCTCAATTACTCCCAACAACCACAAAGAGAGGAAAATCAATCAACTAATGAGATTAAAGGAAAGATATTCACATGGATCAAAGCCCAATTGAATCTCAATCACTCAAAGTGAGAGAGAATCTTAACTATTGATCTTGTCTTGTCTCAAGCTTTGAGGACAAAAATTTTTCTTTGTCTTCAAAGGTTGGAACCAATGACTCAACCCCAACTCAACCATGATCAAATGCAACTACACCCCCTCACATTGGGAAAATCTATAAAAGGAAGGCCAAAATCCTTCATAATTCATCAACCACATATCTGAGAATTGCATCAAACCTCTTACAATTTGGATTTAAAAGAGAAATTTATTCTCATTCTAGAACTGTCATTAATGAGATCTTGTTGAGAGCTTATTCATTAACATTCTAGTTAGAGATCCATAGGATGTTGAATTAATCATTGATATTTGGTAATAATTGTTCAATTTTTGGTTGTATTTAGTTTCTATTTCATTTTATTGTTGATGATTAAAATTAATTCTATGAAGGTACATTTATTTGTATTCAACCACGTTAAGGTATTGGGACAACATGTTGTCATTCAAGAACATTGGCAAGGTATTGGGTTCAATGGTGTTCCATTCGATTAGATTCAGCCGAATGAGAGTTATGTTGGTGTTTGAAAATTCTTATGCCACTTAGGGCTGCCAATATGCCTTGAGACTGATGTTAGGAGTGGTTAGCTCCAAGTGTGAAAGCTCTGCAAGACAACTGGACCAACAAGTTAATGGGTCAACACTTGGGTTTGTATCAATTGGGTTCAAGGTGTATATCTCATTATTAGAGGGTTCATACATTGTATCTTGAAGATCTCGGACATGTGCCTCCTCTAAATGTTCTAAAGAAGAAGGATCAAAATCCTCCTCACTAGAATCCACTATGGTTTCTGTTGGATAAAACTCATGCAGATTAAACCTAGCATTTGATTCTTCCATAGTAGGTCTCCATGAATGAACATAAGGTTCACCTACCCATTGATTTACCTCTATTTCTATGCTTGGCACATCATTTTGAATCACTTGACTAGAACTAGATGTGTGGTTTGAAGTTGATTCTACCATTATGCCTTTATGTTTGGTAGAGGCATAGGTATGAATGACATCAATACCCTTATCTTGACATGACTCATCAGATAGAGTCTCCCATTCCCATTCATTAGAATCCTCATCACTGTGATATTTTAATTGTAATATTTGATCATATAACTTGGGATAATGTTTTTGAGTATATCCTTCTTCAAGATAGCCTAGACCTATTTTCTCTTTGGAATCTCACCATGTTGATTCTAGGGGTTCAATTAGCCCTTCATTTCTTGTGCCTAAAGGTCCTTGACCTTTATAACCCATCTTTTGCATGATTGTAAATCCTTTACCATATTGATGTGTGGGAATGGTTGGGTTTTGAATGTTTTTAACATGGGCACTTGATTCTTCATCCTTATATAACCAATTCATAATTTCATTGTCCTCTTCATCCATGGTGGATGATGTACTTTCTCTTAAAAAGTTATCAGTGTATTTGTGAGGTAGACTTGAAGGTTTTCCAAAGGACTTTGGTGATAAGGGTAGGTCCATCATAGATAATGAGTATTCACCTACTCCTTGTTGTTTAATCTTGCATTGCTTATCAAATTTTTTCATCATTGTATCCATTTTTTGGTAATGGATTTCTCTAAGACATCTTGAAATAGGTTTGGTAGATTCTTCTTTTTCTTCTTCACTAAAATTACTCTCATTAACCTTCTCTTTTCCCTTAGTCGATGTAGTTTGGTTAATGAATTGTGGAGTTTCTTTAACAATAATTTCTTCTTCCATCTTTTCTTTTCCTTTCTCAAAGGAATGTCTTTAGAGCTTTGACCTTGTTCCATTTGATTAGGTATAGAACCTTCAGCATTGTGTGGGACCAATGAGTCATTGATAGGTTTGACATTATTACAATATTGGAAGGGATTAAGGTCTCCACTTCCCATTATTTCTTTCCCTTGATATGGGAATTTTAGGCATTGATGATAAGCTAAAGGAATAGCCTACATTTTGTGGATCCATGGCCTTCTAACAAGATATTATAAGTTAATTTCGAGTCCAACACTTGACATATGGTCTCTATTTTCATAGGACCAACTCTTATGGGAAAAACTATGATTCCTCTTGATGCTCTTTCTTCATCATCATAGGATTTTATGGTTATCTTTTTCTTTGGATCAATAGCCTCCTCAAAAAATCCTAAGGCCTTTACCAAGCTAAGGGTACAAATATTTAGGCTAGAACCTCCATCTATAAGGACTCTTTTCACCCTATGCTTGTGGATCAACACTTCTATATGTAAAGGTAGATTTTGGGGATGATTAAGAGACATATCATCTTGCTCAGAGAATGATAAACAATGAGATGTGATTAAATGCCCCACCATGTTTTGGAACTTTTCTACCTCCAAATTTAGAGGCACATTTGTTTCCAACAATGCTTTTTCCAAAATATCCTTATGGATTGGTGATAACTTGAGTAGCTCAAGAATAGAGATTTGAGAGGGAGTTTTTTGTAATTGGTCAACCAAGTTGTATTTCTTTGATGATGATGTGGAAGCTTGATTTGATATCACCACTTTTGGAGCATTATTAGGTATGACCACCTTTGATGCTTGCCCCCTAGTGACCACATTTGCTGATGCTTCTCTTGATTTTCGTTTTATCAAAACAACATTTATGCTTTGAGCTTCTTCACTTATGGTATTTATCGTGTTATCATAAGTGTGGGAAAAATTCACTTTATCATTACCCTTTTTTTTATTTTGATTGGCATTGGATGACTCATCCTTTTCATGGTTCAAAAAGGGATTCTTATAGGCCGTGTGATCTTTATTATTTTGAGGCCCTTCAACTTGGATGACATCTTTGTTAATCAAATCTTGCACTAAGTGTTTCAACTTCATGCATTTGTTGGGTGGATGACCTCTTTTCTGATGGTATTCACAATGGTGAGATGCATTCCACCAATTAGGTTTGACCTCAGGTTCATAATTTGACACATTAGGTAAAGTGATGACTTGATTGGCCAACAAAGTTCTTAGAACATTCTCCAAAGGTTCACCTAAATAGGTGAATTTCATTTTAGTATAATTGGAGTTTGATTTTAACTTATCCCAAGTCTTATTGTTGGAAGTGTTGAAATTGTTGTTATTAGAATTTTTGGAATTATATGGAGTTTTTCTTGCTTGATTAACATTGTTTGAAGAATTTGCTCCATAAGGTAGAATAAAAGGGGTAGATTTAAAGTTGTGTGACTCCACAACCCCATCATTCACAATATTTTTATTATTACTTTTATTCCATGATTTTGATTTATCATTGTGATTGTTGGACCCTTGATTGAAGTATTTAGGGACATAATTATTGCTGTTGTTATTGTTGTTATTGGATTTATTGTCCTTAAACAACTTAACTTCACCTCTTTTGACCAAGACATCTTCAATCTTTATCCCATTTTTGATGAGTTTCTCAAATGTTGGGGGACATTGAAGTTGTAGTCTATAATTCATTTCCGAGGTTAGATTGTTGGTGAAGATTTCCATCTTCTCTTTCTCTAGGATACTTCATGGATACCTTGCGAAAATGGTCCTCCACCTTTGTAAGAATCCTAAGAAGGACTCTCCCTTTCTTTGTTTGGTATCACATAACTTGAGCATAGTAATTTTGTGCTCAATGTTGTAAGAGTAATGCGTAATGAACTTGGAGGCTAACTCTTCAAAAGACTTTATTTCAGGAGTTAGTTTGGAAAACCACTCCATTGCGGGACCTCCTAAGATTCTAGGAAAGAGTCTCATTAGATAAGTATCATTGTGCATGAACTCTATGCTTAGGGCACAAAATTCTCTTAAATGGTCTTGTGGGTCCATTTTACCCATGTACTTATCATATTTAGGAAAGATGGTATTGAAAGGAAAAGATACCATGGTTAAGATTTTGTCAAAAGGAAAAGGACACAAAGCTTCAATGGAAAAGGACTTAGGTTCAGCTGCCTTCTTCATGTTATCAATTTTTTCTTGAAAGGCCTTAATCCACCTAGTCATGGCATGCATAGGATCATGTGGTTGTTGGTCTTTCTTAAGTTCTTCAAGGTCAAAATCATAGGGCAGCTTTACCCCCTTATGTGCTAGGCTTAGGAAGAAGTTCTCCCTATCTTTGTCTATTAATTTCTCCATGATCTCTAGGAAATCATTATCTTGGGCAGCTTTCTCAACCCTTTCCTCAAGTGTCTCCTTAGGATTATATTGATAGGCTGAATTCATATCACCCATCTTTTCAACTCTTGGTTCAAATAGGTTTGTGTAAATTTCCTCTTGGTTAGGATCTTTGAATTCACTTTGGTATTCTTCTTCTTGCCTTAGGTTTACAAAGTTGGTACTATCTCCTGGTAATGGTCCTCTATAGGCTTGTGACCATGTGGAAATTGACATCCAACAAGGGTTCACTTTGAAATAAATCCTTGATGTGAAAATTGTTGATTTTATTATTGAAGAGATTTAAAAATATAAGATGATTTTCAATGGATATCTCCCACTTGTTTATGTATTTTCAAACACAACAACCACACATTCACTTCTTTCCTTTTACCCTATTAAACACAAAATGTTTGATTTGTAGAATGTTATCACAGGTCTTTCACAAGAAAACACTTCAAGCACCTACCTAGCTCAAGATTGGTTCGTAAACATGGCTCTATAAGGTGGTCTTGCTATTTATCAAGGATTTAGTAACTATTCCGTTCAAATAGATTTCAATCTCTCATCCCCCAAGTATGTTAAGGGGCTTCCACACGCACCAAGACATGATTTTGCGCAATTCGTGAGGATTACTAGAGGAAGTTTGAGAAATATAAAATCCATTTGTCATGAACCCCATTAAGGATACATGTGTTTCATTTTATAGTGGGTTAGATTCTCATGGTGAAAGCAAGTGTATCCCACTTTGGGCTATCCCTCTCACTAGCCTTACTAAGGAAAATTCGGGAGGTGAACCCACTAAATTTCTAGCATGTTCATGTAAAGCAAGAAATGAACTTAGTAGGACAAGTTTGGGAGTTTGGTTCCCTCAAAGAGTGAAGAGCATATCCCTATTGTCTTCCTTTGTTCCACACAATTAGACACACATTTGTTTTTTTTCAATCTCTTGACAAGGAGATTATTTTAATTAAAGTGTGAAATTCATTTCCTACTTTACCCCAAGCTTATATCAAATGAATGCCACAATCTAAGAAAATGCAAGATTGAAATAGAGAAATACCTTGTTCATAGCTAGCATAGGCTAGGGGCATTTTTGAGAGGATTTTTGTAGTTTTTCAACTCACCTTGGTCATAGCTCCTTCCAATGTGCTTAAACTCTAGCAAGTTAGTCAACACCAATAAACAAAGTGAGGGGAAACCAAAATCAAATTTGACAAAAAAAAGATTTATGTAAAGAAATTTGATCACTTCTAATTGCAAATCTTTAAAAAGAACTAAGGACTAAAGATCCAATTTAGAGATACAAATTTCCTTTTATAAGCTTCAACTAGAGCAAGGTATTTTTGATATACCTGACTATCTTCATCTTGTGTTTTCTCAAGGACAGTTTTAATATGTGCTTGTTTCTCCTTTTTGATCCTTTTTGCAACTATCTTCTCCTCTTGATTATATCTAGCTTCTGGCTTTTGTACCTTTGGATGTCTACTCATTTCCTGTCAAAACACAAAAATAGAGAATTAGATATCTAAATTTATCAATCTACAAACAAATTAAGATAGAAAACTTTAAGCGACATTGTCCAGCAAATAGGTGACATTAAATTACTTAAAAGCATAAATCTACTGTTAGTAGGTGACACTTAAAAGTTTACCAGATGACATAGAAAATTTAGCAGGTGTAAGAAAATTATTTCAAAGCATAAACAATATTTGCATAAGCGACAATGAATTAAGTCAAAGCATAAAGGGAAAGATAACAAGCATCATTTGTCAGGTCACTTGCAGAGCAAAGCCTTCTATCAGGCGACAATGAATTACTCATAAGCGACAAGGTTTTACTAGCAAGTGTGACTTTATTATGCAAAGGCAATAAAGCTTTATCTCAAAAGTGTGACTTCTTCTCCCGTAAGTGATAGAAAAGAATGTAAGACATAAATAGAAAGATCTACCAAGCGTGATCATTTAGCGAAAAAGGTGTCACTATAGAGTGTACAGGCATCATTGGATTTGTCATAGGCATGACTGAATATGCTGTAGGTGACACTTTACTTGTTTTCTACAAATTAAACATGGAAAATATTAGATCAAAGCATACAAATAGGATCCAAATGATAAAATTTGATAACATGAGGCTTACAGCCCCACGGTGGGTGCCATTTTGTATACAAATAAATGTACCTTCATAGAATTAATGGTAATCATCAACAATAAATTGAAATAGCAACTAAATAAAACCACAAATTGAACAACTATTAGTAAATATCAATGATTAATTCAGCATCCTATGGATCTCTAACTAGAATGTTAATGAATAAGCTCTCAACAAGCTCTCATTAATGACAGTTCTAGAATGAGAATAAATTGAAATGCATGATGCTAAAGCTAACAATTAAAGGACTAAGATGCCTAATGTTCTCCAATTTCTCTTTTAAATCCAAATTTCAAGAGGTTTGATGCAATTCTTAGATATGTGGTTGATGAATTATGAAGGATTTTGGCCTTCCTTTTATAGATTTTCCCAATGTGAGGGGGTGTAGTTGCATTTGATCATGGTTGAGTTGGGGTTGAGTCATTGGTTCCAACCTTTGAAGACAAAGAAAAGTTTGTGTCCTCAAATCTTGAGACAAGAAGACAAGATCAATGGTTAAGATTCTCTCTCACTTTGAGTGATTGAGATTCAATTGGGCTTTGATCCATTTGAATATCTTTCCTTTAATCTCATTGGTTGATTTATTTTACTCTCTTTGTGGTTGTTGAGAGTAATTGAGATTTAATAAATTTCTTTAATTGATTTACTTAGCCATGTACCCCTTGAATGGGTTGAATTTAATTTAATCCAAGACTATACAATTAATTGAATTAATTGTATTTTGATTTGATTACACTTGATTAAAATGCTCTCAATTTTGATTGATATTGAATTAAGATTTGATTTTCATTTTTATTGGCTAATATTGCATCGTGATTCAATTGATTCAATTATTTCCTTGATTTTCTTTGATTTCACTTAATTTTCTTTGAATTATCATTCAATTGTCTTTGTCCATTTTTAGGTGATTACACAAGGATCTAATAGAATCATAGTTGTATGCACAGAAGGTTAAAGGAGACACCAGTGGTATTGGATTCAATGAAGCACAAAATTAGATCAATGACTTGGGAGAAAGAAAGAAAGCATCAGAAGAATCTTCAGAAGCTAAGAAGATAGGAAATCGTACAGAAGAAGAAGCTGAACCGCCCAAGGATGAGCACAAGCCAGTAAACAAGACTTGTTATGCTTGTGACAAACATGGGCACATAGCAAGAAATTGTAAAGAGGCAAGACATTTCAATGGTTATTGTTATTCATGTAATAATTTTGGTCATAGAGCTATGAATTGTAGATCAAATCAAAATCAAAAAAATTAGAGAGGTCATCCATAGCAAAATGTAAGAGACTCTTAGAACATTATATGTCAAATATGCAATTATGTTGGTCACACAGCTAGACAATGCAGTATGGTAACTCACATGAATGTGCTAAGGAATATTAGGCCTCCAGTCATTTGTCACTCATGTAATAAGGCTAGACACATCTCTAGGTTCTACAGAAAAAGAGCGCAAAGACAAGAAAGCCCTAAAAAGTTAGAAGGATAAATTTTGGAAGAAGTAGGAGAAGTTAAATTTGTGCAAGCTTTAGAAGATGTGAGCTTGATTTGGAAGGAAGAAAAGAAGGAAAATGTTGATGAAATAGTTGAGGATCCATCCAAAATGGACACACCTCCTATTTATGGTGAAATGACCTTCATGGTCATAGGGGGAGCTAGATTAGCTCTAGACCCTTGTGCGGCTGGTATACTCACCCTCAAAGTATACACCTTTGACTACAACTATTTGGAGACTATGTGAAGTTGTATGCATGAGCACACTCCCTGATTGTTAGTAGGAACAAAGAACCGAATTTACAATTTCATTATGTTTATGTGGCAAGAATTAATGGTGGAAAAGTTTCTTTATAGCCATCAGAGATTCATTATTCTCACATTGCATTCTAAATTGAGTGATTGGAGAGCACAAAAGATTAAGAAGTTGAGTTTTGAAGTGTTGCAGGTGAATCTATTAGCAAAGAAGGAATATTGATTATTGTAAAGCCCTAATTCTAACGTGATGATCTAGAAACCTTTGGAAACCATTTAGAAGCATTTAATCAAGTAAGTCATGGCTACAATAGTTGTATTTGATGTTTCTAAAAGAAAGATATATTTTTTTAAGAAGCATCCATTTAAGTCCACCCTAGATGACCTAGAAGGAGCATTTTCAAGCACCCCAATGGGTGTCATGCATGTAGAAGACATACATGTGTATGTGTATTGAAAAAAGGAACTAGTTGTCTTAGATAGAATTAGGTCACACCTATATTCCATGATGAATCTAGTAAAATCATTCACTAAATAGTTCGTGCACCTTGAGAATCACCCTATCATTGAATATGCTACTACATTTGAATTCGATGAATCAGAATGGATAAAAATCTTATTGATCAAGATCCATGATGACCTATTTTGGATAGGTGAAGTACCAGTCAGAATCATAGCTGATCTCATTCATGAGATGATAGGTCTATCTAAGAATAGTGCCATTCTTCTAGTTGGAAAAGATGTCAGGAAATTGGTTAAACAAGTCTACAAATCTCAGACTGATAAGCACAGGATGACAAACGAACCAATTGAGGAGAAGGACATCAAATTGATGTCTATGATACTTGGGTATAGGTTTCAACATACAAATAGGGTCAATAGTGTGTCTGCATCCACTATTCTTGTAGCCATCAGGATAGTAAAGGAGAATGGAGAATTCAACTTGTGTAAAATCTTACACGCACAGTTGATAGATAACATAAGAGCAATCAAGCATGATAAGACCAAAATATTCAGGTTTGGGTCTTTGATAATCTATATGTACTTTCATATAGTTGGGAAGGTATCGGACTTATACTTAGATAAAATTTTACCTACAATGCCTCAAATATCCCTTAAGGCATCACTTGAGAGCACACTGAGAGACTACATGGAGTTAGAATTGAAAACCTTTAGGATAAAAATGCAAATGAGGTATATGATACCTGAAAGCATTGTTGAAAAATACAAGGATAGTATCTATTTTATGGTAGAAATTGACATTACTTTTATGGAGGTTATCCAGCCTAGAACTAAGTGGATTCATCCACTTGGTTATGAAGTGGAGGAGCAAGTCTTGGAAGTTTATGCACAAGTTTTACTATCGCCACCCAAGGATCCTAATGAGCCTAGATGGGGAAATTATGAGGAAAAGACTAGGGAGGTAGATGTAGTCCTAAATAGTGCAACGACCAAGAGGAAAGCCTCTAAAATTACATGTGAAATATTGAAGATCCATGGTGTGACCCAAGAAGACCTAGATAAAGCTAGAGAAGAAAAAATTGCTATGAAAATTGAGAGCGCATCCACTATGGAAGCTAAGTTTGATGATTCTAAGTTGAAGAAGGTAAAGATTGAGAAAAATGATGAACCAAAAGAAAAGGAGAAGATAGATAACATCACTCCTGCGCCCACTCCTAGTGACTCCACTACACCACCAAAGCCTAGTAAAATGTCAAGGAGGAGAAAACAACTAGTTAATTTTCATCAATCAACTAGAACCACAAGAAGTAGAGGCAAAAATGTGCAACCACCTCCTGAGGTAGGATTCTTATCAAGTTTACAAGTATTGAACTCAAGAGTGGTTGATGAAGGTAGACTTGATCAGCTATCTAAGTTCTATGATAGATATCATGAAATTGACAAGTTTGAGATCCATGAGATGCTGATCAAACATATGATCAAGTTCAAGAAGATAGTTGTAGAACTAAAAAAAGCCATCCTAGATAAAGTATGGGATATCTTAGACACTTTGAAAAGACAAGCAACAGAAGAAGACATTAGAATAAGAGAGAAAACACTGGATGGCAATCTGCCAGTATTTTCAGTGGAAAAAAAGCATTATTAATGGATTTGGTGAAGCTACACCTAAGGAAAAAGATGAGAACATTGTATATAATGAACAAGGATTATGAGATAATAGCCAAGGAGATAGTGAAAGCTTTTGAGAAAGTATTCCTTGAACAACACATGGAAGCTACACCTAAGGAAAAAGATGAGAACATTGTAAATAATGAACAAGGATTATGAGATAATAGCCAAGGAGATAGTGAAAGCTTTTGAGAAAGTATTCCTTGAACAACACATGCAACCTTCATATGTGCCCATCAATCAAGCACTTGTTGAGAAAGATAAAGTATTTGAGTTCACAAAAAACACCTATGATAGGTCCATAGGACTTAGCACCCTCAGTAACAGTGCCTATAATTGAAATAAATTTTGTACCCATGACTGCAACTCAAGAGGATAATACAATAATGATTGATAATGTGGAAATATCAATGGTGGCCACTGATAAAGGCTTATAAAAATTTGAGGAAGCCTTTGTAAAGACATAAGAGGTAAAACTTCTATGTGGTGATATTTCACATAAGAACCAAGAGGATGTATTGCTAGAAGATATAACAGGTCAAGAAGAAGAAGAAGAGGAGAAAGAAAAATAAAAGGAGAAAGGAGGAGAAGAGGAGGTAGAAAAGGAAACAAAAAATGAACCCTGAGTTGAAATGCCTGTGGAGATTAAGATATAAATGATGAACAAAAAACCCATCACTCCCATGCCTTCAACATCATTGTTGTCAGGTTTGACCCCTGACACTACAAGCTTAGACTCTTGGGGAGAAGAAGACCTAATCAAGGTCAATGTCCTTGCTATGGAGAAGGCCAAGGAGAAAAAAGTAATGAGAAATCCTCTATTTTTTGAGTCAATAGACATCTTGAACAATCTACTACTAGAAGAGAAGAAGGTACCAAAAGTACACTTAGTGGAGGATGTCAGCAACATCCTAACAAGCTTCAAGGAAAAATTTTCCTACCTAGAAGAATCAGTGGCTAAGGTAGCATAAGAGAAGTATCTTAAGAAGAGATTGGATGAGGTAACTACTAACTTTTCACTTGACCTCAACTCTTTAAAGTTTGGTCAAGCTTCACTGAAAGAATTTGCAGCCAAAGGAAGGAAACTCATAGAAGATTGCATGAACCAAGACAAGATGACTATAGATCTCTATAAGAAAATTTAGGAGATAGAGGCTATGATAGATAAAGTGAGGAAATCAATAGAAGATCCCACTATAGATGTAAACATGTGTAACAATGTATACCAAGGACAAGTGGACAAAATAGAAAAGATAGAAAAAGAAATGTCGAAGATAAGGGCAAGGAAAACATAGTTGAGAAATGCTCTTGTGCCCTCACTAGATGTCTTGAATCAAAACATCAAGGAGATCGATGCCACTATGGTGACATATGATCAAGGTCCATGTATAGAATTGGATAACATGGAAAAGTTAACATATGCTTTGTGCGCCCATCTCCAGACAATAGACACACTGAAGAAATTTTGGCATACATTTTTTGAGCACCTTTGTCATTAATGTCAAAGGGGGAGTATAGTATGTAGAAGGAAGAATATGGAGCCTTGTAAATGATGTAAAGAAAAGTATAGTACATAAGGGGAGATATAAGTTGGAGTATGTATTAGAAAATTTTGTATAAGGATACAGTTAGTAACTTTTCCATATTCCTTTGTTTCTATTAATGATAAAGGAAGGGATTGTTGGAAAGTTGAATATACTAGAGTATATGACTATATTTAGTGTTTTCATTATAGAAACAAATTAATATGAAGTTTTGGAGTTAGTGCATATTGAAGAAGATAAAAAATATGGCTAAGTATGGAAGACTAGATAGATAGCAGAGCACCAGGTGATCAGAGCATCATCACATGTGTGTATGAAAGAGTTATAGCATGCACCCTTGAAGATAAGATTCTAAGTATGTAATAAAGATAAGTCTAAGAGAGCATGATGATATGAGTTAGTATGAGGAAGTTACAGTCGGACGAAGTGGCATAGACAGTAAGTAGCAGAACAAGATAGAGTATGGAGCCGACTGTTTGTATTTTGATTAGATCTTTTAATATTATTTTGTAAAGGATATGCACCTATTGTATTTAGGTCATATACATGTTAATATGAATATATGTAAACACACTTGAGCCAATTCAATTGGAAGAGGTGTATGTAATTATTTATAGGACGACTTGATGAAGAGTTTTGTATGTGCATATAAATAAGACACATGCCCTTGAAATTAAGTATGGCATGAGATATAGAAATTGGTAAGAGAAGAGTAGAGGCATGTGAAAATAAGTTAGTATGTTGTAGTTCTTTACAAGAGGTTAAAGAATAAGCACACAAAAGGAATTGATTAGAAAAGTAGTGTCACATCAACAGTTCACCTTGCAAATATAGTGTGTATCTGAGATCTAGAAGGTTGTAGCATTCACCACTTGAGTAGTGAGCTATATGATAGTGTGTCCCCACCCCTAGTAGGGTTAATTGTAAAAAATTCCTAACAGGGTCTAACCCTTGACCAGGTCACTGTACTAAAGCATTGTAAAGAACAACTCCTAACAGGGTTGCAAGATCTTCTAATAGGGATCATAATACACTAGTGCACTTCTTAGTGGGTGTCAATTCCCACTGAGGTTTTTACCTATTTGGGTTTCCCCATAATCATATTTGGTGTCATGGGTTATGAATATTTATCTTACTTGCATTGATGTTCATTTCAGTAACTAAGGAATTAAGTTAAGTTTCAAAGTATCAAAAAATGTAATAAAGTATAGAACACTAATTCAGCCCCCCCTCTCAGTGTTCCCATTCCTAACAGAAAACACAACTTTCAATCACTGATGAGATGATTAGAGAAATTCCTGATGATGCAATAAGATTTATGTATTCTCTATGACCTTGATCCCACCAAAAATGTGAAAAACTTTCATGAAGCCAACATGACTAAAAATATGACTTTTTTCCTTCACAGCTTCGCAAAAATTGTTGGATCAACCAAATCTTGTTCGTCCTCCATTATTTTATTGATCTTTGACCTTGGTCCAACTATTTCCATAAGATACTTCAAATAGTAAATGGGAAAGAGACATCCCGATGACCTCATCAGGGATCGGGGCATTGCAAATTCATCTTCACCAAAGGTTTTACATGTTCAATAAAATTATAACATTAAAGAGGAACTTGACCCTACCGATGGTAATATATGACATGTGTGGAAAAGTTAAGTTAAGCCTTTTTCAAATAGATAAACCCTATTCTCTCACACCTGAAGTAGGAATTAGCCATTTTCAAAGATTTTTACAATGGAAAATGGACCACCAGGCTACACACATCATATGATTGCTGATGAAGAAAAAATTGAATATCTTAAATAGTATAATGGTGGATCTCTAAAAATGGGAAATGATACACCTTGTCAAGTAAAAATAAAATGATCTATATTGTTGAATAATAAGATCAAATGTGAGAATGCATATTGGGTTGAGTGTAGCACAGTTGAATAACACTGGTCACCGAGTTGCATTTGGGAATAGAAAGGTGAAATCTATGATGAAGCTAAAACATTGATCGGTACTGGTGAACAATCAGAAGGTAACTTATTCTATCTAGACAATGCTGAAACTTCTTATTTATTTGATAAAAATGAAGATGTGTGGTTATGGCACAAGAGGCTATGTCATGTGAAATTTGACAATATGGTTAAGATCAGTAAGAAAAGGAAAGTTGGAGGTTTACTAAGCATATCTAAACTTGACCATGTAATGTACAAACAATGTCAAATGGGTAAGATGTCAAAGTCTAGTTTCAAAAGAAAACATTACTCATCTAATGCTATTTTGGAGTTAGTTCATACTGACTTTTGTGGTCCAATGAGAACTCAGAGTTATTATGGAGACATATATTTTATCTTATTTTTTGATGATTTCTCTAGGATGATGACTGTCATGTTCTTAAAAGAAAAATTAGAAGATTTCAAAATGTTTAAATGGTACAAAGAAAAACTGGAAAAAGAAAGTTATATTGAACTAAAATGCTTAAGATCAGATAGAGGCGGTGAATTTATTTATGATGAATTCACTCATTTTTGTAATGGGCATGGAATTAAGAGATAGGTATCTGCACTGAGAAAACCCTAGTAGAATGGTATTACTGAAAGGAGGAATAGATTAATTTTTTATTGTACTAGAACATTCATGATTGAAAGAGATGTTGGACAAATGTATGAGAGAGAAGTTTTTAGTATTGTTGTGTACACACTAAACTGAGTTCAACTGTAGAAAGAATCAAACAAGACACCTTATGAGCCATGGTATGGTTACACACCTAATGTGAGTTATTTCAGAATATTTGGAAGTAGATGTTACATTTTGAAAGATGATAGAAATGGAAAATTTGATTCAAAAGGTGATGAAGGGATATTTCTAGTATATTCTACTAAAAGAAAGGCTTATAAATGTTTGAACAAGGCTAATAACAAGATGATTGAAAGTGAAAATGTGAGAGTTGATGAGTTTGCAGAAAAAAATGATGAAGAAAGAAAAAAGGAACCAGAACACTATGGTAGATTTTTTTTATATTGAAGAACCTAAAAATTTACCTGAGAAAAAGTCTGGCATTACTGAACAAAAAAATAATGCTACCAAGCAATAGTCTTTACAGAACAAGCATCAACAAATAGTTACTGATGAGAATGATGATCATGCCCCGAGTGGAGAACACTTTGAAGAAAATAGATCTGAACATGTACTTGCAAATGTGAGAAGACACCATCCATAAGATCAGATAATTGGACATAAAAGAGTAGGAATGATGACTTAAAATAAGTTAAGAAATAAAACATGTTTAGTTTGTGAACTTGAGCCTAAAATAGTTAGAGATGCATTGGAAAATGATGAATGGATCAAGGAAATGAATGAAGAGATTGAGAAAATATAGAAAAACAAGATATGGACATTAGTACCATGACCTAAAGACAAAAATGTGATTGGAACTAAATGGATATTCAGAAACAAATTGAATGAGAATGGAGATGTAACAAGGAACAAAGATAAACTAGTATGCAAAGGTTATTCACAAGAAGAAGGAATTGACTATTGGGAAACTTTTTAACCCATTTCTAGACTTTAAGGAGTAAGGATATTTCTTGCATATGCTAATTACAAAGGATTTAAGGTATATCAGATGGATGTGAAATCTACATTTCTAAATGGGATACTTGATGAAGAGGTGTACATTGAAACACCTGAAGGTTTTGTTGATACTAATAAGAGGAATATGGTATGTAAGTTGCACAAGGAACTATATGGACCAAAACAAGCACTAAGAGCATGGTATGAAAGAATACATTCCTATCTTATAAGAATTGTATTTGTTAGAAATAATGACAACAACAATTTGTATTCAAAATGTGAAACGAATGACAAGATTCTTATTGCTAAAATATTTGTTGATGATATCATATTTTGAGGTCATGTTAACTTATGCAAATCTTTTGCTAATGAAGTGAGGAAAGAATTTGAAATGTTGATGTTTGGTGAGATCAAATTTTTTTTTAGATTACAAATTCTACAACAAAAGGAAGGCATATACATCACACAATCAAAATAAATTAAAGAATTGTTGAAGACATTTGGTATGGAAGATTAAAAACTAGTTGGTACACCTATCATCACTAGATGCAAGCTAACAAAGGATGACAAGTCAAATGAGGTAAATCAAACCTTGTATAGATCAATGATTAGAAAATTGATGTATGTTGTGTATAGTCGACTAGATATTTCACACGTGGTTGGAATTGTTGTTAGATTCTCTACTAATCCTAAAGAATCACACATGACTACTGTGAAAATAATTTTGAGATACTTGAGGAACACTGAAAACTATGGATTATGGTATAAGAAAGCAAGCAATTTTGAACTGAAAGTTTACAGTGATGCTAATTGGGCTGGAAACATTGATAATATAAAAAGCACTACTTTTGGAGAATTTTTTTTAGGAGAAATATTAGTAACTTGGATAAGTAAGAAACAAGGATGCATTTCTCAATTCACTACAAAAGCAAAATATGTTGCTACTACTGCTAATTGTTCAAATATTACATGGATAAAGAAATTATTGGAAGGCATGACTAAGGAGATCATTGATCCAGTGATAATCTATTGTGACAATACAAATGATAATCTAATGATGTTTATGCATGATGTTCACACTTTGGGATTCCAAAGGTTGTGAAAGATGGAAGACAAGATGAAACTATATATCTATACATGCAAGGTACAAGAATCTAAACTGAACAAAAAAGATACTGATTTGGCTACTAAAGAGATGATTATTTTCTTTTTGGCATTTCTATCAAAGGGAGAGAGAATTGTTAGCACAAGTAAAAATTCCATGGTTGAATCATATTTTCTAGGCCTCTGTAGTTAGTTTTCCATTTTCCTGCCAAAACCCTAGGCAAAAATTCAAATTCCAACCATTTGCAGGAAAAACCCTAAGTGTGCCCTATGCTTTATTCTAATTTCGTGTTACCTTTTGGGTCACTTAAAACTGATAAATGCATGTGCGTTAAATTTTTCACTCGGCTGTCTTTATTTTCCCTAAGTTTCCAAGCGCGCAACTTTAATTTTTTCTAAATTCGTCGGTGTAATTTTTCCTAAGTCTAGCACTTTAATATTTTCTAAATGTTCTGGCTTAAGTCTTTTCCTGGGCCCGACTCTGACAGTATCTTGATCTAACAGTTGGAATATCTTTGCAAGTGATGTGTCAGAGGCTTACAATCTTATGTTGGCTATTGATCTTTCCTAATGATGTGGTGTTTCAAAGACATGGGACCATTTGACAGATTTGCACGGTTGGCAGTCTATGATTGGTCCACCTATTAGTGATTTGGCAAGGGTAGTCGGTCCTGTTTGTTAGCATTTCAAAAGGGTCTGATATCTACAGAGATCAATGGTGGGCATATCTTCCCAAATGATGTGTCAAATGCATGAGATTATAAGACAACTGTTGATTCTTTTTTGTGACGTAATATTTTCTTTCAACGGGTCCACTGCCAGGTGTGCGCAGTTGGAAATTTTTAATTGGTCCACATAATAATGAGGTGGAGGTTGTCAGTGGGGCCTGTGTCAAAGATTTTTGATCGACGGTTGGTGTATGATTGCATGGAATATTCTTCCCCCATGTGATCTTACACCTGTCATCCGATTGGATGCCGAAGGGTAGTGGGTCCTGTGTCAAAGCTGACCTAGCAGAGGTAGCGAATGGTATGATGACATGTGGCAATTTGCAGGTGGGCCCAGGGTTATCAAAGTTTTTTGGCAGCTTAGAAAAAATGTTTAGTGGGTCGATAAAAGTTTCCTTTGTGTTCACACATTCTCAAAATAAAATGGTGAAGTTCTAAATCTTCTCGCGAATAGGCAAATAGTCTATTCTCTGAATCTCAGATTTATTTAGTGTTATTCTAAGTTTCTCGGTGAGTAAGTGAATGGCTTTAGTCACCAGTTTGCTGAATAAATAAAGGGTCAAAGGGTTAAGGGTTAGCCAAGAATAGTGGGACCATCTGGTGATTCATAGCTAAGGTGTCGTGTTGTGATTGGCTGAGCTGGAAAGGAATGTGGACACGTCAGTGGGCCTGAGAGATTCAATGAGATGCCAGTGTGGAATAAGATGCATCGACGGTCATGTTTTAAAGTTGAGCCGATTACCTTTTTTATTCAAATTCAAATATCCTACAGGGTTTTGCTAGGGTTTTTGAACCAATGAGTCATGTAAAGCAATGTGGTGGCCAAGAATTGAATTTTTCAGTACAGATTGCAGTTGGGAAAGCATATAGAAGACATAAGTTATTGCTAGAATCTGATTTTGTTTCGTATGATGCTGAGCCAATTGAATATCAAGGTTGAATAATTGAAGAAAGGCATTCATTGCATTTTGACAGCTTGAAGATAAAATCAAATTTGTGGAAATTGAGCTAGGAATGGCATTGAAGACATAACGCATGTCGGCTCAATTGCAAAATATCTCATCTATTTCACTAGGGTATTAATTGTAAACCCTTTGGGGTTGTTGTAAAGGTTTTTTAGGTTAATTTTTTGTAGCCCTAGAATGATCAGTTGCTTGTTGCATCTATTAGTATAAAGAGATTTTTCATGATCATTCTAAGAGATTGGAAGTTCAGGTGTTAAAAAGATAGAAATTTATGAAACCCTAGCTTTTCAATCAAGGATTGTAATTTTTGATATCATTTTATCAAACAATAGAGAAGAAATATAGGTTATCTTCATCTTGTAAGCTTTCTATTCTGGATACTGTATGCATATGGTGAAAGGTTATACTTAATACAAACCTTAGATCTTTTCTCTCCTTTGCTCTATTCTTTGAATCTTTAAATATTTGCATAAGGTTTATATGAATGTATTGGTGCTTTGAGTTCCAACCTAGGGTTAGATTACATATTACTCAAAGTGGGATATGTGTTCTTAGAGTTTATTTGAAGGATTCTCATAAGTAGGAAAGATTTGAAGCCCTTTGTGTTTATATCTAAAGACCAATTTTAGACACCATTTGTTGTTAGAGTAGTCATATTATAGCTAATAATTAATTTATTTAATTATTAGTCTATTATTCTCTACACTTAAGTTAGACTTAGGCATATTATTATTCTTTAGGGTTTTCTCCTTTAGGGTTTTGGTATCCTTTTATAAGGATTCCCTCTTTGTATTTTTCAGCAACTCAATGCATTATTCATAATAGATTGTTTTTTGAATGTGCATATGATGTCTCTAGCTTTTTGGCCTCCATAATTTTCTTGCTTTCTGTTCTTTGCTTCTTCCATGTGACAAGGTTATGCATGCAAGTGTTCTTGGGAGATTAGTTTTTCACCTAATCTAACATTTGTATCCATTCTTTTCCTTGATAGCTTTCCCAATAGATAAGGCACTGCCCTATATTCTCCTATCTTTGTGTTGAGAAGAGCGATTCAAATCTTATAATCCCAAATCATTCAAATCACTACCAATTTTTACTTTTATTTACATTTATGTATTGTCCTACTTAGTGATGGAGAGTCAATGAACAATAGGTTCTTGTTTAGTACTTTCTCATTGTATCCATTTGTTGAAAGATCTAATAAATAAATAAGGGGCAGAGTTAGAACTATTAGTTAGAGTTAATACTATTGGATCAGGTGCACCCCCCTTGGTTTTGCAGAGCCAAAAGTAGAAGAGGGTAGTCTTATCCCTATAGTTGGTCTAGTTGCTTATAGATTACCCATATTTGGAGCTAACCATTCCTTAACATCCATAATAAGCATATTGGTATCTCATGGAGTGTAAAATCCTATCCAAGAACCAACAAAATGGTGAATCTGCTGGGGAAGAACAATAATAAAGAACTTAATTGTTAGAATCTCTGGTTATTGCTACATCAAAAATTATCAATATTATATAGCTCAAATAGATTTGACCCATCTGAGTCACCAACAAAATGGTGACTCTACTGGGGATAGGTAAACAAGTCTTGTTAAAGAAATCAGAATTTCTGGTGTTTTCATTGATAAATCAAGTTTCAGATTGATTCAGCCTTTCCAGGTCACCATCAAATTAGTGATTCTACTGGGGAATAGAGAAATAATGTTAAGAGAAAATAGTGTAGGTTTCAAGTTGAGCTTGACTCTTGACCTACCTATTTCAATCATTTGATATCTTTGGTGTTACAAATCAGCATAGATAATGCGGGTATGAGTTGAGCTTAGACTCTTGGCTGGCTTATCATTTATCTAGTGGACTTCATTGAAGAGTATAAGAGTCAGTTTCATAAAGTTTCAAATCATCTCACCAAGTTGTGAGTGGTGACTTTGAGAATCACTCTAACTAGTACTTTATAATATATAGTTATGAGTTTCAAAATCATAAGGTCTTGGAGGAAGGAACACCCAGAAGAAAGCTTGCAAGGTGGGCTTCCTACCACATCAAGAAATTAGGTTAGGAAAGAAAAAAGTGTTGATGATATGTCTCTAACTTGGAAACAAAGAGGAAACCCAAGACAAAAAAATGGTTCTCCTCCTAGTCAGCAAGGAAATGCCTCAGAATATGAGGAGGCAGTTGATTCGGGCCTGAACCAATATGAAGACTATTCTTCCCCCACAGAAAGAGAGGGTGAAAGACCATCCCAAAATAGAAGCATTTCAAGAAAATTTAGTAGGTCTAGAAGAAAAAGCAGGGGTGGATAGGATTTTGTTCCCCCTTTAAACCTTGATTCATCAAAGCCCCAAGGCCTCCATGAATCTCAAGATCAACAAGAAGAGCTTCAAGCATAGGAGGCTAAATCTGAAACAACTTTGCCTAATTCTGATGAAATATTTGAGGAAGTGCATGAATTGGAAAGAAGAATTTAAGAACAAGTAGCTATTAGGAAAAGGAGAGAAATTGAGAAGGAAGAAAGGGTCAGACATGCCATGATAAGAGCTGATCAATTAAGAAGGTAGTTGTTAGATTTAGAGGCTATAAATCATGTTCCCATTCCTGAACAAACAAAAGAACTACCTATTGTCCGTAAGACATTTGAAACAAGAGTTCCTAAAGATAAAGGGAAACAAAAAGAAAAAGGCATTTTAATTAAAGAACCTGTAGCCCCTAAACTCCCTAAAGACTAGGCCTTAAGATTGGAAGCTAACCTTGAAAAGGCCAAAAGGGAACAAGAATTGCTAGCTAAGGAACTTGAAAAAGTAGAATTAGAAGCTGCATCATTAGAAATGAAAAATAAAATTGATTTTCTTAAAAGGTCTGTAGGACCTAAATATTTTACTAATTCTAACATGACACAAGGAGCATATGTTGCAAATACAACAAATCAGACAAGTGGTTTTCCCCCATCAGGAGGTTTCAATGGTTCTGCCACCACCAATAATGATGCATCTACATCCCAGGGTGCTGGTGTTTTTAATACAAGGATTATACATGAAAGATGTAAACAATTAATTTTTACTGGTATCCCTGGTTATCCTAACCCCATCCCTGAATAAATTAGAAAGAAGCTTCCTAAATTCACAGGAAGCAATGTTGAAACTTGTGAAGAACATTTAAAGAAATTTATTGATCTCATTAATGATTATAATATTGTGCCTGATGATGTTATCATGAAGCTATTTGTGCAATCCTTAACAGAGGACTCAAGGGATTGGTTTAGAGCCTTACCACATGGTAGCATAGGCTCATGGAATCAGCTTAGGCATTATTTTAAGGGACAATACGGTGACAAAACTCATGAAGGTTTTATGATGAATGAGTTCAATAACATAAAAAATAATTTCAATGAAGATGTTATTGAATTTAATGTTAGATTTCAAAAGGCCATGCATAAATTGTTGCAGGTTATCAGATTGGATGATAGGGTATGCCTTGTCACATATTTAAATGCTTTTGATTCTAAGATGGGCTACCTATTGAGAGATAAGAATCCAAGGAGCTTGGTTGAAGCTTACAAGCTAGCTGTGAACATAGAGAGCAATCAGAGAATCTCAAGAAAGTTAGGAAGGAGAGAAGATGACAGATCACCATTGTTAAATAGAAAGGATCTCGGAAAGCCTCAAGGTGTGAAACCTAAAGATGATGAAAGCCTAAAAAAAATTTTGAAAGCAATCAAGGATCTGAAGCCTGGTGAAAATAGAGGTAATAAAGCTCTAGGAGGGGACAAGTCCCCCTTTAATAATTCCAACAAATTACCAAGAATGCAGAACTACCCTTACAATACTCAATGGAAAGATGGGAGACCTTTTATTCCTAAGAAAAGAGATAGACCAAATGATAGGAACCTTGATCCATTGCAAATAAATTTAATGAATGTGGTGGAGGAAGTCCCATGGTGTGTTTCATGTTAGTCACTACATCATCCTCATTATTGTGCCATCTCCCAAAGTGTCTCTCCTCAAGAGGAGCAGGAATGCAATGAGGAACAACCTTATGATGACTAGGGATGTGGGATGTTCTCTTCTCATGTTTTGAGTAGGTAGACTCTACTGAAGAGGATGAAAATTAGGATGTCTCACATTCCCAAACTAGAAATGAATCCTATCATCAGCAAGTTTTTTCAGATGATGAAGATAGTGAGCCTAACAATATCCAATGTAATGTTCAAAAGAATGAACAAACAACTACTTTGAGAAGACCTTCTGATGAGGAAATTGCTTTGATAATAGCCAATTTGGTTACTCAGGAAAAGACAAATTATAACTTAAGGAATAGAGTTGTTGGTGATTCAAATCCTAAGCCAACTGGTATTTTAATCAAGAAAATAGATAAGAATGTAAAAACTTCACAAGAAAAGACCAAGGATGCTAGTCCTATTGATAAAGTCAAGGTAAAGAAAGTTGCTAAGCCTAATATTGTTTACAAGGTGAAAACTAAGCCTACTACTGAGGTTGTACCAGTTTTGCAAAAGAAAAATAAGGCCCAAACTGACAAACCTGCAGATACATCCACTCAAGAAGCTGATAAAGAGATCACAGATTCAAAACTAGATACCTGATTTAAAGTATGTTCCAATTGACATGAGTAAATTTTTGTCTCAAATCACTGTTAAAGTTCCATTATTAGAGATGATAAGAATAGAAGAACATAAGGAAAATGCCTTGAAATGGGTAAAAAGTGTAGTACATACTGATTCTCAAAGAATAGAAAAAACTGAGAAACAAGTAGCAATTGTGGATGAAGAAGATGAAAATTGCAGTGAGGAGATTGTTTCTAAAATCCCTCAAATTTATTTGGACACAAATGTTGTTAGTATTGCAATAGGATCAGTTGATCCTTTTTTCTTGACTTTGCAAATAAATGGAAAGTTGCTAAAGAATTGCATGATTGATTCTGGAGCATCAAATACTATTATGTCTACTAAGGTTATGAAGTCATTAGGATTAAAAGTGGATACACCTCATGGTAGGTGTCAAGCTATGGATTCAAGAGAAGTACTAGTTGTTGGTACTATTAAGGCTTTGCCTTACAAATTGGCTGCATACCCCAACAAACAATTAACCATGAGTGTTTTGGTAGTTGATATTCCTCCCGAGTATGGAATGTTAATGTCAAGAAAATGGAGTACCTCTATGGGAGGTAGCATATAGTGTGACTTATCATTTTCCACTTTTAATTTTGAAGGACAAAATATCAAAGTCACTAGGGAGTCTAGAACTCCACACATGATTGAGGAAGAAGAACAAGACAACATGAATTGTTTCCTTGATACTGATATTAATGCCTTTAAGGTCCAAGATGAGGAAGCAAAGGAAGGTGTTGAGCCTCCCCACAAATAAAAAAGCCAAGAAGGATGGATTGACCTTGATAATCTCTAGAATATGTATTTTGATGGAGCAAATAGCAAAGAAGGATCTGGAGCTGGAATATTGCTCATATCTCCAAATGGTAAAACTTTCAAGTTCTCATTTACTTTGTTGTTTTCATTGACAAATAATGTTGTAGAGTATGAGGCTCTATTAATTGGTCTAAGATTAGCATCAAGGCATGTCATAAAGTGTTTGAAAGTTATAGGTGATTCTGAGTTAGTTATATCCCAAATTAGATCAAAGTATGCCTCAAAGAATCAGAAGTTGAAACAATATAGGAATGCAGTATGGGATGAGATTGAAAGCTTTAGTGCTTTTAATATTTGTTAGATGGAAAGAAGTCAGAATAGGATGGCAGATTTGTTGGCTAATATAGCCCTTAGACTAGAAGATGCTACATTTGCAGATGTTTCCAATATAGAGATACAAGCCAGACCTTCCATCCCTAACAATCTAGATAATTGGCAAGTTTTTTCTGATGATCAAGATATATTAAGGTTTCTCCATTGTGAATCTCATTTTGGTGATAAAGAAATGGATTTCAATGATTATGTTAATATAGTGAATGGCAAAGATGTCATCTTTGGGAAAGAGGTTTTGCAATTAAAATCAAACAAGGTTCCTAAAGGACTAGTTGCTCTTGAAAGGGCATTTGACAACAAAGACAAGGCCTTCTCGGCTAGTACTGATAAAATCAATGAGCTTGAAGAGATAAACCTGGGCACAAGGATAGCTCCTAAGAAAGTTTATATAGGCAGGTTTCTCTCCCCAAGAATTAGAAAAAATTTGATTGACCTTCTCAGAAAATTTAGGCATGTTTTTGCCTAGTCTTTTGAAGACCTTAAAGCTTATAAGGAAGACCTTTTCCAACATGAGGTTCCACTCAAAGAAGGCACAAAACCTTTCAGACAAAAGTTGAGACCCGTTAACCCTACCTTGGCACCCAAAATGTAGAGTGAACTCAAGAAGATGATGGATGCTAGAATAATCAAGCCCATTAGGCATTCCACTTGGGTTTCAAATTTAGTGCTTGTTAGAAAAAAGAATGGTGATATCAGATTATGTGTAGATTTTAGGAATCTTAACATAAATTCTTTGAAAGATAACTATGGATTACCTAATATGGAGAACATGTTGCAAAAGGTCAATGGATCAAAATTGATGTCCATGATGGATGGTTTTTCTGGTTACAATCAAGTGATGGTCAAAGATATAGAATAGTTTAAAACTACATTTACAACTCCATGGGGAACACATGTTTATGTAAGAATGCCATTTGGGTTGACTAATGCAGGTGCCACTTTTCATAGGGCTATGGATGTAGCCTTTGTAGATTTCATTGATAGATTTATGGTGGTATATTAGGATGACTTGATAGCCTTTTTAGCAAAAGAAGAACAACATTGTCAACATCTTGAGAAAATATTTATCAGAGCATTGGAATATGGGGTTTCATTGAACCCAAAAAAGTGTGCCTTTGGTGTGACAGAAGGAAACCTTTTGGGGCACATTGTTTCAAAGGATGGTGTAAGGATAGATCCTAAAAGAGTGGAAGCTATTGAAAAATTATCCTTACCAAAGAACATCAAGGGAGTTTAGTCCTTTTTAGGACAGATCAAATTTTTAAGAAGGTTTATTACAAACTTTGCAAAAATCAGTATTCCCATATCAAGGATGTTGAAGAAAGGAGCCAAAGTGGAATGGAATACTGAAGTAGTCCAAGCCTTCAATGACATTAAGAGGGCCATTAAGCATGCCCTAATCCTGAAGACACTAGATTATAGAAAGCCAATGCAAATTTTCTCTTTTGCATCTGCTCATACTATTGCTATAGTACTTTTACAAAAGAATGCTGAAGGTTTTGAACAACCTATTTCCTTTTTCAGCAAGACTTTACAAGTAGCAAAATTAAATTATGATATCATTGAGAAACAATCTTATGCCTTGGTCAAGTCCATTAAAACATTTAGATGTTATTTGGTGGGAGCCACAGTGATTGCCTATGTTCCAAGTGCTGCAGTTAAGGACATTTTGGTCCAATAAGAGGTCTCAGGAAGAAGATGTAGATGGATTAACAGAATTCAAGAATTTAACATTGATATCCACATTACAAAGTTGGTTAGAGGTTTAGGCCTACCTAAAATGATGGACCAAAGTAATCTAAATGTAAACCAAATAAATGCTTTAGAAGAGGATCAAAGACCATACATGTGTAACATGGATTTTTGTGAATGGTATAAAGATATTTTCAAATATCTATAAAAGATGGTCTTACCCCCTGAATTGGATGAAAATAAGAGAAGAACTATTAAACTCCACTCTTTGAGATATGCAATTATAAATGGTGAGCTTTGGTGGAGGAGTAATGAAGGTGTTTTTCTCAGGTGTGTAGACTATGATAAAGCCCAGCTCTTGATGCATGAAATTCATAGTGGAATTTGTGGAGGACACTACATGGAAAAGACTATAGCCCACAAGATCATCAGGGTAGGTTTTTGGTGGCCTTCACTTTTCAAGGATACCCATCAGTTTGTTAAGAAGTGTGATACTTGCCAAAGGTTTGCAGAAAAACTAAAATTTAGTGGGAATGTGCCCCTCAAACCTATTTCTATTCAAGCCCCTTTCCAGAAGTGGGGTATGGATTTCATTGGTGAAATCCCTAATAAATCCAGTGGTGGATATTCTTATATCTTAGTGGCAACTGATTATTTCACTAAGTGGGTTGAGGCAATCCCTACAAGAAGAGAAACTAGCAAAGTAGTAATAGATTTTGTTATGCAAAATATTTTGACAAGGTTTGGTTGCCCAAAAACTATGGTGGTTGATAATGCGTTATGTTTTAGGTCAAAAGATTTTCTTGACTTTTTCATACATAATGGTATTAAAATTTCATATTCTTCTACGTATCATCCACAAGGCAATGGCCAGGCAGAATTCAACAATAAAAGTTTAATCAAGATTTTGAAAAGAGTCCTAGACAAAAACAAGAAGGCCTGGGATTCCAAGTTATTACAAGCCCTATGGGCTGATAGGGTACCAATAAAGAAGGCAATAGGGTGTGCCCCTTTTGACTTAGTGTATGGAATAAATGCAAGATTACCCCAAAAAAATTTGTTGCAGATGTATCATTTCATTCAAAAATATGATGAAGATGTTGAAGAAGATATGACAGTTAGAATGAATGACCTGATTCAACTCAATGAGGTAAGAAATGATGCACAAATCAAAAATGAGAATTTGCAAGCCCAGTGCAAAGTCCTATATGATAAAAGGACTATTCAGAGAAATTTTGCAGAGGGAAACATGGTATTAATGTGGAATGCAAGAATGCAAGACAAAGGAAAACATGGGAAATTTGATCCCATATGGTTAGGCCCATATATTATTGAAGAAAAATGGGGAGCAGGCTCTTACATTCTCAAGAATTTGACAAGAGAACTCCTGGAGTTTCTTTTTCATAGCCAATTTTTGAAGTTCTACTTCTCCTAAAGATTTTTGACTCTCTGTACAGTTGTGTTTTAAAGTTTTTGTGTGCAGTTTCCTTTTTTTTGGTTCGAAGTTTTGGTTCTAGTCTGCTGTACCAGGAGATTCTAGCTTCTCATTGTATCTATAGGAGATACATGTCCTTGAGCATGAGCCACTATTAGCACAAGTAAAAATTCCATGGTTGAATCATATTTTCTAGGCCTCTGTAGTTAGTTTTCCATTTTCCTGCAAAAACCCTAGGCAAAAATTCAAATTCTAGCCGTTTGCAGGAAAAATCCTAAGTGTGCCCTATGCTTTGTTCTAATTTCATGTTACTTTTTGGGTCACTTAAAACTAATAAATGCATGTGCGTTAAATTTTTCATGCATCGGTCTTTATTTTCCCTAAGTTTCCAAGCACCCAGCTTTAATTTTTTCTAAATCCGTTGGTGTAATTTTTCCTAAGTCTAGCACTTTAACATTTTCTAAATGTTTCAGCTTAAGTCTTTTCCTAGGCCTAGCTCTGACAGCATCTTGATCTAACAGTTGGTGTATCTTCACAAGTGATGTGTTAGAGGATTGCAATCTTACATTGGCCATTGATCTTTCCTAATGATGTGGTGTTTCAAGGACGTGGGACCGTCCGACAGATTTGCACGGTTGGCAGTCTGTGATTGGTCCACCTATTGGTGATTTGGCAAGGGTAGTGGGTCCTATTTGTCAGCATGTTAGAAGGCTCTGACATCTAGAGAGATCAATGGTGGATGTATATTTGCAAAGGATGTGTCAGATGCTTGAGATTATAAGACAACCGTTGATTCTTTTTTGTGACATAATCTTTTCTTTCAATAGGTCCACTGCTAGGTGTGCACAGTTGGTGGTTTTTAATTGGTCCACATAATAATGAGGTGGAGCTTGTTAGTGGGGCCTATGTCAGATATTTTTGATTGACGATTAGCATATGATCACATGGAATATTCTTCCCCCATGTGATCTTACACCGGTCATCCAATTGGATGCCGAAGGGTAGTGGGTCCTATGTCAGAGCTGACTTAGCAGAGGCAGCGAATGGTATGATGACATGTGGTGATTTGTAGGCGGGCCCAGGGTTATCAAATTTTTTTGGTGGCTCAGACAAAATGTTTAGTGGGCCGATAAAAGTTTCATCTATGTTTGTGCATTCTCAAAATAAAATGGTGAAGTTCTAAATCTTCTCGCGAATGGGCAAATAGTCTATTTGCTGAATCTCAGATTTATTTAGTGGTGTTCTAAGTTTCTCAGTGGGTAAGCGAATGGCTTCAGTCACTAGTTCACTGAATAACTAAAGGTTCAATGGGTTAAGGGTTAGCCAAGAATAGTGGGACTATCTAGTTATTCATAGCTGAGGTGTCATGTTGTGATTGGCTGAGATGGAAAGGAATGTGGACACGTCAGTGAGCCCAAGAGATTCAAAGAGATGCCAGTGTGTAAGATCTAACAGAAAATGTGTGATCTCATGAAGTCTGTCAGGGCTATGAGATTATACGCCAACTGTTCGATCTTGAGATTATGAAAAGTGGGTCCAATATGCTGATTCATCACTGATGTGCTTTTTTCTCATTGGTCAAGGGTTTAGTGATGTGTAAAGTGATTTTTTAAAGATTTTTGTTGACTGTTGTGGGATTCTATGAGCTGCCTGATCTACCAGGAATAAGATGCATTGACGGTCACATTTTAAAGTTGAGTCAGTTACCACTTTTATTCAAATTCAAATATCCTGTAGATTTTTGCTAGAGTTTTTGAACCAGTGAGTCATGTAAAGCAATGTGGTGGCTAGGAATTGAATTTTTCAGTACAGATTGTAGTTGGGAAAGGATACAAAAGACATAAGTTATTGCTAGAATTTGATTTTGTTTCCTATGATGCTGAGCCAGTTGAATATCAGGGTTGAATAATTGAAGAAAGGAATTCATTTTAGTTTGATAGCTTGATGATAAAATCAGATTTGTGGAGACTGAGCCAGGAATGGCATTGAAGACATAAAGCATGTTGGCTCAATTGCAAAATATCTCATCTATTTCATTGGGGTATTAATTGTAAACCCTTTGGGGTTGTTGTAAAGGTTTTTTAGGTTAATTTTTTGTAGCCCTAGAATGATCGGTTGCTTGTTGCATCTCTTAGTATAAAGAGATTTTTCATGATCATTCTAAGAGATTGGAAGTTCAGGTGTTAAAAAGATAGAAATTTTTGAAACCCTAGCTTTTCAATCAAGGATTGTAATTTTTGATATCATTTTATCAAACAATAGAGAAGAAATATAGGTTATCTTCATCTTGTAAGCTTTCTATTCTAGATATTGTATGCATATGGTGAAAGGTTATACTTAATACAAACCTCAGATCTTTGCTATCCTTTGCTCTATTCTTTGAATCTTTAAATCTTTGCATAAGGTTTATATGAATGTATTGGTGCTTTGAGTTCCAACCTAGGGTTAGATTAAATATTGCTCAAAGTGGGATATGTGTTCTTAGAGTTTATTTGAAGGATTCTCATAAGTAGGAAAGATTTGAAGCCCTTTGTGTTTATATCTAAAGACCAATTTTAGACACCATTTGTATCCATTCTTTTCCTTGATATCTTTCCCAATAGATAAGGCACTGGCCTATATTCTCCTATCTTTGTGTTAAGAAGAGCAATTCAAATCTTATAATCCCAAATCATTCAAATCACTACCAGTTTTTACTTTTATTTACATTTATGTATTGTCCTACTCAGTGATGGAGAGTCAATGAACAATAGGTTGTTGTTTAGTACTTTCTCAATGTATCCATCTATTGAAAGATCCAATAAAGAAATAAGGGGCAGAGTTAGAACTATCAGTCAGAGTTAATACTATTGGATTAGGTTCACCCGCCTTGGTTTTGCAGAGCCAGAAGCAGAAGAGGGTAGTCTTATCCCTATAGTTGGTCCAGTTGCTTATAGATTACCCATATTTGGAGCTAACCAGTCCTTAACATCCATCATAAGCATATTGGTATCTCATGGAGTGTAAAATCCTATCCAGGAACCAACAAGAATCAAATAAAATATTCAGATAAGGGAGAGATGAATGCATTAAATAAGAGAGAGAGAATGAGAGAGATTACATGCGGGGAGAGACATTGATGTTGTTTAGTGATTAAACATATTAAATGCATAAGCTAGGTAGAGCTTACTGAGTCTCAACATAACACATAGAGTTGTAGATAGATGTTTGGTATTCTATGGCATATTTCATATTGTGTTGCCATCAATTCCAAAGGGAGAAATTGTTATACTACAATTAATTGAATATTTTAAAGGGAGAGATTGAATCCTGATTGGATACTTCAAAGGGAGAGATTGGTAATCATTGAGCTACAAAGGTATATGTGATACATTAAATAAATTATTATATTGTCATTGATGTCAACTAGTTTTGATTGTACTTATCATGATAGTTACAAACATCTAAAGAAGGAAATAATGGTGAAGGAATGAGATATTAACATGAAGATGAGATGTATGAGAATGATATGAATATGGTATTCATTGGGTAATTTATTGATGAGTCTATGACATTATGTTACTACTTTGATTATATTACATATTTTTGTTATGAATTAAAGATCAAGAATGTACAAGTTTATGTGGTTAGTAAATGAAGAACTTAGTATACACCGAGTTAAAATAGTGTACACTGAGAAAGTGTAGTGTATACCAAGTACATTGTTAACTGAGTTAGAAGTCACTGACACATCATGATATTGACTGAGTGAAAGAAATAAATGGAACATATGACTTCTGACTAAAGATGATGAGTTGGAAAAATATGGATGATTTCAATGTTAAAGATAAAGTTTGTTATGAAGATCAAACGGTTGAAAAAATTCAAGGATGATTAGATGATGAAGAATGAAACATGTTAGAGACACAAGTTCTGAGGAAGGTTAAAGTGGAAAAATCAATGTTGAAGATTAAGAGGAAAAATATATGGATGATAAGAAAATGGTTTGACATGTCTATAAAAGGAGACAAGAGATTCATTATGAAGATGATGCACATGAGAAGATTTCATTCATGCAAATCTAGTCATACAGGTTGAAGAAAGAACCAAGCAAATATGTAGACTACACCGAGCATAATAGAGCTGGAGGATATAAGAAATTTAAGTGATTATATTGGCTAGAGGTATTTTGATCTTAGCATAGATCTAAAAATATACAAAGGAAGTTGTATTTGAATAAGATCATTTACTGTTGGATTCTAACCATTGCTATAGATAAATCTCTTAACTAAGTGGGACTTAACAGTCTTTATTATTTCATTATGACATTCAATCAATGTTGATTTTTTTCATGTTGAACACATAGTGAATGTTTGGTCATGGAGAAATGTTAGTGATAAATCCTCTAACAAGGCCAGACCTTATAATGTGTTTTTTAGCCTTTAACAGGGTTGGTTCTTAATCGAGCTCACTTTAGAAGAGTGAAATTATTTTGGGTACCGGTCCTAGGAGGTTTTTTCATTTAACAGGTTTTCACATTAAAAATCAAGTGTTATATGTGTATGGATGTGATGATTTTTTATTTTACTTTACACATTACAATTACTGGTTGGATTGATATATACACTAGTTAATTTACTGGTATTCGGTTAATGAATAGAAAGGCACAGGAAAAGTTTTACCGTGTTGTTTTGATTAATTGAAAGATTTTTTTTATACATCTAGGAGTATTTGAGACTGTAGGATAACTAGACTTAACTGATTCAATGCCCCTCTTAGTTATCTAACAAATTTTATTAATAAGTCTAACAATATAAGATAGGTATATCAAGTTTAACACTTTTTGCCTAAGCTATTCAATACAAAAGAAAGAGAGACTTTCGAGCATAACTCTCAATACAACCTAGCTTAGATTAGAAAAACCCAAAGGTGATAAGGGATGCCCATGATAAATCCAAGTTATATCAAGGAAGTACACTAGTAAGGCCTCTTTCATGTAATATAATTTGATTATAGATATATATTGAAAATGACAAGATTGAACTAATTAATTTAATGAGAAAAGTAAGATAGATCTAGATTTTAAATGTAAGCAATCACCCCAATTAAGAAATCAAAATACATCTAGACTAAGAGGTGAAATGAATGATAAGGTACTATGTCAAAATATGTAATGAAATATACCTTTTTTTCTCTAAAAACTATAAATCTAAACCTCTGATAGAAATTGCGACTGTGAATTCATTATCATAATAGAAAACCCATAAAATGTTGTTTTTATTAGACCTCCAAGAACAACTCTACCTAGTTCAACATGTTCTAGAGACGTTTCCATGAAGTCACTGTAGAAAATTTGACCTAACTTCTTCAAAAAGGTCTCGTGGAGTAGATTCCAGATCTGTGGTCACCAAATTGATAACCAAGCCCCCAAGGCTAAAGTACTCTAACCATTGTTGGAAAAATGGTCAGCACTCCCCTCAGGATTTGTGACATGGTTTAACCACCTCCTATGTCTTCTATAAGTCTAGTGGTTGTATCAGGCATTAACAAGTCAATCTTTTGGTGCAACGGTAACCAATACTTGTAACAAGTGGTATCAAAGCTTGGTCACAAGTTTGAATCCCCTTAGGTAACGTTGAGGGGGAGATTGTTGGAAAAATGGTCAGCACTCCCCTCAGGATTCGTGACATGGTTTAACCACCTCCTATGTCTTCTATAAGTCTAGTGGTTGTATCAGGCATTAACAGGTCAATCTTTTGATGCAACGGTAACCACTACTTGTAACAACCATCTTCATGATCCCCTTGCATTTCCTTGATGTCATGTAATACTTGAATGCTTGAATTGAAGAAATGTAAATGAAGACCTCACTTTGAAATGAAATAATTAGATTTAGCCCTTACCTTTCACCTTGAAATTTCTCTATGTTAGATTGGAATGTCTACATGTTCTTATACCTTTCTTATATCATCATCCATCATGAGTAAAATGAGGCATTAGATGCCTCTTTATAGTGAATTTATGAAATTATCCCTATGGGAGCTGATTGCAATGAGCAGGAGATAATGGAAATTTGAAATAGGATTGTGCCCAAGACTTTCCAATGACTAGGGAATAGGTCAACTTGGTCAACCTATTTCCTAGGAGGCCAAAGTATTTGGTTTGTAACCTAGAGGATCCAAGTGTAATGTGTATCGGGGACTGATAAATCAAGGCTAGATTTAGGTAAATAGGGCCTAGAAAGAGGAGGATGCATAGAAATTAGTTCCTAGCTTGGCCTATGAGTGAGAGAAAGGGAAATAAAGGAGGAAGTGTTAGGTCCTACCTTAATTTCTCCTAGGAGAGAGAGAGAGAGAGAGCTCTAAGTGAAAATGTGCAATGCAAACACACTAAAGAGGAGCTATAAGGTCATAAATTAAAGTGCATCCAATTTAAGATAGTATAGATATCATAGTGTAATGGCCAAAATTTGCATGCTTTTGTAAATTAGGATTTAGCATTACCATCATATTAGCCTAAGATTAAAAAATCCACATCATCCACTCACACCCACTCATCATTCCTTCTCACTATCTACTTCAAAATCTATGCTATGTAGCTTGTTAGGCACATGACACGTGTACCTGTAGAGATGTTTGCATGGAACATAATCATCTAAAAACATATAGATGTGTAGAGTGTCATTGAGGTGTTACAAACTTCCACCATGTAGAACATAACACCTAAATCTTCAACCCACCAACACCGGGATTCATATTTGGCCATTATAATCCCATTTTCAAACTTGATTCCCTCTCCCTCTCTTATGATTTTGGGGGTCTCCCTTGGCTACATGGACATTTTCATAAATCTCTCTCACCACTTTTCAAATCTATGTTATTCATACACACTATCCATAAGATTTCACATATGATGCAAGAGCATCTCAGGTCATTGGAAATCCTATTTCACCAAAAACAAGTTTGAGTTTTATGTGTTGCTCGGTTCCTTCTTTAACCAAGTTGGCTCAGTAGTTTCTTGGTTCCTTCATTAACTAAGTTGGTTGGTTAATTCCCTAGCATTCGGTTATCTTTTCCTTGCACTCGGTTATCCTTTCTTACCGAGTTGTTCGTTTTAGTTTTGTGTTGAGGCCAACTTGTGCACTTAATATTGGTCATGGATTTAATGTTGGTATCTATCATTAGGAAGTGTGTGGACCTAGATCTAGTTGTTCCTTCTATTAATGGTGGATCTGAAGGCCGAATTGTTCAGTAGCCTCTTGTATATATTGAATTTGTTGGTTGTAGTTTAGGAGTTATTTTTGATAGGAAATAGAAATTAGAAGATTGAAGATAGTTTCTAAATCTTCACATGTTGGAGGATTGTTGTAATTAGATTGTAATATCTAGCCCTAACTAGGAAGGCCTTATATCCTGACATGTATGAATCTATTTGATGAAATATAAAGGATCTAATCTACATTCTCTCTCTCATTTGTGTGTTGTTTCTTTTGTTTGTCATCTCTGCAAGGTAGATCTAGATTAGGGTGTGCCTTTGGCCCCTCAACCTCCTCTTCCCTACATCAGGTGGTATCAGATCGAAGGTTAGATTTGAATCTAGATTTGTGAATCTAGGTTTGTGGGTTCCTTCTTGTCAAACTCTAGTTGATTTGTTGTGGGGTAGAAGATTGAGATCTAACTTGGAATTGTAGAGGGTTACAAAATGGTTTGTGAGAGGTGAGATACAGATCTAGGATTGGAAAACATGTTGAGACAACTTGCTACTAGATTAGAAGATTTTGAGACAGCCCACCATAGAGGAAGACATATTGAAGATGTTAGTGATGATAAAAATGAGGAAGAACATGGTGATGTAGAACCTGCACCGGTGATGGATCAAGGTGAGGAAAAATTGTTGAAGGCTTTGAAAAATCTGAAGTCTACACCACATTTCAATCCTCCTAAGTATAGTGGAATGTTTGATTTGGATGAATTGGTAGACTAGATCACCGAGATGGAAAAGGACTTTGAATATGAAAATGTCCCTGAGGAAAAGAAGGTGAAAATTGCAAGCAAAAAGTTGAAGAGTCATGCATCCTTGTAGTGGGAGCATCTACTATTGGATAGAAAGAGGAAAGGAAAATACAACATTAAGGTATGGAATAAGATGGTGAATAAGTTGAAAGGAAAGGATTTACCTTGTGATTATCAAATTAACCTAGTTAGATGAATGCAAAGTTTAAGGCAGAGAGATAACTTGGTAAAAGATTATACTGATGAATTCTATAGATTATATATCAGAGCTAGACATGATGAAGATGAATTGGAAAGAATTACTAGGTACCTGAATGGATTAAGAGTTTCCATCCAAGAAGAAATCAGTTTGGTCAAGTTGGAAAACATTGAGGAAGCTTATCAGTTTTCCTTGAAAGCTGAGGAGAAATTGAACAAAAGACCTGAGAAAAGACAAAGAGGTAGAGGTGGTAGATTCCCTAGAGGAAGAGGTAGATCTTATGGTGAAAACAATAGATCTGATCTAGAAAATACAAATCTAGATAAAGGAAAGACCAAGTGGAAAGGTGAAAGTTCATCTAGAGGAAGAGGCAATAACTATCGAGGTGGTTATAACAAAGGTGGATTTCAAGGACATGTTACAATTGTGGAGAAGAAGGAAATAAATCATTTTAATGTACACATGTAAGTAAGAAGGTTGGTAGCAGTAGAAATACTTTGGTGCAAGAAGATTCACTGAATGAACTTGAGAAGGAAAAGAACTTGATGGTAAGGAGAGCACTTTGGAGTGAAAGTAATAAAGAAGATCCTATAAGGAAAAGTTTGTTCAAGACTAGATGTAGAGTTTTTGATAAAGTATGGAAGGTAATCATTGATAGGAAGCTCGAAGAGCTTGGCATCCGAGGAAATGGTTTCAAAGTTGCAGTTGAAAAGGTTGGAACACCCAAAGCTCTATCAAATTTCATGGATCAAGGATGAGCATACACTCTTGGTAAAAGAACAATGTTATGTGAATTTGAAAATTGGAAAGTACTATGATAAGGTGTTATATGATATCATGCCTATGGATTGTTGTCATATTTTATTGGGTAGACCTTGGAAATATGATAGACATCCTATATATGATGGGAGATTGCATAAATATACTATTTGGGATGATGGGAGAAGACAAATCTTGTTATCTTTGATTGAAGAACTTGGTAGTAGTGTTTGTACACCCGTGAAAGTTTTCTTGATGGAAGCAAGAAAGTTTGTTAAGCATTTGAAAGAGAATGATGTATGTTTTTCTATGATTCCTAACAAACCAAGTAAGAAAACAAAGGATAGAATACCTGAAGAGATTGATAAGTTACTCACTGAGTGTAGAGAGATAATTTTTGATAATATACCTGATGGCTTTCCACCAAAGAGAAGCATTGATCATTCCATGGATTTAATCCCTAGAGCTATTTTACCAAATAAGGCACCACATCAGTTGACACCGACCAAGAATCAGGAATTGAACTGATAGATTCACAAATTGTTGCAGAGAGGTTTGATCCAAGAAAGTTTGGGTCCTTGTGTAGTACCAGTTGTATTGGCACCTAAAAAGAATGGAGAATGGTGAATGTGTACTGATTCTAGAGAAATAAATAAGATAACAGTAAATATAGGTTTCCTATACCAAGAATGGATGACATAATGGACATTTTGACTGGAGCAAAGTATTTTACCAAAATTGATTTGAAAAGTGTTTATCATCAGATTAGATTCAGAGAAGGTGATGAGTGGAAGATTTATTTTAAGACAAAAGAAGGTTTGTATGAGTGGTTGGTTATGCCTTTTGGTTTAACTAATGCATCAAGTACTTTATGATATTGATGAATGAAGTTTTGAAGAGATTTTTAGGTAAATTTGTGATAGTATACCTAGATGATATTATGATATTCAGTAAGACAAGAGAAGAGAATTTGTTCCATGTTAAAAAAGTATTGCAGAGATTGAAAGAAGAAAAGTTGTTGATAAATCTGAAAAAGTGTTCTTTGGAGATTGTGTATTTAGGATTCATGATTTCAGCTAATTGTTTGAAAATGGATCTTGAAAAGGTTGAAGCTATTTTGAATCAGCCTACACCTAAGAATGCTAGTGTAGTAAGATCATTTCATGGTTTGGAAATTTTTTACTGAAAGTTCATTAGGAATTTCAGTTTAATTTATAATGCTATGATTGAGACTATGAGAGGAGATAAAAGAGAATTTAAGTAGACACATGGAGCTAATAAAAGTTTTGAGACTCTAAAGCAGAAGGTTGTTGAATTGTCTGTGTTAGCATTTCCTGATTTCAATAAGGTATTTCAAGTTGAATGTGATGCAAGTGGTAGTGCAATAGGAGTTGTGTTGAGTCAAGAAGGTAAACCTATTTCTTTCTTTAGTAAAAATTTGAATGATACAAAAAGGAAATATTCTATGTATGATCAAGAACTCAATGCTATTGTTCAAGCCATGAAGAAATGAAGACATTATTTGATACTAAGTAAATTTGTGTTGTATACTGATCATAAAGATTTATAGTATTTGGGTAGTTAGAATAAGTTGAATCAAAGACATATGAAATGGGTTGAATATTTGCAAAGTTATCCATTTGTGATAAAATATAAGAGTGGAGTCACTAACTGAGTTGCTGATGCATTAAGTAGAAGAAGATATTTGATGAATGAGATGAGAATTGAAGTTCTTGGTTTTGATGACATGAGAGATTCATATGAATTTGATCCTAATTTTTCTGAGCCATGGAGAAAGTGCAGAGAACCTATTCAAGATTAAATGAGTAATAAATGGGAAGCTTATTTTATTCAAGGAGGTATGCTGTTTAAAAGTATTCATTTGTGTATACTAAGAGGATCAATGAGAACTAATTTGATAAAGGAGAAACATAGTAATGGTTTGGCTGGACACTTTGGTGATGACAAGACATTGAATTTGCTTAAGAAAAAATAATTTTGGCCACATTTGTATAAGGATGTTTAGAAATTTGTGAAACGTTATGGAATTTTTCAAGTTGCAAAGGGAGTAAGTTAGAATACTAGATTGTATATATTGATTTCTGTTCCTGAGAAACCTTGGATTGATATCAGTACGGATTTTTTTCTTGGCTTACCGAAGACAGTAAGAGGTAATAATTCTATATTTATTGTTGTAGATAGATTTTCTAAAATGGCACATTTTATACCTTGTAGAAATACATCAGATGCAATTCATCTAGTAGAGCTTTTTTTTAAGGAATTTTTCAGATTACATGGATTACTGAGGAGTATCATCTCTGACTGAGACAGTAAGTTTGTTGGATACTTTTGGAAGACTCTTTGGAGAAAGTTTGGCACCAAGTTGAGGTATAGTTCTACATTTCACCCATAGAATAATGGACAAACATGAGTTGTGAATAGAAGTTTGGGTAATCTTTTGAGATGTTTAGTTGGAGACACACCAAGTAATTGGGATTCTATGTTGGGACAAGTAGATTTTTCATACAATAATTCAATGAATAGGAGTACTAGAAAGGCACCTATTGATATTGTAAATGGAATGCAACTGAGAGGTATATCAGATTTGAGGGATATTGCTAGTGAAGAAAAGAGAAGTGCTGAAGGAGTAAATTTTGCTGAGTTTATGAAGACATTGCATGAAGATTTGAAACATAAGTTGGAGAAAAGTAATCAAAAGTATAAAGACGGAGCTGATAGATCAAAAAGACATAAGAATTTTGTAGTTGGTGATGAAGTAATGGTTCATTTGCAAGAAAGGCATATTTCCTATTGGAACATATGGGAAGCTAAAAATGAAGAAGTTTGGTCCTTGCAATATTTTGAGAAAATTTGATAGTGGAAATGCTTATGAGATTGAATTACCTGATGACATGGATATATCACCTATATTCAACATTGTTGATTTATATGAGTACCATGAACCAGAAGAAGAAATGAAAGTACCGAATGATTATCCTAAGACCCAGGCATAAGAAGTTGAGAAGATCTTGGAAAAAAGAGTTGGAATAAGCACAAGAGGAAAATAGTATATGAAATATATAGTAAAGTGGAAGAACAGATTGATTGAAGACAGTTCATGGATTTAACAATCTGAGTTGGATTCAGCTCAAGTTGTACCTACTGCATGATTTAGAGAATCATTTCAAATAACCCCAAGTGTCTGATGCATGAGCATCTCAGGTCCTTGGCAATCTTGTGTTACCAAAAACAAGTTTGAGTTTTCTGTATTGCTCGGTTCCTTCTTTGACCAAGTTGGCTTGGTAGTTGCTCAGTTCCTTTTTTAACCAAGTTGGTTGGTTAATTCCCTAGCACTTGGTTATCTTTTCCTGGTGCTCGGTTATCCTTTCTTACCAAGTTGTTTATTTTAGTTTTGTGTTGAGGCCAACTTGTGCACTTAATATTGGTCATGGATTTAATGTTGGTGTCTATCATTGGGAAGCATGTGGACCTATATTTGATCATTCCTTCTGTTAATGGTGGATCTAAAGGCTGACTTGTTCTAGTAGCCTCTTGTATATACTGAAGTTATTGGTTGTATTTTAGGAGTTAGTTTTAATAGGAAATAGAAGTTAGAAGATTGAATATAGTTTTTGAATCCTCACATGTTGGAGGATTGTTGTAATTGGATTGTAATATCTGGCCCTAACTGGGAAGGCCTTACAACCTGGGGCCGACATGTATGAATCTATTTGATGAAATATAAAGGATCTGATCTACATTCTCTCTCTCATTTGTGTGTTTTTTCTTCTGTGTTTGATCTTTGTAAGGTAGATCTATATTAGGGTGTTCCTTTGGCCCCTCATCCTCCTCTTCCCTACATCCACATATGTTTTTGGATAAGCTCTTAGCCATAACATCTCTCATCTTTTCTCATGTATTCATTTCTCATCTCATGGTGTTGAGGGGAGTTTACTCTCTTTACTAGTGTTGTGTATTTTAAGCATATCATACTATCTCTATCATTTTCTTTCAATCCTATCATTGTATATCTTTTTATTTCTAATCATCCATAACCAATTTCATGCTTACTTGAATGTTGTGGATGTGGAAACACAAAAGAAGAGATCTGACTAAGGCAGGCATCAAAAGAACCCCAACATTTTCCTTTTCCTTGTGTGTACAAGTTTCTTAGAGTTAAAAGTTCAACAAACCAACTCCATCAAACATAAAATCCAATGGTACACTTTCAATCTCCTTAATTTATCATTATACTCAGTATAATAATAGTCTCTATTATTGTAGTAATGTATTATTTTCCATTTATTCACTATCTTTTTACTTTGTCCATATGAGATGTGAGTGTGTCATGCTTTTGTTCTATAGCTACACTATCACCCATGACCTATGTAGGCATCCAGGAAAATGATCTTGTAGAGTTCAATGTTTTCTTATCAAATTGTTATCTCTTTTAGTTTAATTAGTCCAAATATTTATATCATTTGATATACTCCAATTATTAGCATTTATCTTCATTCAATGTTTGTTTAATTAAAGCTAATTTCATTTCAATACTTAGGTTAATTAAACCTCTCTCTAGAAAACATCAATTTGATCCCCTAGCTTTTTGTTCTAGTTGAAGTGAGGTGGCACAAGGGAAGGTTCATCTCTTGATACTTTAACTGGTCTAGGTGAGTGAAAATTTTCCTTCATTTTATTTTGATGAACTTGACATGAACTAGAAACCTCTTTATCCTAGTGATAGTACCATTGTGAACATGGTGACTATCACTATAATTTCTTTTCTATTCATAGGGTGCCCAAAACAACTATTTCATTCACCCCTTTAGATGAACCATACATTGGAGATTCTTCTCCTCTTTATGTTGCATCCTTGATCAATGGCATATTTGTTAGAGGTGTCCTGGTTGACCCTAATTTACAAGTAGATCTAATCATAGAGGAGGTCTCCTTTATCAATGACTTATACTGAGGAAAGTATGATGAGTTCCCTACCACTATTAGAATGCATGATAGGCTATCTCTTCCCCTTTTGAGATCCACCACTTTAATGGTCCAGGTGGGACACTAAGTGGTTTTCCCAACATTCATGGTGATTGCTAAATAGAACTTCTTCATGGTCAAACTAGGTATCCTCTAGTAGACCTCTATGAGATTCATCCCATATGTTATCCATAAATGTATAAAGCTTCCTCATGATGAGACTATTCATACCATCCAAGATACTAGATATCACCTTTTGGTGTCTCGTGGAGGCTTCTCTATTAACCATTTTTTGCCTACTTCGATAAAGAATATACATCCCCAATAGGATATATAACATTCCTTGCTGATCAAATATATAAATTTGGGGAACTGAATCTAAAATATGTATTACCTTCCCCTAATCATCCCTCTTATGAGGCTCACTATTTATCATATTTTGTGCCTTCTTAGCTAGGGGCTCAAGAAAAGCACATTCATCATGAGAATCCTCCTCTTCTTCCTCAAGCTACACAACTTCCAATAGTATCTTCTATTCTTACATCCACATCTAATATGGATAAAGGAAAGGCACACATTCTTCCAAATCTCAAGGTGTGCCTACCTTTTCCCAACCCCATCATTGCATACATACATCACCTTTCCATTTATGGAAAGGGTAAGTGTTGAAAAGTTGAATATACTAGTGTATATGACTTAATATAATGTTTTCATTATGGCAAAAAAGTCATATAGTGTTTTGGAGTCAGTGCACCTGATGAGAAGATCAGAAATTGGCTAAGTATTGAAGACTAGATAGTATACAAAGTACTTGAAGGTAAGAACATATTCATTCTAAGTCTATGAGCGCATGATTTGAAGATTTAGTATGAGAAAGATATAGAGAGTTCAAGTTGCACAAAAAGTGAGTGCTAGAGAAGAACAATGCAAGAAACTGACTGTTGGTATTTTGGTTAGCGGTTATATTATTGTTGTGTAAGGGATATGCACATATTGTAATTAGGTTATAGAAACTTAATGATTTTTTTTTGTAAACATGCTTGAGCCAATTCATTTGGAAGTGTTGTATGTAATCGATTAAAGGGCTGACCTAGTTAATTGTTTTGTATGTGCATATAAATATTAGATACATCGTTGTAATTAGATATGAGAGTTGAGATAGAGTTAAGACAAGAAGAGTAGAAGTGTGAAAAGATTTTTTAAGATGTATTAAATATTTGCAAGAGGTCAAAGCATCAGCGCATCAAAGGAACTAATCAGAAAAGTAGTGTCACAATGCCAGTTCACCCTGTAGATATAGTGTGTATCTAAGATCAGAAGGTTGTATCCTTCACCAGTTGAGAAGTAAGCTCTAGGATAGTGAGTCCACACCCCTAATAGGGTTATTGTAAAAGAATCCTAATAGGGTTTGACCCTTGACCAGGTCACTATACTAAATATATTGTAAAGAAACTCCTAACAGGGTTAAGGATATTCTAACAAGGATCATAAAACACTAGTAGATATTATTAGTGGGTGTCAATTCCCACCAGGGTTTTTTACCTATTTGGGTTTCCTTGTAACCAAATTGGTGTTATGTGTTGTGTTAATGTTTCTTATTTATGTTGATGTTGATTTTAGTACTTAAGCATTCAAGTTAAGTTTAAAGAGAAAAGTGAAAAGATTAAATATAGTGAACACTGATTCACCCCCCCCCCTCTCTCAGTGTTCCCATTCCTAACAATTGGTATCAGAGCTCTAGTCTACAAAAAAGAAGTTTAACCACTTGAGGAGATCATGAAAAAAGTAGAAATGAAACATTTGAAAAGAAATTTTGAAGCTGCTCTTGAAGACCTGGACAGATCTGAAAAAGAAATTGAGGAACTAAAAGAAAAAGTCAGTGATGCTCAAACAGTCATCAAAATTATAAGGAAAGATTTGAAAGAATTATCTACTAGTGATTTAGGGATAATGATCAAAAAGCTCAATGAAGAAAATTCATCCCTGAAAGAACAGATTGAAGAATTGGATGATAAGCTGACTAACAATCAGGAAGTCTATGATGAACAGATCAAAGAGAACCTTCAACTGAATGAAGAATTGAGACAAACAAACATGGAAATATTGGAGCTAAGAAACAACAAAGAAAGCTTGGAAACTAAATTAAAAGAGGCTAAGAATCACATTGATAAATTTCACACAAGTAAGGACCTAATTGAATCTCAGTTGTATGCTTAGAAACTGAAAGGAGATACTAGCGGCATTGGATTCAATGAATCACAAAATCAAATTGACAACATGTGAGAAAGAATGAAAGCACAAGAAGACACCAATGATGCTAAGGAGACTAGAAGTCAGACTAAAGAGCATATTTAACCATCCAAGAATGAGTGCAATCTAGTAGATCAAAATTGTTATGCATGTAACAAGCATGGACATATAGCAAGGAACTGCACATACGTAAGACCTTTCAATGGTTATTGTTATTCATGCAATAAATTTGGTCATAGAGCTATGAATTGTAAGACAAGTCAGAAAAACAAGACTCAGTATAATCAAAGAAATCAAAATCAATCAAATGTAAGAAGTTCTCAGAATGTTACATGTTAGATATTTAACTATAATGCTCACTTAGCTAGATAGTGTAAAATGGTAACCTATGTCAATACACCGAGAAATATAAGGCCTCCAATTATTTGTCACTCATGTAACAAGGCTGGACACATCTCAAAGTTTTGTAGATCAAGAATGCAAAGTCAGGAAAGCTCTAGAAAGCTAGAAGAATCAATTCTAGATACCAAAGGAGAAGTCAAGTTTGTGAAAGCTTCAAAAGATGCGAGCATGATTTGGTTAGAGGTGAAGAAGGATAAGGTTGATGAGCATGTATTGGATGCATCTATAGTGGATGCACCCTCCACATCTGGATGAATGGCCCTCAGGGTCATAGGGGGAGCTAATTTAGCTCTAGACCCGTATGTAGCCGATATACTCACCCTCAAAGTATGCACCTTTAGATTTAACCTTTTGGAGAATAATAGAGGCTATGTGTAAGAGCACACTTCCTGAATGATAGCAAAACAAAAGTTGAAGATTTTTAATGAAAGTTTGGTTTATGTGGAAATAATTAATGGTGGAATTTTAACTTTAAAGTACACAGAAGATTTTAGATTTCTCATTGCATTCAAATTTAGGGTGATTAGAGAGAAGAGGAGACCTAGCATTTGAGTGTGAAGGATTGCAGATTGATTCACAAGTGTTTAGCAAGTGCATTTGATTGGTTGCAAAAACCCTAATCTGTCACATTGATTCAGAAGTCTTTGAGCTCATTTGGAAAGTGGTATACAAGTAAGTAATGGCTACTCCCATTGTATTTGATGTGGCTGAGAAGAAGAGATATGTTTTTAAGAGGCATCCATTCAAGTCCACATTAGATGACCTAGAAGGTGCATTCTCCTATACTCCCATGGGTGTTATGCATGTGGAATATATTAGGGCATACATATATTGCAAGAAGGAACTAGTATATTTGGATAGAATAAGAGCACACATGGAAAAAATGATGAAACTTGATAAAACCTTCATGGATGAGTATGCATAGCTTGAAAACCATCTGATAATTGAATATGTGATTGCATATGAGTTATATGAGTTCGAATGGATAAAGATTCTACTTAGTAGGATTCATGATGACCTATTCTGGATAGGTGAAATTCTAGTAAGGATCATAGGTGACCTAATTCATGAGATGACAAGTCTTTCTAAGAAAGACACCATTCTTCTAGTGGGAAAGGATGCTAGAAAACTTGTAGAACAAACCTTCAAATCAAGAAGTGATAGGTGTGAAATGAATATAGAGCTTGTAGAGGAGAAAGACATCAAATTGATGTCCATGATACTAGGATACAGGTTCTAGCACACCAACAGAGTAAACCTTGCATCAACAACCACCATTCTAGCATCAATAAGGTTGGTAAGAGAGAATGGAGAGTTTAATCTATGTGAGATCTTGCACACATAACTAATAGACAACATAAGAGCCATCAAGCATGACAAGACCAAGATATTCAGGTTTGGGTCTCTAATAATCTGTATGTACTTCCATATTCTTAGCAAGGTGTCTAATTTGTATCTAGAAAAATCTATCCCCACTATTCCATAGATATCCTTTAAAGCATCCATAGAAAGTACCCTTAAGGATTACATGACTATAAAATTGAAGACATTTAGGGTCAAAATGTAGATGAGATATAGGATTCTAGAAAGTATTAAGAAATACAAGGACACAATTTGTTTCATAAATGGTAGAAACTAATACAACATGCATGGACGTTATTGATGTTAGGAATGAATGCTAAATTTTTGGCAGCCATTATATAGTAGTTGTTGTTGCATTCATGACTATGATTGTCATTGATGTCAACACAATGATTTACTAGAGACTTGCAGAGAAGCAGACAAAGTTTGGATTAGCGCATGTGGGTTATTGTAGTTGGAGCTATGTGATGTTGAGGATATAATATTTGATATGTTATATGTCTATAGTTAAGAGCCTAGATAGTAATTCATTTATTCATGGAAGTTATGATCATTTTTGTGGAAGTAGTATTCAGGTAGTGTTCCTAAGTAGAGGTTCATGGAAATTGGATGATATCTCCTAATTGGGATGGAATCTAGTTTTGTGCAATTAAAGGAAAGTTGAAGACACATTTTTAGTGATGTGGATGATAGTGAAAACTTCAAGGTCACATGAGTGAAGAATTATTGTAGTTGGAATCTGACAGTTTTGTGTAATTTTGATGTAGCCTGTGAAAAATTTTATATTGTAATTGAATGCTGGCTCATTTGTAATTATTTGAGTGTGGTATAAAGGAAGGAATGTATTTCCTTGTTGTAATGGTTTTAGTGGTGCTTGTGTGTGATGATGTATGCATGAAGTGAAGAAAAGAGCTAAGTATGAAAGCAAAATTTATGAAGGAAGACATGCGAAGTACATAGATCTAAAATTGAGATCTGGTGTAATAGTGAGTGCAGTTTGGCATAGTCAGAGAAGAGGTAACATATTATTCTATTGATTAATACAAATATTATTTGGACAGTGTGTTCAGTGATCTTACCCTGAAGCTGTTTGGGCAATGGGTCCTTTTGTCTTCAATAACTCTTAACAAGGTTAGAATATTTTAACAGGGATTTAAAATCTCCTAACAAGAATTCATATGTACTAAATGTATTTCATAATACTCCTAATAGAGTCCATCCTTTCACAGGGAATATTCATATTAGTGCATCTTTTGTGGGCATCATTCCCACCAGGGTTTACTCTTTGATCAAGAGGTTCCCTAGTCAACATATCTTGTGTTATTGTGTATGAATATCTTTCTATGGTTGGTAATTATATTTCTTACATGGTTTAATGTTGTTGAAGATGATAAAAACTATAATTAATTGATAAATGATTCACCCCCCCCCCTCTCAGTTATCTTGGTGGACTTTACTTTCTAAGAATTGGTATCAGAGCGGCAGGTCCTTGAAAAATAAGTTTAACAACTTAAGGAGATCCATGGTGAATTTTAGGAAAGAAAGCCCTAAGTTTGATGGAGTAAATTTTGATAGCTAGAAAGAAAAGATGAAGACACAACTACTATGTTTAGGACTAGGTTATTGGTTGATTACAAAGAATGATAAGACTATCATTGAAGAGGACAATCTTGAAACATGTATTGCTAATGAGAGAGATCTATTCATGTGTAACATACTTGCAAGAGAAGAACTTTTGACAGCCCTTATGGAGAATGAGTACAGTCAGGTAAAATATTTGAAAAAATCTAATGAAATTTGGAATGCTTTACACTCTACTTTTGAAGGTGATGAACATGCAAAAAGAGTTAGATTACATAATTGGATATGTGCATTTAAAGATATAAGAATGTTGGAAGATGAATCTATTAGAAGCTATATTGGTAGAATGTCAGAAATTGTTATAGGTATAAAATCTTGTGGAGGAACAAAGATATAGAATGAAGTGATATGGAAAATTCTGGGGACATTGACCCTTGTATTTAAGCAGACAACATAGGTGATTGAACAAGTTATACCTTGTACTACAAAATTTACAAGAGAGACTCTTCTTGGAAGATTGGAAGAAACAAAAATGAACCTCAAATTATTAGGAGACTTACCTAGAATGGAGACAACATTTAGTGCTCTTAGTGTTCTCCCTACTTTGTCAAGAAGCATCAGTGTGAGCAGAGATTATGCTGGCAGTAGTAGATCTAGAAATGAAGAAGACAAGAAGATTGAAGAAGGTATTTCCCTGCTTGTGAAAAGAGAACCAAATGGTAAGAAAATATTTAAATGTTGGACTTGTCAAGAATATGGTCATTTTGCATCTAAATGTCCTAAGAGAGTTAAGAAGTACAGAAACAATTTCAAACCTAGAAGATCTAAGGAATGTTATTATGCTAATGATGAAGATCTTGAAGCTAGTATAGAAAGAACTTTAAGTGAAAGTGATAATGAGAATAATGATGACATAGGATTTGTAGCAATTAAAGAAGAGAATCCTAAAACTGATGTTAAGGAAGAAAAAGCCTTAGTTTCTCAAGTTGAAAAGAAAGCTAATTGGATTATAGATAGTGGTTGTTCAGATCATATGATTGGAGACATGAAAAAGTTCATAAAGTTTAATGAATATGACGGAGGAGTTGCTAGAGTTGGAAACAATGCACCTTGTTTGATTAAAGGTATAGGATCTATTATTCTTGATGGAAAGACTAATACTGATGATGTTTATTTTGTGGATGGATTAAAACATAATCTTTTGAGTGTTGGACAGTTAGTTAATAAGGGATATCAAGTTTGGTTTACTGAGAAAACTTGTGTGATAAAGGATAAAGATGGAAATCTGATTGGAACTAGATCTAGAACTAGAGGTAATGTATTTCAGTTGAATCCTACTGAGATGACATGTTTGATTACTAAGATTGATGACAGTTGGTTATGGCATAGTATATTTTGTCATATAAACTTTGACAACATTGTGAAAGTAAGTACTACACTTGCAGTAAGAGATTTGGCTAAAATTATGAAGCCTACTAACATGATTTGCAAAGAATGTGTAATGGCTAAACATAAGAGAAATTCTTTTCATAGTAAGAAGTTTACATCTACAAAAAAGCTGGAGATTTTTCATATAGATTTGAGTGGTCCTACCAGGACTAGAGGATTCTATGGAGAAAGTTATTTTATGATTCTTGTTGATGATTTTATAAGAATGATGTGGATTGCATTTCTTAAAGAAAAATCTGAAGCATTTGATAAGTTTAACATTGTTAAGAATAAAGTTGAGAATGAATCTAGAATGAAGATTAAATGTTTGAGATTTGATAGAGGTGGAGAATTTACTTCTAGAGAGTTTAACACCTTTTGTGAAGAAAATGGCATTAAGAGATAGTATTCAGCCCCTGGAACACTTGAACAAAATGGCATTGCAGAAAGAAGAAACAAATCAGTGATTAAAGCAGCAAGAGCTATGTTATTTGAGAATGATTTGGTGAAGATATTCTGGAGAGAAGAAGTGAGCACAATAGTGTATACAATGAAAAAAGTACAAATTAGAGCAGACACAGACAAGACACCTTATGAATTATGGTTTGGACATGCACCCTCAGTTAAGTATTTTAGAATTTTTGGAAGAAAATGTTATATAAAGAGAGATGATGATATAGGAAATTTTGATCCTAGAAGTGATGAAGGTATATTTCTTAGATATTCTTTGAAAAGAAAAGCCTATAGATGTTACAATAAAATAACTAAGACTATTGTTGAAAGCACAAATGTTAAAGTTGATGAAAAGTTCAAAATTCAGGAAAGAATGCTTGATTATGAATCAAATGAAGAAGCTCATCCTAAACCTAACACTGGATCTACTAAATTGTTTTATGAAACTGATAGTGATTTGTTGAATGAGAGCCACAATGAAGTCATTGAAGAACCTACACCTAAAGTGAGATCTGAGACAGTGCCACCTAGCAAGATTTTGTTAAGAAATCATCTTATTGGACAAATTATTGGAAGCATCAAAAGAGGAGTTCTAAATTGAAATAAGGTACAAGAATAGTTATGTTTGATTTCTCAAATTGAACCTAAGACTACTAGTGAAGCTCGTGAAGATGAAAGTTAGACTAATGCTATGAAAGAAGAACTAGATCAGATTGAAAAGAACAAGACATGGGAATTGGTCCCTAGACCTAAAGTAAAGAATGTTATTGGAACTAAATGGGTATTCAAAAACAAGATGAATGAACAAGGAGAAGTAGTAAGAAACAAAACAAGATTGGTATGTAAGGGTTACTCTCAGCAAGAAGGAATTGACTATGAAGAAACCTTTGCACCTATTGCAAGAATTGAACTAGTAAGAATGTTTTTGGCTTATGCAGCTTACAAGAAATTAAAAGTATATCAGATGGATGTGAAGTTAGCATTTCTGAATGGAGAGTTGGAAGAAGTCTACATTGAGCAGCCTGAAAGTTTTCCTTTGACTCAAGAAGGAGACATGGTATGTAAACTAAAGAAAGCTTTATATGGACTTAAACAAGCACCTAGAACTTGGTATGCAAGACTGGATAAATATTTGTTAAAATTTGGATTTACAAAAGGAATAGCTAATAGCAATCTGTACACAAAAGAAATTGAAAATGGTTTGTTGGTTATAGTTATTTTTGTTGATGACATTATCTTTGGAGGAGAAGATGAAGCTAGTGAAAAATTTGCTGATGAAATGAAGACTGAATTTGAAATGAGTATGATTGGTGAAATGAAATACTTTTTGGGATTACAGATAACACAAAACAATGATGGTATCTTTGTAAGTTAGATAAAGTACCTGAATGCCTTGTTGAAAAGTTTTGGAATGGAGAATTGTAAACTAGTTGGAACACCCATGGTGACTGGACATAAGTTATCTAGCATAGATGAGACTCCTGCAGTGGAATAGAAGAAATACAGATCTATGATTGGAGGATTGTAGTATTTGACTCATACAAGACCTGATATAGCACATTCAGTTGGAATTGTAGCAAGATTTCATGCTGAACCTAGAGAATCACATTATGCAGTAGTAAAGAAGATAATGAGATATTTAAGAGGCACAATGGACTATGGATTATGGTATGAAAAATCAGATGATTTTACGCTATGTGCATATACAAATGCTGATTGGGGAGTCAGTGTTGATGATAAGAAAAGCACCAGTGGTGGAGCATTTTTCCTTGGAGGAAGATTGGTTTCTTGGCTAAGCAAGAAGTAGAATTGTATCTCACAAAGCACAATAGAAGTAGAATATGTAGCAGCAACAAACAATTGTAACCAAATAATTTGGATGAAACAAATGCTGAAGGATATTGGAATAAAGTTTGTTGAACCTATTATCATACATTGTGACAACACCAGCATAGTTAGTATGTCTAAGACTCTTGTATTACATTCTAAGACAAAGCATATAGAGATTAAGTATCATGTTGTAAGAGAGAAAGTTACCAAGAAAGAAGTCAGACTTGAGTACATAAGTAAAAGGGAGTAGATAGCAGATATATTCACAAAGCCTTTGCCTAAGGATATATTTGAGTATCTAAGAGGTATGCTTGGGGTTATGCCCCAACCTACTTTTGAAAAGTGATGCAGTTGGTTGCATCTAAGATGAGTCATGAGGACTCTAGTGAATGTATTGTCTGAATAGTGTCTTTGACATTGGAGTTGTTGTTGACATAATGATGAGATTTCTATCATTAATGTCAATGGGGGAGAAGTATACATGAAAAAACATCTGAAACATCTATTGGAGAGAACTGAATAGGATAACGAAGCAAGATTTGATTGATGAAGAGGATTTGGAGCAACATTGTTTTGCAGTATTGGATTTTTGGAACATTGGATGTTTTTTCATCTATGTTGCCATCAATGCCAATGGGGGAGATTGTTAGGAATGAATGCTAAATGTTTAGCAGCCATTCTAGAGCATTGTTTGTTGCATTCATGACTCTGATTGTCATTGATGTCAACACAGTGATTTATCAGAGACTTGCAGAGAAGTAGGCAAAGTTTGGATTAGTGCACGTGGGTTATTGTAGTTGGAGCTATGTGATGTTGAGGATATACTCTTTGATATTTTATATGTCTATGGTTAAGAGCACAAATAGTAATTCATTTATTCATGGAAGTTATGATCATTTTTGTGGAAGCAGTATTTAGGCAGTGTTCCCGAGTAGCAGTTTGTGGAAATTGGATGATATCTCCTAATTGGGATGGAATTTGGTTTTGCGCAGTTAAAGGGAAGTTGAAGACACATTGTTAGTGATGTGGATGATAGTGAAAACTTCTAGGTCACATGGGTGAAAAATTATTATAGTTGGAATCTGATAGTTTTGTGTAATTTTGATGTAGCGTGTGAAAATGTTTATATTGTAATTATTTGAGTGTGGTATAAAGGAATGAATTTATTTCCTTGTTGTAGTGGTTTTAGTGGTGGTTGTGTGTGATGATGTATGCATGAAGTGAAGAAAAGAGCTAAGTATGAAAGCAAATTTTGTGAAGGAAGATATGCAAAGTATAGAGATCTAAAATTGAGATCTGGTGTAACAATGAGTGTGGTTTGGCATAGTCAAAGAAAAGGTAACATATTATTCTATTGATTAATAGAAAGATTATTTGGACAGTGTGTTTAGTGATCTTACCCTGAAGCTGTTTGGGTAGTGGGTCCTTATGTCTTCCATAACTCGTAAGAGGGTTAGAATCTTTTAACAGGGATTCAAAATCTCCTAAATGTACTAAATGTATTTCATAAGACTCCTAATAGAGTCCATCCTTTCACTAGGAATATTCATATTAGTGCATCTTTTATGGGCATCATTCCCATCGGGGTTTACTCTTTGATCAAGAGGTTCCCTAGTCAACATATCTTGTGTTACTATGTTATTGTGTATGAATATCTTTCTATGGTTGGTAATTATATTGCTTACATGGTTTAATGGTATTGAAGATGATAAAAGTTATAATTATCTGATAACTGATTCACCTCCTCCCCTCTTAGTTATCTTGGTGGACTTTACTTTCTAACAATTGAACCAAGAACAAAGTGGATTCATCCACTAGGATATAAAGTTGAAGAGCCTATTCTAGGGGCTTATGCTCAAGTTTTGTTGTCAGAAACTAAGGACCCCAATAAACCTAGATGGGGAACTTATGAAGATAAAATAAGAGAAGTTGATGTTGTATTGAACAACACAGCAACAAAGAGAAAGGTCACCAAAGTCACTTCATAGATTCTAAAAATTCATGAAGTATCCCAAGTAGACCTAGACAAAGCAAGGCAAGAGAAGATTGCTTTGGAAATAGAGAGCACAAGTAAAACAAAGACAAAATTTGATGATCCAAAGATGAAAAAGGTAAAAATTGAGAAATTTGATGATTTGAAGGGAAAAATAGATGATACCCCTTTTGCGCCCAAGGAAACCATTGACCTTACTTCTCCTCCTGAGTATAAGGCAATGCCTAAGAGGAAGAAAGAGATCAGCAAAAGTCATCCATCCTCGCAAGTAGCAAGAAGCAGGAAGAATACACAAGAACCTCCTGAAGTAATTTTTAGACCCAGTCTCAGTGTTCTAAGTTCAAGAATTATTGATGAAGGAAGGATAGATCAAGTAGGGAAGTTTTATGAGAAGTATAGTGAGATTGACAAATCAAAAATTCATGGAATGATTGTGAAACATATGCTGAAGTTTAAAAAGATAGTCCTATAACTAAAAATAGTGATTCCAGACAATGTATGGGACATTTTGGAATTCTTGAAGAGACAAGCAAATGAGAAATATCTAAGAATAAGAGAGAAAATTCTAGATGAAAGTCTCCCAGTATGTTCTCTTGAAGAGAAAACTCTATTGTTAGATTTGGTGAAACCACACCTCCGAACTAAGACAAGAACATTGTATATCATGGATAAAAATTATGAGTTAGTAGCTAAAGAGACATAGAAAGCCTTTTGGAAGGTATTCTTGAGCAGGCACATGTACCCATCTACTATGTCTACAACTCAAGTACCCTCAAAGGAAGTCAAGGTGGTAGAGCACACTAATGTACCTATGATAGGTCCCCAGGACACAACATCTGTAGTTGAAACACAAACATAGGTAGATAAGTTTGCACCCATGATAGAGTCATTAAAGGATAGCACCATTATCATTGATAATGTAGAGATAGCCATGGTGGCCATAAATAAAGACCTAGACAAGTTTGAAGAAGCTTTTGTGAGTACACAAGATGCTAAAATTTTATGCAGTGACAGCTCACCTAAGTTGCAAAAAGAGGAAGTATTAATTGAGGACATAACAGATAAAAATGAAGAAGAAAAGGTAGAATAAAAGAAAGGAGAAGAAGAAGAAAAAGGAAATGAACCATCAGTGAAATATTAATAAAAGTACAGAAAGAAGTAGTGGATAGCACTCCTATCACTCCTTCTATATCATTGTTGTCAAGATTAACACCTGACTCGACTAGTTTGGATTCATTGGGAGAAGAAGACCTGATCAAGTTCAGTGTCTTAGCTATGGAGAAGGCCAAGGAGAAATAAATAATGAGGAATCCCCTCCTTGTAGAATCAATATCTTGAATGAAATGTTACCAGTAGATAAGAAAGTGTCCAAGGTACACTTTATTAATGATGTAAGTACAATCCTTTCACAGTTCGAGAGTAATTTCTCTAGCTTGGAAAAATCAGCATCATTAGTTGTAGAGGAGAAGTATATGCAAAAAAGACTAAATGAGTTGGTCAGTAACTTCTCACTAGACCTTAGTTCACTCAAAGTTGGACAAGAAACTTTGAAAGAGTTTGCAACAAAAGGAAGGAAGATTGTTTCTGATTGTATAAATCAAGATAAGTTGATAAATGATCACTACAAGAAGATTCAAGAAATAGAGGCCATGATAGAACAAGTGAGGAAATCAATAAAAGACCCCTCTACTAATATAAACATGTGTAACAATGTATATCAGGGATAGCTTGACAAAATTGAGAAGGTAGAAAAAGAGATGTCAAAGATAAGGGCTAGGTAGACTTAGCTTAGAAATGCTCTTGCGCCCTCCCTAGATGTGTTGAATCAGAATATCAAGAAGATCAATGCCACCATGGTGACATATGATCAAGGTCCTAGTTCAAACTTGGAGAAGATGGAAAATCTACAGTATGCATTATGCACCCATCTCCAAACAATCAATGCACTAATTGCATTTTGGAAGCAAGAGATCCAAAATTTACAGATTGCATTCTCGGATGTACTTTCAGTGTAAGTAATTGTATAGATTCAATTTTGTAACACCTTTGTCATTAATGTCAAAGGGGGATTATTTATAGAATATGGATCTATATTCTATATCTATGTAAAGAAAATGTATAGTAAGAAGATATAAGGGAGATATAAGATAGAGTATGATTAAGTGTTTTTTGGGATAGTTAGTAACTTTGCCATATTCCTTTGTTGCCATCAATGAAAAAGGGGGAGATTGTTGGAAAGTTGACTATACTAGTGTATATGACTTAATATAATGTTTTCATTATGGAAACAAAGTCATATAGTGTTTTGGACTCAGCACACTTGATGAGAAGATTAGAAATTGGGTAAGTGTTGAAGACTAGACAGTATACAGAGTACCTAAAGGTCAAATCATCAACGCACATACATATGAAAAAATTATGGTATGCACCCTAGAAGTTAAGTAGGTAAGATCATATTCATGCTAAGTCTAAGAGTGCATGATCAGAAGATTTAGTATGAGAAAGATACAGAGAGTTCAAGTTGCACAGACAGTGAATGCTAGAGAAGAACAGTGCAAGCAGCTGACTGGTGGTATTTTGGTTAGCGTTTATATTATTGTTTTTTAAGGGCTATGCACCTATTGTAATTATTTTATAGAAAATTAATGATTTTTTTTGTAAACACGCTTGAGCCAATTCATTTGGACAAATTGTATGTAATTGGTTAAAGGGCCAACCTAGTTAATTGTTTTGTATGCACATATAAATATTAGATGCACCATTCTAATTAGATATGAGAGTTGAGATAGAGATAAGACAAGAAGAGAAGAAGTGTGTGAATATTTTTTAAGATTCATTAAATCTTTTCAAGAGGTCAAAGCATCAGTACATCAAAGGAACTAATCAAACAAGCAGTGTCACAGTGCCAGTTCATCCTGCAGATATAGTGTGTATCTAAGATAAGAAGGTATGTCCCCACCCCTAACAGGGTTATTGCAAAAGAATCCTAACAGGGTTCAACCCTTGACCAAGTCACTGTACTAAATATATTGTAAAGCAACTCCTAACAGGGTTAAGGATCTTCTAACAAGGATCATAAAACACTAGTATAGATTATTAGTGGGTGTCACTTCCCACCGGGGTTTATTACCTATTTGGGTTTCCTCGTAACCACATTGGTGTTATGTGTTGTGTTCATGTTTCTTATTTATGTTGATGTTCATTTTAGTACTTAAGAGTTCAAGTTAATTTTAAAGAGAAAAGTGAAAATATTAAATATGGTGAACACTGATTCACCCCCCCCCCCCCCCTCTTAGTGTTCCCATTCCTAACAGTAAGATATCTCCTATGACCGTGCCATCTCTTTTAGAAGCTTCTCCTTAGCCTTCAAGGACATTCTATATTTATCCCACTACCCATAGGGAGAAAAGAGGAAGGGGGGTTGTGACTAAAACAAAAATTCCTACATCATCTCCACATCCTACTCTATTAGTAGGGTCATCTCCTTTTACAGTGATGGTTTTGATGAACAACCCCATGGAGGAGGATGTCATTGTACCCTCAGAGGATTCACAATTGATCTCACATCTATGTCAGAAATAACTTGAACATGAGCATAAGAGTCATCTATGGGAGAGGTTTATAGAACATGAGGCTATTGTAGGGGTGGAAAGCATGTATTTTGAGCTTGATTCTACTACCTCTTTATCATTCAACTCTAGCTCCACTCCTACTTCAATTGTAGTTGCACTGGATACTCACCTTTTAATTACCTTCATTATAGTAGAGTCTTGCTATCTCTTTTAGTTTAAGTGTTCCAAATATTTATATCATTTGGCACACACCAGTTATTAGCATTTGTCTGCATTCAATGTTTGTTTAATTAAAGCTAATTGCATTTCAATACTTTAGGTCAATTAAACCTCTTTATAGAAAACATCCATTTGATCCCCCTATCTTTGTGTTCTAGTTGAAGTGAGGTGGTACATGGGAAGATTCATCCCTTGATAATTTAACTAGTTTAGGTCAGTGCAACTTTTCCATTCTCCTTATTTTGGTGAACTCGACGTGAACTAGAAAACTCTTTATTCCAATGATAGTATCATTGTGAACATGGTGACTATCACTATAACTTTTTTTCATATCTAGAGGGTGCCCAAAAAAAATATTTCATTCACCCCTTTGGATGAATCATACATTAGAGAGTCTTCTCCTCTTTATGTCATAGCCTTGATCAATGGAATATTTGTTAGAGGTGTCTTGGTTGACCTTACTTTCCAAGTAGATGTAATCATAGAGGTCTCCTTTATTAATGAATTAAAATGAGGACAATATGAAAAGTTCCCTACCACTATTAGGATACATGATAGGTTATCTCTTCCCCTTTTGGGATCCACCACTTTAATGGTCCAGGTGGGACCCATAGAAGTTTTCTCAACATTCATGGTGATTGCTAAATCAAAACTATTTAGGGTCAAACTAGGTATCCCCTGGTTTATCTCTATGAGATTCATCACATATGTTATCCATAAATGTCTAAAGTTTCCTCATGAGGAGACTATTCATACCATCCAAGATATTGGATATCACCCTTTGGTGTCCCATGGAGGCTTCTCTCTTAATCATTTTTTTCCTACTTTGATAGGGAATATACATCCTTGATAGGATATATAATGTTCTTTGCTTATAAAATGTATAAATTTGGGGAACTAGATCTAAAATATATAGTACCTTCCCCTAATCATCCCTCTCATGAGGTTCAATTTTCTTTATATTTTGTCCCTTCTTAGCCAAGCGCTCAAGGAGAGAACATTCATCATGGGAATTATCCTCTTCTTCCTCAAGCCACAAAACATCCAATAGTATCTTCTATTAGCATTTTTTCTTATAGGATCCTTAAATACAAGCCTTAGTACTTGATTGGAACTTGAAGATTCCCAAACTCTTGATTCTAACAAGAAAAGGCTAATTACAATAGTAGTTTGTACCCTTGATACAAACTTAGTAATCTCAGCTCTTCAAACATGCATAAAAGTAAATAGTCATTCAAGATTTTGGTGGTGGATAAATGCATGTAAATTGAGACTAGTCAAGTGCCTTATCCTATGGATAAGAGTAAAAAAGAAAGCATACATCAACATAAAAATTCTAAGTAAAATACACCAAAAATATAGGTGAAGTGCCTTACAAATCACCCTCTCTTAAACACATTTTGTCATCAAATTCTTGTATAAACCATGAATTCTCAGAGATCTCCCTTAAGGCTTATTCTTCCTTTGAAAGAATCTTAAGCTTAACCCCCACAAATAACTTGTAAATGATGTGATAAAAATGACTTATAGATTTAACACAAGCAAAACTCAAGACTCATACATGAAGACAATAAAAATATGCAATGAATTCCAATATATTCAAGTAGACTTTCTCTATCTCAATACATTTTAGATTGAAAAATATTCTTGCAGGACTCAACACTGATACCAGAGGCTCTCCTCACCAGGATTTTTCTCCACCCTTCAAAAAATGGAGAGGAAGAAAAGATAAAGGAAAATAAAAGCCAGTTTCAACAAACTTATAGCTGCCAATTTTCCATAAAATCTTCATCTTCCCTCATGATTTTGATCTTCTTCTACTTGGTCTCCTGCAACTGACTTTACCTTTGCAACCATTTCTCCCTCCAAATTTTCATCTTTGCTTCTTAGATTTGATTTGATTCCATTCAAAACTGGAAATGCTCAATGAGATATTCAATCCATCTTAAAATAAAACATTTACAAACCATTGTGAAATATTTCAAATTATTTAGCTCAACATTTTCCTCTTTATTTTTGCATATTTTGGCCTTTTTCCTACACATTCTACATAGAACTAACCAGATATGGACAAGTTTCATAAGCTAGTTTGATGCTCCAACTTAACCATGGGTTAACCACCTATCTAGTGATTGCGTGAATACACTATTCTCCAAGTCTCTAAATGCATTCCTTAACCCCATTTACATCTGGAGAATAGGTGAATACACTATTCTTTGAATCTCCAGATGTCATTTTTAACTCCAGTCCAATCTAGCAATCATGTGACTAAACTCAATCTCCTATTCTATGAATTTTTCTTACTAACTAATAGGGATATGGTGATCATGCGACTAAGGCATTCTCCAAGTCACTAGATGTCAGCCACTAATCGCTAGCAATTTAGAGATTATGCGACTAAGCATTTGCATAATCTCTTGATGTTAAGTCCTTAACCTCTAGCATCTAGTGACAATGCAACTAATCATTTGCTTGGTCGATTGATATTTTCCTTGACCACTACTTCATTCAGCAATTACGTGACTGGGTACCATGTGTCACCTTCACCATCCAATCACCACCAGCTATCTACAAAAATCTTTGTTCTTTTGTTTATAAGAATGCTTCCCAATGCACATTTGGAGCATGCATGTCCATAGTCTCTAGCTCCTTCTTCATATCATAATTCAAGCACTTTGCCTTATAAACATTAGAATCCTGCTCACCCCACCAATGTGGGATTAATTTTTTGCATTTTGTTAAATGTTTGCATTAAATTTTATGTCTTAGTTAGTGTGCCCAACTAACACACTTTCCAATGTGGGTGCATAGGCCAAGAGATAGCCACATACCTTCTTTACTTCTCTTTAACTTCTTTTTGAGCGTCATTTCATTAAAACACCTTTTAGAACCTATTCAGAGTGCATGTGGGATTAACCCACATGCACACCCCTTACATTTTCCTTCCTTCTCATGGCTATATAATCTCCTTTCTTTATTTTGTCTATCTCTTACAATGGAACATGCTCCCTCAGAAAAATACCCACCCTTTCCATTGTTTTAAAACCTACAAGTCAATGCTCAAACACTCATGCACCTTTACTTGGTTTTTTTTTAATCTTTTATGCTAGCATGCACCTTTGTAGCCAGCAATTCACCATCTTCTTTTAACTTGATGTTGTTGGAGATTTTCTTAGATATGTTATCGACATGATATCATAGATGTAGAGGTTAATTCTGAGTGCAGACATTTGTGTAGTTGTTTGTATCAGTAGTGTTCTTGATAGTGTTACAGGCAGAGTTTTGTATGAGATTTTCAGTATGGTTATAATGAAGCCTTGTGCATTTATATTTATGTTGTAGAAATGTTTATGATGCTATGTTCATGGATGCAGAGTTAGTGGTGTAGTTGAAGTTGAGTTATGTTATTTCTATTTACTAGTTACGTTTCCTGAGTTTATCTAATGGAGCCGACATTGTTTATATTGTTTTAGTAGTTGCCCCTATCATTTTGATATGTGTGTTTGGTTTCATGTTTGGTGATGAGTTAAGAATGTTTGGTTAAGAGTGCATAATGTATTTCAATATGAGAAAAAAAATTTAGTTAATTTGATGGAGCCAACTATGTGAAGTGACACCTCTACTCATATTGAGTTGCGCGGTCCTATTTTGTGTTGTGTGCTTAGTATAGCCATTGGACATGTTATTGAAGAGTTATATTGTTTCTCTATTATGATTTCAAGGAAGTTCTAATAGGCCGAATTGATTATATCATTTGGAGAAAGATACTTATAGCCAGTCAATTGTGATTACTAAGAGTGATTGTGATTATGAGAGAAGAGTAGAAGATGTGAATGTACTGAGACAGTCATCAGTTGAAGATATATGTGAAGAAGAAAAGAGTATCTGCTATTCATTAGAATTGATCAAGACAGTAGGTCTATATTCCAATTCACCAAGATCCAGATATAGTGTATATCTATTATACAGAAGGTTGCAACCTTCACCATTTGAGCAGTGTGCTCCCTAACAGTGTGTCCTCACCTTTAACAAGGTTAATTTTAAAAGACTCCTAATAGGGTTCAACCTTTGACCAGGTCACTGTACTTCATGCATTATATAGATCAACTCCTAACAGGGTTGTAAGATCTTCTAACATGGATCATTATACTCTAGTGTAGTTTATAGTGGGTGCTAATTCCCACTGGGGTTTTTACCTATTTGGGTTTCCCTATAACCAAAATTGTGGTGTTGTGTTTGTAATACCCCAAAAATGGGCTATAAGTTCATTAATCTTCTACATCTACAAATCAAACGAAATCAACATCAAAGTCCTAACCTAAGGCACATCTGCACATCATCAAATCTAATTGATTATCTTAAATTTTGCATTGGGGAATATTCCTAGCAATATTCCTAATTATCTTAATTATCTTTAATTTAATGATCATTTGGCAATAAATCACATTTATCCTAAGTTTGATTAATTGAATATTTTCATATTTAATTAATTAGATTTAATATCTTGCCACTTAATTGTGTAATTAAATTTAATTCTATCTATTATTAATTGTATTATTTAATTTTGACAATAAATCTAATATCTTATGAATAATTGATTAGATTCTTATTTAATTAATTAAAGCAAGTTGTCATTATTTAATAATATAGTTTTTAATAAAAGTTTGATTAAATAATTGATTAACCCATAAATCAATTATTTATTTTCAAAAATCAGTTAAGTTGAGCATAAATCACTTTATTTATTTAATTAATTCATAATTATTATGCACATTCAAAAGAAACAGTTAAACTCCAAATTAGAAAATCAATGCAAAGTGTTGACTTTTTAGAACTCAACATCCTTTTGGAGTTCAAAAAGCTGATCTAAACTCTAATTTGAGTTAAAAAGCTATTTTTGCATATTTTTGTGAATTAAATTATCTTTATTATCGGATAACTCAAAAATCAAGTTGAGTTAATCTGAGTGATTTATGGCTTTTTCAATGCACCTCCAAAGCCTTGGATTTCTATAAAAACAAGGCTTAGCTCTTCATAATGGATCTCTCAAATTTGCATCCACAGAATCTCATATTTTTGCACAATCACGTTGGAGAATTGCAATTGGAAGGATCAAAGCTTATTGCGAATCAACATTGTTGTGAGATCACTTTTGTTTTCATATTATTGTTAGATCAATTCATAGCATATCAATTTTTACATATCATAGATTTCATATCAAGTTTTTATCATTCTTATTGCATAGAAAATATCAAAAATATAGATTAATTGCATTCATATTTCATATCATTTTTGCATCCAAATCCTTCATTTAGGTGTTATCTAGGTCACTTATCTCGATTACAATTTGAGAACATCAATCTCGCACCTACTAGAAGGTAGTAAATCGCTTGGTTAGATTAGATTTCAATTTTGCATGATTTTGATTTTTGCTAACCTCTAATGTTTTACTGAAGTGTTGCGTCTATAGATCAGGTACAATTTTCACACACACAGTGTTAAGTGTTATCTTATTGTGTATATGCTTAATGTTCTTCTATACTTTATTGGATAAACAATTGAATCTTGTAGATAAATGATTCACCACCCCCCCCACCCTCTTAGTTATCACTTGGGACTATTCCTAGCAATTGGTATCAGAGCTAAGTGCCTTGGAGAAAAAGTTTAACAACTTGAGGTTGATCAGATGACATTCTTTATAAAAGAAAGTCCTAATTTTGATGGAGATAATTTTCAAGACTGGAAGAACAAAATGAAAACACATTTGCAGTGCATTTCTTTTGAGATTTTTGAAGTAGCTACTAAATAAGTTGAGATTCCCTCTTTATCATATCTTGCAAAGGAAGATGCAACTCTTAAGAAAAAAGAGATGTTCACTCAAAATGTTATTTCCAAAGAAGCCCTTATCAGTGCCTTGTGTGACAGTGAGTTTTTAGAGATCAAGAAAGTAGATAAAGCCTACAAGATATGGAAGTATCTAGAAGACATGTTTGAAGGAGACATCCAAACCAAGAATGTGCGTAGAAAGACATGGAAGAAAAAGTACAATACATTGGAGATGATACCTGAAGAGAACATCAGATCCTACAATCAAAGAATTAATGAAGTAGTATCAGGAATCAAAAATAATGGTGGATAAATTGATGACTAGTCTGACAGCAGAATATGAGAGAAAGATAAACATCCTAGATGAGACTGCATTTTTGAAAAGACTTCAGAAGAGAGACCTTAATCATCAAGATTTTAGCATTTGAGATATCAAGTTTGAAGACAGAGCCTCAAAGTGAGATAGCCTTCAAAGCTTCAGTCCATGGTAAGAAATCCTTGAACACTTTTGGTAACTTTGATGATGATGAGGAGGATAAAGAACTAGATGATTTCATTTCTATGATTTCTAAGAAAGAAAGAAAGAAAAGGAAAAGGAAAATATGAAGTTTAGTTACCATTCAAATTCTTTTCATGTAACAAGATTGGTCACTTTTCATCTAAGTGTCCTACAAGAGTCAAGAAGTTCAAAACTAATTACAAGCCTAAGTATACAAAATAATGTTACTATGCTAGAGATGGAGTATCAAATGAAGATTCAGTAGAAGATGAAATTGGATTCATGGATATTGAAGATATGGAGAAAATGTTTGATGAGATGGATATTGAAGATGAAAAGAAAGTACAAGAGTTAGCATTAATTCCACAAGCAGACACTAGAATAGACTAGATCATTGACAACGGTTGTTCACATCACATGACAGGAGACAAAGATAGATTTGTACATCTAGATAAGTATAAAGGTGTCATGGTTAAATTTGGAGACAACACTCCTAAACCTATCATAGGTAGATGAGCTATCACCTTGGATGGAAAGAATAATATTTATGATGTTCTATATGTTGATGGTTTGCAACATAACCTAGTAAGTGTTTGACAGTTTCTTGACAAAAGATATCAGTTGGAATTCAAAGACAATAAATGCATAATTAATAAAAAAGGAGAAATGATTGCATCAAGTTCAAAGAAAAAAGGTAATGTTTTTCAGCTTAATTTAGAAGCAAGTTGTTTTGTTTCTAAAGTAGATGACAGTTGGTTATGGCACAAAATACTATGTCACATCAACTTTGACAATATAGTAAATATAAGAAATGTAAAGGTAGTTAAAAAACCTTCCTACTATTGCAAAACTAGTTGATACAATATGTAGGGAATGTGTGATGGGAAAACATGTGAGGAATTCATTTAGAAGGAAGCATAATTCGATAGAGAACAAATTGGATCTAGTGCATATAGACTTATGTGAACCAACTCAAACAAGATCATACTATGGTGAAAGGTAATTTATTTTGTTTGTTGATGATTATTCTAGAATGATGTGGGTTGCATTCTTAAAAGATAAATCTGAAGCATTTGAGAAGTTCAAGATATTCAAAGCTAAAGTTGAAAATGAGTCTGGATTAAAGATTAAATGTCTGAGATCAAATAGAGGAGGATAATTCACCTCAGATAGATTTTATGAGTATTGCAAAGAACATGGGATAAAGAGACAACTAAGTGCACCTAGAACCCCTCAATAGAATGAAATTGCAAAAAGAAGAAATAGGATCATAATTGACACAGTGCACACTATCATGCTTGAAGGAAAAGTTGTACACACCTATTGGAGAGATGCGGTCAATACTGCAGTCTATACTATCAATAGAATTCAATTAAGGTCAGAGATAGATAAGATACCTTATGAAAAATGGTATGAGAATGTACCTACAGTAAAATACTTCAAAAGCTTTGGAATCAAGTTCTACATCAAGAGAGATGAAGCTATTGGCAAGTTTGATGCAAGAAGCGATGAAGGTATTTTTCTTGGGTACTCTACTAAAAGAAAAGCTTATAGATGTTTTAACTTAAGATTGAAGAAGATCATTGAAAGTGCTCATGTTAAGATTGATGAAAAGTTTATGATTCAAGAGAGATATCATGATTATGCACCTATGATTGAAGAAGAACCTAGTCCTATGAGTAGAGAAACAATTGTTGAAGAAATGTTTGACAGCATTGATGTATTATTCAATGAACCTAAAACAAGTGAAGAAGAATCATAGAAGATAGATGAGAGAGTCACACCTGATGTTCCAAAATTCACATCTAGATACCATTCAAAAGAAGATATCATTGTAGATTAGAACAAAAAATTCATGACAAGATCAAAGGCAAAAAGTTCAATAGTTGATGAAGTGGTATGTTGACTTTCACAAATTGAACCTTTAAGTGTTGAATATGCATGTAATGATTCAGATTGGCATGAAGCAATGAAAGAAGAGCTAGGTAAAATAATTAAGAATGATAAATGGGAATTGGTCCCTAGACCTAGTAACAATAATGTGATTGGAACCAATTGGATATTCAGAAATAAGATGAATGAAGATGGTACAGTACTAAGGAACAAAGAAAGACTAGTATGTAATGGATATGTGCAGAGAGAAGGAATTGATTATTTAGATACATTTTCCCCTATAAGAAGATTCGAAGCCATAAAGTTATTTCTAGCCTATGCAACATTCAAATAATTTAAAGTATATCAGATGGATGTCAAGTCAGCATTCATGAATGGAGAGTTGAAGGAAGAAGTCTACATAGAGCAGCCTGAAGGATTTACTTTATCAGACAAACTAGATATGGTATGCAAATTGAAGAAAGCCCTTTATGGACTGAAGAAAGCCCCTAGAGCATGGTATGAAACAATAGATGGTTACTTGACTAAGATTGGATTCAAGAAAGGAGCAACAGATTGTAACTTATTGATAAGATAGACACCTGAAGGATTATTACTAGTTGCTATTTTTTTTTATGACATTATTTTTGGTGGTAATGAAAAGCTTAGTGCAGAATTTGCTAAAGAAATGTAGAGAGAATTTGAATTGAGCATGATTGGACCTATCAAGTACTTTTTGGGAGTGAATGTCCAACAGATAGACAAAGGTATTTTCATTAATCAGTCTAAGTATGTGAAAGAAATATTAAAGAAGTTCAAGATGGATGATTGCAAGCTAGTAAGTACCACTATGATAATAGGAAGAAAGATTTCAAAAGAATATAATTCTACAGTAGTAAACATAACCCTATATAAGTCTATGATTGGTAAACTCATATATCTTACTCAATCTAGACTAGATATTTCTAATGCAGCTGGTATTGTTGGAAGATTTGTAGAAAAACCTAAAAAATATCATCTCATGGTAGTAATGAGGATATTTAGATAATTGAAAGGAACTATAGACTATAGATATTTAGATATTTTTCTTAATTCCAAGAATGTAGAAATTCATGTGTATACAGATGCAGATTGGGCAGGTTGCATGGATGATGCAAAGAGTACCTCAAGAGGAGCAGTATTTCTTTGAGACAGACTAGTTACTTGGACAAGCATGAAGAAAAATTGTATTTCTTAGTCCACAATAGAAGTAGAGTATGTAGCAGCAACATAAATTTTTTTTACAGTTGTGTGGATCAAGAAAATGATAAAGGATTTTGGAAATCAGATTGACTACCCTATTGTTATTCATTGTGACAACACTAGCACTATCAATATGTCAAAGAACCTTGTGATGCATGCAAAGAAAAAATACATTGAGATAAAATATCACTTCCTAAGAGAGAAAGTTTTAGAGAAAGAAGTAAAATTGAATTATGTGAGCAAAAAAGAACAACTAGAAGCCATATTCACAAAGCCTTTACCGAAGGATACATTTGAGAATCTCAGGGAGAAGTTAGGAGTAATTCCCTTCCCTGGATCTGATTAGAGTTTGTAGTAGTGCATCAATCCTAAGTGGCTGATGAATGGTTCACTACTCTACTTCAAGAGTAGTACCTATGCTTATTTTTTTTGGTGCCCTTTTCCATTGATGTCAAAGGGGGAGTGAGTATATAGTCATGAAAAACAAAAATAGTTGTTTTAATCTAGAAAGAGGGAGTATATTATAGAGAGGGGAAGTATGTAGTAGTAAGGGGATTATATAGAAGTTAATATTTAGAGCATTCAGTAGTAGTTGGAGGATTCATCCTTAGGGGAGTTTTGTTGAGGAAATGGAGAAAGTTATAAAATAATCACACATTTGGATTGGTGGTGTTTTTCATTCCATATGTTTCCATCAATGCCAAAGGTGGGAGATTGTTTGATATTTTCTAGCAAGCCAGTGTTGACTGTATGTTTATCATTGATGACAACATATAGTAAGAATCATGTTTTGAAGTCTTATGGAGAGAGCCTTGAGCATATGTTTCTTAGATATGTTATCAACATGATATCATAGATGTAGAGGTTGATTCTGAGTGCAGATAGTTGTGTATTTGAGTGTATCAATAGAGTTTTGTATGATATATTCGGTATGGTAATGATGGAGCCTTGTGAATTTATATTTATGTTGTAGACATGTTTATGATGCTATGTTCATGGATGTGGAGTTAGTGGTGTAGTTGAAGTTGAATTATATTGTTTCTATTTTCCAGTTATAGTTTCTTGAGTTTATCTAATGGAGCTCACAATGTTTATATTGTTTTAGTAGCTGCACCTATCATTTTGATATGCATGTTTGGTTTCATGTTTGGTGATGAGTTAATAATTTTTGGTTAAAAGTGCATAATGTATTTCAATATGAGAATAAATTTTTAGTTAATTTGGTGGAGCCGACTATGTGAAGTGATGCGTCTACTCATATTGAGTTCTATGGTCCTATTTTGTTTTGCATGCTTAGTATAGCCTTTAGAAATGTTATTGAAGAGTTATATTGTTTCTCTTTTATTATTTCAAGGAAGTTCTAATAGGCTGACTTGATTATATCATTTGGAGAAAGATACTTATAGCTAGTCAGTTGTGATTGCTAAGAGTGATTGTGATTATGAGAGTAGAGCAGAAGATGCGAATGTATTGAGACAATCATCAATTGAAGATCTATGTGAAGAAGAAGAGAGTATATGACATTCATTGGAACTAATCAAGATAAAAAGTCTAGATTCCAACTCACCAAGATCTAGATATAGTGTATATCTATTACACAAAAGGTTGCAACCTTCACCATTTGAGTAGTGTGCTCTTGGATAGTGTGTCCTCACCTTTAACAAGGTTAATTATAGAAGACTCCTAATAGGGTCTGACCTTTGACCAGTTCACTGTACTTCATGCATTGTAAAGATCAACTCCTAATAGGGTTGTAAGATCTTCTAACAAGGATCATTATACTCTAGTACAGTTTATAGTGGGTGATAATTCCCACTAGGGGTTTTACCTATTTGGGTTTCCCCATAACTAGAATTGTGGTATTGTGTTAAGTGTTATCTTATTGTGTATATGCTTAATGTTCTTCTATACTTAATTTGATAAAGAATTGAATCTTGTAGATAATTGATTCAACCCCCCCTCTTAGTTATCTCTTGGGAATATTCCTAATATATGCTCTATCCACCATGGCATGCCATGTAATGGTTTGCATCCCCTTGTGCTTGTGCATTCTTCCAAGACTCACACACACTTCTAGTCTTCAATCTAAAAATGTGACTGCTAGAGATATGGCACAAATGATGGCCAACTTGGCATTCCCACCAAGAGATTCTTGCAACAAAAATGTTAACCTTGAGTCATGATATGGAATATGTCTCTGCTTTTCTATTTGTGAAACTTCTATGAGAATTTTGATCAAATTCCCAAGCTGTGAAAATGAACGGTTAATGTTTCTTTCTTCCTTTAACCTCTCTCTAGCAACACCTGTCAATCTTTGGCATTCTGATCTAGCAAGGGCTAAAAGATTAATTCTACTAGTTCTCAAACTATACACACCATCTGAGAGGCTCTTGCATCAAGATTGAAGCACACAAGTGAACACACTATGAGAATGAGAGCTTTCAACATTATACTTGTTGCACCAACTCTCTTGTTCACAAGTCCTCAGAGAGTGATTTGTGTTACATCAGCTATACTGAGGACATATTCCTCTATCAGATTTTCCACATAAACACCTATCTTCACATCTTCCCTTATTTGGAGATTCTTTTGATTTGGCTCCAAGAGATCTATAATTTGTTCATTATAAATCTCTAGGAAAGAACAACGACATTGATAGAAAAGTTTCCTATCAACATTCGTACTTACTTCCTCTTCGATTCGAGAAAAAAATTTCTCAAATACATGATGATTGAGACCCTAGTCTTTGTTTGGGAATTTGTCTCTACTTGAATCAAATTTTGGCCCCCACATGCTGTATTTTTTTGTTAGGAATGGGAACACTAAGAGGGGGGGGGGGGGGTGAATTAGTGTTCACTATATTCAATCTTTTTACTTTACTCTTGAAACTTAACTTGATTGTTTAAGTACTGAAATAAACATCAATGTAAACAAGATAGACAATCACAACACATAATACCAATATGATTATAGGGAAATCCAAATAGATAAAAACCTTGGTGGGAATTGACACCCACTAAGAACTATACTAGTGTCTTATGATCCTTGTTAGAAGATCTGCAACCTTGTTAAGAGTTGTTCTTTACAATGCTTTTAGTATAGTGACCTGGTCAAGGGTCAAAACCTGTTAGGAGTCTTTTACAATAACCTTGTAAGGGGTGGGGACATACTATCCTAGAGCTCACTACTCAAGTGGTGAAGGCTATAGCCTTCTGATATCAGATACACACTATATCTACTGGATGAATTGGTGCTGTGACACTGCTTGTCAGATCAGTTCCTTTGATGCACTGATGCTTCAAACTCTTGTAAAGCTCTACAACATACTGACTACTCTTTTTATACTTCTTCTCTTCTCTACTTTCTCTATATTCATCTTTCTTTTAAATTACCAAGGCACATGCCATATTTATATGCAATTACAAAACAATTAACTAGGTTGACCCTTTAATCGAATACATACAATGCTTCCAAGGGAATTGACTCAAGCCTGTTTACAAACAAAGATGTTTACATGTCGACTACCTAATTACAATAGGCACATAGCCTTTACAAAACATTATTATAACCACTAATCAAAATATAAACAGTTGGTTGCATACTCTATTTTGTTATGGCATTCACTAGATGTACCTCTTCATCTGTCTTTATCTTCATCATACTATCTCATCTGATCATGTGCTCTTAGAATTAGCATGGATACATACTTACAAGCTTAACTTAAAGGGTGCATACCATAGCTAGGTCATACGCATGTGCATTGATGCTCTAGTCTTTTGGTGCTCTGCTAACTATCCAGTCTTCTATACTTAGCCATATTTTGACCTTGTGATAAAGTGCGCCGACTCCAAAACTCTATATGACTTTGTTTCCATAATGAAAACTCTAAATATAGTCATATACTATAGTATAGTCAACTTTCCAACAATCTCCCCCTTTTTCATTAATGGCAACAAAGGAATATGGTGAAGTTACTAATTGTACCCTTATATAAAATTCTTTCTAACTTATATCTCCCTTTATACTCTATACTATAATTCTTTGATATATCATATATGATACTCCATATTCTATATACAATACTCCCCCTTTGACATTAATGACAAAGGTGCTCAAAAAAATGTATCTACAAGTACTTACAATGTTAGGACATCCGAATATGCTATCTACAAGTTTTGGATCTCTTGTTTGCAAAATGCTATTAGTACATTGACAATTTGTAGATGCGCGCATAAGGCATATTGTTGCTTTTCCATATTCTCCAAGTCTATACTCAAACCTTGATCATATTTGACCATAGTGGCATCGATCTCCTTGCTGTTCTGATTGAGTATATCTAGAGAGGGTGCAAGAGCATTCTTGAGTTGTGTTTTTCTTGCCCTTATTTTAGACATCTCCTTCTTAGCCTTTTCTATCTTGTCTATCTACCCCTGGTACACATTATTGCACATGTTCACATTGGTGGAGGGATCTTCCACTGATTTCCTTACATTGTCTATCATTGCTTCTGCCTCCTAGATTTTCTTGAAGTGATCACCAGTCAACTTATCTTGGTTCATACAATCAACAATGATCTTCCTTCCCTTAGCTGTAAATTCCTTCAAGGATGCTTGAACAATCTTCAATGAACTAAGGTCAAGTGTAAAGTTTCCATTTAGTTCACTCAATATTTTTTTCATGTATTTCTCTTCTGCAACTTGGGATGTAGATTCTTCCAAGCTAGAAAAGTTTGCTTTGAAGTTTGTCAATATTGTACTCACATCATCAACTAAATAAAACTGAGACACTTTCTTGTCTGAAGGTAGCAAGTTGTTTAGAATGTTGACTGATTCAACAAATAGATGATTCCTCATCACTTTCTTCTCTTTTTATTTCTCCATGGCTAGGACACTGATCTTAATCAGGTCTTATTCTCCCCAAGAATCTATATTTGAGGTGTTTGGTGTCAAACCTGTCAATGATGATGTTGAGGGTAAGGGTGTGATAGGAGTGTTGTCTATTAGTTCTTGTTTTGTCTTCATAGGTATTTCAATAGATGGATCATCTATTGGTTCACTTCTTTTTACCTCTTCTTCTCCTTTCTCCTCTTCTACCTTTTCTTCCTCTTTTTCTATCTCTTTTTCTATCTCCTTCTCTTCTTCTTCACCTATTAGATCTTCTATTAGTACTTCTTCTTGTAGCTTGCATGAATTGCCACTGCATAGAGTTTCAACCTCTTGTGTGCTCAAAAAAGATTCCTCAAAATTATCCAATTCATTGTCTATGGCTGCCATTGCAATCTCTACATTATCAATAATGATAGTGTTATCTTTTTGTGTCTCAATTATGGATGCATACTTTATTGCCTCTGTAGGTGTTACCACTATAGGCATTGGATCCTAAGGATGTGTTATTGGTACATTTTTAGTCTCTACCACCTTGGCTTCATTAGAGGGCACTTGTGTTGTGGGAGTAGTAGGTGGATACATGTTTCTATTCAAGAAAACTTTCTCAAAAGCTTTCTCTATCTCTTTGGCTATCAACTCAAAGTTTTTGTCCATTATGTGTAGTGTTCTTAGCTTTGTTCTTAGATACAGCTTCACCAGATCTAACAATAGTGTTTTCTCTTCTAAGGAACACACAGGGATGCTTTCATCTAGAATATTTTCCCTTATTCTAAGATCTTCTTCAATATCCTATTTCTTGAATGATTCCAAGATATTCCAAACACTGTTTGAAATGACTGTCTTAAGTTCTAGGACTATCTTCTTGAATTTTAGCAGGTGTTTGATTATCATTCCAAGGATTTTTGATTTGTCAATCTCACTATATTTCTCATAGAATTTTCCTATTTGATCTATTCTTCCTTCACCAACAATCCTTATTCTTAAAACTTGAAGACTAGGTCTGAAGTCTACCTGCGGAGGTGCTTGAGTGTTCTTTTTCTAACTTCTTCTTGCCCATGAGGATAGGTGACTTGTACCAAATTCCTTCTTCCTCTTTGCTATTATCTTATACTTAGGAGGTGATGTTAGGCCAATTGTATCTTTGGGTGTAGGAAGAATAACATATGTTTTACCTTGTTTATCCTTTGTGTCATCAGTCTTTTCAATCTTGATTTTCTTCATTTCGGGATCATCTTTCTCAGCTTCCACTATGGATGCACTCTCAATCTCCGAAGCTATCTTTGATTATATTTCTTTGTTAAGATCTTCTTGAGTCACACCATGAATTCAGAGTATCTCAAATGTAATCTTAGAGGCTTTCCTCTTAGTTTCTGCATTGTTTAGAACTGCATTAACTTCCCTTGTCTTTTCTTCATAAGTTCCCCATCTAGGTTCATTAGGGTCCTTAGGATCTGATAGTAATACTTGTGCATATGATTATAGGATTGGTTCTTCTACTTCATAACCAAGTGGATGAATCCACTTTTTTTCTAGGCTTAATTGCTTCCATGCATGTTATGTTAGTTTCTACCATAAAAAAAATGTTCTCTTTGTATTTCTCAACTATGCTTTCTAGTATCCTGAATCTCATCTGCATTTTGATCCTGAATGTCTTCAATTCTAGCTCCATGTAATATTTCAATGAACTATCAGTAGATTCCTTAAGAGATATGTGATGCATTGTAGGCATACTTTTGTCTAAGTATAAATTTGATACCTTTCCAAGTATATGGAAGTACATGTAGATGATTAAAGACCCAAACCTGAATATTTTGGTCTTATAATGCTTGATGGCTTTGATATTATCAATTAATTATGCACGCAAGATCTCACACAAATGGAACTCTCCATTTTCTGTCACAAGTTTGATTGCTGCAAGAATAATGGCTACGGACACACTATTCACCCTGTTGGTGTGCTGAAATCTGTAACCTAGTATCATGGACATCAATTTGATGTCTTTCTCTTCAATAGGCTCAATTGTCATACCACGCCTATCACTTTTGGACTTAAAATCCTATTTAACTAATTTCCTTACATCCTTTCCTACTGGAAGAATGATGCTTGTCTTAGAAAGACCTATAATTTCATGAATAAGATCTCTTGTGATTTTTACTGGGACTTCCCCTATCCAAAATAGGTCATCATGGATTCTACTTAGTAGGATCTATTAGGAATAGTCCCAAGAGATAACTGAGAGGTGGGGGTGGTGAATCAGTTATCTAAAAGTTTCAATTCTTTATCCAATTAAGTATACTTAAACACAAAGCATAAACACAATGAAAGAAAACTTGAACACAACACCAATATTTTGGTTACAGGGAAACCCAAATAGGTAAAAACCCAGGTGGAAATTGACACCCACTAATAATCTTCACTAGTGTATTATGATCCTTGTTAGAAGATCCTTAACCCTGTTAGTAGTTGTCTTTACAATGTGTTAGGAATAGTCCCAAGAGATAACTAAGAGGGGGGGGAGTGAATTAGTTATCTAAAAGTTTCAATTCTTTATCTAATTAAGTATACTTAAAAATAAAACATAAACAAAATGAAAGAATACTTGAACACAACACCAATATTTTGGTTATGGGGAAACCCAAATAGGTAAAAACCCTAGTGGGAATTGACACCCACTAATATTCTATACTAGTGTATAATGATCCTTGTTAGAAGATCCTTAACCCTGTTAGGAGTTGCTTTACAATATATTTAGTACAATAGACCTAGTCAAGGGTCAGACCCTATTAGGAGTCTTTTACAATCAACCCTATTAGGGGTGAGGAGGCACTGTCTGAGAGCACATTGCTCAAAGGAGTGAAGGCTACAACCTTATATTTAACAAATACACACTATATCTGGATCTTAGTGAACTGCGCTTTGACCTTCTATCTAGATTAGTTCCAATGTATAGCACAAATAATTTACTTGGTCACATAGACCTTCTTCTAATGGCTCAACACTTCGCACACTCTGCTCTATTCTTCACAAACTATGATCCACACTCAAGAAATCATAAATGACTACCTATAAATATCTTTCCTCTAAATGATATAATCAATTCAACCTATTAGAACCACCTTAAAATCATATTAGAGAAGCCATAACAAGCTCCAATAATAATTTAGTCAACTCTATTAAGCTCGCAACACATTCTAGGACCTGTCCATTAAGATAATTGTAGACGCACGCTACACACTATCGGCTCTACCAAAACAATTAGATCTTTTTCCTCGAGATGAATTATCTTATGTACTCTTAACCAAACCTTCCTAACTCTTTTCTAAGCACTAATATAAGGGTGCATACCAAAATGATAGGTGCAACTCCAGATCCAATATAATCTATGTCAGCTCTTGTGAACAAACACAAGAAACTACCACTGGTGAATAGCGACTACATAAATTCACTTCTACTAATCATCAGACTCTATGTCCATGAATGTAACATCACTAACATGTCTTCATCACATATCCAAATGCACAAGGCTCCATGATAATTGTACAGACAATCATACGAAGAACACTGCTTGTTACTCTGTCAGGAACACTGCTGATACAAGCTACTGTATAACTATCTGTACTAATAGTTAACCTCTGCACCCATGATATCATGATCATAACATGTCCATGCTATATATACTAAAAGCTTACTACATAATTCTTCCATGCATGCTACTTGTTAGTCCATTTTCCTGTCAATGCAAAATCTTGTGAAAATGGCCTGTTCCCTGCAAATGTTTGTCATGTTGTCCTGCCATGCCTGCAAGTCATAGTTTTAATGTGTGATGAAAATACACTTGATTTCATGTTGTACAATATTAGCCCTATGTTATTCCATGTGTCACCTTACTTCAGTCCAAATCACATCTCCTAAATCACAAAATCCAGAAAGTTATTCAAGTTCTAAGGTCTGTAGGAAAATATTTTTAGAATCTGCCATAGTGTCGAAAACCCACAATGTTTTTGAAAATCCATGATGTTTTCGGACTATGTGAAAAACTTCATTTTTTTTCACCTTATGCCTTCCAGATTTTGTGTGCTTATCTTTTGGCATCAAAAACCCAGTGTGTTTTTGATCTTTTCCGTCAAAAACCCTGTGTGTTTTCGACCTCATAGTTTCCTATTTGCTGGCATTCCCTAACTGCACAAGTGTGATGGATGGTGGGTCCAGGTATGCAGGCTCTTCTTAATTAGTTGTTGCATGGCCGCATGTCAGACTTTTCTGACATGTGATCATGCAACCACTTACCACCTGTCCATGTGGGTCCCAATTCTTCTCAGTTTCCAGGTGTGGTCAAAGCTCAGACATAATCAGTGGTTGTCATATGTTCACATGGTAAAGATGCACGATGTTTATCCTTCACAATTTTGTGATAGCCATTCAATTTTCTTGTATGGGAATGCAGTGGGACCTATCTGCTCAGTGGCACTAATGTGTCAATTTTCTATTGGTTGGTTGCGATGAGTTGAATTTCATGTCAATGGGGCCCGGTGTTAGAGATGTAAGATCTATAGTTGGTGTATGATCACATGGAATATTCTCACCCCATGCAATCATGCACCCACCATTCGATTGGATGCTGATGGGTTTGTTCGCAGTGGAGCCATTTGAGCTGAGGTGTCATCACTTGATCCAATGAGCTGGGTGATGATTTGGACTTGTCAGTGGGCCCAATATTTCTTAGGCAGAATGACAATGCAGAAGAGATCTACGGTTGTCACATGATCGTGAGGAATATTCCTCTCCTTTGCGATCATGCGACTGTTAGAAAGTAAAGATCCCCAAGATAACTGAGAGTGGGGGGGGGGGGGTTGAATCAATTATTAGATAATTTATCCATTCAACAGCTTTAAACAATATAATCAATGTACTGATCAACCATAGAAAGATAATCATACACAATTGCATAATAACACAAGATATGTTAACTAGGGAACCTCTTGAAAAGAGTAAACCCCGGTGGGAATGATGCCCACAAAATGATGCACTAATATGAAAGCTCTTTGTTAGAGGATGGACCTTGTTAGGAGTCTTATGAAATATATTTAGTACATATAAATCCCTATTAGGAGATTTTGAATCCTTATTAAAAGATTCTAACCCAGTTAAGAGTTTATGGAAGACAGAAGGACCCACTGCCCAAACAGCTTCAAGGAAAGATCTCTAAACCCACTATCCAAAAGATCTTAGAATTATTCAATAGAATAATATGAAATATATTACCTCCTTCACACTGTGCCAAAACTGCACTCTTTGCTACACAAGATCACAATTCCAGATCTCTGTACTCATAAGTCTTCCTTCATCACTGAATTAGCTCTTTTCTTCACTTCATGCATATATTTGCATCACAATCTTCATAGTACACACTAAAATAAAGAAAAAATTCCTTCTTATATACCAAACTCAAATAATTACAAATGAATCGGTCCTCAATTACAAAATAATAAATTCTACACGCTACACACAGAATTCACATAAAACTGTCAGCTTCCAGTTACTGTAACTTTCTCCAAACATATCCTCAAAGTTTGTGCTATGAACCACATCATCATTAATGAGTCTCCAACATCCCTTTAGCTATACAAAATTAGATTCCATCCCAGCTAAGAGATATCCTCCGATTTCTGAACATCGCTACACAGAAACACTGTCTAAATACTGCTTTCACCAAAATGCTCATAATTCTTACAAATGAATGAATTTCTTTTTGCACTATTAACCATAGGTTAATAACACACCAAAGAAAATACCATCAACTATGAAAAATATAATCTACAATACAACATGTGTGCAAAACAAAACTATACCTACTTTCCTGCTAATATCCAGAATATCATTGTGTTGACATCAATGACAATCCAAGTCATGAATGCAACAACAACTGCTACAGAATGACTGCCAAAACACTTTGCATTCATTCCTAACAATCTCCCCCATTGGAATTGATGGCAACATAGATGAAAAACATCCAATGTTCCAAAAATCCAATACTGCAAAATATCAAATCAATCCCTATTGACATCAATGACAGAAATTCTATCACTAAGTCAACAACAACTTAATGTCAAAAGACACTTTTTAGAAGAATACAATAAAAAGAGTCCTCATGACTCAACTCATAAACTCCCCCATAGAGGAAGTTCCAACATCCAATCTAGAAGAAAGATAGGGCTCATATACCACTGGAGGGATGCAATCATCTGCATCAATTCTCAAAAATAGGTTGGGGCATAACCCCAAGCATACCTCTTAGATACACAAATGTATCCTTAGGTAAAGGCTTTTAAATATATCTACTATCTGCTCCTTTGTACTTATGTACTCCAATCTTACTTCTTTTTCTGTAACTTTCTCTCTTACAACATGATACTTGATCTCAATATGTTTAGTCTTAGAATGTAAAATAGGATTTTTTGACATACTCACTATACTGATGTTATCACAATGTATAACAACAGGCTCATCAAAATTTATTCCAATATCTTTCAACATCTGCTTCATCCAAATAATCTGATTACAATTATTTGCTGTTGCAACATATTCTACTTTTACTGTGCTTTGTGAAGTACAATTCTGCTTCTTACTTAGCCAAGAGACCAATTTACCTCCAAGAAAAAAGGCTCCACCACTGGTGCTTTTCTTGTCATCAATGTTGCCTCCCCAATCTACATCAGTATAGGCACATAAAGTAAAATCATTATAATTCTCATACCATAATCCATAATCCATTATTCCTTTAAGATATCTCAGTATCCTCTTTACTGCTGGATAATGTGATTCTCTAGGTTCTACTTGAAATCTTGCTACAATCCCCACTGAATGTGATATATCAGGTCTTGTATGTGTCAAGTACTGCAATCCTCCAATCATAGATCTGTACTTTTTTTGCTCAACTGCTGGTGTCTCATCTTTGCTAGATAACTTATGTCCGATTACCATAGGTGTTCCAACAGGTTTAGAATCTTCCATTCCAAATATTTTCAATAATTCATTTAAATACTTAGTTTTACTTACAAATATACCTTCCTTGCTTTGTGTTATCTGTAATCCCAAAAAATATTTCATTTCTCCAATCATGCTCATCTCAAATTTAGTCTTCATTTCATCTGCAAATTTGTCACTAGCTTCATCTTCTCCTCCAAAAATAATATCATCAACAAATATAACTATAACCAACAAACCATTCTCAATTTCTTTTGTGTATAAGTTACTATCTTTTGTTCCTTTTATAAATCCCAATTTCAATAAATACTTATCCAATCTTGCATACCAAGTTCTAGGTGCTTGTTTTAATCCATATAAAGCTTTCTTTAACTTACATACCATATCTCCTTCTTGTTTCAAAGGAAAACCTTCAGGCTGCTCAATGTAGACTTCTTCTTCCAATTCACCATTCAAAAATGCTGACTTCACATCCATCTAATACACTATGAATTTCTTGTAAGTTTCATATGCTAGAAACATTCTCACTGCTTCAAGTTTGGCCATAGGTGCAAAAGTTTCTTCATAGTCAATTCTTTCTTGTTGTGAATATCCTTTACATACCAATCTTTTTTTTTTTTTTATCACTTCTCCTTATTCATTCATCTTGTTTCTGAGTACCCACTTTGTTCCAATCACATTCTTGTCTTCAAGTCTAGGGACCAATTCCCATGTCTTATTTTTTTCAATCTGCTCTAGTTCTTCTTTCAATGCATTGATCCAATGTTCATCTTCACAAGCTTCATTAAGTGTCTTAGGTTCAATTTGAGAAATAAAACATAAATGTACCTTATTTTGAGTCAAAACTCCTCTATCTAAACTTCCAATAACTTGCTCAATAGGGTGATGTCTTGAAGTATACCTGTTAGGTTTCATAGTTACTAATCTTGTTTCGACTATAGATTCTTCTGTGCTTTCTTTTCTATTTTCTTCTCTGTTTCCTTCTTTATCTTCTTCAGTATGACTTTCATTCAGCAGATCACTGTTAGCTTCAAAAAATAATTCTGCATTTTCAATGTTAGGCTGAGGTTGTGCTTCTCCATCAGATTCATAATCAAGCATTCTTTCCTAAATTTTAAACTTCTCATCAAATTTTACATTTTCACTTTCAACAATAGTCTTAGTTCTTTTTTTATAACATCTATATGTTTTTCTTTTTAAAGAATATCTGAGAAATATTCCTTCATCACTTCTAGGATCAAACTTTCCTATATCATCATCTCTCTTAATATAACATTTACTTCTAAAAATTCTAAAATACTTAACTGAGGGTGTATGTCCAAATGATAATTCATAAGGTGTCTTGTTTGTATCTGCTCTGATTTGTACTTTGTTCATAGTGTATACTGCTGTGTTCACTGCTTCTCTCCAAAAAGTCTTAGCCAAATCATTTTTAAACAAAATAGCTCTTGCTGCTTCAGTTATTGACCTATTCCTTCTTTCTGCAATACCATTTTGTTCTGGTGTTCTAGGGGCTGAAAGTTATCTCTTAATGCCATTCATTTCACAAAAAGTGTTAAACTCTCTAGATGTAAATTCACCACCTCTATCAGATCTTAGACACTTAATCTTCATTCCAAATTCATTCTCAATTTTGCTTTTCATGATCTTAAATTTATCAAATGCTTCAGATTTTTCTTTCAAAAATGCAATCCACATCATTCTTGTAAAATCATCAACAAGAATCATAAAATACCTTTCACCATAGAATCCTCTAGTCCTAGTAGGACCACTCAAGTCTGTATGAACAATCTCCAACTTCTCTGCGGATGTGAACTTATTGGGAAATGAACTCCTTTTCTACTTTTCCATCATACATTCTTTGCAAATCATGTTAGTAGGTTTCATAATTCTAGGTAAATCTCTTACCGTAAGTGTAGTGCTCACCTTGACAATATTATCAAAGTTTATATGACAAAACCTTTTATGCCATAACCAACTATCATCAATCCTAGTTATCAAACATGTCATCTTAGTAGGATTCAACTGAAATACATTACCTCTGGTTCTGGATCCTTTTCCAATCAGATTTTCATCTTTATCTTTTATCACACAAGATTTCTCAGAAAACCAAACTTGATAACCCTTATTAGCCAATTGTCCAACGCTTAGTAGATTATGTCTTAGTCCATCAACAAAGTAAACATCATTAGTGTTAGTCTTTCCATCAAGAGTAATAGATCCTATACACTTAATCAAACAAGGTGCATTGTTACCAAGCCTAACAATTCCTCCATCATAATTATCTAACTTAACAAACTTTCTTTTATCTCCAGTCATATGATGTGAATAACCACTGTCTATAATCCAATCAAATTTCTTTTCAACTTGTGAAACTAATGCTTTTTCTTCCCTTTTATCAGATTTAGAACTTTCTTCTTTAATTGCTACAAATCCTATTTCCTCAAAGTTATCATTATCACTATCACTTAAATGTTTTTCAATTCCTACTTCAAAATCTTCATCATTTGCATAATAACATTCTTTAGATCTCCTAGGTTTAAAGTTGCTTCTATACTTCTTAACTCTTTTAGGACATTTAGATGGAAAATGACCATATTCTTGACAAGTCCAACATTTAAAGATTTTCTTACCATCTGGTTCTCTTTTTACAAGTAATGCAATACCTTCTTCAATCTTCTTATCTTCCTCAGATCTAGTACTGCTGGCATAATCTCTATTCACACTAGTACTTCTTGTAGGTCTAATGCTAAGAGCACTGAATGCTATTTCCATTCTAGGTAGCTCTCATGATAATCTCAAGTTCATCTCTACTATTTCTAATCTTCCAAGAAGAGTCTCTCTTGAAAATTTTGATGTACAAGGTATCACTTGTTCAATCATCTGCGTTGTCTGTTTGAATACTGGTGTGAAAGTTCTCAAAATTTTCCATATCACTTCATTCTCTATCTTATCACCTCCACAAGACTTTATTCCTGTCACAATCTCAGACATCCTACCAATATAGCTTCTAATAGATTCATCTTCCATCATTCTAATATCTTCAAATGCACAAATCCAATTATGTAATCTAGCCTTCTTTGCATGTTCATCACCTTCAAAAGTAGAATGTAAAGCTTTCCAAATTGCATGAGATGTTTTCAAACATCTTACCTGACTATGTTCATTCTCTAGTAGTGCTGATAAAAGTGCTTCTCTTGCAAGTATGTTACACATGAATAGATCTAGTTCATCTTTAGTTCCTACCTCTAGATTGTCTTCCTCAATGATAGTCTTCTCATTCTTTGTAATCAACCAATAACTTGGTCCTAAACACAATAGATGTGTCTTCATCTTTTCTTTCCAACTGTCAAAATTTACTCCATCAAACTTAGGGCTTTCTTTTCTCAAATTCACCATGGATCTCCTTAAGTTGTTAAACTTTTCTTTCAAGGACCTGCTGCTCTGATACCAATTGTTAGAAAGTAAAGATCCCCAAGATAACTGAGAGGGGGGGGGTGATTTAGTTATTAGATAATTTATCCATTCAACAACTTTAAACAATATAATCAATGTACTGATCAACCATAGAAAGATAATCATACACAATTGCACAATAACATAAGATATGTTAACTAGGGAACCTCTTGAAAGGAGTAAACCCCGGTGGGAATGATGCCCACAAAATGATGCACTAATATGAAAGTTCCTTGTTAGAGGATGGACCCTGTTAGGAGTCTTAAGAAATACATTCAGTACATATAAATCTTTGTTAGGAGATTTTGAATCCCTGTTAAAAGATTCTAACCCGGTTAAGAGTGTATGGAAGACAGAAGGACTCACTGCCCAAACAGCTTGAAGGCAAGATCTCTGAACCTACTATCCAAAAGATCTTAGAATTATTCAATAGAATAATATGAAATATATTACCTCCTTCACACTGTGCCAAAACTACACTCTGTGCTACACAAGATCACAATTCCAGATCTCTGTACTCGCAAGTCTTCCTTCATCACTGAATTAGCTCTTTTATTCACTTCACGCATATATTCACATCTCACTCTTCATAGTACTCATTACAATAAGGAAAAAATTCCTTCTTATATACCAAACTCAAATAATTACAAATGAGTCTGTCCTCAATTACAAAATAATAAATTCTACACGCTACACACAAAATTCACATAAAACTATCGGCTTCCAGTTACTATAACTTTCTCCAAACATATTCTCAAAGTTTACACTATGAACCACGTCATCATTAATGATTAGCCAAGATCCCTTTAACTGTGCAAAATTAGATTCCATCCCAGCTAAGAGATATCCTCCAATTTTCAAACATCGCTACACAGAAACACTGTCTAAACACTGCTTTCACCAAAATGCTCATAACTCTTACAAATTAATGAATTTCTTTTTGTGTTGTTAACCATAGGTTAATAAAAAACCAAAGAACATACCATCAACTATGCAAAAGCCAATCTACAATACAACATGTGCGCAAAACAAAACTGTACCTACTTTCCTGCTAATATCCAGAATATCACTGTGTTGACATCAATGACAATCCAAGTCATGAATGCAACAACAACTGCTATAGAATGACTGCCAAAATACTTTGCATTCATTCCTAACAGTGACCACCATCTGATCTTCTCAAAAGGTAAGGATTTTTTTGGTGGTGGGTCTAGTGTTAGGTGTTCCAGAGATGGAAGCTTTTCATTGGTCGACGGGTTTGTGACAAGGCATGCGACAAGGTAAAGCGGGTGAGGTGGCCGTCTTGTTGCCTTGTCACATGATCAAAAGGGCCATCTTTTGGCCATGTGATCATGTGACAAGGGTGTCACGTTGGCAAGTAGCAGCGGTAGTTATGCTGGTGGTTAAAGTTGATGGGTTGTCCCATGTTTGCATAGCCTGTCTCTGTGCTATACGATCATGCGACAACTATTGTATGTCACCATTGTGGAGTTAACCTGAGATGTTTGGATGGGTTAAAAACATAAAGCCCACGAAGTATGAAGATTTAACAGTGGGGATATAAAGTTGATCCCAGTTTAAATTGTGACCGCTGATTCACTGCTGGCACCGTAAGATTGACCGTTGGTTTTCAAATTCAAACTTTTGAGAGGGTTTCAAGTGATAGGAAGTACCAAAATTGAATGCTTGCATGGCTAAATTTGGTGGGAATGATCTCACTGACTGTGTAGTGTGGTCCAAAGAAGCCATGTGGCTGATTTGCAGAGGTTGTTTTGTACCTAGTGGGGTATGTTTTTGAGCTTGAGAAGCTTTTTGCAAGTGGTGATTTGACTATTTTTCATGGTAATTTTTGGTAATTCATGGTTTCCTATGTTTCCTGCCCCTGCATTAAATTTTTGATGAAATTTTGATTGGTGTGGTGGGTGAAACCCTAGCCCTAGCTATTTGTACCTTGTTGCAACCTGTTTTGGGTTTCCAAGGCAGCTAGTGGTATAAATTGTAGAAATTTTGACTTTGTAAGGGTTCCAGCTTTGAAGTTTTGAAGTGTTCCTAGTCCTAGATCCAAGATTGTAATACTTTTGCATTCAGTATTCTATTGATGATAGAGAAAAAGTTGCAAGTCTAAGCTGTAATTTGCAAGCTTGACTCCTCTGGATTGATTGTTTACACTTAAGGATTCTTCATACTTAATACAAGTACATGACTCTTATCTCTCCTTTGTGTCAACTTAGATAGATTTTAAACTTTCTATTCCTTTGCATATTGTTTTATATATGTGTATTCATTCTTGAGTTCTAATCTAGGATTAGATGAAATGATGCTTTAGATGGGACATAGATCTATCTTATTGTCTATGTAAGGATATCTCATAAGTAGTAAAGGGGATTGTAGGTGTGTTTATGGCTTGGAATCTTAGCTATTGTCTAGTGTGTGTAGCATTCATGTTCTAGGAGATCTTGCCTAATGGATGAGGCACTAGCCTAAATGATTATCTCTTTATCAAAAAATACTGATTGTTGTTGTTATGATCCCAAAAGCATAAGTTAAGAACCATCCTTTTAAGTTTTGAGTATTTGGTTGTATGTGGTTCTACCCATAGGAATGGAGAGTCAATGATTGTGTGGTTAACACTTAGTACTTTCTTACTATCCTATTATCTATTATTCAAACCTAGTTCTTGGTGTATGAAGTATATTTTATACTAGGTTAGGTGCACCCGCTTTGGTTTTGTAGAGCTAGAAGCAGAAGAGGGCATATTAAGTCCCTATAGTTGGTCTAGTTGCCTTGCAGAGCTCCCACACTTGGAACTAACCATTCCTAATATCAGTCTCAAGGTACATTGGCAGTGTTTTAGAGCATAAGCATCATTTTGGACACCAACAAGATGGTGACTCTGCTAGGGAGAGTCTAGAATAGAGTCAGAAATAAAAATCAAGCATTTGCAAAATTTTCTCCCCTAGTTGTGAGTGGTGGCTCTGAAATATTTGTTTGATCAGTGCACTCCCTGATAAATAGTGTATAAATCCTGGTTAAGTTTTGGTTGACTGAAAGAAGAAACACAAAGACAAGTGAAACATTTTTCCTCTGCAAGGAGGTGGTGACTTTAAAAGAAAATAACTTGATGGAGCTGCATGGTGAGCTCTAGAACTACCTTGCTTTCCAGTCAACAGGTTTCAAGCTACAAAAATTTCTGGTATTCTTTTGTTGAAAATGTTTCAAGCTGTAAAGGGATAAGTGGTGGGCAGTTCCTTATGGAGGAATATAGCCCCTTTTATTTTGATGGCATTGGAGCTGCCCCTAATAAGTTCTTTGCTAAGGATGGGTATGAGGAAAATAATGAAAATCAGACACAAGAAACTAGTGTCTCTGTTGATCCCATCATGAGTGATACTAACTATGAAAATCTTCTCGTCAAGATTGCTACTCTTAAGAAGAAGATTGCAGAGAGAAATGCTAAGATCTGGCAGTTAGAGGAGGACAAGAGATTGCTAAGTCTGGTGGTTCCTTATGATGATCCTGAGGATGCCAGTGTCTTTTATGTTCAATCTCATTATGTAGAAAGTGTTGATTATGAAGCTGATGTTGAGGTCAATGCATATGAGAGTGTTGAAGATGAATCTGAGGTTGATAGTATTTCCTTTTTGTCTACAGATTTTTCTTCTTGTCAACATGAGAGGGAAATCATCTTGTCTTAGTTTGATGATGTTTTGTGTGAAGAGGAGAATATTGAATATGATGCAGATGATAATTCCTACATAGACTGCTTTAGACAAGATGATTTGATGTAGGAGCATCTTGGGTGTAAGAGCAATCTTGCATCACCCAAAAATATTTCTATTTTTGTATTCAATAAGGGCTATCTTGTGCAGAGTTGCTATTTATGGAAACTTGCTATTTTTAGTAAGTTGGTCTTACGATCTTAGAATGTTCTAATTTTACATGTGGAGGTTCATCTCAGTCATATCAGTATGCCAGCAAAGTTTCATCATTAGATCAGGTCTAGTTTTGAAGATATTGAAGATTTTCGATATTGGCAGCAGGGTACAGAAACTTTGAACTCAGTTTTGAAAGCTTTTGAGGCCCCAGATGAGGTTGAAAATTTGGGTGATGGGTGCTTTGTGTAGGTTAAGCCTATAGAGTGCTTCATGGCATTTCTAGAATGGGGTTATAATAGCCAATCGGGTCAACGGTCTTCAGAAGTTGGGTCACCTGAAATGGTGAAAAATAATTTTTATTCAAAATTTTTGTTTGGGTTTCAAAAATTATTTTGAGCTGACTTTGATGTAATAAATTGTAAAATAAAATAATTCTAAGTTTGGTCGGCCCTAAGGGCTAAATTTCTAGAACCTTCTTGGGCAGTGGAAATTGCCTATATAAAGAAGGCCCGTAGTGTTGTCTAGGGCAATTCTGGGTAGTAGATTTGGGTATTGATTCGAGGCTTTGTCCTACAGAATATTGTAAGGGAATTCCCATGTGGCTTTGCATATTGTAAATCTGAAAGTTTGTAATTCCACATTTGTGGAGATAATAAAAAGCCAATTTTCTATTCTTGCATATTATTTTTGTTGTTTCTCTATTTCTGTTATGTGTTTGTGGTATTAAGGGGAGTACCCTTCATCAAGTGGTATCAGAGCCAGGTTTTCTTGAGTGTGTAAACAGATCACCAACTGTAAGGCAATTTGCACCAGGACCATGGTTAGGGTTTCAGTGCGCATCACAAAAATACCTCCACGAAGAGAACGTGGCGGAAGAGCTGGTGCTGTGACACTTGAGGTTAGAGAGTTGTAGAGATAAGTGCGAGCATTACAAGAAAAGATTCATAGAGGAATGAATCTTAATGTCAGAGATGAAAGTGAGGATGAAGCTGAAGAAGAATATCAAGAAGGAGATGCTAAAATTGTGAACTAGGAGGAAGAAAGACTTTTTCGGGCGATTTCCAAGATTGGGAAAAGACCTAAGATTGAGGTTCCTACATTTTCTGGAAATCTTAACCCAGAAGAATTGATCGACTGGATCAATGAATGTGAGGAATATTTTGAGTATGAAGATGTTGAGGATCCTGATAGGGTCAAATTTGCGAAGGCCAGACTGAAAGGTCATGCGAAGATCTGGTGGCAAGAAATTCAATTGGAGTGAAATAGAAGAGGGAAAGATAAAATCACAAGATGGGATTTGATGGTGGATAAATTGAAGCGACAATTCATTCCTGTTGATTATGAGCTTGACCTACTAATGAAAATGCAAAGTTTGAAGCAAGCAGGAAGATCTGTTCAGGAGTATACAAAGGAGTTCTATCGACTCCTCATCAGAATAGGCCATGCTGAAGCTGATAAGGAGAAAGTTGCCCGATACCTTAATGGGTTAAGACCAAGCATTCAGGAGGAGTTGAATCTGGTTTGAATGAACAGTATTGAGGAGGCATACTAGTTTTTCCTAAAAGTAGAGGAAAAGCTGAATAAGAAGTTTGAGAGAAAACAAAATGGAAGAGGTCATGGTGGAAGATCTGGTGGACGGTCATATGGTGGCCGAAATGAAGATTCAAAAAAGAAGGATGAGGCTAGTAGCAGCCAGAATCAGAGAGGAATCAATTTTAATCATTTCCAAGATCAGAATAATAGAGATCAGAGAGGAAGAGGAAGAGGACAAGGTTCAGGAAGAGGAGGCTTCCATGGAACATATTTTTACTGTGGAGAAGGAGGTCATAGGGCATTTGAATGTCCTCAGTGCCAAGGTAGAACAGATAGGAGAAATGAAGGCTAGGCCAGAGTTGCACATGTAGATGAAGATGCTAGATCATCAAATTTTAAAGATGCTAAAAGAGGAGAAATTCTAATTAACAGAAGAGTCCTGCTGAGTGGTGAGAATGAACCTAAACAAAGGAGGAGCCTCTTTCACACTAGATGCAAGTGTGAGGGTAAATGTTGTGATGTGATTATCGATAGTGGAAGTACTGACAATTTGGTGTCAGAAGAGATGGTGACAAAGTTGAAGCTCAAGAGACAGAAACACCCACATCCATATCAGATTGCCTGGGTGCAGGATGACCACAAGGTCATGGTCAGTGAACAGTGCCTGGTAAAGTTCAAGATCGACGGGTACCAAGATGAGGTACTATGTGATATCATCTCTATGGATGCATGTCATATGTTGTTGGGTAGACCGTGGTAGTTTGACAGATGTGTTGTAGACAATGGTCATGTGAATACCTATTCCCTAACAAAGGATGGAGTGCGACATAAGCTAAAGCCATTGAAGGAGACCGAAGAAAATGTATGTGGTAATGCAAGAATAACATTTGTTGATGGAAGAAAATTCCTAGATGGTATGAGGCATGAACATGTGTGTTTTTCTTTAATTCCAAAAGCTAGTAAAGAAGTAGAGGATGTACCTGTAGAGGTTGCAGATTTGTTGAATGAGTTTTAGGATATTGTATTTGATAATGTACCTGATGGATTACCACCCATAAGGAAGATCAGTCATCAGATAGATTTGATTCCAGGAGCCAGTTTGCCAAACAAGGCAGCACACAGAATGACACCAGCAGAAAGTGAAGAGTTGAACAAATAATTACATGATTTGTTACAGAAGGGATTGATCTAAGAGAGCTTGAGTCCATGTGCTGTACCAGTAGTATTAGCACCAAAGAAGAATGGAGAATGGAGGATGTGTAAAGATTCCAGAGCAATAAACAAGATTACAATCAAGTATAGGTTTCCATTGCCATGAATGGATAATATTATGGACTATTTAAGTGGAGCTATGTATTTCTCAAAGATAGATCTGAAGAATGGATATCACCAGATTCAGATCAGAGAAGGAGATGAATGGAAAATTGCCTTCAAGACAAAGGAAGGACTGTCTGAGTGGTTAGTCATGCCTTTTGGGCTAGCTAATGCACCGAGCACTTTCATGCGGCTCATGAACGAGGTTCTAAAAGAATTTCTGAGAAAGTTTTTCATTGTTTACTTAGATGATATTTTGATCTTTAGCAAGACATTGGAGGAACATATGGTGCATAATCGTATGGTGTTTGAGAAGCTAAGAGATGAGAAATTGTTGATTAATTTGAAGAAGTACAGTTTTGTGAAGAAAGAGTTAGTGTATTTGAGATTTGTAGTTTCAACATAAGGTCTAAAAATGGATCCAGAGAAGGTACAGGCTATCCTTGAATGGCCTACTCCAAGGAGTGCTACTAAGGTAAGATTTTTTCATGGTTTGGCTAGCTTTTATAGAAATTTTATCAGAAATTTTAGCAGTATTTGTGGACCTTTGACTGAAATAATGAAAGGGGATAGAAAAGAGTTTAAGTGGACTAATGGGGCAGAAAAGAGTTTTTAATTGTTGAAATGAAAAGTTACAGAACAACCTGTTTTAGCACTTCCAGATTTTAATAAGGTGTTTCAAGTAGATTGTGATGCTAGTGGTACTGCAATAGGAGCTGTTGTGAGCCAAGAAGGTAAATCTGTTGCTTATTTCAGTGAGAAGTTAAATGATGCCAAGAGGAAGTATTCTATTTATGATTAGGAATTTTATGCTATAGTTCAGGCATTAAAGAAGTGAAGACATTATCTGCTTCCTAAAGATTTTTTCTTGTATACTGATCATCAAGCTTTGCAATATTTGAATAATCAAGGAATGTTGAATCAGAGGCATTTGAAATGGGTTGAGTTTTTGCAGAGTTATACATTTGTTTTGAAACACAAAAGTGGAAAATCTAACAGGGTTGCAGATGCTCTTAGCAGAAGGCAGCTATTGCTGACAGAGATGCAGATTGAGGTGGTTGGGTTCAAGGAACTCAAGAATTTGTATCCAGAGGATCCTGATTTTGGTGGAGCTTGGAAAGCTTGTACAAAACCTGTTACTCTAGACAGGATGAAATGGCTAGATTTTATGATCCAAGATGATATGCTATTCAGAGGGAGTCAGTTGTGCATTCCAAGAAGTTCTATGAGGGAGAATCTCATCAAAGAGAAGCATAGTCAAGGATTGGCTGGATATTTTGGTCATGATAAAACCCTTGCTTTGGTTGGTGAGAATTATTATTGGCCACAATTGTAGCAAGATGTGAAAAATTTTGTACAGAGTTGTAGGGTATGTTAGATGGAGAAAGGAGTGAAGTAGAATAAAGGGTTGTATCAGCCATTACCTGTACCAGAGAAGCCTTGGGAGGATATCAGTATGGACTTTGTTCTTGGTTTACTGAGGACACAGCAGGGACATGATTCAATTTTTGTAGTAGTTGACAGATTTTCAAAGATGACACATTTCATTCCCTACAAGAAGACTAATGATGCTATTCATGTAGCAGAATTATTTTTCAGAGAAGTGGTGTGACTACATAGTTTTTCAAAGACCATAATTTCAGATCGAGATACTAAGTTTGTTGGATATTTCTGGCAGACATTGTGGAAGAAGTTGAAGATAGATTTGAAGTTCAGTTCATCACATCATCCACAGACTGATGGATAGACAAAGGTGGTGAATAGAAGTTTGAGAAATTTGCTGAGATGTTTGGTTGGAGATAAGCCAACAAGATGGGATTTGATTTTACCACAGGCAGAATTTGCATATAATAATTCTATCAATAGGAGCACTGGTAAATCACCATTCCAGATTATATATGGAAGTAGTCCAAGAAATGCATCTGAATTGAGAAAGATAAATAAAGGAGAAATAAGTAGTGCTGAAGCTGAGGATTTTTGCAGAACATTTGAAGAACATCCATGAGGAGGTGAGAAAGCATATTACCAAGATGAATGCACAGTATAAGGCTAAGGTAGATGAGAAAAGGAGGCATAAGGAATTTTAGGTTGGAGATGAAGTCATGGTTCATTTGTGGAAGGAGCAATTTCTAGTTGGTACATATAACAAGTTGAAAATGAAGAAGTTTGGGCCATGTAAGATACTGAAGAAGCATGATTCAGGAAATGCATATGAGGTAGAATTGCCTAGTGAGATGAATATTTCACCAGTGTTTAACATTTCAGATTTGACAGAGTATCATGAAAGAAGTGTTGAAGATGAGATCACAGCAGCACAGTGGAGTATTCCAGCAACTAGTTTAGATATCAAGGAGATTGAAGACATACTAGACAGGCATGTTGGCAGAAGCACAAGGAACATGACATATGAAGAGTATTTGGTCAAATGGAAAGGATGACCTGTTGAAGATTCATCAGGGCTAACAAAGGAGGAGGTTAACTATCTTAGTTTTCCTCTGCACACCTGAGTCATGATAGGGTCACTTCTCAAATTACCCTGGGTGTCTAATGCAGGAGCATCCTGGGTGTAAGAGCAATCTTGCATCACCCAAAAATATTTCTATTTTTGTATTCAATAAGGGCTATCTTGTGCAGAGTTTCTATTTATGGAAACTTGCTATTTTTAGTAAGTTGGTCTTACAATCTTGGAATGTTCTAATTTTACATGTGGAGGTCCATCTTAGTCATATCAGCCTACCAGCAAAGTTTCATGGCTAGATCAGGTCTAGTTTTGAAGATATTGAAGATTTTCGGTATTGGCAGTAGGGTACAGAAACTTTGAACTCAGTTTTGAAGGCTTTAGAGGCCCCGAATGAGGTTGAAAATTTGGGTGTTGGGTGCTTTGTGTGGGTTAAGCCTGTAGATCACTTTGTGGTGTTTCTAGAATGGGGTTATAATAGCCAATCGGGTCAACGGGCCATGACTTATGGTCTTCAGAAGTTGGGTCACTTGAAATGGTGGAAAATAATTTTTCTTCAAAATTTCTGTTTGGGTTTCAAAACTTATTTTGAGCCAACTTTGATGTAATAAATTGTAAAATAAAATAATTCTAAGTTTGGTCAGCCCTAAGGGCTAAATTTCTAGAACCTTCTTGGGCGGTGGAAATTGCCTATATAAAGAAGGCCCGTTGTGTTTTCTAGGGCAGTTCTAGGTAGTAGATCTGGGTATTGATTCGAGGCTTTGTCCTATAGAATATTGTAAGGGAATGCCCATGTGGCTTTGCATATTATAATTTTGAAAGTTTTTAATTCCACATTTGTGGAGATAATAAGAAGCCAATTTTCTATTCTTGCATATTATTGTTGTTGTTTCTCTATTTCTGTTATATGTTTGTGGTATTAAGGGGAGTACCCTTCATCATGATTTAATGCCAAAGTTTCCAGTCCTTGTTTTAGATAAGGAAGATGTCTACAATAATAGGGATGCAACATGGGAAGAAGAAAGTATTGAGGGAAGTAAGCACTCTTTTGGTAGTGAGGGTATGTCTTCTCTTTCTAAATCTGAAGATGAAATTATTTCTCAATTTCTGCATTGCACAAATCAGTGTGAGCATGTTGATTCTAAGAGTGACTCATCCTCAAAGTATGAAGACAAGGAAGTGGTGTTTGAATGTCATGTCATTGGGTCTTCATATAGGTCTCATTATTCATTCAAGGTCCAGCTGGTTACACATGTGGAAACACAAAGTCAAGGTATGAATGAGGCCTTTTTGCAGGCAGAGTATGAGGCTTTTGTGTTTCCAATTCATAGCATGCATGAGTCAGTAGATGAAAATTAGTTTTAGTATAGTGGTACTGATCATTGGCATGCTAAATCTTTTCTTCATAGTGAGCAAGATGGAGAGAGTGCAAAATTTTTTTACATGCACTATGAAGACAGTTACTTTGTTCTTCCTGATTTGCTGATTGAACATGTTGACATGCCTGGTGAAAAAGGTGAAAGTAAAAAATATGGTGTGCCACATGAAGGAAGAAATGAAAATCAGATTTTTGACAGAGGTAGGAATTAACTCATGTTTGTTGTTGCAGGTTATTGTAAAAAATGTACATTCTGTAAATATCTTTCCCTTTCCTGTTGTGTGTTTGTTTCTTGGTCTATTCCCTGTGTTTTTTGAGGTCTCTATGTTTTTCTAGTGGGTGGTCTACTTCTTCCTAGAGATCTAAGGTCCTCATTGTATCTACAGGAGATAATGTCCCCAACTAGAGCCACTATTAGTCCATTTTCCTGTCAATGCAAAATCTTGTGAAAATGGCCTGTTCCCTGCAAATGTTTGTCATGTTGTCCTGCCATGCCTGCAAGTCATAGTTTTAATGTGTGATTAAAATCCACTTGATTTCATGTTGTGCACTCTTAGCCCTATGTTCTTCCATGTGTCACCTTGCTTTAGTCCAGATCTCATCTCCTAAATCACAAAATCTAGAAAGTTATTCAAGTTCTAAGGTCTGCAGGAAAATATTTTTAGAATTTTTCACAATGTTTTTGAAAATTCATAATGTTTTCAGTCTGTGTGAAAACCTTCATTGTTTTCAACCTTATGCCTTCCATCTTTTGGTGTCAAAAACCCTATGTGTTTTCGATCTTTCCCGTCGAAAAGCCTGTGTGTTTTCAACCTCATAGTTTCCTATTTGCTAGCGTTCCCTAACTGCACAAGTGTGATGGATGGTGGGTCCAAGTCTGCAAGATCTTCCTGATTGGCTATCACATGGCCACATGTCATAATTTTCTCACATGTGATCATGCGACTACTTGCCACCTATCTATGTGGGTCCTAGTTCTTCTCAGTTGCCAGGTGTGGTTAAAGCTCAGACATAATCGGTGGTTGTCGTATGTTCGCATGGTAAAGATGCACAGTGTTTATCCTTCATGCGTTTGTGATAGCTGTTCGATTTTCTTGTATGGGTGTGCAATGGGACCTATTTTCTCAGTGGCATTGATGTGTCAATTTTCTATTGGTTGCCTGCAATGAGTTGGATTTCATGTTAGTGGGGCCCAGTGTCAAAGATTTAAGATCTATGGTCGGTGCATGATCGCATGGAATATTCTAACCCCATGCAATCATGCACCCACCATTTGATTGCATGCTGATGGGTTTGTTTGCAGTGGGGCTATTTGGGCTGAGGTGTCATCACTTGATCCGATGAGCTGGGCGATGATTTGGACTTGTCAGTGGGCCTGATATTTCTTAGGTGGAATGACAATGTAGAAGAGATCTATGGTTGCCACATGATTGTGAGGAATATTCCTCCCCTTTGTGATCATACGACCACCGTCCGATCTTCCCAAAAGGTAAGGCCTTTTTCAGTGGTGGGTCCAGTGTTAGGTGTTGCAGAGATGGAAGCTTTTCATTAGTCGATGGGTTTGTGATAAGGCATACGGAAAGGTAAAGGGGGTGAGGTGGCCATCTTGTTTCCTTGTCGCATGATCACAAGGGCCATTTTTCAGCCATGCAATCATGCGACAAGGGTGTCACGTTGGCAGGTAGCGGTGGTGGTTATGTTGGCGGTTAAGGTTCACAGGTTGTCATATGTTCGCATAGCCCATCTTCGTGCTATGAAATCATGCGACAACTATTGTACGTCACTGTTGCGAAGTTAACCCGAGGTGTCTAGATGGGTTAAAAGCATAAAGCCCATGAAGTATGAAGATCTAATGGTAGGGATATAAAGTTGATCTCAGTTTAAATTGTGACTGTAGACTCATTGCTGGCACCGTAAGATTAACTGTTGCTTTTCAAATTCAAACTTTTGAGAGGGTTTCCAGTGATAGGAAGTACCAAAATTGAATGCTTTCATGGCTAAATTTTGTGGGAATGATCTCATTGACTGTGTAGTGTGGTCCAGAGAAGCCATGTGGCTGATTTGCAAAGGTTGTTTTGTACCTAGTGGGGTATGTTTTTGAGCTCGAGAAGCTTTTTGCAAGTGGTGATTTGACTATTTTTCATGGAAATTCCTAGTTTTCTATCTTGATCTCAATGATGCTCATGATTGGAGATCTGCCTGAGATTTGTTTTCTCCAGGTTGCTTGTGTTTCCTACCCCTGCATTAAATTTTTGATAAAATTTTGATTGGTGTGGTGGGTGAAACCCTGGCCCTAGCTATCCATAGCTTGTTGCAACATGTTTTGGGTTTCCAAGGTAGCTAGTGGTATAAATTGTAGAAATTTTGACTTTGTAAGGGTTCCAGCTTCAAAGTTCTGAAGTGTTCCTAGTCCTGGATCCAAGATTGTAACACTTTTTCATTCGGTATTCTGTTGATGATAGAGAAAAAGTTGCAAGTCTAAGCTGTAATTTGCAAGCTTGACTCCTCTGGATTGATTGTTTACACTTAAGGATTCTTCATACTTAATACAAGTACATGACTCTTATCTCTCCTTTGTGTCAACTTAGATAGATTCTAAACTTTCTAGTCCTCTACATATTGTTTTATGTATATGTATCCATTCTTGAGTTCTAATCTAGGATTAGATGAAATGATGCTTTAGATGGGACATAGATCTATCTTATTGTCTATGTAAGGATATCTCATAAGTAGTAAAGGGGATTGTAGGTCTGTTTATGGCTTGGAATCTCAACTATTGTTTTGTGTATGTAGCATTCATGTTCTAGGAGATCTTGCCTAATGGATGTGGTACTGGCCTAAATGATTATTTATTTATCAACAAATACTGATTGTTGTTGTTATGATCCTAAAAGCATAAGTTAAGAGCCATCCTTTTAAGTTTTGAGTATTTGGTTGTATGTGGTTCTACCCATAGGAATGGAGAGTCAATGAGTGTGTGGTTAACACTTAGTAATTTCTTACTATCCTATTATCTATTATTCAAACCTAGTTCTTGGTGTATGAAGTATATTTATACTAGGTTAGGTCCACCCACCTTGGTTTTGTAGAGCTAGAAGTAGAAGAGAGCATATTAAGTCCCTATAGTTGGTCCAGTTGCCTTGCAGAGCTCCCACACTTGGAACTAACCATTCCTAATATTAGTCTCAAGGTACATTGGAAGCCTTTTAGAGCATAAGCATCATTTTGGACACCAACACTACCTACCATATGTTTTCATCAATGACAAACATACAGTCATCACTGGCTTACTAGAAAATCTCCAACAATCTCCCCCTTTGGCATTGATGGCAACATATGGAATGAAAAACTCCACCAATCCAAATGAACATTCCTTTTATAACATTCTCCATTTCCTCAAAAACTCCCCCAAGGATGAATCCTCCATCTTCTACAATATTCTTTAACATTCTCCATTTCCTCAACTGAACCACTTCGATAACTGAATACTACTCCCCCTTAGTATATTACTCCTTTTGCTTCTATTTTTCATGACTATATATTACTCCCCCTTTGACATCAATGGAAAAGGGTGCCAAATAGTTTAAGCACCACTACTACTCCTAAGGTAGAATAGTCAACTATCCATCTATCCCTGAGGACTGATGCTCTTTCTTCTTTCTTCTAGCAGAGTCAGGGAAGGGAATTACTCCCAACTTCTCCCTGAGATACTCAAAAGTATCCTTTGACAAGGGCTTTGTGAATATGTCTTCTAGATGATCTTTAGTACTCACATAGTCCAACTTAACTTCTTTTTCTACTACTTTCTTTCTTAGAAAGTGATATTTGATCTCAATGTGTTTTTTCTTTGCATGCATCATAGGTTTCTTTGACATATTGATAGTGCTAGTGTTATCACAATGAATAAAAATAGGATAATCAATCTTAATTTGAAAATCATTTATTATTTGTTTGATCCAAACAATTGTAGAACAATTTAGGGCTACTGCAACATACTCCGCTTCTACTGTTGACTAAGAAATGCAATTTTGTTTATTGCTTGTCCATGTGACAAGTCTGTCACCAAGAAACACTGCTCCACCTGATGTACTCTTTTTGTCATCAATGTATCCAACCCAATCTACATTAGTATACACATGAAACTCAACATTTTCTGAATTAGGATACCATAGACCATAGTCTATAGTGCCTCACAAGTATCTAAATATCCTTTTTACTACCATGAGGTGACTTTGTTTAGGTTCTGCTGCAAATCTTCCAACAATGCCAACTGCATTGGAAATATCAGGTCTATTTTGAGTAAGATAAATGATTTTTCCAATCATAGACTTGTATAATGTTATATCTACTACTGGTGAGTCATCTTTTTTTTAAGCTTGCATCCAGTTATCATAGGTGTCACTACTGGCTTGCAATCATCCATCTCTAAATTCTTCAATATCTCTTTCACATACTTGGACTGATTAATGAAAATACCTTTCTCTATCTGGTACACATTCAATCCCAAAAGTACTTGATAGGTCCAATCATGCTCATCTCAAATTCTCTCTGCATCTCCTTAGCAAATTCAGCACTAAGTTTTTCATTACCTCCAAAGATAATGTCAACAACAAATATAGCTACAAGTAGCAGTCCTTCAGATGTCTCTCTTATGAATAGGTTACAATCTACTGCTCCTTTCTTGAATCCAATCTTTGTTAAATATCCATCAAGTCTTTCATACCAAGCTCTAGGGGCTTGCTTAAGTCCATAGAGGGATTTCTTCAATCTGCATACCATATCAAGTTTTTCTGATAGGGTAAATCCTTCTGGCTGCTCAATATATACTTCTTTTTTTAATTCACCATTTAGGAATGTTGACTTAACATCCATCTGATAAAATTTGAAATTTTTGAATGTTGCAAAAGCTAAAAACAACTTAATAGCTTCTAACCTTATTACTGGTGCAAAAGTGTCTGAATAATCAATACCTTCTCTTTGCACATATCCCTTACATACCAATCTTGCTTTATTCCTCACTACTATACCATCTTCATTCATCTTATTTTTGAATATCCACTTTGTTCAAATAACATTTTTATCACTAGGTCTTGGGACCAATTCCCAAGTATCATTCTTGATAATCTGATCTAGTTCTTCTTTCATAGCATCCTGCTAATCTAAATCATTGCATGCATCTACAACACTTAAGGGTTCAATATGAGATAGTAAACATACCACCTCATTTCTTGCAGAACTCTTTTCTTTTGATCTTGTTGTGACTTTTTTGCTGTGATCTCCAATGATATCATCCTTAGAATGATATCTAGATGTAAACTTTGGAGCTTTGTGTGATACTTTCTTATCTAATTTAGGAGTTTCTTCATCACTTATCTCATGGTCATTGAATAACACATCAATACTGTCAAACATTTCTTCAATAACTGACTCACTAGTCGAGGGTCTAGGTTATTCTTTAATCATGGGTGAGTAATCATGATATCTTTCTTGAACCATAAACTTTTCATCAATCTTAACATGAGCACTTTCAATGATCTTTTCCAATCTCAAATTGAAACATCTATAAGCTTTAATTTTAGAAGTGTTATGATCCCACAACCACACTCCCCTTTCTTGGCCCTTATGGCCTCAAGGGCCCCCCTTCTACTTTTTTTTTGCCTTTTTTTCTATCGTCTTTAGGGTTGGGGTCTTTAGTTTTTGTAGTTTGTTGGATTTTTCAGCCTTGTCGGCCTTTTTAGCCTTGTGTTTCTTTTAGACTTTTAGAGGTTTGAAAGTGCAAAGAATAGGGGAGGACCAAAAGGCCTTTTGAACCTTTCAGACATAGTCATTGTCCGAAAGGTAAGTTCATGTGCGAGTCAACTCATTGCCAAGTCAGACCTATCAGTGTTGTCGACATTTCAAAGTTACTAAATGATGAAACATCTGAAAGGTCGATGCGTGGGGTCACTGACATCAGCAACCCTGTGAGCCTATAAAAGGAAGTGAGGGTTTTTTAAACCCTCACTTTTCCTTCTCGCTCCTCTGACCTTTTTGTGCCTGTTGCTTGCCGTTTTCAACGTCTAAGTGATTTTTTACATGGTTTTCTCTCATCTTCTTGTTGGCCATCACCATCTTCATTGTCTTCATGGTAGGCATCTTGTCCCCCTCTTGTTTTGTTTTAGTTTGTTTTCCTTTCTCTATTTTGGCCTTTTTGGTGTTGTCTTAGGTTTAGGGTTTTGTTTTCGGCCCTTTTCAGCTTGGTTAGTTTGTTGGTCTATCTAGTTGACCTCTTTTAGCCTTTGGAATTGGCAAGGCAATCCCCTTGTGTCCCTCTGCAACTTTGTGGTCTAGTCTCACCACTGAACCCATTTTTGGGTTTCGGCCCTTAACCCTAGTTTTAGACCCTGGGGTCTAAAACTTCTGAGGTACAATCAAGAATCAACAATTTTGCTATGTGTAGATCCTCATCAGTGCTTTGGTGTTTTCGGACACCAAAAAATCATGCATCCCTGAAACACTGACGTCGATGAAAAATCTTCAAGTATGGAATCCTTTTGACATTTTAGTGTTTTTGCACATCGAAACATCACATACCCCCGAAATGCTAAAAGCAGCGCTTTGGCCTTTATTTTTCTATGTCGTGTGGCCTTTCAACCTTTTTGGTCCTATTGGATTTGATAACATCTGATAAGTGTGAAAGGCTGAAAGGGCTTAAATGTTTGGTGTTTGCTTTAATAGCATAGTTTTAACATTTGGTTTTGCTTTCCTGATGTTTTCTCCTCCTGTTATGTTACTGATTCCAAACTTGTACTCTTTGCAAATATGCCTAAGAAAGTACTTGCATCACCAGCAATGAAATACCAATTTAAAGGATACCACCCACCTTCTAAAGTGATGGACTTGCACATCAAAATAACTAATACTGACATCAAGAATGTAAGCTAGAATGAATATTAGAACAAGTGTGCTCAACCACTGGGCCATTCAAAAGATTGCACATCATCGGTCCACTGTTCCTTGGTGAACACAATAGCACATCTGGTCTCTATCCAGTCAGCAGAGCTCATAAATACACTTGCCAGTCACTATGTGCTAGATGAACGCATGGTCAAAAATAGCATGGGAGAAGTGGTCTTGGACCTGAGGCATGAAATATTGAGGATTTTTTCCATCTACCCAAGGGGGTAGACAATTTCTTCAACTTCAATGTAAACAAAGGGATGGAATTTTACAACAAAGATACCCAGAGGGCACACAATATTGTCAATAATGAATACTTGATGTGGCCATTACCTAAGAACATGCTGGATAGAATTGACATGAGGAGAAGTTATACAAAAGAAGATGTCCAGGCCACTATCACAATGATAAGTAGGGTGTATGGCCTACCCAAGTCCCATCAATTAGAACCTTGGATGATCTTCCTCATCCAAAATATTAAAGAAAGGCAAGAAAGGTTTGATTGGGCCTCTATTCTCAGTGACCAGTTGGATGAATAGCTGATTCAGGTAAAGACGGATCCACATTTTTATATGACATCTTATGTTGTGTACTTACTAGCCACCAGGGTAGTGTATCTAGGGTTGACTAAGGTCGGTAACATTGGGGAACAAAACACTTGGCCATTCACATTATATCCTCAACTGGTGTGAAAGGACTTCCTTGCATACAATAACCTAGAATTTAGGATAGTTAATGATCCCTTCATTTTTGCAATCATCCACTCCATTGAGAGTGATTTTGCCAAAAGGCTATCAATAGAAGTAGCAGCCAAAGTATAGGCCCTTGGGGCATTTTACATTCAATTCAGAACTTTCACATACATTTGGGTGGTAGGAAGCACTTTAGCACCTAAGAAGCTCCCAAGATACCCTCCTAATAGGGTGGTTCTACTCTTGATAGCTAGGCAATTGTCTGATGCTCATGAGAATATCAAGCATAAGAAGAAACACTGCTGGAGTTTCCCTATTTCAGTCGGTCCCCATTGTGTTTCGGGCATGAAAGTCTGCAAGTCTTTGGTCAGAGAATGGGATGAATTTCCACTGGCAACCTATAGTCTAGTAAGGCTGCATTTTGACCCCATTGGTACTTAAAACCACATAATGGGAAGACACTACATCCATGAGCTGCATGTTGAAGATCATTGGGCCAATTGTGTGGATGATTATGAGGTGAGAATCTGTGACTATTGCTAGATGACCATAGAATTGGTGCATGGTTCCCTTTCCCTGAAGATTCCATAAAAGGCATTAGATGCAGACTTTGATAAAATCATGGATTCTATATATAACATGGATAAGGTGTATAATAGGGCCATCCTAAATGCAGAAATAGATCAGGATGAGAATGATAATATGGACTTCAGGGCCTGACATGTGGTCAAGTTGACAAGGTCATGGGTTGCTCATCCTTTTCCTTTGTAACCACTTCCTATAAAGCAACTCCTCGAGAAATCATCTTGAGGAAAGAAGAAGGGGGAAAAGATACTGGAACCTCAATTTAAAGGGGCTACCCCTCTAAAACCTAGGACTATATATCACCATGAGTGCCCCACTGCATATGGTCTAGTCACACACTCAAAAAAGGTGAAAACTAGGATGACTAGGAGCATTCCTCCACTAGAGGCACCTTCATCAAGTGACCTTGGTTCTCCCAGCTTAGAAAAGAGAAAAAAGTTCAAAATAGTTGGACCTAAGCTGGTTGGAGTAATTAAGGGCCACATTTACAAAAGGAAAGTAGGCTCAACCCCTGCATAGATGGATACTCTAGAAGAAGGTGATGAGGATTTGCTAGATGAAACCCTCCTCATTAGGAGGACATGGTTAGTAGGATTCCTAAAGAAAAGGAGAATAATGGAGAATGATCCTAATGAAGATGAAGGGGCTACTCAGGGGGAGCAAATAAATTTGGATGCCCTAGGTAATGATGAATTCAAAATCTTTGATTTTGCAAGCTTGCATGGGTTCAAAGAAGCTGAAAAATAGGCTCCTATGTAGTTCAGTAGCCTTTTTAGTGGCATGGGAGAAGAGTTACCATAGGAACCTCAAGGAAAAAGTGAGGTTGAAATGGCCAAAGCCCAGGAGGGAATTGTAGGACCTGAGAGGGAATCATCTATTAAGATCACCTCAAAGGAGGAAACAAGTACACAAGTGCCTTTGGATGCATCTATTCCACCTTCTCTCCCATCTCACCCTTCCACACTTCCCGCCATTCCACTTCAAGAGCCTCCCACTATCCCACTTCCCACTCCCATGCTAGATACTCTACCACCTCAGCAACCCTTTTCTTCCCATGTTCCTTTCCCAAATCCAACTCCACCAGCATAATTTACCACTCCCCTCACATCCTCTACACCTCCCCTACTCAAAATTCCTCCCCAAGTTCATATGGAGTCGATACCCCAGAGCTCATAGGAACCAGAGAAAGAAGTTGAAGTCATCGATAGAGAAGGGGGAGAAGAAATTCATATTGGATCTGAGGAAGAGGGTGATAAGGGAGAATCTTAGATAGAAGAGGAGCTACATACAAAAGAAGATAAGCCTCAAATAGATACTAAGGAGCAAACAACTGATGAGAAAAAGATGAATGTTGAGGGAGAGCTAGAACAAGGTATTGGGAATGAGCAGGAGATAGAAGAAGAAGAAATTACAACAGAGATAAGGATTGAACATGTGGGCACTTCTACTACATTGGCTACTCCCTATGAGCCATTGAGTGCATCTTCAAAGCCCACATGGTTTACCAAAGAATTGCAACCAAGGTTGAGGGTATATATTAATGAGGAGGTTGATATGACTATGCTAGGACATGCCTTCCACCAAATGGCACTAGTTCTCTAGGTAAAGAGAATGTCCTATGTAATGCAAGATCAGGCTGAAAGGTGGAAGGCATAGGTGGCTATCCCCACAATGGATATCAATGTGAAGGAGATCACTCTAAAAGACTGTGTGTTAGAGGAGGTGGACTTGGGAGAACCAACTAGAGAAGGTAGCAAAACCTTGGCCACCTTCGGTCTGAAGCATGCTTTGGGTTTTATGAGTAAAGACAAGGAAAGAATAAAAGCATTGGAAGAACAGAATGAATAAATGAAGAAATTCATTTTGAAGATAGTGGGTCTAATTGACCCGAATAACCTTGAAGCCTCATTATAGGCAATTTTGGAGAAGAAGGGGGATATAGAAATTGACATTCCACATTCTTTTGTATAGGCTTGTGTGGATTGGAAGCTAGTTTTTGAGCAATTCACTAGCTTATCTCTTAGGTGGATTTTGAGGCCCTTTCGAGGCATTTTGGCAGGAATAGTTTCTTTGGTAGAGATCATGAGTGAGGAGAATGGGGTAGAAGAAACTATCTTAAATTGGAAAAAGGTATTAGATGAGTTGACAATGATAAGGAAGCAGTGCTTCCAAGTGCTAATGAAGATTTATGAAGGGGCAGAGTTAGATAACTTTGAGGAATGGATCCAAGAGATAATAGCAGCATTAGCCATACTTGAGAAGGTGCTCAAAAGGTTGGATAAGAAAAGGGATGAGGGCATGCTATTTGTAAATGAGTTATAGGAGTTCTTTGAGGGGTTAGATTTAGATATGTTCAAGGATGATGATGATAAGACTGTGCACCCGGTGAGTGATATTGCCAAATAGTATTTGGATATATTCCAATGGGTAAAGACAAAGGAGGATCTTCAGCAAATGTTTTATCAAAGGGAGGAGATTCAGAGAATGCTATGTCATGAAGAAGAAATAAAAGCCTTTTCTAGGGGATTGAAAGATTATAGAGATAGACAAAAGGAAATTCTCCAAGGAATTAAGATGCCAAACTTCAATGAGGTGGTGGAGGTGGTAGATAGATTCAAGAAGGCACATCCAGAAGTACCTTCTAGCTAGTGGACCTCTAGCTCAAGATCTGTCAGCTCCCATGTACAAAAAGTGTAGTTTTGATACTTAGTCTTTTTTTTTAGTATAATATTTTTGTCCCTTTTAGCCATAGAAAATTTTCAGCCTCTAAAAACTCTGACAACTCCAACAACTCCATAGTAGTAGAAATAAGGTTTGCACTTAGCCAATTTTGGGTGTTGCATTTTTGGACCAAGTGTCAGGTTTTGGGCATTTTTTGGGCATGTCTGGGAGTTGACTCTAGTTTTCTTAGAGATCACTTCTCAGTCATTTGGGCTTCTTTCTTTGGATCATTTGGGCATGATTGCAGGATCTCTTTTAGTTAGGACCACATGAAGCAACCGAAGCCAGAGATTAAGGGTACAAACATGAAGTTCATCAAGTGCATGCAACGGTTCTGGCCCCATTTTGAGATATTTGATGCTTGATTTATGAAAATTCTTGTAATGCATGAGGTTTAATTCTATGCTAGGAGAGTTTAACTCAGCTTTAGTAGTAGTTTCTTTAATGCAATCTCTAGTTTAGATTTCTTTTCAAGTTTTAGTTGCAGTAAAACCCTAGCTGTGAAAATAAGAGCAGAGCTCTATAAATTGTAATAAAATGATGTAATGAAGGTCGACTGAATGATTAATACAAGTTATACAATTGGTGCTTCATCCACAGTATGATTTTTTTCTACTATCTATGCAAAATCTATGAATGTGTGATTTTCTCATTCTTTATTTCAAAGAGCTGATTGTTTGTTTGATGATTTCAAGTATGTGATTTCTTAATTTGGTGTTTTCTGGTATCATATTGCTCTGTTGTGATGAATCTCTGAGAAGATCTTTCTTTGGTGCCTAAAGATTAACTTGTCTCATGTGCACGCACATCTGGAGTCACTTCATGATCTGATGAGTGTTGACTTATCATACATCTGCATTGTTTGAATTCCATTGATGATTGCATCTGCTCAGTTGAAGATTGTGACATGATTTGATCTCTATTGTGTGGGTTCCTCATCTTCTTGATCATTTAATTCACATGGTGGTGTGATTATTGACATATGTCCATTAGGTTTCTTTCAAGTATTTCCTTTCAAGTTTCTTGTTAGCTTACTCTTTCTAACCTTCCTTGCAAAGTCACTTTCAATAGGATAATTTAAATTTATATTGTTTTCATTCCTTAAATCTAAAAATTGAATAAAAAAGAGAGATATTATGGAATCCTAAAGTTTGTTTTTCAGTTTCCCTTAAGAGAAGAACCAATAAAGGCCTCCTTGATAACAAATCCACATTTTTCTTCCATTGAGTTACCCAAGCAGTTGAGACCTAGCCATCCGGAACCTTGAGATTGATTCCATCAATCTTCCAAGAGAGGGGTTTGTTATTAGAGATTCCCTAGCTGTTGTCTTCTTGGAAAAATGACCCTCAAAAAAAGTGGCACTAGAAGGAGGGCCCTCAAGAGGGATAGCTCAGAATATTGGATCATTCTCTCCTGAGAGATTCCAACAAGTCCTTAGATATTCACCCAACAAAGGGGAGTTCCTTGAACTTACAAAGTTTCATAGACCTCACAACAGCAAAACAAAACATGGAGAGGATACGTCAGATCATTCAGATCTTCCTCCAATTCCAACCATTGCTTCCCTACTTGCTGCTCTGCCACCACCAGCTCTAATGGCATTCTTTGCAAATACCCAAAGTTCACCACTGGACTTGCAGGGGCAGCTCTATCAACTACCCAAAAATATTGAAAAGTTCTTCCCACGATTCATCTATGGAGAATCTAGGACCATAGAAGAACACATCCATGCATTCATAGAATTGTGCAATCGGAAAGAGATTGCTCATCAAGACATCATGTGCCACCTCTTCCCATACACACTGGGAGAGTTTGCATATAATTGGTACCTAAACTTACCATGAGGATGCATTACTACCTGGTAGGAGTTTGAAACAAAATTCCTTAATGAATTCAAACTATATGTAGATTCGACAACTCTCCATCACTAGTTCATTTTGGTAAGAAAAGACCTCAATGAATCTATTTCCATGTTCAACCACCATTTTCACAAGATGTATCAGAAGCTTGAGGCTCCATACATGGTGTCAGTTGGTGCCACCATACAAGTATACTTGCATGCCTTGGACCCACTAACGTCCATATTCTTGAAGAGATTGCCTCCAAGAGACATCGACACTCTGGAGAAAGTGTGTAATGAAGCTATTTTATTCACTCAGCAAATGGATCTGCAAGTAGGAGGAAGGTATGGTGTCCCACCTACATTGACAAATGTGGTCACAACCAGTCCTTTCGTAGCAAACAATCAAATACCAATGCACCAAACCCTGAAGATCAACTTGGTGCCAACTCCATATGTTGTTGCCCCACCTTTGACCATCACATACCCAGGGTATGACACACATAGGGTTGCCTTGTGCAAGAAAAAGTTCACTATCCTGAATGAACCAGACCAAGCCCTATTCAATGAGTTAGATGCCATGAAGAAGATGCTATCCTAATTAACTGGGGAGATCACATGAATGAAGCTCAAACCAACTCCAAATCAAGGAAATCCCCCATGACTAGCTACTACCCTGAATAATTACTCTCAAAATTAGAATTGTAGCTATGGCAATTATAACAGCAACAATACCAATAGTGGGGGAGGTTATGGGAATAACTCTCAAGACAAGAAATTTGGACAACAAAGGATGAAAAGGACTTGGAATACATGCCTAAACAATGGTAGTATCCCCATAGATAATGCCAATTTCTTTAGTTCATCAGAAACCAGCTACACCCAAGGTCCTAGTATGCATCAACTAGATTTTGAGTATAGGGGGGAGTATGATAATCAAACCCAAGATCCTAAGAGCTCCCAGGCTCATTTCAGCACCATGGCATTCAATTTATATGATCCAAGTATAGATGGAACTCTAGTCAATAGAAATTCAAAGGAAGATTTCATTTTCCCATTCAACCAAGAGAGCCAACTGGAATATTCAGAGGCCATGCTTTCCAAAATGGCAATAGAAATACCCATAATTTAAGAAGTATAAGGGAGCCCCTGACGGATGGCTTTCCTCCAAGCATGCAACCCACTCCACCTGACCCAAGGGCTAGAAATAACCCTATACCACCAAGGGGACCTAGCACCACTGCTATCCAAACAACATTGTATCAACTGGCTGCATCAAAAGGCCCAGTTGGGACCAACGAAAGGTATAGTGTGATAGAAGAGCTAAAAAGGGTTAGAAAAAACATGTCAATGTATGATATGTTGCAGAGTTGTCCCACTTAGAGGGAGGACCTCCTAAAGACCTTGGATCACTCCAAGTCAACTTTCCTCAGCAGTAGTGCCAACAATGTATCTAATGTCAATGCAACAAAGGCAATGCCAACTATGTTCAAAGATAGGGTGGAGGTGCCCCCATTCTTACTTAGCCTCAAAATATTTGGAAAGAACTTACATAATTTTTTAATTAACTCTGATGTGTCATGCAACATGATGCCATTTTCCATATGTCCAATACTAGGAGTGAATCCTTAGCCCACTAACTAAGTGGTAATTCAACTTGATAAAATAGAAGTCAAGGTTATCGCTATTTTGAAGGATACACAGATTCAACTAATGGCTAACCCTAGGATCTAGGATTGCATCGATGTTCATGTGGTAGACATCCTAGAAACCTATGGCATGTTGCTCAGCTGAGAATGGATGTGATCTTTGAGGGGTTGGTTCTCTATTGATTTTACCCAACTATGGCTGCCATGGAAGGGTCTCAACAATCAAATTAAGATTGATGTAGAACCTAAACTCAAGCAGATGATAATAGAGTATAACACCCCAAATGAAGTTTTTTTCTCATAGGCTAACTTAGGAGTATATCATTTTGACAAAGCCTTCACATTCAGCCTCAAAGGTGAAGAGGATTCTGATAATAGCCCAGTGCATGGATTGATAGATATTGAGATTTTAGATGAAGTCTTCATAGAATTCATAATAGGCATGACAAAGAACATGAGACACCTTGGCAAAGATGTAGACCCAAATATACTTATGCTACCCAGTTACTACCACCTCCACTAGACCAACCATTCAGAATTTACATGCCAAGACTATCAGCAGGCAGTTGTTCAGGTAATAAGTCAGATGTCAAACATGCCTCAATAGGCAAGAGAAGCCATGAAGAATTCAAATGAGGATGGTCTCTCCCTTCATGAAAAACTCAAGATCCCTATAGTTGAGGATTTTATACAAGAAGAATGGAGTTCCTCTGATGATGGTTGCCTACTCCTGTGTAATGAAGTATGGTGTGAGGGTCAAGAAAAAATAAATGAAATGGGTTCCTCTGTCAAAAAGGGAATGCCCCCAGGAGGAGACATTGTAGGACACAAAGCCAAAAGACTAGTCACCACCCTTGACCTCTAATGAGCCCCAAGTTGAGACATCTCCACCAGAAGTAATCCTGGGACCTCAAGTCAAGGTACCTTCCAATAAGAATCACTTAATCTAAAAACTTCATTTCGATGGCTCCAAGTGTAAGCTAGGGGTAGGAGCAAGAATCAAGTTAATCAACCCTTGTGGAGCTTCATATTATGCCACCAATCAGTTGCAATTCTATTGCACCAACAATGTTGCTGAATACGAGGCTCTAGTCTGAGGTCTCCTTTTCACACACGAGAAGAAGGTAAAAGTGATAGCTATGGAAAGAGATTTGCAATTGATCATTAGATAGATCAAGATTTAGTATTCCTATACGGATAAATGATTGGTTTCATACCGCAACCATGTCTGGGATTTAGTTAAATATTTTGAATCTTTTAGCATCTGAAGCATCCCAAGAAGAAGGAATATTGTTGCCGATGCTTTAGTAGTGTCTGCAAGTTACTTGCAACCACTAGAGAAGTCCAAGTTGAAAAGGTTTTCTGTAGAACTTGTGGTTGTGCCAGCTGTTCAGGATAACATCAAGAACTTCCAAGTGTTTCACAATGATCAACAAATCCTAGAGTTCATTATGAATGTTGGTATCTTCGACAAGTAGAATATTGATGAAGAAGAAAGTGAAATAGAGGAGCCCGATGACTTGGGGATTTTGAACTTGAAGACAAATTCCATTCCGAAGGGTATGGTAGCTCTAGAAAGAATTTTTGATAAAGATGAACACACCCAAGAGAGAAGGAAAACCCCAGTAGTAAGTAGAGATGATTCGAACTCTATAACTTGGGTACACAACTCGAGCCCAGGGAGGTTCATGTAGGAAAGGTAGGCACACCAGAAGAAAAAAATTGAATGGTTGAGCTACTCACGGAATACGAGGACATCATAGCATGGTATTGCAAAGATATGAAAACTTATGATCCTAGGGTTATAGTCCATAACATCCCACTGAATCTAGATGCCAAACCTTTCCACCAAAGGCAAAGACCAGTTAACCCTGTGATCAAGCTAGTAATCCAAAAAGAAGTACAAAAGATGCTTGATGCCAAGATAATTTTTCCCATTTGACACTCGACCTGGGTAGCCAACCTGGTGCCCATAAGAAAGAAAAGTGGAGAGGTTCAGCTCTACATGGATTTTAGGAATCTAAATTGATCCTCTCAGAAAGACAACTATCCTTTGCCTTCTCTAGATGATGTGTTACAAGTGGTCAATAGTTCTCAGATGATGTCCTTTCTGGATAGCTACTTAGGGTACAACCAAGTCATGGTGAAAGAAAAGGACCATTTTAAGATGACCTTCACTACAAAATCGGGGACATTCACCTATCACCATATGCCGTTTGGTTTAATCAACATGGGAGCTACATTCGAATAGGCTACAAAAGAGGCATTGAAAGGTCTTGAAGAGATGTTGACACTATGGGATTTCTTTGAACCCCAAGAAGTGTGTTTTCAGGGTGACTCCAAGAAAACATCTTGGGCACATTATATCTGAGACAAGTATCTCAATTGATCCCGAAAGGGTCAAAGCTATCCTCAAATTGGTCCCACTAAATAGTAGGAAAGAATTGAAATCCTTTTTCAGGAAAATTAACTTCATCCGAAATTTCATCAATCGTTTTGTAGAGATAGTGTGTCCTTTGAATGATATGCTAAATAAGGATGCTAAAATTGACTGGAACACCCTGGCCAAAGAGGCATTTGAAGAAATCAAGACATCCATCTCCACTGCTCTAGTTTTAGTCATCCTTGATTGTCTCCTACCGTTCAAAGTCTACTCATTTGCCTTAGACCATTCATGCGCAAGGATCCTCACGCAGAAGAAAGAAGGTGAAGATGAAAGGATGATTACTTTCATGAGCTACCCACTAAAGAATGTGGAGCTCAAATATCCTAACTTAGATAAATAGTCTTTCATATTAGTCAAGGCTGTCAAGAAATTCAGACATTACATACTAAGGAGAAAGGTCATTGCTATTGTTCCAGATCCAGCAGTTAAGTCTTTACTAATGTAGAATGAACTCAGGGAACAAAGGGGAAAATGGATGGTAATATTGTAGGAGTTTGACATTGAGATACAACTGATGAAATTAGTGAGAGGTCAAGGCATCACCAAGATGATGGTAGAAATAGAACAAGGATTGGTGTGTCAGGTGTACACCAGTGAAGGGATAATCACTAATGTATGGCATCAAGACATAGTCTACTACTTGCTACAGAACTGTTGTCCAGATGGATTGAATGGTTCCCAACAAAGAGCACTAAAGAATAAGAGCAGCTCATACATACTGAAAAATGGGAAGCTTTACAAATGCAACTATGATGGGTTATATTTATGATGTTTGGACTGGACAGAAGTAGAGCTAGTCCTCATAGAGTTTCATGATAAGTATGGTATGGAACAAGGATCAGCAGAAGCTACAGCTCATTAGATCTAAGATTTGGCTATTACTGGCTGACTCTATTCAAGGATGCTCATGAACATGTATGTACTTTCCATGTTTTCCAAACTAGCACCATTCGAGAAAGACACCCAATGATGCCCTTACAACCTATATACAAAGTATGCCCATTCACCTAATGGGGGCTAGATTTTGTGGAAAAAATTAATCCTCCATCCTGTACAGGCCACCAATATATTCTGACAGCAACAGACTACTGCATGTGATGGATAGAGGCACAGGTTATGAAGAACTATACCACCAAGGTGATAATCAAATTTCTAGAGGAGTTCATCATCATGAGGTTTGGCATGCCCTTTTTCCTAGTATGTGATAATGTTCCCTACTTTTCATCTACAATCCTCATTTAGTGGGCCTTTGAAAACTAGGTAATTCTTAAATTCTCCTCCCATTACTACCTGCAAGGGAATGGAGTTGCTGAATCCACCAACAAGAACCTAACAATGGTAATAAAACATCTGTTAGATGATAATCCCAGAGATTGGCACACCTAGTTGAAATATGCTTTGTGGACAGATTGGGTCAGAATCAAGAATTCCCTAGGGTTTTCTCCCTACCAATTACTATATGGTTTGCAACCTATCTTTCCAATGAACCTAAAAATACCAATCTTGAGATTTATGGATCAATACGTCGAGGGTGAGGATTGGGTGTAGATTCATGTTATGAATTTGTTGAACCTTGAAGAAAAATGAACCATGGCCCTAGAACATGTAGCCAAACACTAGGTTGTCATCAAGCGATGGTTTGATAAAAGAGCAACTGTGAAAGCTTTCCGAATTTATGATCTATTTCTAATGTGGGACAAAGAAAAAGAAAAACTAGGTAGCCACAAAAAATTCCAACGTCTGTGGATAGGCCCATTTCAAATAGCTAAGATCCTAGGAGAAAATACCTTTCAAATTAGTTCTCTCGATGGAGAATTGGTCTCATTACCAATCAATGGCTAGTTTTTGAAGCACTATTTCAGGACTTGATTAGTCCCTTGTACCCTGCTATATATTCTTGTATTATATTGTTTTTTTTTTTTGTTTGTTTCATTGGGTTTTAGTTAGTCTTGTCATCCGTGTCTTTTCTTTATTTGTAGGGGGGTCTACATTTTATTTTTTGAGTAGTCCTTTCATTTAGCCCAGGCCTCAAGTTAAGCTTCCCACAACTTGGATTATCGAGATAGTTCTATCTTGCAGTGAGCCAAGGATGGGGATAGGAGGAAAGATTACTTTTTTTCAAAATCCTTGGGAGTGTAGGCTAGATTGAAGCATCCTCAACACTGAAACACACTTTAAAAGGAAAATTCCAAGCCATGAGTTTCTCTAGGTGAGATTCCAATTTGCGCCAGGAAGTGCCTGCAGTCATGAAGAAAGCTGAAAAGCTAGAGCCCTTTTCGGAATGAAATACAAACTAAAAAAAAAAAGAGCAAGAAAATAAAAAGGAGGAACACATAAAGATGAGATAAACAAAGAGATGCTTGAAACTAGGACAACACAGTTTAAGCACTGCCCCAGTTTTCCAAAATAAAAAGAAAGAAAGAGCTACAGAAGGCATTTTGTAAAGCCACAAGGAGCATCAAAGTAGTTCAAATGGAATAAAATTTGCTGATAGATGGGTGCTTTCAAAGAGACTTGCCCCAAAGCTTAAAGTAAATTGAGTCTAAGAGCCCTCCTATGAAGTTTTAGCACTTCTGCTAAAGCTCATTTGCAGCTAGGAAAGGGTGACTTTGACAACCTCTATCAGGGTTATCAATGCTTGCCTGGTAATAGAGCAAGGTCAAATTGACTTATGGTCAACTTTTGTTTAATGGGCACTAATCTAGCAATGAGAGGTGGATCATCGAGGGGAGCTCATGGCAAGATTGTTCTAGGGAAATTGAACTCACACCCTCACACACTGGATGCAGACATCATGGTTTTCTCAAACTTGGTGACGTTGAAAGGAACACTCTATCTGATAATCTTTGTACTTGGCTCATTGCGCATTAGGGACGGTCTCCAGATCAACTGGCTACAGGGAATTTTCATCATTTTTTTTGTTTGGGCTATTTTTTGTGGTCCCACAACCACACTCCCCTTTCTTGGCCCTTATGGCCTCAGGGGCCCCCCTTCTACTTTTTGCTTGCCTTGTTTTTTGTCATCTTTAGGGTTGGGGTCTTTAGTTTTTGTAGTTTGTTGGCCTTTTTAACCTTGTCAGCCTTTTCAATCTTGTGTGTCTTTCAAATTTTTGGAGGTCTGAAAGCACAAAGAATAGAGGAGGACCAAAAGGCCTTTTAGACCTTTCAGACATAGTCATTGTCTGAAAGGTAAGTTCATGTGCGAGTTGACTCATCACCAAGTCAGACCTATCAGCATTGTCAGCATTTTGGAGTTACTAAATGATGAAATATTCGAAAGGCTGATGCGTGGGGTTACTAACATCAGAAACCCCATGATCGTATAAAAGGAAGTGAGGGTTTTTTAAACCCTCACTTTGCCTTCTCACTCCTTCGACCTTTTTGCATGTGTTGCTTGCCATTTTTTCCATCCAAGTGCTTTTCTATGTGGTTTTCTCTTGTCTTCTCATTGGTCATCACCGTCTTCATTGTCTCCATGGTAGGCATCTTGGGGGATCTTGTTTTGTTTTAGTTTGTTTTCCTTTCTCTATTTTGGCCTTTTTGGTGTTGTCTTAGGTTTAGGGTTTTGTTTCCAGCCCTTTTTGGCTTGGTTAGTTTGTCGGTCTATCTAGTCGGCCTCTTTTGGCCTTTGGATTAGCAAGGTAGTCACCTTGCATCCCTCCATGAGTTCATGGTCAAATCTCACCATCAAACCCATTTTTAGGTTCCAGCCCTTAACCCTAGTTTTGAACTTTCGGAGTCTGAAACTTCTAAGGCACAATCAAGAATTGAAGATTTTCCTAAGTGTAGATCCCCATCGGTGCTTTGGTGTATTTGCACATTGAAAAATCACGTGCCCTCGAAACACTAACATTGACAAAAAATCTTCATGTATGGAATCCTTTTGATGTTTCAGTGTTTTCACACACCGAAACATCACGTACCCCCAAAACACCAAAAGCAGTGCTCTGGCCTTTATTTTTCTATGCTCTGTGGCCTTTCAACCTTTTTGGTTCTATTAGATTTGATAATGTCTGATAAGTGTGAAAGGCTGAAAGGGCCAAAATGTCTGGTGTTTTCTTTAATAGCATAGTTTTATCATTTGGTTTTTCTTTCCTGATGTTTTCTCCTACTGTTATGTTACTGATTCCAAACTTATACTCTTTGCAGATATGGCTGAGAAAGTACTCACATCACTAGCAATGAAATACCAATTTAAAGGATACCACCCACCTTCTAAAGTGATGGACTTGCACACCGGAATAACTGATATTGACATCGGAAATGTAAGCTACAATGAATATCTGAACAAGTGTGCTCAACTAGTGGGCCATTCAGAAGATTGTACATCATTGGTCCACTATTCCCTGGTGAATGCAAATGCACATCTAGTCTCTATCCAATCAGCAGAGCTCATAAAATCACCTGCCAGTCACTATGTGCTAGATGAATGCATGGTCATAAATAGCATGGGAGAAGTGGTCTTGGACCTAAGGGCTGACAATATCAAGGATGTTTTCCATCTACCCAAGGGGGTAGACAAGTTCTTCAACTTCAATGTAAACAAAGGGATGGAATTTTACAACAAAGATACCCAGAGGGCACACAACATTTTCGACAATGAATACTTGACGCAGCCATTGCCCAAGAACAAGCTGGATAGAATTGACATGAGGAGAGGTTATATGAAAGAAGATGTCTAGGCTGCTATCACAATGATAAGTAGAGTGTATGGCCTACCCAAGTCCCATCAGCTGGAACCTTGGATGATCTTCCCATCCAAAAGATTAAAGAAAGGCAATCAAGGTTCGATTGGGCCTCTATTATAAGTGACTAGTTGGATGAACAACTAATTCAAGTAAAGATGGATCCACAGTTTTATATGATGTCTTATGTTGTGTACTTACTAGCTGCCAGGGCAGTGTATCCAGGGTTGACTAAGGTCAGTAACATTGGAGAACAAAACACTTGGCCATTCACATTGTATCCTCAAATGGTGTGAAAGGACTTCCTCCCACACAATAGCCTAGAATTTAGGATAGTTAATGATGCCTTCATTTTTGCAATCATCCACTCCATCGAGGGTGATTTTACCAAAAGGCTATCAAGAGAAGCAGTGGCCAAAGTATAGGCCCTTAGGGAATTTTACATTCAATTCAGAACTTTCACATACATTTGGGTGGTAGGAAGCACTTTAGTGCCCAAGAAGCTCCCAAGATACCCTCTTGATAGGGTGGTTCTACTGGAGATAGCTAGGCAATTGTCTGATGCTCATGAGCATATCAAGCATAAGAAGAAACACTGCTGGAGTTTCCCTATTTCAGTCAGTCCCCATTGTGTTCTAGACATGAAAGTTTGCAAGTCTTTGGTCAAAGAATGGGATGAATTCCCATAGGAAACCTATAGTCTAGTAAGGCCACATTTTGACCCCATTGGTACTTACAACCACATAATGGGAAGACACTACGTCCATGAGCTACATGTTAAAGATCATTGGGCCAATTGTGTGGATGATTATGAGGTGAGAATCCATGACTATTTCTGGATGACCATAAAATTGGTGCAAGGTTCCCTTTCCCTGAAGATTCCATAGAAGGCATTAGATGCAGACTTTTATAAAATCATGGATTCTATATATAACATGGATAAGGTGTATAACAGGGCCATCCTAAATGCAGAAATAGATCAGGATGAGAATGATAATATGGACTTTAGGGCCCGACATGTGGTCAAGCTGACAAGGTCATGGGTTGCTTGTCCTTTTTCTATGAAACCACTTCCTATAAATCAACACCCTAAGAAATCATCTCAAGGAAAGATGAAGGGGGAAAAGATACTGGAACCTCAGTTTAAAGGGGTTGCCCCTCTAAAACCTGAGACTGTATATCACCACGAGTGCCTCACCGTATATGGTCTAGTCACACACTCAAAAAAGGTGAAAGACAGGATGAATGGGAGCATTAATCCACCAGAGGCACCTTCATCAAGTGACCTTGGTTCTTCAAGCTCAGAAAAGAGAACAAAGTTCAAAATAGTTGGACCTAAGCCAACTGGAGTAATTAAGGGCCACATTTAGAAAAGGAAAGCAGGCTCAACCCCTACACAGATGGATACTCTGGAAGAAGGTGATGAGGATTTACTGGATGAAACCCCCCTCATTAGGAGGACACAGTCAGCAGAATTCCTAAAGAAAAGGAGAATAATGGAGAATGATCCTAATGAAGATGAAGGGGTTGCTCAGGGGGAGCCAATAAATTTGGATGCCCTAGGTGATGATGAATTCAACATCTCTAATTTTGCAAGCTTGCAAGGGTTCAAAGAAGCTAAACAACAGGCTCCTATGTAGTTCACTAACCTTTTTAATGGAATGGGAGAAGTGTTACCATAGGCACCTCAAGGATAAAGTGAGGTTGAAATGGCCAAAGACCAGGAGGGAATTGTAGGACCCGAGAAGGAATCATTTGTTAAGATCACCTCGAAGGAGGAAAAAAGTACACAAGTGCCTTTGGATACATCTATTCCACCTCTACCCCCATCTCACCCTTCCACACTTCCCACCATTCCACTTCAAGAGCCTCCCACTGTCCTGCTTCCCACTCCCATGCTAGATACTTTGCTACCTTAGCAACCCTTTTCTTCCCATGTTCCTTTCCCAACTCCAACTCCACTAGCCCAATTTACCACTCCCCTCACATCCTCTACACCTCCCCCACTCAAAATTCCTCCCCAAGTTCATATGGAGTCAATACCCCAAAGCTCACAGGAACTAGAGAAAGAAGTTGAAGTCATCGACAAAGAAGGGGGAGAAGAAATTCATATTGGATCTGATGAAGAGGGTGATAAGGGATAATCTCAGATAGAAGAGGAGCTACATACAAAAGAAGATAAGGCTCAAATAGATACTAAGGAGAAAATAGCTAATGAGCAATAGACAACTATTGAGGGAGAGCCAGAACAAGGTATTGGGAATGAGCAGGAGATAGAAGAAGAAGAAGTTATAGCAGAGATAAGGACTAAACATGTGGGCACTTCTATTGCATTGGCTACTCCCTATGAGCCATTGAGTGCATCTTCAAATCCCACTTGGTTTACCAAAGAAGTGCAACCAAGGGTGTGGGTATATACTGATGAGGAGGTTGATATGACTATGCTAGGACACACCTGTTAAGAATGAATGCAAAGTGTTTTGGCAGTCATTCTATAGTAGTTGTTGTTGCATTCATGACTTGGATTGTCATTGATGTCAACACAATGATATTTTGGATATTAGCAGCAAAACCCTAGCTACGAAAATAAGAGCAGAGCTCTATAAATTGTAATAAAACAATGTAATGAAGGTTTACTGAATGATTAATACAAGTTATACAATCGGTGCTTCATCCACAGTGTGATTTTTTTCTGTTGTCTATGTGAAATCTATGAATGTGTGATTTTCTCATTCTTTATTTCAAAGAGCTGATTGTTTGTTTGATGATTTCAAGTCTGCGATTTCTTAATTTGGTGTTTGCTGGTATCATATTGCTCTATTGTGATGAATCGCTGAGAAGATCTTTCTTTGGTGCCTAAAGATTAACTTGTCTCACATGCATGCACATCTGGAGCAACTTTTTGATCTGATGAGTTTTGACTTATCATACATTTGCATTGTTTGAATTTTGTTGATGATTGCATCTGCTCAGCTGAAGATTGTGACATGATCTGATCTCTGTTGTGTGGGTTCCTCATCTTCTCATTCATTTAATTTGCATGGTGGTGTGATTACTGGCATATGTCCGTTAGGTTTCTTTCAAGTATTTCCTTTCAAGTTTCTTGTTACCTTACTCTTTCTAACCTTCCTTGCAAAGTCACTTTCAATAGGATAATTTAAATTTATATTGTTTTCATTCCTTAAATTTGAAAATTGAATAAAAATGAGAGATATTGTGGAATCCTAAAGTTTGTTTTTTAGTTTCCCTTAAGAGAAGAACTAGAAAAGGCCTCCTTGATAAAAAATCCACATTTGTCTTCCATTGAGTTAGCCAAGTGGTTGAGACCCAGCCATCCAGAACCTTGAGATTGATTCCATCAATATTCCAAGAGAGGGGTTTGTTCTTACAGATTCCCTAGCTATTGTCTTCATGTAAAAATGACTCTCAACAATTAGAGTAACCAAGGAAAATACCTTCATCGCTTCTTGCATCAAAATTTCCTATTGCTTCATCTCTCTTGATGTAGCACTTGCTTCCAAAGATTCTAAAGTATTTTACTGTGGGAACATTACCAAACCATAGCTCATATGGTGTTTTGTCCGCGTCGGGCTTGAATTAAATTCTATTGATGGTATAGACTATTGTATTGACTGCATCTCTACAATAGGTGTGTGCAACTTTTCCTTCAATCATGATGGTGGGCATTGTATCAAGGATGATCCTATTCCTTCTCTCTGTAATTCCATTTTGTTGAGGGGTTCTAGGTGCACTCAACTGCCTCTTGATGCCATGTTCTTTGCAGTACTCATAGAATCTGTTAATGGTGAATTCTCCTCCTCTATCTAATCTCAAACATTTTATCTTTAGTCCAGATTCATTCTCAACCTTAGCTTTGACTATTTTGAACTTCCCAAATGCTTCTAACTTGTCTTTCAAGAATGCAACCCACATCGTTCTAGTATAGTCATCAAAAAACAAAATGAAATACATTTCACCATAATATGATCTTATTTGAGGTGGACCACATAGGTCTATATGAATCAGATCCAACTTGTTCTTTGCTGAATTGTTCTGGCTCCTGAATGAGTTTCTCACATTCTTTCCCATCACACATTCCCTACATATAGTATCAACTAGCTTTGCTATGCTAGGTAGATCTCTCACTGCCTTTACATTGCTTATCTTAACTATGTTATCAAATTGATATGACATAATTTTTATACCACAACTAGTTGTCATCTACTTTAGCAACAAAAAAACTTGGTTCTAGATTAAGCTAAAAAACATTACCTTTAGTCTTTGATCCTAATGCAATTATTTCTCCTTCTTTGTTGTTAATGATGCACTTCTTTCCATTGAATTCCAATCTATAACCTTTGTCAAGTAACTGCCCAACACTTAGTAGGTCATGTTTCAAACCATCAACATAAAGAACATTATCAGTAGTATTATTTCCATCCAAGGTGATGGCTCCTCTACCAATGGTGGGTTTAGGAGTGTTATCTCCAAATCTAACCATGCCACCATTGTATTTTTCTAGATAAACAAATTTGTCTTTATCACCTATCATGTGATGTGAACAACCACTATCTATAATTTAGTCTGTCCTTATATCAGCTTGTGAAATCAATGCTAGATCTTGTTCCTCTTTCTCATCTTCATGATCTATCTCATCGTTCATTTTATCTATAATAGCAATAAATCCAATTTCTTCTTCAGCTGAATCATCATCTGAAACTCCATCTCCAACATAGTAACATTCCTTAGAGTATTTAGGCTTGTAGTCATTTTTTAACTTTCTAGCTCTTGTAGGACACTTAGATGTGAAGTGACCAATCTTATTACATGAAAAGGATTTAACTGGAAATTGACCTTTATATTTTCCTTTTCCTTTCTTTTCTCTTTTGGAAATCATAGAGATGTAATCATCTAGTGTTTTCTCTTCTTCATCATCATCATCATAATTACCAGAATTGTTTGCAGATTTCTTACCATGGATTGTTGCTTTGAAGGCTATCTCACTTTTAGGTTTTGTCTTCAATCTTGAAATCTCAAAAGCTAAAATTTCACTGATCAAGGTCTCTCTTTTGAAATTTGATGTAATTTTCATGGTCTCATCAAGGATGTTGATCTTGTTTTCATATTCTAGAGTGAGAGTAGTCATCAATTTGTCGATAATATCTTCCTCTGAGATCTCTCCACCATTGTTCCTGATTCCAACAACTACTTCATTGATCCTTTGATTGTAAGTTTTGATGTTTTCTTTAGGTAGAATTTCTAATGCATTGTATCTTTTCTTCCATGTTTTTCTGCAGGCATCCTTTACTTGTTTGTCTCCTTCAAATATGTCTTCTAGGTACTTCCATATTTTGTGGGATGTATCTACTTTCTTTATTTCTAAAAACTCACTATCAGATAGGGTGTTGATAAGGGCTTCTTTGGCTATTGCATTCTAATGAAATAATTCCTTTTTCTTTTCAGTAGCATTATCCTTTGCAAGGTCTTCTAAAGTAGGGATCTTGGCTTCTTTGATAGTTACATCAAAAACTTCAAAAGAAATGCATTGCAAATGAGTCACCATATTATTATTCCAATTGAGATAATTCTCTCCATCAAACTTAGGACTTTCTTTTCTGAAGAATGCCATCTGATCAACCTCAAGCTATTAATCTTTCTCTCCGAGGAACTTGGCTCTGATACCAATTGTTAGGAATAGTCCCAAGAGATAACTAAGAGGGGGGGGGGTGGTGAATTAGTTATCTAAAAGTTTCAATTCTTTATCCAATTAAGTATAGTTAAACATAAATCATAAAAACAATGAAAGAACACTTGAACAAAACACTAATATTTTGGTTACGGGGAAACCCTAGTGGGAATTGACACCCACTAATATTCTACACTAGTGTATAATGATCCTTGATAGAAGATCCTTAACCCTATTAGGAGTTTCTTTACAATATATTTAGTATAGTAGACATGGTCAAGGGTCGGACCCTATTAGGAGTCTTTTACAATTAATCCTATTAGGGGCAAGGAGGCACTGTCCGAGAGCACACTACTCAAAGGGGTGAAGGATACAACCTTCTATTTAATAGATACACACTATATGTAGATCTTGTTGAACTATGCTTTGACCTACTATCTATATTAGTTCCAATATATAGCACAAATAATTTACTTGGTCACATAGACCTTCTTTTGATGGCTCAACACTTCACACACTCTGCTCTATTCTTCACAAACTATGAACCACACTCAAGAAATCACAAATGAATGCCTATAAATATCTTTCCTCTAAATGATATAATTAAGTCAGCCTATTATAACCACCTTGAAATCATAGTAGAGAAGCCATAACAAACTCCAATAATAATTCAGTCAGCTCTACTAATCTCCCAACACATTCTGGGACCTGTCCATTAAGATAATTGTAGACACATGCTACACACTATCAGCTCTACCAAAACAACTGGATCTTTCTCCTCAAGCTGAATTATATCATGCTCTCTTAACCAAACCTTCCTAACTCTTCTCCAAGATCTAATCCAAGGGCGTATACCAAAATTATAGGTGCAACTCTAGAACCAATATAATCTCTGTCGGCTCTTTTGAACAAACACAAGAAACTGCTACTAGTGAATAGTGACTGCATAACTTCACTTCTACTGATCATCAGATTCTGCATCCATGAATGTACCATCACTAACATGTCTTCATCACATATCCAAACATGAAAGGCTCCATGATAATTGTATGAACAATCATACACATAACACTACCTATTACTCTGTCAGGAACACTGTTGATACAAGCTACTATATAACTATCTGTACTAACAGTTAACCTCTATGCCCATGATATCATATTGATAACATGTCCATGCTATATCTACTGAAAGCTTACTGCATAAGTCTTCCATGCATGCTACTTACCATATGTTGTCATCAATGACAAACATACAATTAGCACTAGCTTACTGGAAAATCTCCAACACAATTAATTTAGTATAATGACCTTGTTGGTACTCTCAAACTTGGCTCAAATTTAGAGTGACCAATTGAATGTTTTCTCTAAGACAAAATGAGTATTTCTAAAAAAATTTGTGAGAAGGCACATTTTGAGCATGTAAAGGGAAGCTAGCATGTGATGGAGGAATGTTTTAAAGAAGAGAGGATGCTAGACCATTGCTCAAAAAAGATGAATCAATGGATTTTGCATACACGGATTTGTAGAAGATAGAAAAACATAGTCATATTGCGAGGGGCATAACCTTTTATTCAACCATTGGATCGAGCTCATTTTCATATATGTTGTCGCAAACCTAGTTCTACACACTCATAGGAGAAATTTTAAAGATTCATCCTAGTTCATGAGATACAGGTGTCTGAGTGTGGCACTGTCAAAATTGCCCAAAAAATTTTCATAGCATTTATCCCACATTCACCCCAGATTGTGAAAATATAATGTTTATATACAAGAACACAAAAATATGAAGTAAATCAAATGGAGGAAGCTATACTTTCCCATGCTTGTGCATCCACCTCAGTTTCTGTGCCAGTGGGCCGAGAAGAAATTTTGTAGAAAAATGCTGACAAAAAATGCTAGTGGTTAAGTCACTAACATTCAGAGATCTAGAGACTAGTTAGTCTCCAGATCTCTGAATGCTAGTGGCTAAGTCACTAACATTCAGAGATCTAGAGGCTAGTTAGTCTCCAGATCTCCAAATGCTAGTGGTTAAGTCACTAACATTCAGAGATCTAGAGACTAGTTAGTCTCCAGATCTCCAAATGCTAGTGGTTAAGTCACTAACATTCAGAGATCTAGAGACTAAAGGAAATCTCCAAATCTCATAAAGAAATATGAAAAGAGGAAATGATTATAAGATTTGGAGACTTAGTCTCCAAATCTCCAGATGGCTATTCAAAGATCTAGACTAAAGGGATTTCTCAAAGTCTCTAAATGAAACCATGGGTAAGGAAATGCTTCTGAGACTTAGAGATTCATGTAGTCTCTAGATCTCTAGATGGACTAAGATTAAAAGTGAGTTTGTCCGAGTATTCAATAAAATGGTGACAAGTGGCAAGTTCTGGTGCCATGTGCAGATTTTAAAGAAATAAAGGATTTAAAAAGTTATAAAGTTCAGACTTTGGAGAATTTCAAAATTTTTTAATGACAGAGTTGCTCATGGGAAAATGCCTGGGAGATTCATTTTTTATCAGAATATGGTAGTATAATATGTTTCCAGAAATGCCAGAAGATGATGGATGCAAAGATGGCAGTTAGAACCAAATCACATCAAGTTGCTGAGAGCAGTAAAGGCTTTTAATCCATGACCAAATTTTGGGGAGATTTTTCTTCTTCCAAAATTGATTGATTTTGCAGATCTGGCAGGAAGAATGAATCAAAATTGCATGGTGATAGGAAATAAGGGTACAAAAGATTAAATTTTAGGGAGGAACAAAGGACAAATTAATCAGATTTCCAGTAGATGAGTAGATTTTATGGAAAAAAGGACAAATTTATCAAATTTTGAAGATGTCTGAGAAGATTAGATTTTTAGAAAAAAAGGAGATATTATGAGATTAGATTGCAGAATGGACAAGTGTTGGTCAAGTACAGATTTTAGGGTTTATTCTTCTTCTTCTTCTTTTTCTCTTCTCTTCTCAGTTGGAAGGGTTCTTGTTCCTATTTCTAGAGGGTTCCCATGACTGCTCTATTGTGAGCATGTCCCTTGATGATGAATTTTGAATATCTTTTCTATAGAACAGATTTTTCTTTCCTATGCTAGGCTCTTGAACTTTAAATTCTGTGTCCATTGAAATAGGATTTTTGTCAAAGAAATACATTACAGTTTCTCTCAGATTCTGTTGTTGTCTTCTAATTTTTATGTTATACTCTTGTATGTTTTTATTTATCAGGCATGTAAAAAATACCAGTTGCAAGGCATCTTGTCTGATTATTTATGAGTTTCTTTCAAGGAAAGAATTAAATTTTCATGAATAGTCTCAGAGAGTGAACATGATTATCAAGATTTTGATGATAATAGTATAGGAGTGACATAATGGTTTGTAAGGCACTCTATTCAAACTGCAAGTAATCTCCAAGGTATTTCATTGTATTTGTTTTGATCTCTTCATGTGGATTTACATACAATAACTATTTGCCCAATGGAATAGGCACTGGCTAGATGTCTATTGTGTAGTTATTTTTCTGTCATCAAAAACTAAATTTCATTTCCATTTCATTTCAATTTCTAAGTTTATGCACATTGTGAAAGGACTGCATCCAGGTGATGTAGCTCATATTTGGTGATTCCTTATATAAAGAATCAGAGGTTAACCTTCCTTGAGTTGTACTCATAAAAAGAAGAAGGATTTGCATCCTTATCCCATTGTCTATGCTATCACATTTATAGTTTCTATTGTCAAGCTCTGTATCAGGAGATTCTCAGCTGTCTACAAAGTGATGTTTTGTTTAAATAATCTGAAGCCTAGATAGCATGACAGTGAAGACCAAATTCACTAATCAAAAGCTTACTTGAAATATAGTAACCTATTCATAGGCAATACCATCCTGAGTCCTGTGGAGCTTGAAGCAGAAGGAGGATCTTATCCAATCCTCATTAATTAGGCTTTTCTTGCAAACTTGGAGTCCCTTTTAATTGAGAATCAAGCCCATATCTTGCCAAGTTTGACCCTACAAGAAAAATCTCTAACAAATTGGTGACTCTACTGGGGATATGTTAAAGTGAAGATAGAATAACACAGGTACAAGTAGAGCTAGACTCCTGGCTAGCTTATTCATTTATCCAGTGGTCTCCATTGAAGTATGTAAGAGTCAATTTTTAGAATTTTCAAATCATCTCACCAAGTTGTGAGTGGTGGCTCTGAAGTTATTTGTTTGATCAATGGATAATGACATATTTTCAGTCCTGATAAACAACATATGTACCCTATTGAAGTTGATGTGTTGGTGGAGAAAGAGATCTCAATTTATGGCATATCTTTTCCTCTACAGAGAGGTGGCAGCTCTACAAAGTTCTTGAAGGTGACTTCAAGATCAAAAAATATTTTGCAGCTCCCCTAATACATCTAGGTAATTTAAAGTTTTAAATTCTTTCCTTATCAAGTGATCAAAGTACTAAGGAAAAAGGAAATAAGGTGTGAAAAGAGGTTTGCATGTTCCAAAGATTTTAGTTGCATTTTTACAAAATCTAAAGTGAAATATGTACCAGAAAGATAGAGGCAGTTTATAGTTTCTCTGCCTGCTAAGATGACACAACTATTTAAGAATAGGTTGTTTGGGGCAATAAATTTTGAAGGTATCCCTAGATACCCAAATCATATCCCAGAAGTGGTTAGAGATTGTTTACCAAAATTCACTGGTTTTGGTGAGCAATCAGTTGAAGATCATTTGCAAAAGTTTGCTAACCTGATAGATGATCACAATATCACACATGAGGATGTATTGATGAAACTCTTTGTAACATCTCTAATTGAGGTTGCAGGGGACTGGTTTAAAGAACTACCTCATGGCTCAATAGGATCTATGGAAGCATTAGAGGATTGTTTTATTAGAAAGTATGCTGATATTGAGCAATATGATGACATGGAACATAGTATTGAACAAGGCATATCTAAATCAAAGGATCTTGTACCAGAGCTTGAAGTTCTTCAAGTAGAAATAGAAATGTTAACACAAAGGTTACAGGAAAGTGTGGTGTTACATTTACAAGAGAACATGAGCAAAGAGGAGGGTGAGTCACAATATGATTTCTACATAAGGTTTACTGATAAGATCAAGGAGTTTGACATTCCTTTTTGTCCTCAAGATTTAGTATGGGAAAACTTATTTGTTAAACTTTGTTTTCCTCATACACTTAGTTTACCAATCCCTCAGAGGGTAGAATGTATTCAACAAACTATGCAATGGATAGAACATGTAGAAAATCTTTCTTCCAAAGATATAAATGAGGCTGAATATAGTGATGTTGAATCTGAAGACTTTGAGAGTATTGTAAATGTTGAATATGAACCTGGTTATGCTAATGAGGTTGAGTCTAGTGATAGTCAGTCTGATTTTAGTGATTATGATGATGAGTCTACTTATGCTGAGCATTTTGTTGATGATAATGTTGATAATGAACTTTGTGAACAACAAAATAGTGAAAATGTTTTGTGTGGACAGAAAGATGACAACTATGATGTGGATGTGAGTGTTTGCAGTGATTTATTTATACAAGATGATATGCTCCAAGAAATCTCACTCCATGATTCAAATGAGGAAGAAATTTGCAACATCAAGCAAGAAGACAATTGGGATAAATCAGAATGTCAATCCTTGTCAGGCAGTGAGAAGATTTCAAATTTTCAGAATGAAGATTTTGATTGTGAAAGTGCATCAGAGATGAGTATGAATGATGATAGTTGTTCACTTCATAGTGAGCAAGTTTCAGATTTTTTATCCTATGAGTATCTCAGAGTTTCAGGGAAAGAAAGATTAGAAACTCAACACTTCACACATATTTAGTTTGACAAGGAAAATATATCAGATGGCCAAAGTTTTGACACTTATATTTTTGATTTTCCTTACACTCCCATATCACTAGACTAGAATCAGATTGAATATGATATGTCAGATTTTGAAGTTATCAGTGTTGTTTCAGATTCAGGTGATGTGGAGACTCTAGACATCATGTTGAGTATTGACTGGGATAGTAGTGTGGATTTTGAATCCTATTTGGAATCTAAATTTCCCATTAAATCATTAAAAGATGATCCTTCAATGGCTCAAGTTTCATATGCAGATAATGAGTATACTAGTATTTTCCCTCCCACTCACCACCAACTTTTGGGTTTGTTTGATGTTGTTAGGATGTAGGATGCTCTTCCTATTGGAAAGCAAATTTGTGGTATGGATTGTTCATATTTTGATGCTGAAGTTATTGCTACATATCCTAAGATTGAGCTAGATCATATTCTATATGATGAGCCTCCTCAATGTTTGCTTAAAGGTTAGTATGTTATTTCTTATGACCTACCATCTATGGATATGAGTGGATATAGTGATGCTTACTTTAACAAAGTGATAGATTTTGAGTGCTCTTCTTCATAATTGGATAGCAACTTTCTGGGTTATGGTATAAAGATTGAAGAAGTTAAATGTTGCATACATTCAAGTGCTTTTTTATTTAATGAATGCAACATGTATATGCCACACAATTTACATGCTTACAATCTGCCTGGTTTTCATGAAAGCTCATATATGGAATATGCAAATGAGTTTTCATATGCCAAGGTAATGCAAGATGACAGTGGGTTAAGACAGGCAAATGAGAGTGATACTGTTATCTTATTTTTTAAGCATGGGGTAAAATTTTTTGTTTTTGATAGAGGGAAGAGCTAAATTGAGTTTTGGGGCTTTGGACCTTTGTAAATAAGCTTCGTGTTTGTATAGTTTCTTTATTTCCCTTCAGTTGTGTGTTGTCCCTGCTTTCAATAAAGGGTTTCCAATTTTTGAAGAGAGAGGTTCCCAGTTTGGAGTTTTGAGATGTTGCTAAAAAGTGTAAAGTCTGATTTGATTTTATGAGTGGTCTGCTCTACCATGAGATTCTGAGGTTCTCCACATGCCCACATGGGGCATGCGTCCATAGTCAGAGCCACTGTTGGTACTCTCAAATTTGGCTCAAATTTAGAGTGACCAATTGAATGTTTTCTCTAAGACAAAATGAGTATTCCTAAAAAAATTTGTGAGAAGGCACATTTTGAGCATGTAAAGGGAAGCTAGCATGTGATGGAGGAATGTTTTAAAAAAGGGAGGATGCTAGACCATTGCTCAGAAAAGATGAATCAATGGATTTTGCATACACGGATTTGTAGAAGATAGAAAAATACAGTCATATTGTGAGGGGCATAAATTTTTATTCAACCATTGGATCGAGCTCATTTTTGGATATGTTTTCGAAAATCTAGTTCTCCACATTCTCACTAGAGAGATTCTAGTGTCTGAGTGCAGCATTGTCAAAACTACCCAAAAAATGTTCATAGCATTTATCCCACATTCACCCCAGATTGTGAAAATATAATGTTTATATACAAGAACACAAACATATGAAGTAAATAAAATGGAGGAAGCTATGCTTTCCCATGCTTGTGCATCCACCTTAGTTTTCATGCCAGTGGGCCTAGAAGAATTTTTTTAGAAAAATGTTGGAAAAAAATGCTAGTGGTTAAGTCACTAACATTCAGAGATCTAGAGACTAGTTAGTCTCCAGATCTCTGAATGCTAGTGGTTAAGTCACTAACATTCAGAGATCTAGAGACTAGTTAGTCTCCAGATCTTTGAATGCTAGTGGTTAAGTCACTAGCATTCAGAGATCTTGAGACTAGTTAGTCTCCAGATCTCCAAATGCTAGTGGTTAAATCACTGACATTCAGAGATCTAGAGACTAAAGGAAGTCTCCAAATCTCATAAAGAAATATGAAAAGAGGAAATGATTATGAGATTTGGAGACTTAGTCTCCAAATCTCTAGATGGCTATTCAAAGATCTAGAGACTAAAGGGATTTCTTCAAGTCTCTAAATGAAACCATGGTTAAGGAAATACTTCTGAGACTTAGAGATTCATGTAGTCTCTAGATCTCCAGATGGACTGACGTTAAAAGTGAGTTTGTCCAAGCATCCAATGAAATGGTGACAAGTGGCAAGTTCTAGTGGCATGTGCAGATTTTAAAGAAATAAAAGATTTAAAAAGTTATAAAGTTCAGACTTTGGAGAATTTCAAATTTTTTTAATGACAGAGCTGTTCACGGGAAAATGCCTAGGAGATTCATTTTTTATCAAAATATGGTAGTATAATATGTTTCCAGAAACACCAAAAGCTGACAGATGCAATTATGGTAGTTAGAACCAGATTAGATCAAGTTGTTGAGAGCAATAAAGGCTTTTAATCCATGACTAGATTTTGGGGAGATTTTTCTTCTTCCAAAATTGATTAATTTTGTAGATCCGGGGGGAAGAATGAATCAGAATTGCATGGTGATAGGAAAAGAGGGTACAGAGGATTAAATTTTAGGGAGGAACAAAGGACAAATTAATCAAATTTCTAGTAGATGAGAAAATTTTATGGAAAAAGGGACAAATTTATTAGCTTTTGAAGATGCCTGAGAAGATTAGATTTTTACAAAAAAAGGAGAAGATTATGAGATTAGATTGTAGAATGGACAAGTGTTGGTCAAGTACAGATTTTAGGGTTTCTTCTTCTTCTTCTTTTTCTCTTCTCTTCTCAGTTGGAAGGGTTCTTGTTCCTATTTCTGGAGGGTTCCTGTGACTACTCTATTGTGAGCATGTCCCTTGATGATGAATGTTGAATATCTTTTCTACATAATAGATTTTTCTTTCCTATGCTAGGCTCCTAAACTTTAAATTTTTTGTCCATTGAAATAGGATATTTGTCAAAGAAATACATTGTAGCTTCTCTTAGATTCTATTGTTTTCTCATTTTTATGTTATACTCTTGTATGTTTTTATTTGTTAGGAATGTAAAACATACCAGTTGCAAGGCAGCTTGTCTGATTATTTATGAGTTTCTTTCAAGGAAAGAATTAAATTTTCAAGAATAGTTTTAGAGAGTGAACATGATTATTAGGATTTTGATGATAATAGTATAGGAGTGACAAAATGGTTTGTAAGGCACTCTATTCAAACTGCAAGTAATCTGCAAGGAATTTCACTATATTTGTTTTGATCTCTTCCTGTGGATTTACATACGGTAACTATTTGCCCAATGGAATAGGAACTGGCTAGATGTCTGCTGTGTAGTTATTTTTTTGTCATCAAAAACTAAATTTCATTACCATTTCATTTCAATTTCTAAGTTTATGTACATTGTGAAAGGACTACCTCCAGGTGATCTAGTTCATATTTGGTGATTCCTTAAATAAAGAATCAGAGGTTAACCTTCCTTGAGTTGTACTCATAAAAAGAAGAAGGATTTACATCCTTATCCCATTGTCTATGCTATCACATGTATAGTTTCTATTGTCAAGCTCTGTATCAGGAGATTCTCAACTATCTACACAGTGATCTTTTGTTTAAATAATCTAAAGCCTAGATAGCATGACAGTGAAGACCAAATCCACTAATCAAAAGCTTACTTGAAATATAGTAACCTATTCATGGGCAATACCTGCCTGAGTCCTGTGGAGCTTGAAGCAGAAGGAGGATCTTATCCAATCTTCATTAATTAGGCTTTTCTTGAAAACTTGGAGTCCCTTTTAACTAAGAATCAAGCCCATATCTTGCCAAGTTTGACCCTACAAGAAAAATCCCTAACAGACCTGGTCAAGGATCAGACCCTGTTAGGATTCTTTTAGAATTAACCCTATTAGGGGTGAGGACGCACTATCTGAGAGCACACTGCTCAAAGGGGTGAAGGCTACAACCTTCTAAATAAGAAATACACACTATATCTAGATCTTTTTTGAACTGCACTTTGACTTGTTGTCTAGATTAGTTCCAATTTATAGCACAAACTCTTTACTTGGTCACATAGACCTTCTGCTGATTGCTCACCACTTCACACACTTTTCTCTACTCTTCACAATCAACTTTGAACCATGACTTAGCATTCACAAATGACTGCCTATAAATATCTTCTCTCTAAATGATATAATCAATTTGACCTATTAGAACCACCTTGAAATCATAGTAGAGAAAAAATAATACTCTCCAATAATATTTTTGTTGGCTCTACTAAGCACATAACACAATCTGGGACTTGTCTAATATTAATAAATGTAGACGCACACTACACAATGTCAGCTCTACCAAATTAACTAAAGCTTTCTCCTCAAGCTGAATTACATCATGCACTCTTAGCCAAACCTTCTTGACTCTTTTCCCATCACTAATCCAAGGGCACATACCGATATGATAGGCGCAGCTCCTATACCAATAAAATCTATGTTAGCTCTTCAAAATAAACACAGAAAACTACAACTAGTGAATGACAACTTCATAAATTCCCTTTTACTTCATATCAAACTCTACATCCATGAATGTAACATCACTAGTATGTATTCATCATATATCCAAAGGCACAAGGCTCCATGATAACTGCATAGATAATCACTCACAAAATGTTGTTTGTAACTTTTTCAAGAACATTGCTGACACAAGTTGCTACATAAATGTCTATAATAGAAATTATCCTCTCCATCCATGATATCATGCTGATAACATGTCCATGCTACTTATACTCAAAGCTTACTACATAAGTATTCTATGCATGCTACTTACCATATGTTGTCATCAAGGAAAAACATACAATCAAGATTGGCTTGCTGGAAAATCTCCAACAATCTCCCCCTTTGGCATTGATGGAAATGTATGGAATGAAAAACACCACCAATCCAAATGAGACATTCTTTTATAAAATTCCCCATTTCCTCATCAAAACTCCCCCTAGGATGGATCCTCCATCAACTGTTGCAACTCCTCCTTTCTTCACATTCATTACTGAATATGCTCCCCCTTACTATATATCTTCTTTTTTGTTTTGTTTATTTTCTTATTTTTCATAACTTTATACTACTCCCCCTTTGACATCAATGGAAAAGGGTGCCAACTCATTTAAGCTTTGGTACTAATTCTAATGTAGAGTAGTCAACCATCCATCAATCCCTAAGGACTGATGCTCTTTCCACATTCTCTAAGCAGAATCAGGGAAGGGAATTACTCTCAGCTTCTCCCTGAGATACTCAAAAGTATCCTTTGGTAAAGGCTTTGTGAATATATCTGCTAGCTATTCCTTTATACTCACATAATCCAATTTTTCTTCTTTCTCTTCCACTTTCTCTCTTAGGAAGTTATACTTAATCTCTATGTGCTTTGTCTTTGCATGCATCACAAGATTCTTTGACATGTTGATAGTGCTAGTGTTATCACAATGAATAACAATAGGATAATCAATATGAATTATGAAATCCTTTATCATTTTCTTGATCCAAATGATTGTGAAACAATTCAAGGCTGCTGCAACATACTCTACTTTTTCTATTGACTAAGAAATGCAATTCTACTTCTTGCTTGTCCAAGTGACAAGTCTATCACCAAGAAACATTGCTCCTCCTGATATACTTTTTCTATCATCAACGCATCCTACCTAATATGCATCTATATATACATGAAGCTCAAAATTCTAAGTTAGGATACCATAGACCATAATCTATAGTGCCTTGCAAATATCTGAATATTCTCTTTACTACCATGAGATGACTTTGTTTAGGCTCTGTTGCAAATCTTCCAACTATGCCAACTGCCTTACAAATATCAAGTCTAGTTTGAGTAAGATATATGAGTTTACCAATCATAGACTTGTATAATGTTGTATCTACTATTAGAGAATCATCTTCTTTTGTAAGCTCGCATCCTGTTATCATAGGTGTACCCACTGGCTTGCAATCATCCATCTTGAACTTCTTCAATATCTCTTTCACATATTTGGAATGAGTAATGAAAATACCTTTCTCTATCTGGTGCACATTTAATCCTAAGAATTATTTGATAAGTCCAATCACGCTCATCGCAAACTCACTCTGCATCTCCTTAGAAAATTTTGCACTAAGTTTGTCATTACCCCCAAAGATAATGTCATCAAAAAATATAGCTACAAGTAGTAGACCTTTAGATGTCTCTCTTATGAATAGATTACAATCTGCTACTCCTTTATTGAATCAAATTTATGTTAGATATCCATCAAGTCTCTCATACCATGCTCTAGGGGCTTGGTTAAGTCCATAGAGGGCTTTCTTCAATCTGCATACCATATCAGGTTTGTCTGATAAGATGAATCCTTCTAGCCTCTCAATGTATACTTTTTCCATTAGCTCTCCATTCAAGAATGCTGACTTAACATCCATCTGATAAAATTTGAAGTTTTTGAATGTTACAAAAGCTAAAAATAACTTAATGGCTTCTAATATGCTCATTGGTGCAAAATTTTCTGAATAATCAATACCTTCTCTTTATGCATATCCCTTACATACTAACCTTTCTTTATTCCTTACTATTGTACCATCTTCATTCATCTTGTTTTTGAATATCCACTTTGTTCCAATCACATTCTTATCACTAGGTCTTGGTACCAGCTCCCAAGTATCATTCTTAATAATCTGATCTAGTTCTTCTTTCATAGCATCATGCCAATTGGGAATCATTACATACATCTTCAACACTTAGAGGTTCAATATGAGATAGTAAACATACCACTTCATTACTTGCTAAATTATTTTCTTTTGATCTTGTTGTGACTTTTCTGCTCTGATCTCTAATGATGTCATCCTTAGAGTGATATCTAAATGTATACTTTGGAATGTTAGGTGATACCGACTCATCTTCCTTCTAAGTTTCTTCTTCACTTTTTTTAGGGTCATTGAACAATACATCAATGCTGTCAAACATCTCTTCAACAACTGTCTCACTAGTGGAAGGTCTGGGTTCTTCTTCAATCATAGGTGAGTAATCATGATATCTTTTTTGAACCATAAATTTTTCATCAATCTTAACATGAGCACTTTCAATGATTTTTTTCAATCTTAAATTAAAAAATCTATAAGATTTACTTTTAGTAGAGTAGCCAAGAAAAATACCTTCATCACTTCTTGCATCAAACTTTCCTATTGCTTCATCTCTCTTGATCTAGCACTTCCTTCCAAATATTCTGAAGTATTTTACTATGGGCATATTATCAAACCACAGCTCATAAGGTGTCTTGTCTGTGCCAAGCCTTAATTGTATTCTATTGATGGTATATACTATTGTATTAACCGCATCTCTCCAATAGGTGTGTGAAACTCTTCCTTCAATCATGATGGTGTGTGCTATATCAAGGATGATCCTATTCCTTCTCTCTACAATCCCATTTTGCTAAGGGGTTCTAGGTGCACTCAACTATCTCTTTATGCCATGTTCTTCGCAGTACTCATAGAATCTGTCAGAGGTGAATTCTCCTCCTCTATTTGACCTTAGACATTTTATCTTTAGTTCAAATTCATTCTCAACCTTAGCTTTGAATATTTTGAACTTCTTAAATGATTTTGACTTGTCTTTCAAGAACACAACCCACATCATTCTATAATAATCATCTACAAACAAAATTAAATACCTTTCACCATAGTATCATCTTTTTTGAGTTGGTCCACATAAGTCTATATGAATTAGATCCAAATTGTTCTCTATTGAATTGTGCTTGATTCTAAATGAATTCCTCACATGTTTTCCCATCACACAATCCCTACAAATAGTATCAACTGGCTTTGCTATGCTAGGTAGATCTCTTACTTCCTTTACATTGCTTATTTTTACTATGTTGTCAAAATTGATATGACATAGTCTTTTATGCCATAGCCAAGTATCATCAACTTTAGAAACAAAACAACTTGCTTCTGGATTAAGCTGAAAAACATTACCTTTAGTCTTTTATCTTGATGCAATCATTTCTCCTTCCTTGTTGTTAATGATGCACTTGTTCCCATTGAACTCCAACTGGTAACCTTTGTCAAGTAATTTCCCAACACTTAGTAGGTTATGCTTCAAACCATCAATATATAGAACATCATTAGTTCTATTTTTTCCATCCAAGGTGATGAATCCTCTACCAATGATGGGTTTAGGAGTGTTATCTCTAAATATAACCATGCCTCCTTTGTATCTATCCAAATAAACAAATCTATCTTTGTCTCCTATCATGTGATGTGAACAACCACTATTAATGATCCAATCTATCCTGATGTCAACTTGTGAAATCAGTGCCAACTCTTGTGAATTTTTTTCATCTTCAAGAGAAATGAATCCAATTTCTTCTTATGTTGATTCTTCATCTGATACTCCATCTCTAGCATAGTAGCATTCCTTTGTATACTTAGGCTTGTAGTTATTTTTTAACTTTTTAACTCTTGTAGGACACTTAGATGCAAAGTGACCAATCTTATTACATGAAAAGAATTTGAATGGCAATTGACCTTCATATTTTCCTTTTCCTTTCTTTTCTCTTTTAGAAATCATAGCAATGAAATCATCTAGAGCTTTTTCTTCATCATCATCATCATCATCAAAATTACTAGAGGTGTTCAAGGATTTCTTACCATGGATCGAGGCTTTGAAGGCTATCTCACTTTTAGGCTCTGTCTTCAAATTTGATATCTCAAATGCAACAATCTTGCTGATTAAAGTTTCTCTTTTGAAGTTTTCTAAAAATTGCATAGTCTCATCAAGGATGTTTATCTTGCTCTCATATTCTGGTGTCAATGTAGTCATCAGTATATCCATGATGTCTTCTTCTAAAATTTCTCCACCATTATTTTTGATTCCAACAACTGCTTCATTGATCCTTTGATTCTAGACTCTTATGTTCTCTTCAGGTAGCATCTCCAATGTATTGTACGTTTTCTTCCCTGTCTTTCTATGCACATTATTTGCTTGTTTATCTCCTTCAAACATGTCTTCTAGGTGCTTCCATATCTTGTAGGCTTTGTCTACTTTGTTTATCTCTGAAAACTCACTATCAGATAGGGCGCTGATAAGGGCTTCTTTTTCTATTGCATTCTGATGGAACAAATCTTTCTACTTTCTAGTAGCATCATCCTTTGCAAGATCTGCTAGAGAGGGGATTGGAACTTCTTTGATAGCCACTTCAAAAGAAATGCACTGCAATGTGTCATCATCTTGTTCTTCCAATCAATATAATTCTCTCCATTGAACTTAGGAATTTCTTTTATAAAGAATTCCATCTGATCAACCTCAAGCTATTAAACTTTCTCTCCAAAGTAGTTGGCTCTAATACCAATTGTTAGGGATAGTCCCAAGAGATAACTAAGAGGGGGGGGGGGGGGAATCAATTATCTACAAGTTTCAATTATTTATCCAATTAAGTATACTTAAACATAAAGCATAAACACAATGAAAGAAAACTTGAACACAACACCTATATTTTGGTTACAGGGAAACCCAAATAGGTAAAAATCCCAGTGGGAATTGACACCCACTAATAATCTACACTAGTGTATTATCATCCTTATTAGAAGATCCTTAACCCTATTTAGAGTTGTCTTTACAGTTCATTTATTATAGTGACATGGTCAAGGGTCAGACCCTAGTAGGAGTCTTTTACAATTAACCCTATTAGGGGTGAGGATGCACTATTTGAGAGCACACTACTCAAAGGGGTGAAGGCTACAACCTTCTAAATAAAAAATACACACTATATCTAGATCTTTTTTGAACTGTGCTTTGATGTTCTATCTATATTAGTTCCAATGTATATCAGAAACTCTTTACTTGGTCACATAGACCTTCTACTGATGGCTCAACACTTCGCACACTTTGCTCTGCTCTTCACAATCAACTCTTAACCATGACTTAGCAATCACAAATGATTTCCTATAAATACCTTCTCTCTAAATGATATAATCAAGTCATCCTATTAGAACCACCTTGAAATCATAATAGAGAAACAATAATACTCTCCAATAATATTTTTGTCAGCTCTACTAAGCATGCAACACAATCTGGGACTTGTCCAGTATTAATAAATGTAGACGTACGCTACACACTGTCGGCTCTACCAAATCAACTGAATCTTTCTCCTCAAGCTAAATTACATCATGAACTCTTAGCCAAACCTTCTTGACTCTTCTCTCATCATTAATCTAGGGGCGCATACTGATATGATAGGTGCAACTCTTGTACCAATACAATCTATATCGACTCTTTTGAATAAACACAGGAAATTGAAATTGGTGAATGGTGACTTCATAACTTTCCTTTTACTACATATCAGACTCTATGTCCATGAATGTAAAATCACTAGTATGTCTTCATCACATATCCAAAGGTGCAAGGCTCCATGATAACTATATAGACAATCACTCACAGAACACTATTTGTAACTCTATCAGGAACACTGCTGAGACAAGTTGCTACATAACTATCTATACTAACAATTAACCTCTACATCCATGATATGATGTTGATAACATGTCCATGCTAGTTCTAGTCAAAGCTTACTGCATAAGTCTTCTATGCATGCTACTAACCATATGTTGTCATCAATGAAAATAATACAATTAGCACTAGCTTGCTGGAAAATCTCCAACAATATCTTGATCCACTCGGATTCATAGAACTCATGTGTCATAGCATACTCAACAATGGGATGGTTTTATAACTGTGAAAATTCATCTAGGAATGTTTTTTCTGATTTCATCATAGATTCAAGGTGCGACCTTCTCCTATCAAGTCCAACTGGTTCCTTTTTATAGTAAATGTACACATGAATGTCTTCAATATGCATTACACCCATATGGGTTCTTGAAAATGCACCTTCTAGGTCATCTAGGGTTTATTTAAAAGGGTTTCTCTTGAAAATGTATCTTTTTCTCTCTGAAACATCAAACACAATTGGTGTAGCCATGACTTACTTGGTTAATGCTTTAAATTCAAATCCAAAGACTTCTAAATCTCCACGTCAAGCTAGGGCTTTGAAATTGATCAATCACACTTCTTTGTTGGTAAATCAAGCTCCAACACATCACAATTCAACTTCTAGGGCTCATGTGGTCTCCAATCACTCAAAATTGAATGAAATGAGTGATCTGTAAGTTTCCATAGACTATAAAGTGAAATTTCCACTGTTAATGCTTGCCATGTAAACTAGAAATCGATTGAGAATTTCCTACTCTCCTACAATTGATTAGGCAGTGCACTCTTGCACATAGCATCACATAATCTCCAAAATGTTAAATCTAAAGGTGCATACTCTAAGGGTGAGTATACCGACTGTGAAGGGGTCTAGAGCTAGATTAGCTCCCCCTATGACCCTGAGGGTCATTCATCCATATTTAGAGGGTGCATCCACTGTGGATGCATCCAATACATACTCATCAACCTTATCCATCTTTTCCTCTAACCAAATCAAGCTCTCATCTTCTAAAGCTTTCACAAACTTGACTTCTCCTTCGGTATCCAATATTGATTCTTCTGGCTTTTTAGGGCTTTCTTGACTTTGCATCCTTGATCTAAAAAACTTTGAGATGTGTCTAGCCTTGTTACAAGAGTAGCAAATAACTGGAGGCCTTAAGTTCCTCGGCGCATTGATACAGGTTACCATTTTACATTGTCTAGTTGAGTGACCATTATAATTACATATCTAACATGTAAGACTCTGAGAATTTCTTGCATTTGGTTGATTCTAAATTTTCTAATTATGTTGAGTCTTGTTCTTCTAACTTGTTCTACAATTCATAGCTCTATGACCAAATTTATTGCATGAATAACAGTAACCATTGAAAGGTCTTAAATCTCTACAATTCCTTACTATATGTCCATGCTGGTTACATGCATAAAAAGTTTGATCTACTGGCTTGCACTCATCCTTAGATGGTTCAGTATTTTTTTTAGTCTGATTTTTAGTCTTATTAGCATCTATGGTGTCTTCTAGTTCTTTCATTCTTTCTCACATGTTATCAATCTAATTTTGTGCTTCATTAAATCCAATTCCACTAGTATCTCCTTTAAGCTTTCGAGCATATAACTGAGATTCTATCAGATCATTTCTTATGTGTAATTTATCAATGTGATTATTTGCTTCAATCAATTCAAACTCTAACCTTTCTTTGTTGTTTCTTAGCTCCAAAATTTTCATGTTTTCTTGCCTCAATTCTTCATTCAGTTGAAGGTTCTCTTTGATCTGTTCGTTATAAACTTCTTGATTGTTAGCTAGCTTTTCATCTAACTCTTCAATCTAATCTTGTAAAGATGTATTCTCCTCATTTAGCTTCTTAACAATTTTTCCCAAATCATTGTTTGTATAATCCTTCAAATCTTTTCTTAGTTTCTTGATGAATACTTGTGCGCTACTGGCTTTCAATTTTAGTTCTTCAACTTATTTCTTAGATCTATCAAGGTCTTCAAGAGCTTCCATAAGATTCTTCTTCAAATGTTTTTCTTCTTCTGAACCCATTGATATCCTCAATTGGTTAAACTTCTCTTTAGAGGACCACATCTCTAATACCAATTGTTAGGAATGGGAACACTGAGAGGGGGCTGGGGTGAATCAGTGTTCACTATATTCAATCTTTTTAATTTACTCTTGAAACTTAAATTGATTGCTTAAGTACTGAAATAAACATCAATGTAAACAAGATATACAATCACAACACATAACACCAATATTATTATGGGGAAACCCAAATAGGTAAAAAAACTAGTGGGAATTGACACCCACTAAGAACTGCACTAGTGTCTTATGATCCTTGTTAGAAGTTTTGGAACCCTGTTAAGAGTTGTTCTTTACAATGCTTTTAGTACAGTGACTTGGTCAAGGGTCAGACCCTATTAGGATTCTTTTACAATAACCTTGTTAGGGGTGGGGACACACTTTCCTAGAGCTCACTGCTCAAGTGGTGAAGGCTACAACCATCTGATCTCAGATACACACTATATCTGTTGGATGAACTAATGTTGTGACACTACTTGTCAGATCAGTTCCTTTGATGCATTGATTCTTCAAACTCTTTTGAAGCTCTATAACATACTAACTTCTCTTCACATACTTCTTCTCTTCTTTACTTTCTCTATATTTGTCTTTCTTTCTAATTACCAAAGTGCATGCCATATTTATATGCAATTACAAAACAATTATCTAGGTTAGCCCTTTCACTGAATACATACAACATTTCCAAGTGAATTGGCTCAAGCATGTTTACAAACAAAGATTTTTACATGTCTACTACCTAATTAAAATACATGCATAGCCTTTACAAAACATTATTTTAACCACTAATCAAAATATAAACAGTCAGCTGCATACTCTATTTTGTTCTGGCATTCACTGGTTGTACCTCTTCAGCTATCTATATCTTCATCATACTGTCTCATCTGATCATGCACTCTTAGACTTGGCATGAATGCATACTTACAAGATTAACTTCAAGAGCACATACCATAGCTAGGTCATATGCACATGTATTGATGCTTTGCTAAGTGTCCAGTCTTCTATACTTAGCCATATTCTAACCTTTTGATAAAGTGCATTGACTCCAAAACTCTATATGACTTTTTTGCCATAATGACAACACTAAATACAATCATATACTGTAGTATAGTCAACTTGCCAATAATTTTTCTACTACCAGTCTTGCCATAAGCTAAGATTGAACTGTTGAACCCTGCCATACAATTCTGTACTAGTGGCAGCCCAACCATCTCAAAAATTTCTTTCTATGTGGAATCCATGCCTGCTACAACATCAAAAGTGAACTATTGATCAATAATAGTAATAGTGTTTGGAGAGAGCATTTGGACAACCTGAGCCACCTCCTTCTCTTTTGCTCTCATGGGTTTGATCCTGGTCATTACTTTGACTCCAGTGTTTGAAGCATCCTTGTTAGAGACAAAAGAAGTTTTGTATTCTATTGGGCATTTGAGACCTAATTTTCTTCTTGCAGGGTAAGTGTATGTGGCTCTTGGAGGAAGAGGAGGCCTGGGAGGCCTAGATCTTGAGGCCATTTTGTTAGGGGAAGGTTCATTTTATCGTCATGCTTAGATTATGTAAGTATCTCTTTTTTATCTTCTGTTGGTCATCAAATTGAAAAATTTTCAAATCATTTTAAGTCTTTTAACTTTTGAAACTTATCTGATATTAAAATAATTGATCTTCAATTTGATTTGGAAGATCTATTCCTATGAATAGATTGAAGAAAACCAAATCACATTCCATTTTATCATTTACTTATCAAAATGTAGCTATCAAGTGAAAACACACCATGGTGTACAAGTTTGCATTCACAATTCATTTCTTTACACTTCTGCCAAACTGTCCAAAAAATCCAACTGGCCTCGAAAACTAACCCATAGACCTCACAGGAAGACACTGTCAAAAACTTAAGTTCATTTCCATCATGTGAGCATACATTCCAAAGGAAAATACATGAAAATAGTTTAGCTAAAAGTTATTAATGACTGAACATGGCCCTTCACAACAATGATTTTGTCCACATTGTCAGACTACACAAACCCCCTTCAAAAGTGGCTTTGAAAACTTGCCAACTAAAACCTTCATGAATTGGAAACTTGGATATTGATTCACTCCCATAAAAGGTAGATGGATCCATAATTAATTCACCTAGAAGATCACATGGCTAAATGCAATTAAATACCAAAGTCAACTTGTTAGAAATATTTAGGATTAAAATAGTGATTTATGCGGAAACTGGGTTTGGAATTGGCTTAGGAAAGTGACCAGATGGATTGGTAGAGATCCAAAAATCTATAGGGAGGTACAATTCTAGGCCTAAAATGCAGAACAAATCTAAATTATTCTTGACCTTGAAGTGGGTGCAAACTAGGAAACCTCAAAGTAGGCCAGCTATAAATCTGGACTACACACACTTGGAGAAATTTAACAAATTGCAAATGGAATGGCACTGGAAAAGTGATCAAACGAGCTCATGGTGGGCTATAAATGGTCATGGATACTCTCTCACATTCCTAAAACATAGTACAACAACTCTCATGCTATAAAAATTCACTTGTCATAAGATGCACTCTTCTGAAGTGGGTCACCTTATACAATTCTGGAAAGACATGCAAATTTCTGGAAACACCTCCATAAGGCTATTCCCTAAACATGCTAGAACTAAAAATTAAGAGCCCAAACCCATTAAATATTTTAAATGAAAGGTGATGAACATCTTACCCAAGTGATTCTTCACAAAATCAATAGACCATTTTATCCATGCACTCAAACTCGACCTCTTTCAATGATTTTCAAGGCAATCTTCAAGAAATTTTGTAAATATGGAGTCAAAATCTACACTGGAGTTTTGAGCTCCAGCAGTGGCTTTGAATGGGGATGTGTGGCCCTTGTGGGAATGTAGAGAAACTAGAATCTCTTGTTAAAGAAGACCAACCAGAGAAGATCAAACTTACTTTTTCTCTCTCTTCTCAAAACTTGGAACTCTTTATTGAAAGCAAAAACACACAACCGAAAGGAAAGCTACTATACAAGGTTCACTTATTTACAAAAAGGCTTAAAGCCTCAAAAATATAATCAATCCTTACCCCGATCAAAGATGTAGTTCTCATTTCCATGAATCCAAGGTAATCTAAAAACATTATTTTCACCGACAAGATCAATCACACTATTACTTATTTCCAACATATCATAAAGAAAATAACCAACACTTTCACTATCATGAAGCATTCAGAAACCATTATAATTTTGAAAGTGTTGATCATTGTACATCACAAAAATGTCACACTCTTCAAAACTTCTAACCAGTTGATGAGGAAAACACTCTGACTCAAACATAAAGCTAGAAATATGCTGGCTTGCTTGAAAAATTTCTTGAACATGAAAATAATTTTTTTGAAACTCAACTCCATGTATACCATGTGAATGTTTAAGAAAATCACTTTGAACCTCAACTGGTGGCTTTAAATTCAAATCACTCTAAAAAATACCAACATGCTAGATTGGGAAGATGAAAGACTCAAATTTTGATTGATAACTGATACATTCTTCCTGATTCTTTTTAGCCTCTTTTAAAAATGAAGCATTAGCATTCAGTTCATCATATTCTTGAAGAAACAAACATACCTCTGGCTGAAACAAAAAATCAGTCATAGAACATGAAACATCTTCTGGCTCTTCACGAAACATCTCAAAATGTGGCATGAACAAATCAACAGGTAGCCCATTACATACATCCTCATCTTGGCACATATTTTTTAGACACACATCACTATCATAGGCAACACTATCAGCATTGCTAACCTTTATTTGATAAGACATTGTCTCAATATCATTAATAATATCACAATTATCAACATCTACATCAAAAAGGCTGACCTCCACTTCTGGTGAAGAATTACAATTAGTGTCAATCTCATAGTTGTAAAAAATGCTTTCATGGAAACTTTCATAAACTGGCTAATACAAATTTGAAAGAAAATCAACTTCAACATTTTCAATGAAATTATCACTCAAACAATTTTCACTTTCATTTTCAGAGTTATCCAAATCAATAGAAGAATATGAAAATATTGACAATGATTCATTATCACAATTTGAAATTACCTTAGACTTGACATCATCACTCTCACAAACATTAAATGCCTCAAATTTTGAATTATGCAAATCATTCAAATGACAAACATCACGATGTAAATCAGAAAGAGAATACATCACTCTAGGCTCATGGGAATCAATACATTTACCAATCAAGTAATCACAAAGATTACTAGAAAGATCTCTGATGTTATCATTTTTTCCTATAGTAACTTCATTATATTATTTTTCTTGAACTATCATTGCTAAGAATTCATTTTCCTTCAAATTATTTGACTTATCATTATCTTGAACTTGGGACTGACTACACTCATTGCAAACAACATCAGGCTCAAAAATTTGAAATAATTTTAGAGGCTCATCTTGATTCTCGTTAGTTGAAACTATATCAATTGGATCATAAAATTCACCATGATTTTCACTACTTACTAGAATCACTAAATTAGTGCTAGCACTTGGGAAAGTTGCCTCATGAGATCTTGCATTTTTAGGACCATGAAGTTTTGGCAATCCAAACTTCCTGATTCTTTCTATATCTGATGCCAACTGAAAAGCATGATATAAGTTTTGTGGTTCATTATCTCTCAACAAGTAACCCATCTTACTATCAAAGGAAGCCAAATAAACAACCAAAGACAATGTGTCATGGGGTCTACAACTCTTGGGAATTTCTTTAAATACTTTCCCAAATCTAAGATTAAAAGTACTAACTAACTCATCTTTTCCTATGTGAATGCCTACAAAATCAATTAACAGACTGTAGTAAAAAATGAATTCTCCATAAGTTTCAATAAATGTTGATTCAAAATTCTTCCATGAATAGATAGAATGGTGGGCTAGAAATGAAAACCACTCCCTAGCATTTCCTGCTAGTGATTGCACAAAAAATATCATAATTACATCTTCATGGCTGACATCAAAATCTTCAATCAAGTCCATGAATGCACTTAAATGTTTTTCAGCCAATTCTTCATTTCCCCACTAAATTTAGGTAGGAATTTTCTAATTTCTGGGGGTATTACATTTGGGTAGCTAGGAATGCCCTCAAAATGTAGAGGTGGAAAAAACTTAAAACTTCTTCTATCTCTTGGATGGGATAATCTATGGGACATGATTACATTTGGAGATACACAAGGCTAGGAAAATATTGAATACATCTCAACTTTCCGTTACAAGTAACCACAACCTTGCACATGAAAACTCAATTAGACATTTCTCATGCAAATTTTATCCATAATGAAACTGACATATACCTTTCAAAACAATTTTCATACACCACTAAATCACAATATATGAATCTATTTCAAAAGACTGGTATGCAAAGCTTACTAACTTCTTCCCTCTTACTTAGTGCTAGCAATCACTAGACAGGGAAACAACTTTATACACATGATTTTCATGAAGAACTTGGATGTGAAAATCAAAATACCTAGAGTTGTTGTGGTAGCTAGAAAAATCTGATTTGAAGTCTCCTCCAAATTGCCTTTCAAACATTGGTAGACTCACCACCTCTTTACAGAGGACAAAAACTAAATCAGCTGAGAACCTTTTCTCAAATCTGAACTTTCTTTTAAAACCAACAAACACAACACATCTTCAGTAGGATATAATTGTTTGTCAAGATTAAAAATATATTACAATTATTCTAAGAACACACTGATCAAATAGAGCACCAAATTCGCTACTCACACTTAGTGAGATAATATGACAATTTTTTGAAATTTGATTGTATACAACAGCCTCCCCAGTAGAGTCACCATTTTTGTTAGCATATTTTCTTGCAGGATCCTTAAATACAAGACTTAGCACTTGATTGGAACTCCAAATTTCCCAAACTCCTGATTCTAACAATAAAATGCTAATTAACAAGGATCTAATCCTTCTTCACTTTGAGCACTTAGCTACAGGTGGGTGTACCTATTAGATTTACTTCTTCAAAGAATTACAACATTAGTTTGTACCCTTGATACAAACTTAGTCATCTCAGCTCTTTAAACATCCATAAAAGTAAAGTCATTCAAGCTTTTGGTGGTGGTTAAATGCATGTATATTGAGATCAGACTAGTGCCTTATCCTCGGGCCAAGAGTCAAAAAGAAAGCATACATCAACATAAAACCTCTAAGTAAAATACACCCAAAATCTAGGTGAAGTTCCTTATAAATCACCCTCTCTTAAACACATTATATCATCAAATTCTTGTATAAACCACAAATTCTCAGAGATCTCCCTTAAGGATTATTCTTCCCTTGAAAGAAGCTTAAGCTTAACCCCCAAAAATAACTTATAAATGATGTGATAAAAATGCCTTACAAATTTAACACAAGAAAAACTCAAGACTCATACATGAAGACAATAGGAATATGAAAGGGAGTTCTAATATATTCAAGTAGACTTTCTCTATCTCAATGCATTTTAGATTGACAAATATTCCTATAGGACTCAACATTGATACCAGAGACTCTCCTCACTAGGCATTTTCTCCACCCTTCAAACAATGGAGAGGAAGAAAAGATAAAGGAAAATCAAAGCCAGTTTCAACAAACTGACAGTTGCCAATTTTCCATAAAATCTTCATCTTCCCTCCAAATTTTGATCTTCTTCTACTTGGTCTCCTACAAATACCTTTACCTTTGCAACCATTTCTCCCTCCAAATTTTCATCTTTGCTTCTCAGAAATGATTTGATTACATTCAAAATTGGAAATGCTCAGTGAGATATTCAATCCATTTTAAAATAAAACATTTACAAACCATTGAGAAACATTTCAAATTATTTAGCTCATCATTTTCCTCTTTATTTCTCCATATTTTGGCCTTTTTCCTACACATTCTACCCAAAACTAACTAGATTTAGACAAGTGTTGCAAGTTGGTTCGATGCTCCAACTTAACCCTAGGTTAACCACCTATTTGGAGATTACATGAATACACTATTATCCAAGTCTCTGAATGCATCCCTTAACCTTGATTACTATTGGAAAGTTGACTATACTATTGTATATGACTAGATATAGTGTTTTCATTATGGAAACAAAGTCATATAGTGTTTTGGAGTTAGTGCACATTGCCATAAGGTTAGAATATGGCTAAGTATAGGAGACTAGACAGTTAGTAGAACGCTAGTAGATCATAACATTAGTGCACGTGCGTATGACCAAGTTATGGTATGTTCCCTTGAAGTTAAGAGGGTAATTGTTTATTCATGCTAAGTCTAAGAGCGCATGATCAGATAAGACAATATGATGAAGATACAGACAGTTGAAGAGGTATAGCCAGTGAACACTAGAACATAATAGAGTATGCAGCTGACTATTACTATTTTGATTAGCTGTTATACTATTGTTTTGTAAAGGCTATGCACCTATTGTAATTAGGTTTTAGACATGTAAATATCTTTGTTTTTAAACATGCTTGAGCCAATTCACTTGGAAGCATTGTATGTAATGGGTTATAGGTTGACCTAGTTAATTGTTTTGGTAGCGCATATAAATATTAGATGTGCCTTTGTAATAAAGAATGGAAGTGGATATAGAGATAAGATAAGAAAAGAAGAAGTAGGTGAAGAGTAGTTAGAATGTATTAGAGTTTTACAAGAGGCTAAAGCATCAGCCAAAAAAAGGAACTGATCAGACAAGCAGTGTCATAGCACTAGTTCATCTAGCAGATATAGTGTGTATCTGAGATTAGAAGGTTGTAACCTTCACCACTTGAGTAGTGAGCTCTAGGACAATGTGTCCCCACCCCTAATAGGCCCTAATAAGGTTATTGTAAAAGACTCCTAACAGGGTCTAGCCTTTGACTAGGTCACACTACTAAAAGCATTGTAAAGAAGAACTCCTAATAGGGTTGCAGATCTTCTAATAAGGATCACAAGACACTAGTGCAATTCTTAGTGGGTGTCAATTCCCACTAGGCTTTTTACCCATTTGGGTTTCCCCATAACCATATTGGTGTTATGTGTTGTGTTTATGTATCTTGTTTATGTTGATTTTCATTTTAGTACTTAAGCATTCAAGTTAAGTTTCAAGAGTAAAGTGAAAAGATTAAATATAGTGAATACTGATTCACCCCCCCTCTTAGTGTTCCCATTCCTAAAAATTGGTATCAGAGTTTTAGTCTTCTGAAGAGAATTTTAACCACTTGATGAGATCAATGGGTTCAAAAGAGGTAAAACATCTAAAGAAGAATCTTATGGTAGATCTTGATGACCTTGATAGATCTGAGAAAGAATTTGAAGAACTAAAATTGAAAGTTAGTAACGCACAAGTATTCATCAAGAAATTGAGAAAGATTTAAAGGATTGTACAAACAATGATTTGGGAAAAATGGTTAAGAAGCTGAATGAGGAGAACACATCTTTACAAGATTAGATTGAAGAGTTGGATGAAAATATAACTAACAATAAAGATGTTTATGATGAATAGATCAAAGAGAACCTTCAACTAAATGAAGAATTGAGGAAAACAAACATGGAAATATTGGAGCTAAGAAATAGAAAAGAAAAGTTAGAATCTAAATTAATTGAAGAAAAGAATCACATTGATAATTTACACACAAGCAGGGATTTGATAGAATCTCAATTATATACTTGGACGCTTAAAGGAGATACCAGTGGCATTAGATTCAATGAAGCACAAAATTAGATTGATAACATGTGAGAAAGAATGAAAGCACCAGAAGAAACCACAGATGCTACTAAGACTGAAAATTAGACTAAAGACAATATTGAACCATCCAAGGATGAGCACAAGCCAGTAGACTAAACTTTTGATGCATGTAACAAGCATGGACATATAGCAAGGAATTGTAAAGAGGTAAGACCTTTCAATGGTTACTGTTATTCATGCAATAAATTTAGTCATAGAGCTATGAATTGTAGAATAAGTCAGAAGAACAAGACCCAACATAATCAGACAAATTAGAATCAACCAAATGCAAGAATTTCTCAGAATATTACATGTCAAATATGTAATTATAATGGTCACTCAACTAGACAGTGTAAAATGGTAACCCATATCAATCCATCGAGGAATTCAAGGCCTCTAGTTATTTTTCACTCTTATAATAAGGCTAGACACATCTCAAAGTTTTATAGATCAAGAATGCAAATTTAGGAAATCCCTAAAAAGCCAGAAGAATCAATATTGGATACCGAAGGAGAAGTCAAGTTTGTGAAAGTTGCAAAAGATGTGAGCTTGATTTGGTCAGAGGCAAAGAAGGATAAGGTTTATGAGTATGTATTGGATGCATCCATAGTGGACACACCCTCTACATCTAGATGAATGACCCTCAGGGTCATAAGGGGGAGCTAATTTACCTCTAGACCCCTGCATGGCTGGTATACTCACTCTCAAAGTATGTGCCTTTGGATTTAACCTTTTGGAGATTATTTGAGGCTATGTGCTCTTAAGAACACACTACCTGATTGATTGCAGAATGGAAGTTGGAAATTCTTAGTGAAATTCTAGTTTACGTGACAAGCATTAATGGTAGAATTTTCACTTTAAAGTACATAGAGACTTGCAAATCATTCATTGCATTCAAGTTAGAGTGATTGGAGATCATAGAAGCCCTAGCAGTTGATTGTGAAGTATTGAAGTTTGATTCACTAGTGAAAGAGTGTGATTGATCAGTTGTGAAGCCCTAATCCTTTGTGATGATTCAGAAATTCTTGAAAACTGATTTGAAGCAATACAACAAGTTATGGCTACACTTATTGTGTTTGATGTTGCGGAGAGGAAATAATATGTTTTCAAGAGGCACCCTTTTAAGTCTACCCTAGATGACCTAGAAGGTGCATTCTAAAGAACCCCTATGGGCATCATGCATGTTGAAGACATTTGTGCATACATTTACTGCAAGAAAGAACCATTTGGACTTGATAGGATTAGAGGGCACATTGAAACCATGATAAAGCCATACAAAACCTTCCTAGATGAGTTCTCACAACTAGAAAACCATTCTATAGTTGAATATGTTACGGCGTGTGAGTTTTATGAGTTTAAATGGATCAAGATATTGCTCAGTAGGATTAATGATGATCTATTCTAGATAGGTGAAGTGCCAATAAGAATCACAGGAGACCTTATTCATGAAATGACATGCCTTTAAAGGATAGGAATCATTCTTTTAGCAGGAAAGGATGTGATAAAGCTAGTAGAATAGACATGTAAGTCAAGAAGTGATAGGCATGGAATGATAATTGAGCCTATAGAGGAGAAAGACATCAAATTGATGTCTATGTTATTAGGTTATAGGTTTCAGCACACCAACAAAGTGAATAGTGTGTTCGTGGCCACTATTCTTGCAACAATAAGACTTGTGAGAGAAAATGGAGAGTTCAATCTATGTGAGATCTTGCACACACAGCTGATTGATAACATTAGAGCCATTAAACATGATAAGACCAAAATATTCAGGTTTGGATCTTTAATCATCTACATGTAGTTCCATATACTTGGAAAGAATTCAGATTTGTATTTAGACAGAATTATGCCCACAATGCCTCAAATATATTTTAAGGAATCTACTGATATCTCATTTGAAGGACTACATGGAGTTTGAATTAAAGACATTTAGAATCAAAATATAGATGAGGTACAGGATACTAGAAAGAATTGTAGAGAAATACAAAGACAACATTTTCTTTATGGTAGAAACTGATATAACATGTATGGAAGCAGTTGAACCTAGAACAAAGTGGATACATCCACTTGGATATGAATTTGAGGAACCAATCTTGGAAGCATATGCACAAGTACTACTTTTAGCACCTAAGGACCCTAATGAACCTAGGTGGGGTACTTATGAAGAAAAGATGAGGGAAGTTGATGCAGTTCTAAACAACATAGTAACTAAGAGGAAAGCCTCTAAGATTACATTTGAGATACTCATTATTCATGGTGTAACATAGGTAGACCTTGATAAAGTAAGGGAAGAAATGATAGCATTGGAGATTGAGAGCGCATCCACAGTGGAAGCCAAAACTGATGATCCTAAACTGAAGAAAGTCAAGATTGAGAAGACTGATGATCCAAAGGATAAATAGGATAAAATTTATTATATTAGTCTTGCACCCAATGTTATAGTTGATATTGAGTCCATAGATGCATCTCCTAAGATGCTTAAGAGGAGAAAACAAACTACCACAAGCCACCCTTCAGCTAGAGCCACAAGAAGCAGAGTGAAAAATGTGTAGCCACCTTCAAATGTAGGATTCCTACCTAGTATTCAAGTGTTAAGGGCTAGAGTAGTAGAAGAAGGAAGGCTAGATCATATAGCCAAGTTCTATGATAGATATCATGAAATTGATAAGTCTAAAATTCATGAGATCTTGATCAAGCACATGATAAAATTCAAAAAGACAATTCTTGAACTAAAGACAGTCATTCCAGATAAGGTATGGGAGATCTTGGATACCTTAAAGAGACAAGCCAATGAAGATGACTTAAAAATTAGGAAACAAACACTAGATGACAATCTTCTAGTATGTTCTATTGAATAAAAGACACTACTATTGAATTTGGTGAAGCCGCACCTAAGAACAAAGATGAGAACACTACACATTATGAAAAAAGACTATGAGTTGATAACAAAGGAAACAAAAAAGGCCTTTGAGAAGGTATTCTTAGAGCAGCACATGCAGCCTTCATCTATGTCCATCACTCAAGCATCTAGTGAGCAAGACAAAGTAGTAGAGACCACCAATGTACCAGTAACAAGTCCTCAAGATTCAAGGCCTATAGTGGAAACATATATAGAGGCATTAAAGTCTGTACCCATGACTAAGACACAAAAGGATGATACAATCTTCATTGATAATGTAGAGATAGCCATGGCAGCCACAAATAATGACACGGATAAGTTTGAGGAAGCCTTTGAGAGCACACAAGAGGTTGAAACTATATGCAGTGACAATTCACCCAAGCTACAAGAAGAAGTACTAATAGAAGATCTAATAGGTGAAGAAGAAGAGAAGGAGATAGAAAAAGATGAAGAAAAGGTAGAAGGGGAGAAAGGAGAAGAAGAGGTAAAAGGAAGTGAACCAACAAATGAACCATCTTTTGAAATTCCAATTAGAGTAAACCAAGAAGTGATAGATAACACTCCTATCACTCCCTTACCTTTAGCATCATTGTTGTCAAGTTTGACACTAGACACTACAAGCTTGGACTCTTGGGGAGAAGAATACTTGATTAAAATTAGTATCCTAGCCATGGAGAAAGAAAAAGAGAAGCAAGTGATGATGAACCCTCTATTTGTTGAATCAGTTGACATTTTGAATAGCTTATTACCCTCAAACAAGAAAGTATCTAATGTCGATTCAGTTGATGATGTCAGTACCATACTGACAAAATTTTAAAAAAAATTCTCTAGCTTGGAACAATCTGCATCCCAAGTTGCAGAAGAAAAATATGAGGAAAAGATTAAGAGAACTAGTTGGAAATTTTGAACTTGATGTTAGTTCATTAAAGGTAGGTCAAGCATCCTTGAAGGAGTTTGCAGCCAAGGGAAGGAAGATCATTGCAAACTGCATGAACCAAGATAAATTAACTACAGATCTTTACAAGAAAATCCAGGAGGTAGAGGTCATGATAGATCAAGTCATCAAATTAGTAGAAGATCCCACTTCACACATTAACATATGTAAAAATGTATATCAGGGACAAGTGGACAAGATAGACAAGGCTGAAAAGGAGATGTCTAAAATAAGGGCAAGGCAAACACAGCTCAGGAATGCTCTTGCACCCTCTCTAGATGTACTTAATCAGAACATCAAGGAGATTGATACCACTATGGTGATATATGATCAAGGTCCAAGTACAGAATTGGAGAAGATGGAGAAGCTTCAATATGCCTTATGTGCCCATCTATAGATTGTCAATGCACTAATAGCATTTGGGAAACAAGAGATCCAAAATTTGCAAATAGCATATTCGGATGTCCTAACATTGTAAGTACTTGTAGATACATTTTTTGAGAACCTTTGTCATTAATGTCAAAGGGGGAGTATTGTATATAGAATATGGAATATCATATATGATGTATAGAAGAATTATAGTATAGAGTATAAGGGATATATAAGTTAGAAAGAATTTTGTATAAGGGTACAGTAAATAAATTTTCCATATTCCTTTGTTGCCATTCATGACAAAGGGGGAGATTGTTGGAAATTTGAATATACTATTGTATGTGACTAGATATAGTGTTTTCATTATGGAAAAAAAGTCATATAGTATTTTGGAGTCAGTGCACATTGCCATAAGGTCAGAATATGGCTAAGTATAGGAGAGTGAATAGTTAGCAGAGCACTAGTAGATCAGAACAGCAGCGCACGTGCATATGACTAAGTTATGGTATGCACCCTTGAAGTTAATATGGTAAGTGTGTATTCATACTAATTCTAAGAGCGCATGATCAGATAAGATAGTATGACAAATATACAGATAGTTGAAGAGGTACAGGTAGTGAATGGTAGATCAGAACAGAATAGAGTATGTAGCCAACTGTTACTATTTTGATTAGAGGTTATAATATTGTTTTGTAAAGGCTATGTGCCTATTGTAATTAGGTTGTAGACATGTAAACATATTTTTTTGTAAACACGCTTGATCCAATTCACTTGGAAGCATTGTATGTAATCGGTTATAGGCCCACCTAGTTAATTGTTTTGGTAGTGAATATAAATATTAGATGCACCTGTGTAATAAAGAATGGAATGTTAGGAATGAATGCTGAATATATCCTATGGGGGAGTATTCATAGCCATTCTATAGTAGTTGTTGTTGCATTCATGACTATGATTGTCATTGATGTCAACACAGTGATCTACTAAAGATTAGGAGAGAAGCAAATAGTGTTTGGGTTAGCACACTTAAGATATTGAAGATGAAGCTATACACAGGTGAGGACTTACTCTATGATGTTATATGAGATCATGGTTAAGAGTGTAGATAGTAATTCATTTATTCAGGGAAGTTATGAGAAAATTAGTAGAAGCAGTATTCAGGCAGTGTTCCTGAGTAGCGGTTTGTGGAAATCGGATGATATCTCCTAATTGGGATGGAATATGACCATGCGTAGTTATGAGGAAATTGAAGACATGATTTTAGTGACATGTACATGAGCACAAGATTTTAGTTGCATGAGTGAAGAATTATCATAATTGGAAGCTGACAGTTTTGTGTAATTTTGATGTAACGTGTAGAAACTTTTGTTTTGTAATTTGTATGCCAACTCATTTGTAATTACTTGAGTCTGGTATAAAGGAAGGAATTTTTTCCTTGTTTTAATATGAATGAGAGATATACATGAAGTGTAATGAATGTAAGAGTGTATGAAGAAATTGTGAAAGAGGATATGCGAAGTACTGAGATCTGGTATTGAGATCTGAAGAAGCAGTTAGTGCAATTTGGCATAGTCAGAGAAGGAGTATTGAATTATTGAGATAAGTAATCTTTTGTTATTATTATGTTGAGTAATACAAAGATCAATTGGACAGTGATTTTAATGATCTTACCCTGAAGCTGTTTGGGTAGTGGGTCATTCTGTCTTCCATAACTCCTAACAGAGTTAGAATCTTTTAGCAGAGATTCAAAATATCCTAATAGGGATTCATATGTACTAAATGTATTTCATAAGACTCCTAATAGAGTCCATCCTCTCACAAGGAACTTTCATATTAGTACATCTTTTGTGGGCATCATTCCCACTAGGGTTTATGCTTTGATCAAGAGGTTCCCTAGTCAACATATCTTGTGTCATTGTGTTCTTGTGCATGTATATCTTTCTATGGTTGTTGATTACATTGCTTACATGGTTAAAATATATTAAGGTTGATAAAATTTGTATTTATCTAATAAATGATTCACCCCCCCCCCTCTTAATTATCTTGGTGGACATTACTTTCTAACAATTGGTATCAGAGCGGCAGGTCCTTGAAGGAAAAGTTTAACAACTTAAGGAGATCCATGGCAAATTTTAGGAAATAAAGCCCTAAGTTTGATGGAGTAAATTTTGATAGCTAGAAAGAAAAGATGAAGACACACCTACTTTGTTTAGGACCAGGTTATTGGTTAATTACAAAGAAGCAAAAGACTATCATTGATGATGATAAGATTGAAGATTGTACTAATGAGGAAAGAGATCCATTTATGTGTAACATACTTGCCAAAGAAGCACTCTTGTCAGCCCTTCCAGAAAATGAATACAGTCAAGTAAAATATCTAAAGACATTTTATGAAATTTGGTTAGCTTTACAGTCTACTTTTGAAGGTGATGAACATGCTTAGAAAGTCAGATTACATAATTGGATATGTACATTTGAAGATATAAGAATGATGGAAGATGAATTTGTTAGAAGCTATATTGGTAGAATGTCAAAGATTGTTGCAAGTATAAAATCTTATGGAGGAACCAAGATAGAGAATGAAGTGATATGGAAAATTCTGAGGACATTGAATCCTACATTTAAGAAGACAACATAGATGATTGAACAAGTTATTCCTTATACTATGAACTTTACCAGAGAGACTCTTCTTGGAAGATTGGAAGTAGCAGAGATGAACCTGAGGCTATCAGGAGACTTACCTAGAATGGAGATAGCATAAAGTGCTCTTAGTGTTTGCCCTACTTTGTCTAGAACCATAAGTGTGAGTAGAGATTATGCTAGTAGTAGAAGATCTAGAAATAAAGAAGACATGAAGATTGAAGAAGGTATTTCCTTTCTTGTGGAGAGAGAACCAGATGGTAAGAAATTTTTTAAATGTTGGACTTGTAGAGAATATGGTCATTTTGCATCTAAATGTCCTAAGAGAGTTAAGAAGTATAGGAAGCACTTTTATCCTAGGAGATCTAAAGAATGTTACTATGCAAATGATGAAGAACTTGAAGCTAGTTTGGAGAAATCTTTAGTGAAAGTGATATTGAGAATAATGATGATATAGGATTTGTAGAAATTAAAGAAAAAAATCCTGAAACTGAAATTAAGGAAGAAAAAGATTTAGTTTCCCAAGTAGAAAAGAAAGCTAATTGGATTATAGATAGTGGTTTTTCACATCATATGACTAGAGACATGAAAAAGTTCATAAAGTTTAACAATTATGATGGAGGAGTTGTTAGAGTTGGAAACAATGCACCTTGTTTGATTAAAGGTATAGGATCTATTACTCTTGATGGAAAGACTAATATTGATGATGTTTACTTTGTGGATGGTGTTGGTTTTCTTTTTCCCCAAAGGTTAGATTGACATTAGGATTGATAGGGCCAGTGTCACATTCACTCAACACTCAAAATTTGACAAAGAAAAAGGCCAACTGATAAAGATTAAGGAGAGATCCTTCTACACTTTGAGCTCCACATCACTTAGGCGGGTATTGCCTTATCTGCACACTCAAGACACCTCATGATAAACAATAAGCCTATAGATAGATTACTATGGAATAGTCTTCAAACCCCTTTAGGTATCCTGTACCCTAATGAAAACAATTCTTATGCAATAGCCCTACTTGCATAGAATGAATCTAAAGAATAGAATGGACCTCGTACTGCTACTGTCACCAACATGAAAGGGAAAGGTACTTGATTTGCAAGATTGATGTTGGGTTGAAAGGACCCCTGAGATACCATTAGTCTCTCATAGACTAGTGCCTTATCCAATGGGCAATAGAGTCAAATACCTCACTACAATAGAGAGCTATGAAACAAGAAAACAATACATTCTAATATGCTGATGCCTTACACAAAACATACACCATTAATCAGGTCATACTTCAACAATCCACCTATGTTTCCAACTGTGCTATCACTCATTTAAAGGATTTTAACCATGCCCTTAGAAGAGACCTATGAACAAGTAATACATTAATCAGTATCCACTAAAAGACAAACATGAGATACCCTTGATACCCTAATTCATACACACCTGAAAACTAGTCCTAGACCTAGTTGCTTCTGCAAAAACAACTCTATTGTAGACACATAGGAAATGCAAGTAGAAAGATTGCAACACCCTTGATGCTTCAATCAATAAGTCTAAAAATCAAATAGAGACAAATCTGATACCAGTACAAATGTATTGAAATCTTATACATAAGACAAACTGTTACAACTTCTTTCTATTCTCCAAATCCAGAAAGGAAAGAGGGAACACTCTATATGCAAAGAAGAAGGAAAATATCTACAGGAAAAGGACCCTTCATGGAACTGAAAATAAGAAAACTTCCAAATTTTATGAACCCTTCTAAATGATCTTGAAAATCCTTTTATAGGAAATAGGATTGCAACAAGCAAAGGATCATTTAGGGAAAAACTAGGTCTACAACAACCAGGTACAATAAGAAATAAAGATTGTAGGAAACCCAAGAAACCCTAGAAAATTAGATCAAATCTAATGTACAAATGGATTGGTTTCACAATCAGGGTTAACTGCATATACAAATTCAATCAATTTTTTGCTGCAGGAAACAAAATTTAAAATGCCAGAGTCGGTTTGAAAATCATCCTTCATGTACCAGTCATGGAAATCTCTGAAAAACATCAAACCCTATCCACTTGCAACACGCCTCGAGAAAGTTTACCCATACCTTTACAGCACAAACTTCTTTGCAATCAGTCACGAAACTCTCTAGACCACATTGCAACTACTGGCACCACCAAACAAACCAAATCTAGCCTCAAAAGAAATTAAAATCAGTTGTTTCTATTGCTGAGAAACCCTCAAAAATTTGAATTTGAACTGTAACAGTCACATTCATGGCACCTACAATGTATCAGTGGTCAATATCTGAATTTAGATCAACTTTAAGTCATGACCGTTTGATCCCTTCATTTTGTGGGCTTTATGACTTTAACTCAACTGCTACCCTTGGGTTTACTCCTAGAAACCATGCGACAAGGCTTTTCTTTATTTGTGAGATGAAAAATTAACTCACCACTTAACCCCGCCAACTAGCAAACAAAAGAAAATGGCTAACCCTAGTTTTTATTTAGCGAACTGGTGACTGAAGGTTTTCACCAGTTCGTGAAGAACTTTATCTATCTCATTTTGTGAATGAGTGAAAAGCATTGAAATTCATTGGGCCGCTAACCTTATTATCAAGACCGCCAAAAGACTGAGGAAATTTTAATGGGCCCGCATCAAGGAGATCGACGGTTGTCTCATCTTCTCATAGACCTTCAAGATTCCTTTAGATCATAAGACAACCATCGGATGAAGGATCTTACCCTACCCTGACAACCCTCTGACAAGCCCACAACTCAAGTCCCACTAACAACTACCACCATGTTAATACATGGACCAATGAGAAGCCACCAAATGTGCATACATGTCACCTTGGACCCATAGTTTGAGACATCGTGTCACAAAGGAAAATCAATGATCGTCGCAATATCACATAGCTCTGACAAATCCCTTGCACTCTAGTGACAACCATCAGATTAAGATGGTGTCAGAAGGCTAGGCCTAGGAAAATATTAAGCCAGAACATAGAAAAAATTAAAAGGCATGACTTAGGAAAAATTAAAGCACCGTTCGGCTTGTAGACTTAGAAAAATTAACCTGGGAGACTTAGGCAAATTGGTGATTATTAAAAGAGGCCCAAAAACATTAGTTGTAGGATTGCATAACATTAAAAAGGTTCACATGATCATGTGAAAAAGGGGGTAACAATTAAGCACATGCGAATTAGGACTTTTAAGTGACCCAGAAAAGGTAACATCAAATTAGAACAGGGCCAGGGTTTTCAAAAGGTTTTTATGAAATGACTAGTTTTTTGAATATTTGCAAGGGTTTCTATAGCAGAGACCAAGAAAAACACTATAGGGACCAAGGGAAAAGACCAGGAGGCATGAAAATTTTTTTGGGTTCTAACAGTGGCTCTATCTGGGGATGATGGGTAACTTGTGCCCATGCAAGAATTTAGGATTTTTGTGAGAGCAGACCACCCACAAGACAAAACACAGGGACCACAAAAATTGGCAACCAAACCAGAGAAATAGGAAGGGAAACACACAACATGAAAGAGAAATATTTACGGAGATTTACAAAAATTACAACGTTACTTAGTAGCCCCAAGCCACCAAGAGAAAACTAGTGACCCTCCTAAATCAAAAATCTAATTTTCATCTACATATGTGACCAACCACCTGAAATTATCCTGATCACCCTGTGGCCAACATACATGAATAACCACAGGCTAAAGAATAAAATTGTACTAATCACTACCCATGTTCTTCCAATCATAACTATCACACTCATATTCATATTCTAAGAAGTAGGGAACATCATCTACTTCTCCTTCATAACTGGAAATAGAAAATTGATCAAGTAATGCATCTGATTATCATGCATTTCCATAGGATTACCTAGTTGAAAAGGACATGGATCCTCAAATTTTCCATCATACTTTTCCCTGGCCATTGAGCAACTTGGTTCCTCCATGATATCTTCATGAACTAAACCATGAACCAAGTGAAGGTCTTCTTCATAAATTGGTGATAGTAGGAAACTCAATCCGCATCATCATTTTTATCAAAAGAATTTCTATCCCAATCATTGAAGGAAAAGTCCTCAACACTGTCACCATCAATATCATATTTTTCAAAAGAAGGAAAAGGATATGAACAAGAAACTTGTTCATCATTTCAACTTCTATGACAGGAAAATACACTGTCATGTCCTTCTACCTCTTCTTTTGCAAAGTCACTACATGAGGGGAACTATAATATACATGGGTCCTCAGGGTCACTTTGAACACTAGCCTCATTATCAATGTCAAAGGATAAATAATAGGGGAGCTAGAAATCAAAATCCAAAACAAGGGCATACCTCTAAAGTTCTTTAGCCAAGAGTGCTGAAATCTCTTCACTGCTTAATGGACTTTGGGCCATACTTTCATCTTCCTCAGATTCACCCTTAATGCTGCAAATATCATCTCTGTCAGAAACAAGGATACACATTTTTGGCCTTAGATCATCTTGTGTGAAACAATAACTGTAGGAATCATCATCTGCATCACACTCAATACTCTTCCCTTCACACAAAACATCATCAAACCGGGACAAGAAGCAAGAATCTTGATATTGGAAAGAAGAAAAATCTATAGACAAAATGGAAATATTATCAACCTCAGATCCATCTTCAATACTCTCATATGCACTGACCTCAAAATCAGCCTCATAGTCAACACTTTCCGCATAATGAGAGGCAACATTAGAACTACTAGTTTCCTCATGATCAACATAAAGAGAAGCCAATGCCTTCAACCTATTGTCCCCCATTAACTGCCAGTTCTCAGCTTTTAAGGAAATAACCCCAAGTGCATCCTCAAGCCCAAGGCTATCATCACTAAGTATCCAATCTCTAACACATATATAATACTCTTCCCATAATGCATCTGACCAACTGGTTGACTCATGAAATCAAAGATCCAAGAATAAACCAATGAACTCAGATTTTGAAAACTCAACATCATCAAGAAGCTCATTATATACATCCCAAAATCTATCATAGAAAAAAGATATGGATAAATCCCTTCTGCATCATATTTTCAATCTCATCAATGACATGCAATCCCTAAGGATGCCTTGCTCAAGGAAAACAAGCTCCTCATAAAGCTTACCCATCAAACTTAATACAATACTTCCATACAATTTTGTAGAGATGCAACTGAAAACTTCAAGTATGCAAACCTTTACTCACACCTTATCCTTTTCTTAGTGCTTGATCACTTAATAAGGAAACATTTCCAAACATGAAAGTATGATACCTGGAAGTTCTGTAGTAGAAAAAATTTGTTGACTAGAAGGTAGGGTAGATCTAGAGCTCATCTTGAAACTCCATTAGGTTCTTTGCAATGTAGAGTCACAACTTCCTTGAATAGGAAGATATTGTACTTGTCTTTGTATCTTCTTCCAATCAAAACAAAACTCCACCAAGATTTTCACACTGTTTATCAGGGACTGCACTGATCAAACAGAGACTTCAGAGCCACTGCTCAACACTTATTGAGAAGATGTTAGCAAATGCTTTATTTTTATATCTGACTCTTTCCAATGGACCCCTAGTAGAGTCACCATCTTGTTGGTTTTCTTTTTCCCCAAAGGTTAGATTGACATTAGGATTGATAGGGCTAGTGTCACATTCACTCAACACTCCAAATCTGACAAAGAAAAAGGCCAACTAACAAGGATCAAGGAGAGATCCTTCTACACTTTGAGCTCCACATCACTCAGGTGGGTATTGTCTTATCTGCACACTCAAGACACCTCATGATAAATAATAGGCCTACAGATAGATTATTGTGGAATAGTCTTCAAACCCCTTTAGGTATCCTATACCCCAATGAAAACAATTCTTATGCAATAGCCCTACTTGCATAGAATGAATCTGAAGACTAGAATGGACCTCCTACTGCTACTATCACCAACATGAAAGGGAAAGGTACTTGATTTTCAAGATTGATGTTGGGTTGAAAGGACCCTTGAGATACCCTTAGTCTCTCATAGACCAGTGCCTTATCCAATGGGTAGCAGAGTCAAATACCTCACTGCAACAAAGAGCTATGAAACAAGAAAATAATACATTCTAATATGTTGATGCCTTACACCAAACATACACCATTAATCAGGTCATACTTCAACAATCCACCTATGTTTCCAACTGTGCTATCACTCATTTAAAGGATTTTAACCATGCCCTTAGAAGAGACCTATGAACAAGTAATACATTAATCAATATCCACTAAAAGACAAACATGAGATACCCTTGATACCCCAATTCATACACACCTAAAAACTAGTCCTAGACCTAGTTGCTTCTATGAAAAGAACTCTATTGCAGACACATAGGAAATGTGAGTAGAAATATTGCAACACCCTTGATGCTTCAATCAATAAGTCTAAAACTCAAATGGAGACAAATCTAATACCAGTACAAATGTATTGAAATCTTATACATAAGACAAACTGTTACAACTTCTTTCTATTCTCCAAAGCTAGAAAGGAAAGAGGGAACACTCTATATGCAAAGAAGAAGGAAAATATCTATAGGAAAAGGACCCTTCATGGAACTGAAAACTAGAAAACTTCCAAATTTTTTGAACCCTTCCAAATGATCTTGAAAATCCTTTTATAGGAACCAGGATTGCAACAAGCAAGGGATCAGTTAGGGAAAAACTAGGTCTACAACAACTAGGTACAACAAGAAATAAAGATTGTAGGAAACCCAAGAAACCCTAGAAAATCAGATCAAACATGATGTACAAATGCATTGGTTTCACAATTAGGGTTAACTGCAGATACAAATTCAATCAATTTCTTGCAGCAGGAAACAAAATTTAAAATACTAGAGTCAATCTACAAATCATCCTTCATGTACCAGTCATGGAAATCTCTAACAAACATCAAACCCTAGCCACTTGCAACATGCCTCGAGAAAGTTTACCCATACCTTTATGACACAAACTTCTTTGCAATCAGTCATGAAACTCTCTGGACCACAGTACAACTATCAGCACCACCAATCAAATCAAATCTGGCCTCAAAAGAAATTAAAATCAATCCTTTCTATTACTGAGAAACCCTCAAAAATTTGAATTTGAACTGCAACAGTCACATTCATGGCACCTGCAATGTATCAATGGTCGATATTTGAATTTAGATCAACTTCAAGTCATGACCGTTAAATCCCTTCATTTCATGGGCTTTATGACTTTAACTTAGCAGCAACCCTTGGGTTTACTCCTAGCGACCACACGACAAGGCTTTTCTTTATTCATGAGATGAAAAAATAACTCACTGCTTAACCTCGCGAACTAGCGAACAAAAGAAAATGGCTAACCCTAGTCTTTATTTAGCGAACTAGTGACTGAAGGTTTTTTCCAGTTCACGAAGAACTTTATCTATCTACCAAATGGTTTAGTGATTATGCGAATACACATTCACTGAATCTCTAGTCAATTTAAGTACCGCCATCTCATTTTTGTGAATGAGTGAAAAGCATTTAAATTCATCAGGCTGCTAACCTTATTATCAGGACCGCCAAAAAACTAAGGAAATTTTAATGGGCCCGCATCAAGAAGATGGATAGTTGTCTCATCTTCGCATAGACCTTTAGATCATAAGACAACTATTGGATGAAGGATCTTACCCTTCCCTAACAACCCTCTAACAAACCCATAACTCAGGTCCCAATGACAACTACCACCATGTTAATACATGGACCAATGAGAAGCCATCAAATGTGCATACGTGTTAGCTTGGACCCATAGTTTGAGACATTGTGTCACAAAGAAAAATTAATGATCATCGCAACATTTCATAGCTCTGACAAATCCCTTGCATTTTATCAATAACTGTCAGATTGAGATGGTGTCAAAAGGCCGAGTCCAGGAAAAAATTAAGCTAGAACATAGGAAAAATTAAAAGGTGTGACTTAGGAAAAATTAAAGCACCGTCGGGCTTGTAGACTTAGGAAAAATTAACTTGGGAGAATTAGGCAAATTGACAATTATTAAAAGGGGCCCGAAAACATTAGTCATAGGATTGCATAACATTAAAAAGGTTCATGCGATAATGTGACAAAGGGGGTAACAATTAAGCACATGCAAATTAGGACTTTTAAGTGACCCAAAAAAGATAACATCAAATTAGAACAGGGCCAAGGTTTTCAAAGGGTTTTTATGCAATGGCTAGTTTTTTGAATATTTGCAAGGGTTTCTAGGCTAGAGACTAGGAAAAACACTGCAGGGACTAGGGGAAAAGACCAAGAGCCATGAAAATTTTTCTGGGTGCTAGCAGATGGTTTGAAACATAATCTTTTGAGTGTTCAAAATTTAGTTGATAAGGGATATCAAGTTTGGTTTACTAAAAAAACTTTTGTAATGAAAGACAGAAATGGTAATTTGATTGGGACTGGATCTAGAACCAAAGGTAATGCATTTTAGTTGAATCCTACTAAGATGACATGTTTGATTACTAAGATTGATGATAGTTGGTTATGGCATAGAATATTTTTTCATATAAACTTTGACAACATTGTGAAAGTAATTACTACACTTGGAGTAAGAGATTTGCCTAAAATTATGAAGCCTACTAACATGATTTGCAAAGAATATGTGATGGCTAAATAGAAGAGAAGCTTATTTCCCAGAAAGAAGTTTACAATAGCAGAGAAGTTGGAGATTGTTCATACAGATTTGAGCAGTCCTACAAGGACTAGAGGATTCTATGGAGAAAGATACTTTATGATTCTTGTTGATGATTTTACAAGAATGATGTGGATTGCATTTCTTAAAGAAAAATTTGAAGCATTTGATAAGTTTAAGATCATTAACAAAAAAGTTGAGAATGAATCTAGAATGAAGATTAAATTTTTGAGATCAGATAGAGGTGGAGAATTTACTTCAAAATAATTTAACAATTTTTGTGAAGTGAATGGTATTAAGAGATAGTTTTCAGCCGCTAGGACACCTGAACAAAATGGTATTGTAGAAAGGAGCAATAGATTAGTAACTAAAGCAGAAAGAGCTATGTTATTTGAGAATGACTTAGTGAAGATATTCTAGAGAGAAGCAATGAACACAATAATGTATACAATGAACAAAGTACAAATTAGAGCAGACACAGACAAAACACCCTATGAACTATAATTTGGATATGCACCATCAGTTAAGTATTTTAGAATTTTTAGAAGAAAATGTTATATTAAGAGAGATGATGACATTGGAAAGTTTGATCCTAGAAGTGATGAAGGTATATTTCTTAGATATTCATTGAAGAGAAAATATTATAAATGTTACAATAAGAGAACAAAGACTATTGTTGAGAGTGAAAATGTTAAAGTTGATGAAAAGTTCAGAATTCAAGAAAGAATGCTTGATTATGAGTCAGATGAAGGAACTCAACCTAGACCTAATCCAGAGACTACTAAATTATTTTATGGAATTGACAGTGAATTTTTTAATGAAAGCCAGGGGGAAGAAACCATTGAAGAACCTATTGGAGATTTTCCAACAGGCCAATACTGACTGTATGTTTGTCATTGATGACAACATATGGAAAGTAGCATGCATGGAAGTCTTATGTAGTAAGCTTTTAGTATATGTAGCATGGACATGATATCAGCATGATATCATGGGTGCAGAAGTTAACTATTAGTATAGACAGTTATATAGCAGCTTGTGTCAGTAGTGTTCCTGACAGAGTAACAGGAAGTGTTCTATGTATAGTTGTCTATACAGTTATCATGGAGCCTTGTGCACTTGAAGATATGTTGAAGACATGTTAGTGATGTTTCAATCATGGATGCATAGTCTTTTATTCAATAGAAGTGAAGTTATGCAATTGCTATTTGCTAGTAGTAGTTTCCTATATTTATTCAGAAGAGTCGACAAAGATTTTATTGGTTCTGGAGTTACGCCTATCATTTGGGTATGTTCCCTTAGATTTAAGCTTAAAGGAGAGTTAGTGATGTTTGATGAAGAGTGCATGAAGTAATTCAGCTTGAGGAGAAAGATCCAGTTGTTTTGGTAGAGCTGACAGTGTGTAGAGTACATCTACAATTATCTTATTGGATAGTTCCTAGAATGTGTTTCGTGCTTAGTAGAGCTAACTGAATTATTATTGGAGTTTGTTATGGATTCTCTAATATGATTTCAATTTGGTTCTAATAGGTTGACTTGATTATATCATTTAGAGGAAAGATATTTATAAGTAGTCATTTGTGATTGTTTGAGTGTGGTTCATGATTGATTTGTTAGAAATAGGAAATACTGAGAGGGGGGGGTGAATCAGTATTTCAAAAACTTTTTCTTTTGCCCACTTATGGATATAACAAATTACTTTAGTTCATACAAAGATTTTCAAGCTGATTAAAAAACATAGCAATAAATAGAAAAAACTCATAACACAGGATATGTTCTCAAGGAAACCCTAGCCAAGGGAAAACCCTAGTGGGGATGGTACCCACAAAGATCACTAATCAAAAGTATCTTGTTAGGGATATTGGACCCTGTTAGGAGTCAATTTACAATATATAGTAGATCTATCCTGGTTAAAGGTCTTTAGGCCTTGTTAGAAGCCTTAACCCTGTTAGGAGTTAGATTACAAAACCTGATCACCAGTTGAGCTCACTGCCCAAACAGGTGATACAAAATGTTTCTAACTGAAATATGGTACTGCTTAAAACTTTTCATCAATAGCCTTTGCTGCTATCAAAATATACAACTATCCCAAGTTATCTTTTCTTTCTTTTTACATATCACACTTCTCTGTTTCATTACATTTCAAGCATGCATAATATATGAGTTATTAAAGCTAATAACTTTACATGGTCGGCTTCCAAAATATTTATCCAAGATTAAAAATATAGGATGTCATCCCTTCATAATGTTAAGTCATTATTTTGACAAGCAAAAATAATCCCTTAACTCTTTTGCTAATACTGTCTCCAAAACTGTTTTGTCTGCAAAAACTATCTTTGGTAAACTTCGAATAACTTTTTCTGTACTAATCCAAAATTTATACGCACTGAGATGGGGTATCTTCATACTCTATAGAAGCTTTAGTTAACTAAGAAAACAAAAATATTTCTCTAGTGGATGTCACCAACTAAATCTTCATCGGGTGCTCTGTCATGATCACTGTATCCATACTTAGACAATTTCTTCCTTCAACTTGCCATACTTGCATTCCAGATTCTGCACTCTCAATAGAGATCATATGTTTCCATAATGACAACATCTATGCATCCACATTAGCCAAATTTCCAACAATCTCCCCCTTTTTCATTGGTGGCAACATATGGGAAAATTGGCTAAGTGTGCAAACAAAACTTCAAAAACACTTATACAAAATTATGGCCAAAAGCTATACAATATGTATACAATATCATACTCCATAGAATAGCTCTACCTATGAGTATCCTTCCTCAACATATATTCAATTTTCTACTATATCTCCCCCTTTGACAACAATGACAAAGATAGGGTGTACAAAAATTTCAAAAACTTTATACCTTATTATCAGTTATTGCACAGCCGGTAGGCTTGCAACACAATCACCAAACTCTAACTTCCAAGATTCAAAATCTTTCTCCCATATCTTCCTGATGGATTCAACAACATTGAGTAGAGTACTTAATCCATATGCTATTGTTTGACAAGCTTCCAGGGAATTGAAGCTAAACTTCTGAAATGATGTCTTTACTGAAAGACACTGCTCAATTTGATCTTCAACAATTGATATCTTGATTGAGACATCCTCTCTCAAGATGTTAACCCTGATCATCTTTTTGTTCTTCTCCTCTGCTAACATTCTGATTTCATCTTTCAATTTCCTTATGTTCTTCTCTACAGAACTTATCTTGACATTAGGGCTTGTCAAGGTGTTTGTCTCAGCTGTAATAGCATCTAACTTCTCTTTGATCTTCTTATCCTCTTCAACTGCTAGGATTTCTGATTTAGTGCATTGTATGTACAAACTCTTTCCTGTCTCAAAATGTCTCCTCAAATACTTTATGCATACATCTAAACTACCACTATCATTTTGAATATTTACACTTAAATTTTGTTGCATTTCTGCTTCAAAGTCTTCCTAAACTTTTATTCTAGCAATATCCTTCAAGTTAGAAAATTCATAGTCAAAAGAATTTATTAATATTTTAGCTTTCTCAAGTGGATCTGATTCAGATACCTTAGTGCTGATCACACTCTCAAGTTTCTCTATCAAAACTCTAACTTTGCCTTCAAGGTCTTTCACCTTCTTATTCTTTCCAATAATTTTATTCAGAGATGTGATGAACTCAAGTTGATCATCATCTTCAAATTCTTTTCCAAGGTCTTCAAACAATGAACCAATATGCCTCTTCTTACTGTCAGGTGTACTAATGTCTTCAACTAGTATAGAAGGTGCACTAGAGGTAGTGGCCTCTATCAAAATTTGTTTGCCTTTAACTGACTGCTCTGCTGGAACCGATTCTGATATAGTTGGTGCTTCCTCTGCCTCTATATTCTTCTCTGATTCTGTGACCTTTTCTTGCTCTCCCAAAGCCAAATTGTCAACAATGTTTCCTAGATCATGAAATACTACATCATCTGATTCTAGAGTCACTTTGGTGCCTTCAATATCCATTGATTCTTTGCCAATATTGATATGTGAAGAAGATGGAACTTCTTCAATACCAACTTCCTCTGCATGCGGTTCCTCTGATTGCTTCTACTGAGGGTCTGATTCAACATGCTTTTCTGCAACTATATCTACAAGAACTTGCATTACTGCTTGCTCTGTCTCTTTCTGTACTTCCTCCTTTTTGCCTCCCATTATAAGGATTGTTCTTCTCTTAGTTCTCAATAAATTTCCAAGAGACTTCAAGAATCTCTTCAAATGATCTTCATCCTTAACTTCACAGAACTATCTGATTACATGTTCTCTCATCTTTATGTCCTCTTCTTGTGCTCTCTATTTTCTATTCACAAGTATGTTATACAAATCTTCTGGGATCTTACCATGAATAGTGCTAATTTTCTTATCTACCACAATCATGTGTGTAACCATTGCATTTTCAAAATTTAATCTGTCAAATGATCCATATAGATCATAGAATTTATTCAACTTAGTGAAGTCTCCATGCTTCAATATATCTTCATTAACTCTTTCAATTCTTGGTTTCCAAGTTTTCTTCTTGATTGAAACTACATCATCATCTTTAATTACTACTACATTTCTAAGTATAGGTGGTACAATCACTTTTTGTCTCTTGTCAAGTCCTGTTGCACTCACTTTTACTCTTTTGCTAAGAATAGGACAAAAAGATTTATCTCCTTCATCTTTTTTAGGTACTTCAACTTTTACCTTTACTACAATAGGATCAACAGGATCTGCACTTGATGTCTCAGGTGAAATTACAAGATTTTCACTTTGCCTCAAGGCTTCTGCAGTCTTCTTAGCTATGTCAAACTCATGACTTCAAATACCTGATTCTTTCAATATTTTCTTCATAGTAGATTCAAATCTCTTACTAGATTGCTTATTTTCTCTCAAACTTATTGCAGAGTTGAAATTCTCTTCATAGGTTCCAAACCTATTTGCATGACCATCCAACTCACACTTTAACAATCTATTCACATATCCTACTATTTTTGCTTGAGATATTTCATAGCCAAGAGGGTCTATGAATTCCATTCTAGGCTCAATTGCTTCAATGTAGGTGAAATCAATGTCAACCATAAAAAAAATGTCATCTTTATGATTTTCAACTAAGGATTGAGGAATCCTTGATTTTTTCTTAACAATATTCTGAAAAGTCTTCAATAAAAGCTTCACACTGTCATTAACTTTACCAAAAAGGTGCTTCATGTAGACTGAGTTTATTCTTTCCATTGTGTTCACATTGTCACTCCAATCAACTGTGTAAGGAAATCTTCTCAAAATATGTAAAAACATATAGGTTATCAGAGATGAAAACCTAAACTGTGTGTACTTAGCCTTCTTAATCTTTTCTAAGTTCTCAAATAACTGAATTTTCAAAATTTCACATAGGTCTACTGGTTTCTTCTCAATACAAATAAGATAAGCTACATGAATCATTCCTGTAGCCATGTCATCTTCCCTTGAACTACCACAAAATTTAGTTGTTAGGATCTTGCAAAGGTACCTAACATCATCTTGCTTAATCTTACTTATCACAATTCCTCTACCATTATAACTAGATCTAGTGTTGTCTAAAATAATCTTTCTCATGTTCTTTTCATTCAGTGGAATCTCTCCAACTTTTGATAATCCAGTAACTTCATGAATTAGGTCAGCAGTTATATCAATAACTCTATCCTCCATCCAAAATTTCCCATTGTGGATTCTACTTAAAATGATCTTGGTACATTCCTCATCATTGAATTCATACTTCATGGAATATTTGATAATTTCATTATTCTCTAGGTGCCCATAAGCTAGTTTAACTGACATGTCTTGATTGTACAATTTCCTATAATCATTACTAAAATCTACATCTCCCAAAGTTACAAACTTGCAACCTAAATATCCTTTAACATTCTCAATGTGCAATACTCCATCTGGTACGGATGATAATGCTAGACTGTCATCAATTTTAGTTGGTTCTACTAGTTCTTTCTTAATCTTAGGTATATTCTTATCCTTAACATTATGAACCATAGAAATGTCCATCTTATCAACTGATTAAAGATCAAAAAAATACCTCAACTTTGCAAATCTAGGGTTTCGGTATGATCGTTGCTGCAAACTGCTTCCAAACTTCTTCAAATCATCCTCAACTTGCTTTTCTTCTTTCAAATCACTTTTCAATTGCTTTGTAATTTTAATAACTTCAATTTCAACCTTATAACACTTCACATTAACTTGATCTGACATCGCATTCATTCATTTTGCCACTAAAACTTGAAAAAGCTGATTCTACAAACCTACAACCATAAACTTTCTGTGACCTTGCAAAACACAATATTTTCTTTTGCGCACTTAACCATAGCATTAGTACAACATAATAAACCTATATCTAACTGTGCAAAACTTAACTCATTCAAATTCCTAATCTACACTAATCCTGAGTCCTAAACTACAGAAACTTACATAATTTAAGTACTTAAAGAAGGGTCAGGTAAAGATTTATCCTTACCATTGGTTACATTACCTTCCTGACTACTTTCAGTGCTGGCTGTAGCTCCTTGATCTATGCCTTTATCAAATTTTACTTCATCTTTATTGCTACAGCAACCTTTCTCTTTGTTTCCTGCATTTTCATTCCTTCTTGCATTGTTCCTAGGGTTAGGGTTCTGATGATAACCTCCATTGTTCATTCTACAAAATCTTGCTGAGTGTCCAAACTTGTTGTATATCTGACAAATGATTCCATTTTTTCCAAATCTCTGTCCTTGCTGGTTAATCTATGACCTACAATTTCTAGTAATATGTCCTACTTTGTTGCATCTAAAACATACTACCACTTTTCTTTGATTCATTTCTTCAATAGATTTCTTATCTACATTGCTAGTATTCCCAATCATTCTATCATAATTATTTGAAATTACTTTAGGTCTTCTACATTCGTTAGCTCTATGTCCAAAACTATGACAATTATAACAATGTCCATTAAGAGGTTTAAATTGCTTACCTATGCAATCTCTCTTCATGTGCCCAATAGTATTACAAGCAAAACATCTACCTTTGAATTCTCTTTGCATACCTTTAGATGATTCTTCCTATTTTGATTCTTCTTGCTTTGATTCTTCTTTCTCTCTAGGTGGTTCTTCTTTAGGTGGATCTTCCAATGTGTTCTCATCTAGCTTTATTTCCTCCACACTTTCAGATGTCTTCAGATCTAACTTCTTACTTTCATGGTTTGTTCTAAACATACTATATCCAAATATAGTCCTATCAAAGAATGGTTCTTCAAAAGAAATTTGTTTTTTAGTCTTATCACTTTTTGAATATAGCCTTTCAAGTTGTTGTTTAGATTGAGTTAATTCACCTTTCACAATTTTATTATACTTCTCAAGTTCCACATACTACACTTTTACATTTTTAGATTTGGATGTTTCCTTTTCAAGTCTTGACCTCAGATCTTCATTATCAATTTTCAATTTTTCATTATCAAATCTCAAATTTCAATCTTTCATACTAAGCTTCAGATTTACTATCTTCAACTCATGCTTAAGGATCTCATTTTCTTTTTCTAATTCGTCACAATCTTCAACAAGCATATCAGATATCTTTTTAGATTTCAGATCTTCAATCTTACCTTTTAATTTGTCAATAGCATTCTTTGCATCTTCATATTTTCTTCTTAATGAGTTTCTTTCATCAGTAATCATATCAATCTATTCAAGAGCTTCTTCAAGATTCTTCTGAAGTTGATCTATATCCATAGAGATCTTACTCACGCTCCTAAGCTTTCCTTGAATGTTTCTTCTTCGAGTAACTGTGCTCTGATACCAATTGTTAGAAATAGGAAATACTGATAGGGGGGTGAATCAGTATTTCACAAACTTTTTCTTTTGCCCACTTATGGATATAACAGATTACTTTAGTGCATACAAAGATTTTCAAGCTGATTAAAAAACATAGCAATAAATAGAAAGAACTCATAACACATGATATGTTCTCGAGGAAACCCTAGCCAAGGGAGAAACCCAGTGGGGATGGTACCCACAAAGATCACTAATCAAAAGTATCTTGTTAGGGATATTGGACCCTGTTAGGAGTTAATTTACAATATATAGTAGATCTATCCTGGTTAAAGGACTTTAGGCCTTGTTAGAAGCCTTAACCCTGTTAGGAGTTAGATTAAAAAACGTGATCACCAGCTGAGCTCATTGCCCAAACAGGTAATACAAAATGTTTCTGACTAAAATATGGTACTTCTTACAACTTCACATCAATAGCCTTTGCTGCTATCACAATATACAACTATCCCAAGTTATCTTTTCTTTCTTTTTACATATCACACTTCTCTGTTTCATTACATTTCAAGTATGCCTAATATATGAGTTATTAAAGCTAATAACTTTACATGGTTAGCTTCCAAAATCTTTATCCAAGATTAAAGATCTAGGATGTCATCCCTTCATAATGTTAAGTCATTATTTTGACAAGAAAAAATAATCCCTTAACTCTTTCCCTAATACTGTCTCCAAAACTGTTCTGTCTGCAAAAACTATCTTCGGTAAACTTTGAATAACTTTTTTTGTACTACTCCAAACTTTATGCGCACTAAGATGGGGTATCCTCATACTCTATAGAAGCTTCAGTTAACTGCGCAAACAAAAATATTGCTCCAGTGGACATCGCCAACTAAATCTTTGATTTTTTGATTTGGAGTTTAACTGCTCTTTGATTGTGCACATGGATAATTATGAATTAATAAATAAATAAAGTGATTTATTCTCAACTTAACTGATTGTTGAAATAAAACAATTGATTTATGGGTTAATCAATCATTTAATCAAACTTTTATTCAAAAATAATATCATCAAATATGACAACTTTAATTAATTAAATAAGAATTTAATCAATTAATGATAGGAATTTTGATTTATTGTCAAATTTAAATAATAATACTTAGGAATAAATACAATTAAATTCAATTAAATAATTAAGTGGTAGAATTAGATCAATTAATTAAATATTCATCATATTCAATTAATCAACTTTAGGATAATTATGATTTATCACCAAATAACCATTAAATTAAAGATGATTAGGAATATTATTAGGAATATTCCCCAATGTAGAATTTAAGATGATGAATTAAGATTTGATGATGTTTAGATGTGCCTTTGGTTAGGACTTTGATGTCGATTTCATTTGATATGTTGATGTAGGAGATTAATGAACTTATAGCCCATTTTTGGGTATTACATTTTGCCCCTCTTTGAATTGTTGTGCAAAGCATAGTGGTTCAAAGACAATCTGTGTTTGCTAGAGATATGAAATTGATTCGAATATTTGATATGAAGATGATAGTTCTTGAATGACCAAAGATAATGTTAACTATAACAGTGATGAACCGATGATTGTGAAAAAGTGTCAAAACACCTGATTTCAAACCTTATGATTGGGAAGAAGTGAGTGACCGATTCCAAACTTGATTTTCCTTAGAAGAATCATGTAGGTATGACATCTAAACCCTTTAGTTACCGAAGAATCAAGGAAATAACACAATTGAACCGAAGTTGCAAAAACTGATACAATTTACAAGATTAAGAGAATACCAGATTGATATGGATCTCGATGAATCTGATATGCCTTGAGCGATGATTGATTTGCCCCAAGCAATGAGGTTTTTTTTTTGATGAATCAGTAACTAGACATGGTTGTTGTCTTGATTACTGAGGAAAGATATGATTTCAACAAAGATATGATTTCAAATTAGATTACAGACTTTGAATGATATGCAATACCATGCCCCCTTCGGGATTAAAATTGAAATCTGACAAGAAAAGTCAATGTTGATAGTTTAGAAGCATGTTAATTGATTTGAGAAGTGGTTAAACACATCCAAGAATATATTTTGCATCGTTTAGAGGTCCAGACGACCAAGTTTGACTAGGTTTGACCATGAGTTGACCATGGTTGAAATTTAGATAGTTTGATGTAAGATAATCAGTTAAGTTGAATACTGGATTTCTATGATGAATGAAGGTTGATTATACAAGTAGTTGATAATATAAATGATCTTATATTTGAATTTTGATCCGAAAAAAGGATTCTACTTGTTGTTTCATTGGAGGAACCTTCATGTTAGGTTCAGCTCTTGTTAGATTTGAAGATGCAATTTGAAGAATCATTTAAGCATTGAAGTTTAGCCAACCACTGTGAGATCATGCAAACATGCAAAATGCAAAGAGACATGAAAAATGAAATGCAACCTAGGACCTAGGACCTACTCATTGATCATATGTCAATTTTTTATCATCATTGAACTTTTAGGTAATCGGATAAATCAATATAATGCCCACTAGCTATGAAACCATAGACATATGAATATCGATTTGTATGTGCAAGAATCAATACAACACCCACTGGTCAACAACCATGGATATATGAATATTGATTTTGTTTTCAGAATGTTGGATTAGATATAAGCACCAAGGCACAAGCACAAGGATGACCTAAATATCATGTCCATTTTGATATAGCAATTTGTATAAGCATCAAAACATAAACGTCATGATGACCTGAATACACCTTGCATTTGAAACACATCAAATAGTCAAGGGATCATTCTAAATCCAGTGTGAATTACCCGTCATGACCCTTTATCATTCACATCCTTAGGTAAGATTGTGTTTCACAATAGGAGAAAGAACTTACTCAAAAAGACAATAGTTAGATCAAACTTCTTTGAATTTTTTGGGTATCAATGGTCAAGGTACTCATGGCCATCCAATTTGAGATAGAGGCTCTTACAGTCGGACACCATTTCAATCTAGAATTTCTAAAGTTGTTAAATTTTCACATACAAGCAGAAGATAAATAAAAGATTATGCCCCCAGTCATCACTCTCTAAATCCTATAAAGGACATCATTGAAGAGCTCAAAGGGACACAATATGCAAAAATCTCAATGCGAATTAGTAAGCATACAAGGAGATAAAAGCATGGTAAAAAGCATAGATTATTTTTAGTTTGTGTTTGATTGCGTTGTTGTAGACGCAAAATCCTTTCTAGAGAGGAGACTAACTGACTGACTTAGATATAGCTTCAAAGGACTCTGATTGGATATGACACATCTAAAGATATACTGTAGACCATAGGATTTGACATTGGTTGCCCCCAAGTGTTAAACATTGATAGGATACATATGCTTAAGCTGATTGGTGTACAAACTAACTTATTGAAAACAAGAATGAAGAAACAAACTGGGAGATATATACAAACTAAAGCAAGACTGAAAACTAGGAAAGACCAAGATTGCACTGATAGATGGAGTGTTTTGAAACAAGTGGCACCCATTTCTCGGGTTTTCACCATCTTGGTAGAGGTTCTATTTTTGCTACCAAGGCACCTTTTTTTTTCTCATTTTTTTGTATTTTTCATTTTTTCAATTTTTTTTTGCACTTTTGATATTTTTTGATTTTTTTGTGAATCATCAAGGTGCCTATTGCTAGAATTTCACCAAGATGTTCATTTTTTTATGACATTTTCCAATTTTAAAAATTTTTTCAAGACATTTTACCATAGACTGAATGCCTTAGGCATAGAATTTCTTCAGATGGAGAATGTTGATTGGTTCTCAGAGCTGTTCTCCTTTAGTTGTTGAGAGTTGATAGGCACTAGAGCCAAAAAGATCAGTGATTACAAAGGGACCCAGCCAGTTGGGTTCAAATTTCCCCTTCTATTCTCGATGTGATTGATTTTTAGGAGTTTCTCTCAAGACTAGATCACCAACCTAAAATTCTTTGTGTCTGACTTTCTTGTTGTAGCCTCTAGACATTCTCTTCTGATATACTCTGAGATGATCATATGCTGCTTGTATGTGCTCATCTAGTAGTTCAAGTTCTTTCAACCTAGACACTCTGTAGTCATCATTAGTTATTAGACCATGCATTCTAATTCTTAGTGATGGGATTTCAACCTCAATAGGCAGTAGCGCTTCATACCCATAAACTAAAGTGAAAGGAGTAGCCCTAGTAGGCATTCTAATACTTGTTCTAATATGGGTTCTGATACTTGTTCTAATACTAGTTCTGATACTAGTTCTGATACTGGTTCTGATACTTGTTCTGATACTTGTTCTGATACTAGTTCTGATACTTGTTCTGATACTTTTTTTGATACTTGTTCTAATACTGATTCTGGTACTGGTTCTAATACTTATTCTGATACTGGTTCTGATACTAGTTCTGATACTCGGTATACTTGATAGCATTATTTTCCATTGCAAACTCCCAAGCAAGATCATATCGTACAGTCCCAATGTCTAGCAAGGTGGAGAACAAGAGGGATTAGCAAGCTAGTGGAAGAGATGGAAGACAAGAGAATGAAGAAGAATGAAGGGAAAAAATCCTCAAGGGAAAACTCCTCAAGAATACTCAAGCTAGGGAAAAATTGTCATGTAAAATGCATTTGGACAAGAAATGAAAGGCCAGCATAGGATAAGTCACAAAAGCGTAATGCCAAAGAAGGACAGGAGTCCAAAGGAGTAGACATGTCAAGAAGCTTCATAACATCGTGTTTTATTATTTTTCCTTTCTTTTTTTAATTTATAAGATCAAGACCAAAGGGGAAAAGGATAGCGATAGGAAAAAATGAATGGAGGAAGATGGATATGAAGGCTAAACATGGAAGGAATGAAAGAAAGATCATCATAAGATAACTCACAAAATAGCCAAATGTTCATGTATAGGTCAACCTTGTCAGGATCAAAGAGAGAAGATGGAATGGATGGAATATGTAGAAGAACTACCATGATGCCTAATTGCTAAGTTTTCATCATGGTACTTATCCAAGGTGCCACAAGGGAGTGGTTTTTACCATAGGATGAATTTATTTCTCTTTACTTTTGCTACCAAGTTGCCTGTTTCCAAGTTTTCACCAAGGCACATTTTCAATTCTTTTTTCATTTCTTTTTTTTTCTAATTTTTGGAAGAAGGCAAGCTTTTTAGATAGTGCTCCTTGAAAGGATAAACCATGATATGCCAAAGATTCAAATGATATGCTCAAAGATGCTGATAGGGAAAGCAATATGGAAGAGAAAAATGGAGGATAGGGTTTTATGTAAAGCAAGTGAGGTTGGAAGATAGGAGGAATAGGCAAATGAGGAAAAAGGATAGAAGGTAGAAGGATAATGAATGGAAGGATCGTAAATGGGTAGATGGAAAGGAAGGCAAGATCAACATCAACACACACTTTGAAGGGTGGTGAGAGGATGGAGGAAATGTGAATAGAGAAATACGTGAAAGAATATGGTGAATGGATAGCAGAGGTTGTGGTTTAGGTGCATAGAATGAAAGAATATTTTTAGAAGATGAAGTGGAAGCCTTTGGAAGCTTGAATGTCAACTTCACTTGTTGTTCAACCCCAAACTCTTTCAAGAGAGATTTTGGAATTCATATAGTTGTAGGCTTTTCATTTCTTTTTGATGATCTAGAGAAAATATCTTTAATGATGGATTTTGGAACCCATACTTGTCATGTAGTTTTTTTCTTAGATATCTCTTTTGACTTTATGCCTCCATGTTATTTAGAGGAGACATGGTGATCTTCTTTTTTTGATGGATTCTTGTATTGCTTCTTTTTCTTGTATTGAACATTCAAGTTACTTCCAAAAGACTTGGGACTTGTGGAAGAAGAAGGAGGATATGACTAGTTTAGATGGGTGGGTGGATAAAAAGGATTCAAGGGTATGCATCTATGTTGATCTTGAGGAAATATGGGAGATGGAGGGATGTAAGGACCCAAGATGGATGGAAAATTAGGAGAGTTAGGAGGGGAAAGTGAAGGGACATAAGGACCCAAGATGGAAGGAAGATGTGAAGCCCTTTGTAGTGGTGGAAGAGGTCCAATGATGGACATGGAAGATAAAAAAGGATAATCAATAAATTCATCAGCTTCTATATGACAACCAAGGATATCAGCATCTTTAGAGTGAGCATTAGAATTTTCAATAGAATCATGGACATCTTGAATATGAGCACCTTCTTTGATAGGATTGTTCAAAGCTTGCAAAGACTTAGGAAGAGTAGAAAGTGGAAACAAACATGGAGTGGTATAATAAGAAGATGGAAGACTTTGATCTTGACAATGATCTTTGGATAGCATAAGCTCATAATTTTTCTCTTGATTTTCAATAGGCTTAACATTAGAAGTAACAACACCATTTTTACCAACCTTAATGGAAGTATCATCTTTGGAAAGCACAAGTCTAGTAAGGTCATTTTGATTGTCAATAAGCTCAATGGTGTAAGTAGTAGCTTGATCTTGCTTAGGAGAAGATTTAAGACATGGTGAAATGCATGAAAAGGGGTGTGTAGGATCAAAAGAACCCTGAAGCTGATAAGAGACATCATGAAAAAGATTGGATGACATAGAGGGTTCTTGATCTTGATCTTTCTTTATCATTTTTAGAGTCCTCTTGACATAGAGCCACTTCTAAGGACAAGGAAGCATGTTGGACTTGTATGGAAGACTTTGGAAGAGATGGGGAAGGACCAGCTAAAGTAGGCATTATAGCATATGAAGGCTTAGGCTCTTTAGGTTTAGCATTATTGAAAGTATTAGAAACCAAGTGAAGGTTAGCTTGAATTTCTTGAAGAGGTATCCCTAGAGGATAACTATAGGAAACTATATGAAAATTATCAGGGCCTATGTCGGATGAAGGTTCTGTGAAAGACTCAAAAACTTTAGGAAATGTATGGGTATTGGAGGAAGTAGGGGATGGAAGGGAACCATCACAAGACAAAGGTCCAACATTAACATGATCTTTCTTGAGAAGATAATCTTTATTTTCAGCAGGAGAGTCCTTAGGAGAAGGATTCTTATAATATTGATGCTTCAATCTAGCACGATGCATTTTATAGTGCTCAGCAGTAATAGATGATTCATAATCAAGGTATTATTCACAAAAATCATCAGTCTTTTTCAAAATTAGAATCATATGGATCACCATCATGATCTATCCAATGTGACATCCCATTTCCAGTAAGTAGGAACACACGATGAGGAGGACTCTTAGGAATAGAGGTGTCATAGGTATCATTATATTGTCCATCATCATAGTGATATGTACAAGTCTTTATCAAATGGAAAAGGGCATAGAGCTTCCATGGAGAACACTTTAGGTTCCTTTTCTTTCTCAAGCTTGTCAAGTTTGACTTGCGTAGCTTGCATCTACTTCATCATAGTTGTGATTAGAATTTTTTCCTCATGTGTATTGATTCTTTGAGTCATGTGTACTAATTCTCAATGGCTATTGTTTTGTTCTTGACACAGTGATTTGTATGACAAATTCTAGAACTAGGCTTAAAAAGCTGGGTATCTAGCAATTCTGACAACTTTTCAAAAAAATTTCCAAACGACACTCTATAGACTTGTATGACAGTGGGTATACTATGAAATGATAGTTGAAAAGCTCATGTGATAGTGGGTATGCTATGAAATGGTAGTTGAAAAGCTCATGTGATAGTGGGTATTCTATGAAATGATAGTTGAAAAGCTCGTACGACAGTTGCAAAAATCGCATGATAGTTGCTAGCAGGATTTGACTTTTTGAATTTGACTGGTAGAAAGACTCGTATGACACTGGGTTCTCTATCATATGAAAGATGGGCAGTAATGAAATGACACTTGATAGAAACTCGTATGACTTTCTGACCTCCTGAGATGAATTTTGACTCCAGAAAGGATTTTCACTTCAAATTTTGCAAATTTAGGGTTTTCAGTTTCAAATTGTTTGCAAATTTCAATGCCCAGATTTGAGGATTGTAACAGATTTGTTCATTTTTAGTAACTAGATAGCTAAGCAAGAACAAAAAATAGCAAGCCAGTGAGTTAAAGCATGTCTAAAAACAATGAACAAGGGAAAAAGTAACCTTACGCATGAACACTCAAGTGACTTGTTCGTTCTAATCCTTAGAAGCGTTAATTGTGTATGTTCCAAAATGTTTTGCAATGACACACATATACCTTAGAAAATAAAAATTTGGCCTTGCTAAGGTTTTTAGTAATGGTTTGACTCTGCAACTTTTATGATCCAAAGGGGCGAACTCCAATCCTGATGCACCAGGGTTTTGACACAGTCCAAGAATTTAATCAATCAGGAGCTGCTAGGGAGATTTGACAACCCAACAATGAACCACACCTATGAAGATTTCTTCCACAAGGACATTTATATAGTGGTTGTTACTACCACATCTGAAATGGCTATTACCACTTGAGGTTCTGTCAACATAGTTTTCCCTATGAAGGGAGTGTCCGCTATGGTTAACCCTCTCTAAAGGTGACTCACAATAGTATACCACAAGGGGACTTGGCTCTAGATCCAAGGTTTTGACACCTCTTCACTTTTAACCCAAACAAAGCAAGCAGATTAATTCAACATGCTAAGATAGTTTTTTTCACCAAGGTCTGTGATGTCAACCCCACGTGATCTATCAACCTCTCCAGAGAGAGAATGTATCCATCAATAAGAGAAGATGCACTAACCAAGTAGAATGTGAAACACACTAAGTATCCTCCCTACCTACAAGGATTCCATCATCAAGAAGGATTTCACTAGGAATCCAATCTCTCAAGAATCATGAATAGTGTTCACAGGGCCTAATTACTATGTGAGCACAGATATATTTTTGAAAGTAAATCTAACGAAAGCACCCAAAAGTAGAAAGAGGAACACTTAACACTTAAAGTGAATATGAGTTGAGTCCACAAGGTGGAAAAATTAACCCCTCACACAAGCTAAAAATGATTCCACAACTTAGAAAACAAGTGAGTTCTAAAAAGCACAAAAGGGTTTCCTGGTGGAACAATTAACACTTCTATCCTCTAGACCCCTCCCCTTTATGGTGCTGAGATTGCAACCACAGGGTGGAACGAGGGGACAATAGATTAGAAAGTAAAATAACCCAAGATATAAATCTAGATCAATCACAAGTATCTAAGACTACTTAAATGAATACCTAAGGTGTCACAACCTAGTATCAATTATGCAAGTGTGTAAAATAAAAGCATGAAAAGAAGCACTCATGCTAGACACACGAGAGATTTATTTTAAGTACAAATAAAAATATTATTAGAAAAAGTAAAATACCTAAGATCCTCATGACATGCTTAGTAGATATTTACTTGATTTTTATGTTTGTTAAGCAATCTTGCGCAAGCAAGCAACAAACTCTCCGATAAGAAAACAAGCAAACAAGCAAACAAGATATGCAACGTATCTTCAACTTATGAAAACCCTAGGGTTAGCTCTAAAAATAAATTATTATCAGAAATAATAACCAACAATTAACCCAAATGACAATTCATATCATTCATTGAACCATGTAAAAAAAATAAGTGCATACCCATCACAAAATTTAATTTTTTTTGCTGCATTTGACCTAGTCAACAAGATCTAATTTTTTTGATATGATTTTGGCACAAAAATAGAAATTCAGAATAGAGACCCCTACTAAAAAATAGAGAGCTTTCCAAAAGTGTAAAAATTTTAGAAAAATCTCTTCATTTGTGCCCTAGAGACCTGTTTTACCAAAATAGACCAATTTTTGTAAATTGACTATTTGAGCTATTCTATTGTGTCCAAATTTAAAATACAAAGAATGGACCCATAGTATAATTTAAAGAGATTTATGAAAATATAAAAATTTCTAAAAAATATTTTGATTTGCATCAAATATTAATTTTTTCTATAATTTCAAGAAAAAATTATTAAAAATTCAAAACATCTTACAAAATTCTAAATGTTTTTCTGTAGCTTCCCTAATATGTTTCCAACTTGAAAAAAAAATTTCATGGCAAAAATCCAAGCCGTTTTGGAGATAAAATTAAATCTTTGAAACTTTAGGATTTTAGCTCCCCCAAAAAATCAAAACTAGCATGTAAAGGTGGGTTGCTCCACGGTGGGTGCTAGAAATGTGTGTGTGAAAATTGTACCTAATCTGTAGACACAACACTTCAGTAAAACATTAAAGGTTAGCAAAAATGAAATCGTGCAATGAATTGAAAGCTAAACTAACCAGACGATTTACTACCTTCTAATAGGTGTGAATATGATATTCTCAGATTGTTATCGAGATCGGTGACCTTGACGACACCTAAAGGAAGGAGTTGAATGCAAAATTGATATAAAATATGAATGCAATTAATCTATTTTTTTTATTTTTTTTAGACGCAATAATATGATGAAAAATCTGAATATGAAACTTGAAATCTATATGAAAATTGATCTAACAATAATATGAAAACAAAAGTGATCTCACAAAATGTGGTTGATTCGTAAAGAAGCTCCAATTCACCTACATAAGTTTGCAAATTATGACATTCTATGGATTGGAGAGATGATTTGGGATGAGCTAAAGCCTTAATTTATAGAAATCTAGGGCTTTGAGGATGCATGAAAGAAAGTCATAAATCACTCAAATAACTCAGCTTGATTTTTGAGTTATTTTTAAATAAAGATAATTAACTTACAAAAACATGCAAAAGCAGAGTTTAACTCAAATTAGAAGTTTAGATCAACTTTAAAACTCAAAAATGATGTTGAGTTCCAAAAAGTCAATAACTTGCATTGATTTTCTGATTTGGAGTTTAACTGCTCTTTGATTGTGCACATGGATAATTATGAATTAATAAATAAATAAAGTGATTTATTCTCAACTTAACTAATTTTTGAAATAAAACAATTGATTTATGGGTTAATCAATCATTTAATCAAACTTTTATCAAAAATAATATCATCAAATATGACAACTTTCTTTAATTAATTAAATAAGAATTTAATCAATTAATGATAGGAATTTTGATTTATTGTCAAATTTAAATAATAATACTTAGGAATAAGTATAATTAAATTTAATTAAATAATTAAGTGGCAAAATTAGATCAATTAATTAAAAATTCAATTAATCAACTTTAGGATAATTGTGATTTATCACCAAATAACTATTAAATTAAAGATAATTAAGATGATTAGAAATATTATTAGGAATATTCCCCAATGCAGAATTTAAGATATTCAATTAAGATTTGATGATGTTCAGATGTGCCTTTGGTTAGGACTTTGATGTCGATTTCATTCGATATGTTGATGTAGGAGATTAATGAACTTATAGCCCATTTTTGGGGTATTACAATTGTGAGAAGGCTTGTCACCAAGTTGCCAAAAGAAATATTTACAGACTTGGAGACTTAGAGATTTGGAGACTTATTTCAATCACCCAAGTGCTAGATTTGACTCAAGGTTAAGAAATGATTATGAGATTTAGAGACTAATCTATTCTCCAGATCACCAGATAAAGCCAAGGTTAGAGAGATCATCAAGAGATTCAGAGATCAGAGGTAGTCGCTAAGTCTCGTAATAATAAAATGAGGAGATAAGACTTATGAAAGACTATAGTCACCAGATCTCAGAATGGAAAATACATTTTTATACAATCACTCAGTCACTGGAAGTTATTTCATAACATGTTAATTAAAGATTTCCCTTTGGTCACTAGATCTCTGAATAATATGAAAAAGTGCTAAATCTTTCAACAATTATGGTTGGCTTGCTAGTCGCTAGATCGCTAGAAGTTAAATTTGATTACCTCTCACTGTCTTCTCCCATGGCTAGTGAATTAAAGTCCAAGGCATGCCAAGTAATGGTGGAGGTGACAAGATTTGCAGAATTTGAAATCTTGAAAGGGCGAAGTGCATTCAATTCTCTAGCATAAATAACTAATTGTCAATCATTGTGAGATTACCAACTATTTCAGAGAGCTAAAGCTAAGGCACAAAGAGTTTTTGAGCTTTTTGCAGTCAGAGAATTTATAGTTTTAGTGTTTTCAGAAGAGTATACAATTGCAGTCAAAATGAGTCAACCATTGACCAGTAGGGCTTCTACCAGCAAAGGCTCTAAGGAAAAGGCTAAAGAAATCTATTCATATGAGTTTCTCACTCTGATACTAGGATCGTCACAGAACAAAAAGGTTAGTGATGAAAGCTTCATTGATAATTTGAGCTATTTAAGAAATGCTAAGGCACCTAATATTTTTGGAATGTATCTGTTTAAATATTTCTATAGAAATGCTGAGAGTCCAGTTCCTATGTCAAACCCCTACACGTTAGGATTAGCCAAATTGATAGTCCCAGATGTTTTTCTGGATGTTGATTTAATAATTGCATAAGCCAATCATTATGACCCCCTATCCAAACCAATCAAAAAGCATAATGGTTCAGTGCTAGTCACTTTGGATAGGAGCTCATTCATGGGGGCCTTTGGTATCAATATCCCCATGCCCACAAAAATTAATTTACAAGCCCTAGTGAATAGGTATACTCAGGAATCTATCCTTGTAGCCAAGGAGGTTAAAAATCATGTCAACAGAGGCAACAGGAATTACATTGCACCAATCCCTGGATCAAACCCTTACTTATATAAGGATTTAGCCTTTTATATGAAGTATATTGCATATGGTATGTGTAGAGTACTTGGAGTAGATGGTGGGCCAGAAAGGATTACTTCTGACCTTCTGTTGATGGTACTGGACTCACAAACTATGCATACCAACAAAGGATATGATTACATTGGGTATGTTATTGACAAAATGCATAAGGGATTAGAGGCAATAAGAAATAGGGAGGATTCCCCCAAGTTTTTTCATTACTCTTTGTTAATGCACCTTATCTTGTTCTATAATTACAAGTTTATGAATCTAGAGTACTTGTGTCCTCAAATGATGTGGAAGGGATGACCTAATCTAGTATAATTTTGGATAGGTGCTTGGAGCTGTACTTGCCCAAATTGTGATTTTTGTGCCTTTCAAAATTGGATGGTGAGACCAGTCATGCTGGAAGTAGGACTGGATCTTTGTAGATTGCCAGTAAAGGCTCTTCAACTACTAAGACCCTACCAATTTGTTGACAAATGGCTGAAAGGGCACAATTGGGGAGATTTTTATTGTGAGAGGACCCACACTATAATAAGATTGTATGGATGCCCCCAACCACCTCACATATTACTATTTTTTGTTCTACCAAGGGTGGCTTTCTAGGAAATCATTAGGTAGTTGATATTGACTGATAAGGAGCATCTAGCCTCCCTCAGAAAGGGTACATTTACCCATAGATATTTTTATGTATGTAATTTCATAATTGGAAATAATGCATTTTCCAAATATAATTATTGGCCAGGCCATTTCAGAATGAATGTTGCATCACCTAGGTATGTTGATACAAATGGTTTTATTGTAATGGCCAGAAAGTACTATACCCCTACCATCCCCATCAAAAAAAGACATGAGGAGTTTCCTGAGGAAGATTTAATCAGGAAAATTATTGAGGATGATGTAGTAGAGAGGATGATATATCAATTCAATGAATTGATGAGGTATGAGAAGAATTTGAAAACTAGGGGATTTCCCTTTGGAGGTTTCTATCCTACTGTACCCTACTTGAAAAGATTGGACATGATGGTGGACGATTACCAAACATTGGTCAATTCCACTGAGGATCAAATTGATGATAAGGATAGGGAGAAGGAGAAACATTTTGAGTCATATTATGAGGATAGTGATGGAGGTTATCCACTTTATAGCCCTCCTACTATGTAACAAGGATCTCCTGTTGCCCAACAAGGAGAAGAAAATGTGATAATGGACTTGACAGAGCTTCCTAGTTCTCAAGACACAAATGAGCCTCCTCAGAAAAAAGAAAAGAAAAAAAAAGCTGCAAATAGGAGAGTCTTCAGGGGCTAAGACCAAAGAAAAGAAGGGAGATAGATTAAAAGCTCTCTTTCTAGGTGACAGAGAACATGATCATCAGCTCAGGTAGAGGATCAAAGAAGAAAAAAGGAAATAGAAAGTAGTAATAGAGGTAGTTGAGTTACCTCTGATCCTAGGACAAGATGAAAGGATGTTGGAGCAGGATGCCTTCTTGAAGGATGAAAATTTTATCAAGTCAAATGAATTCAAGGACTTCCTTTTGTGGTGAAAGCAACAACAAGTGGCTTCTACAGTGCAAATCAAGGAATATGGCCAAATACCAGATGGGGCCTTACAAATCCTAAAGGATTATGATCTAGAGTTAGAGACATTGACCCCAAAACAAGATAGATAACTAGTGAAGGCTACCAATATACTACTTGTACCTGGGTGGGATTTAGCTTCAGTTTTCATAATTGACCAAATTAGGAAACAGGATAATATAAATTTGACTTTAGAAACCTAGGTGGGGGATTTAATAAAAGGGTTAGGATAGAGCCCTAAGAATAAGGCATTAGCCATGTGGAGCTTGTATCCAAAGGAACAAAAGATTTCTCTATTAAACATCCAAAAGAAGATGGATGGTGAAAAAATGATTTGGTCAATTCATAATACTGGAGATCTTGAAATTTCACAAGTATTGACCCATTTTTCTAGATTAAATGAGGACAAGACCAAGAAACTATCAGAAAGGAACCAAAATTTGTTCAATGATTATAGTGCATTGGTCAAGGATAGGGAGATTTTGATAATGAAAGAGAAAGAATTAGAAAAGTGTGTAGAAGACTTGCAGTTGCAAATTCTCAACATGCCTACAATTGCCCCTACACCACTAGAGCAGCCAGCAGTACCAACAATACAGGGTATAAGTGAAGAAGAAGTTGCTGCCATAGAAGAGAGAATAAACAAGGAGAAAACATAGGGTATAATGTAGTCCTTATTTACAATTTTGCAACATAAAATAAAAGTTTTGAAAGATAAGGTAGATGCAGTATATACTACATATAATAAATTGCCTGGTTTACAAACTAAAGTAAACAATTCTATTTCTATTTTGAGTACATATCACACAACTTGGTCCACAAGGGAGTCATTATTTGAGAGATTAGTAGTAGTACGGGGTCTAAGAAATGACATCCAAAAGATAGTACTACAAGTGGGAGCTAAGATTGCCAAGATTGGTGTTGTCTCATCTTTCTTCAAAGGCAAACCAAACCAAGTAGAGGCAAAGATGACAATGCTTGGGCCTAGTTTCAACAAGTTCATTCCCAAGGTCAGGATAGAGGAAGGACAAATAAAGGATTTGGATACATGGAGGTCAGATTTTGACCTCTTACTGCCTAAGAAAGAGGATTTTCTTAAGGATAAGAATGATGTTGATATGGATCATTTCAACACAATTCTAGATGAGGCCATTAGAGAAGAAATAGACATCAACAAGTTCATCACAAATGTAAAACAAATTGTTGATGCAAGATGGGAAAGGCAAAAGAAGTAGTTACAAAGCATCTAGAAATTCTCATGGCCAAAAGAAGAACAAGTCACTACATGGGACAACATAACAAATCCTAAGGTGAGTAGGCTTTCCATAGATGAATTGGATGACTTGGATGATGAATGAGTTCCAACATTGCACATGATCTATGAGCACAAGGAGAGAAACTGATCAAATAGAGGATGATGTAGGTTAGCTAGTTGGGTGGTCATCATTCACACAAAAAACTTTAGTGATTGCATCTGAATACATGCAGACAAAGGTGCAACTCAAAATGGAAATTCAACTTCAAGAAGAAATAGAATTGGCACCATTTTTCCTTTATTCTATTGTGAACTTTAAAACTTTTGTATTCTAGTGCAAGTCACTATCAGAGCCACCCATAGCTTGTTTCATCCTTTTCTCAAGGATCCCAAGGTGGTCTCTCTATATATAGTTGTTTCTCTCTCACACCAAGAGGTGGTGGAAAATATACATATTGTCATAGGAGATTATAGATTTAGTCTTTGAATCTGAGGAATCCATGTTTCTTTGAATGTACTGATACTGGAGGTTTATCAATAAAATATACTAAATTTCCATGTATATTTCTTATTTTCTTCATGTATAGTTTTGATTTCTCTGTATGTTTAAATTTGCAAAGAATTTTAGGCATATTTGTCTACAAGGTAGATAGTGGGGTTGAAATTTGAGTTCCTTTCAAGAAAGGCATAAATCTTGAGTGAGGTCTCTAAGATTTGTATGTTCGTACATGAATTAGATGATATGATTTATGCATAAGAGTATAATTTGCAAGGCATCTTATTTGGGTTTTGGGTGTGTTTGATTTGAGAGATTTCCTGTAGATGTTCATTTATTGACTCTGATGCCCTAGGATTAGGCATTGGTCTATGCTTATTTTGCAATTATTTTCACCATCAATCAAATTAAAATGATTTACTTTAAACTATATGAATTATATGATTAGATCTATATCAATTATATAGATCATAGTTGTGATATTTGAAGAATCCAATCTAGAAAGGTAATACCCACCTGAAGCTTTAAGCTCAAAGAGAAGAAGGATTGAAAATCCTTAATACCTTAGTATTGATTATTGCTAATGCATCTATTGGGACTGCTAGAGTTATAAATCAGAGTTTTCTAATTAAGTTTTGATCATCTGCAATTTTGAGTACTAACAAAATTGGTGACTCTGCTAGGGAAAATATATTTCTGCAATAAGCTTAGTGATAACTTTGCTGATAGTTTTTATTGTTGTATTTGAAGACCAGTTTATCAAATTATTTCCTACAAATATGTGGGTGGTGACTCTAAGCTCTATGTTACCAATTGATGGTAAACATTTTGAAAAAGAATTAGAAGTTATCTTTGTCTCAAGAAACATGAGTAGACCCAGGAATACTAGGTCTTACTATAGGGATCACTTGGAAAGAAAGATGAGTGAAGAATTACATACTCCTAATAGAAAGCAATGGTCCTAAAGAGGGGTAGTTAGTGGTAATTCTCCTAGACCATCTCAGGAATACATTCTAATTCCCACCCAAAATGAGATTCCATTTTTTTCCACAAATCCTAAATTCCTTAGAAGAATAGACCCCGAGTCTGTAAGGCCCCCTCAAGAGGATGAATTTATAGATATTGGTTTCTTCCCTACACAAGAAAATTTAGAGCAAGTAGAACATGTTTCTGCTATTGATATTGAATCTTATGATTCTGGGAAGCAAAGGGAGGATATATTGGCTTTAAGAAGAAAGGATCAGGAACAATTTTTGGAAATAAAGAAAAGGAAAAAGGAGCAGGAACAAGAAATTTATGAATTGCTCATGGAAAAGCAAGAGCTCCTTAGAAAGACAAAGAACAATGAGATCCAAGCAAACTGTTTGAAACATAAGGTCTCTGGTGCGAATACTGAATTGTTTGGGGAGGTTCAAGTTTTGAGACAACAAATGAATAAAAGGAAGACAAATCCTAAGAAGAATAAGTTTGAGGGTGAGGGCCATGTTTTAAGATAGTTGCATCCCTCAGAGATTAAAAGAAATGAGGATCTTAAGAATAAAGTGGTGGGTGCATTTGACAAAGGAAAAAAAAAATTGGGGATTAGCATAAATGATCCCAAAAGGAATGATGCCAATCCTATTACAATATCTAAAGCTAATCTAGATTTAGAAAAGGCTAGAAAATCCAAGGAGGATTTGGCTATTCAGCTAGAAAAGCTAGAACTAGAGACTACTGCAAATGAGATGAAGAAGAAAATAGCTTCCCTTCATACTACTATGAATAAAAATGCTAGTAGTTCAATCCTTGTTGTCAATGGGAAAATACCAAATAATCAGTCTGTTGGTCCTTTTCCTAACACCCAAGCCTTAGTCTCAAATCAAATGACTCAAGGACCACTCCAAAATATAAGTCATACAATCCCAGTGATTGGTAATCTTGTTGGAAATGTTGTACAATAGAATACTGGAGGAGGTGGAGCCTTGGCTTCAGAAAATTTTCAAAGGAGGCTAGTCCATCTAGAAATATATAGGCCATTGTTCTTTGATGGTATTCTTGGCCAACCAAATGTCATCCCAACAGAGGTAAGAGACAAGATCCCTAATTTTACTGGAAATAATGTTATTACATGTGAAGAGCACCTCAAATATTTTACTAATACAATAAATGATTATGAGATTGAGAATGAAGATTTTGTTATGAAACTTTTTGTTCAGTCTTTACTAGAGGATGCTAGGGATTGGTACTGAGGTTTACCTAAAAATGGTATCACTTCATGGGATGAATTCATAGGGAGTTTTAAAGAATAGTATGTTGAACATGCTAATTCTAGTTACATGCTGAATGAATTCAATAATATCAAAAAGAATGCAAATGAAATTATGTCAGAGTTCAATGCAAGATTCCAAAAGGCCATGTAAAAACTCTTCCAAGTCTTAAGATTAGATGATGAAGTTTGTTTAACCACTTACTTCAATGTTGTAGAAGGAAAGATGTCTTATCTCTTAAGGGATAAAAATCCACGTACTTTGAGAGATGCTTCCAAGTTAGCAATAAATATTGAAAGTAATAGAAAAGCATTTGGTCAAATGTATAAAAGAGATGAAGGAAGACTATGGAAAGAGACTAGGCCTAACTCTATAAAATTTTCTAAGGAAGATAATAGGCCACCTTATCAGAGGCAAAAAAGATTCCCAAGGTTGCATGATCATCCATATAAGACAAATTGGAAGGATGGGAAACCCATTTTTGACAACAATGAGCCACAAAAGGGTAGGGATACTCCTGATCCTTTAAAAAGAAGCACAACTCACTATGTGGAAAGTATTCCATGGTGTGTAGCCTATAATATGCCTAATTCCCCTTTTCAGTGTGTTTTTGCTCAAGCTCTAAAGGATGAGCCAGAAGATTCATATGCAGGAGACCATGAAGGCTCTGAAAAGCCTACAGTAAATATGTTCACTACTGAAAAGATGGAAGTTTCTACCTCTTCAGATGATGAAGAGGTAATAGAAGATGTTGAATCTAGGAGGATTCTCTTAGCTTATGAGAAACAAGTATTTTCCCATTCTAATCATGAGGGGTCTGATGTGTAGACTGTTAAAATTGATATGAATAGATCAGAGATGGAAGATAATCATTGGGGAAATCCTAGTAAAGAAGAAATTGAGAATCTAACTATAGCAGGTATTTCTCAGGCTAGATCCTCATACAATTTGAGAAATAGAACAATTGATGCAAATCAAGGAGTTCCCAGATTAGTCTTTGTTAAGAATGACTCACAAAATAAAGTTTCTCCTAAACCAGTGGTTTCTATAAGTAAAGATAATAACAGTAAGAAACAAAATGTTGTACTTTAGAATGACAAGAAGAATGTGGAAAATACAACAAAACAGAAGAATAAGAGGGCCGGTGGGAAAATAAATTTTTCAGATTTGTCTACCAAAGCCCCAACCTTTGACATGAGACATGCTTTGTCTCAGATGAAAGTATCAATCCCTCTACTAGAAATTTTGAAGATAAAAGAGCACAAAACAATAGCTTTGGCTCTGATTAATGAGCAAGAAAACTTTCCTACTGTGATAGAAAAGAAATCATCAATAGCAGAACCTGAAACAACCAAAGAGGTTTCCAAACTTTGTGTTGGGAATATTGTAACTCAAGAGCCTTCCTCTATTGATCCCTTTTATGTCACCCTAATTATAAATAATTTATTACTAAAGAACTGTATGATAGATTCTGGTGTTGCAGCAACAGTGATGCCCTACCATGTAATGAAAGAATTGACTTCAAGTTGACACTTCTAATGGAAGATATTATGCCATGGACAATAGGGAAGTTCCTATAGTAGGGATCTTAGTTGGAATAGAGGTAAAAATTGCTGCATTTCCTAAGGCCACTTATAAAATGGATGTTGTTGTAGTTGATACTAAGCCCCATTATGGTATGTTACTATCTATACAGTGGGCAAGAACAGTAGGAGGAAAGTTGCAATTGGATTTGTCTTATGCTACAATTCCTATGAATGGTACTAAGGTAAAGTTGTATAGAGAACCTCATACATCAGTCATGATTGAGATGGTAGCCCCTGAGGATTTGAATTGTTTTGTAGATATTGATATGAATAACTTCATGATTGAGGAAGTGGTGCCTTAATTGAAAAATAATGACCCAATTGTTGATGAGTTGCTTTTAGAACAAGATGGATTATGAAAATTGTTCCTTGATGGTGGATGCTCTAAAGAAGGCTCAGGAGCTGGTGTTTTACTAATATCCCCATCAGGTATTACTTTTAAGTACTCCTTTCTACTGACTTTCCAATGTACAAATAATACTGCTGAATATAAAGCTTTGATATTGGGATCAGATATTGCAGTAAAACATCATATAAAATGTTTAAAAGTTTATGGGGATTCCCAATTAATCATTTCTCAGATTAGAGAACAATATGCTGCTAAGGATCACAGACTCAAGTTGTACAAATATGTTATCTAGGATAGAATTGAGTTTTTTGATGCTTTTAATATCTTATGGGTAGAAAGGTCAAAAAATATTATGGCAGACTTCCTTGCAAATGTTGCATTAAAAAGAAATGATGTAACCCTTACTGGAGTATCAAAATTGGAAGTGAAAAGTAGACCTATTGTCCCTGATAATGTCTACAATTGGAAAGTTTTTGAAGATGATAGTGACATCTTAAGGTTTATTCAGGGTTTGGCTCAGTATGATGGTCAGCATATTGATTTTGATGATTACCAAGAAGTGGTAAATGGGAAGGATTGTGTTATGTGAAATGAGATTGTTCAGTTGCCTTCAAACAATATCCCTAAGGGTTTAGTTGAGTTGGAAGAGATGTTCAAAATAAATGATAGTCACATGTCCCAGAAGTCCAATGCCAAAGTTGAAGACTTAGAGGAAATAAACTTAGGTTCAAATACTTCCCCACAGATTGTCTACATTGGAAAACTTCTCACTAGGGAAGTGAGAAGTAACTTAATCAGGTTTCTCAAAAAATATAAACATGTCTTTGCCTAGTCATATGATGATCTCAAGGCCTATAGGATAGATTTGTTTCAACATGAAATTCCTTTAAAGGAAGACACTAAACCTTTTAGGCAAAAGAAAAGGCCTATTAATCCCTTATTGGCCACCAAAATGCAAACTGAGTTAACCAAGTTAAGAGATGTAGGCATCATTGAACCCATAAGACATTCATCCTGGGTTTCAAATCTAGTACTAGTCAGGAAAAAGAGTGGTGACATAAGGTTATGTGTTGACTTTAGAAATTTGAATGTTGCTTCACTCAAGGAAAATTATGGACTGCCCAATATGGAAGCCATGCTTCATAAAGTGACTAGCTATGATTTGTTGTCTATGATGGATGGATTCTCAGGATATAACCAGGTTCTTATCAAAGAATCAGAGCAGTTCAAAATAGCATTCACTACCCCTTGGGGAACATATGTGTATGTGAGGATGCCTTTTAGTTTGAAGAATGCTAGAGAAACTTTTCAAAGGGAAATGGATGTAGCCTTTAAAGACCTTATTAATGTCCTTATGGTTTTATACCAAGATGATATGATGACATACTCAAAGAAAGCTGAAGATCACTGTAATCATCTAAAAAAGGTCCTGGCCAAGGCTCTAGAGTATGGTATTTCTTTGAATCCTAAAATATGCCACTTTGCTATTACTGAGGGAAACCTGTTAGGACATATAGTGTCTAAAGAAGGTGTGAGGATTGATCTTGAAAGAGTAGAAGCTATTGAGAAGGTCCCTGCTTCCAAAAATCTCAAGGGTGTCTAGTTTTTTCTTGGACAAATAAATTTTGTAAGAAGATTTATTGCAAATTTTGTAGAGTTAGTAAAACCCATTGTTAAGTTACTAAAGAAAGATGTGAAATTCACTTGGGATCGATAGGCATGTTAGGGATTTTTATTGTAGGACATAAAATGATGCTTGAACTTGTGTTCCTTGAGACTGATTCCCATAAGAAAAAGACCTAATTACTAAGGATTGGATAGGATCCTCCTTCATTTTTGAGCTCCATAGACTCAAGAAGGTATTAAATTTTGATGATGACTATCTTTATAGTATTCTTATGAGTGGACACTGACCAGATTCTAGTCTTCTTGATGCATAAACCTATAGAACACTTTGCATATGACTGTAATCACTTTACTGCAAACTTTAACCAGACAAAGTGTGACTGTAAGTGAAGCAACAATCAGTGCTTCACGGATTCTCATCCTTCTTCCTTTTAAGCAGGGACAACCTAATACGATTCTCTCTTTGCAAAATCAAGAAATATGAACTAAATGCCCTGGGCACAGTCCAATCTATAAAGTGCAATAAACATAAAAAGGTATTGATGAATGATGTGAAAGTTCCAACTTCTCCTCTGAGATCAATGAAAGATACAACTATGAGAGACAAATATCAAACCAGTGCCTAATCCTAAGGGCAATAGAATCACAATGCAAATCAACAAGTAAACCCTAAAAGAAATACAATAGTATGCCTTACATACCAACTACAAATCCAAATAGGTTACCTTACAAACTATTCGGTTAACCAAATATTGTTATCATCAAAGATCCATACAAATATATTTACTCTCCAAGATGAAATATAAGCACTTTTAATTCTTTCCTTGAAAGAAGCTCATAAAATAGTCAAGCAGGTTGCCTTACAACTGGTATATTTCAAATGCCTAACATGAAAAACATACAAGAGTAAAATACATAAGCAAAGAGACAACAAAAATATATGACATAAGTTGTAGTGTATTTGTATTAAAATAAACTTGCCACTTACATTCACAATTCCATTACTCAGAAGACTAGACACAAACCTTGGTGATCTGCTTCTAAGCAATCTGGTTCTATTTTCTATATCTTTTCAATCTCTACTCCTTTTTCTTCCAACCACTACAAAAATGAGCTTTTAACTTAGTTAGTCTTCTCACAACCACCTTGGAATTCCCTCATTAATGGGAATACAACAAGCTTCAGGTGGTTGGAAAAACTAACTCCTTTTAAAACATAAAAATACAACAAAATATACAACCATCCCTTAGGTGGTGAAAGGACAAAACTTCCTCAGATTATGGTACATCTTTGGCTGCTCAAAAATTGACACCCTCAACTGCAAATATTTATGATAGCTCCTTGATTTCAATGAGACATGCTGACCGCCATTTCAGGCTAACTTACACCATTCTTGAATGATAGCTTATCAATCTTGTATTCCTTGGATGAGGTGTCAGGTGTGTTAGATGTCCTTTTCAATCTTCATCCAAAATATCCAAATCAACTATGACAGATCTAGCCTTTTTGGGCTTTGTCTTTTCATCCCATGCAGCTACCTATTCCTCTGACAGCCAATTAAAACATTGGACAAGTTATAGTTGGGCTTTTTGTCTCTCCCATCTGGCATCTATAGTTGCCTTAACATCTGACACAAACTTGGTGAGGTCCACTTTTGCCTTGATAGCTTCATCTAAGGCCCTATTGAAGCTCTCTAAATCAACATCATTATTCTCACCTAAAAATGCCTCTTTCCTAGGTAGTAGAAGATCAGCATCTTATCTGCAATTATCAAGGCTCTTTATTGTCCCATCTATACTCAAAATTGAGGGGATGAATCTAGTGGTATAGGAGCTAAGCATGGCTATCTTAGCCTCAATCAAATTTTCCTTACCCTTGAAAAGTGGTCGAATGGCTTTAATTCTATCAATCTCCTCACCAACTCCTACAACTGTCTCTGGTATGTCACTACCCAAAGATTGAGCAAATATCAATCTTTCAAAAAGTGGTGCTCTGACAGACCACACTGTATAAAACTCACTCAAAATTTGTACATAACTATTGACCTTCTTTTGTGAGTCTAGCAATTTTCCATAAGCATTATAAACTAGGTCAAATTTATCCTTGATTGTGTTCAATCTATGCTGCAAAACACTCAATAGGGCTTGCAATACTACCTCATTCTTTTCATCATTGATCTTTTTCAATTCAGCTACCACCTCCTCACCTGTCATTCCTTGTGCATCTATTGCCGCTAGCTATTTAGGAGGTGCAGGGGCTACTAAAGGGGTATTTATAATTTGTAATTGCAGTTCCTCCACTTGCTTCTCTAATGCTATGACTTTTATAATCTGCATGTCCCTATCCTTTACTAGGGCACTGTAGTCCTCCAAGAGGTTTCCATATCTCTTTCACAACTGTTTAGTTTTATCCTCATTTAATTTTGCAAATTGGGTCAAAACCTGAGAAGTTTCCAGGTCCCCTATATTGTGGATTGACCACACTATTTTACCTCCCTCCATTTGTTCTTTTACATTCAAAATTTTTGGTTTCTTGTCTTTTGGATATAGACTCCACATAGCCAAGGCCTGACTCGTTGGGCTAGAACCAAATCCTCTTATTATGTCCCCTACTTGGGTCTCAGAAGAGAGAGTGACATCTTCTTGTCTCTTTATTTGGTCTATTATGAAGTTAGTATACAAACTCCACCTAGGCACAAGAAACATATTACTTTTTCTTACTAATTCCCTGGCCTCATCTGGAGTAAGACTTTCTTCCTCAGGGTCATATTCTCTCAATTGTTGCAATGCCTCATCTAGCACTTGACCCTCCTCAGTTATTTGTACACTTGAAGCCACCTGTTGCTACTTATGCCATAGTAAAAAACTTTTGAATTCCTCAGAATTCACAAAACTATCATCCTTCATGAAGGCATCTTGTTCAATTAATCTTTCATCCTGGCCTAAGCCAGAGGCAACTCCACATCTTCTATTTCCTACCTTTGTTTCCTTTTAGCCTCTCTGACTACTTTCCTAATTTCATGGTGATGAAAGCTAGTTCCTGTGTAGAGGGCACTTACTCTATCTTTCTTCCTCTTCTTTGAAGGTTCACCAGTTAACAACTTTTTCTTTTTCTTTTGAGGCTCAATAGTATCCTCAAAACTGGTCAATTCAACAAGATCTACATTTTCTTTCTCCTCTCCAAGCCCTTCGGCCATTATTTGTTCCATAGTGGGTGGACTATATATGGGGTAGCCACCATCACTATCCTCATCACATTCTAATTCTAAATGGGCCTTTTTGCCCTGATTAGCATCATTAATTTGATCCTTCATTGATTCAACTAATGTGTCAAATTGAGCCATCATCTAATCAAGTCTTTGGAGGTAAGGAAAAGTGGGAAAGAAACCCCCAAATACCAATCCTTTTCCTTTAAACTCCTTCTCAATTTTGTGTAACCAATCCAATTGCCTAATTCTTATCTCCACCTCATCATCCTCAATAATGTTTCTGATCACATCCTCTTCAGGATACTCTTCATGTAGCTTATTGAAAGGAATGGTAGGCATGTAGTATTTCCCTACAGTAGCCATGAAACCTTTTCTATCTACATACCTATGTGGTTCTGAAAACATCCTATATTTATCTAACCAATCATTTACTTTACTAAATACTCCCTTTCCAATTGTAATATAATACACCCTGAAGTGCTGAGGAGTGAGAGTCCCTTTCCTGTGGGAAGCCAAGTGTTCTCTTTTTGTCAACATGAGTTTCCAAACAAACTCTAGAAATGCAACTCTTGGTGGTACATAAAATGGAAGTAGATGAGGAGGCTAAGGGCATCCATAAACCCTAATCATCGTATAGCTTGTCCCATAGTAAATATCTCCCCAATTGTGACCCTTGGTCCAATTATGAATAAACTATTGGGGTCTCACCAGCGGTAGGACCTTGGTGGAAAATCTTGTGCAATTTACACCCAAACTCCGGAGAATGGGGTACACAATCCAATTCTCAAAGGCACTAAAATCTCACCTAGGGAAAAAAGGGCTCCACACTCCTAACTAGAACTATATTGGGTTAGGCTGTCCATTCCACATCATTTGTGGTTTGAGATCATTCAAATTTATTAGACCATAATTATGATACACGATTAGGTGCATCAGCAGGGAGTAGTGCATGAATCCAGGTTGAGAACCAGAGGTGAAATTCTTTAAGGACAGAAAACCCTCATGCATCTTGTTTATGATATAACCAATAAAGTCATACCCTCTACTCACCATATGGCTTTATGAATCCATTACTAACATCAAAATATCAAATATAATCCTCTCAGGACCTGCATCAATTCCCAAAACCTGGCATATCCCATATACAATGTATTTCATGTAGAACTTTAGGTCTTTGCAGGCATACAGAATCGATCTGGCCATAGGTGCAATATAGTTTTTATTCTCCTTAGGCATATGATTCTTAATCTCCCTAGAGACCAGAGAAACCTCTCTGACATATCTATTTGCTAAAGCTTGTAAGTTGATTTCTATGGCCATTGGAAACTGAATCCCAAAAGCATTCATGAAAGAATTCTAGTCTAGGGTTATCAAGGGTGAACCATCCTCTTTTCTAATGGTCTTTAAGAGAGGATCATATCTCTAAGATAGCATGAGGAGCAAGTCCACATCTAGAAAAACCTCTGGGACAATCAATTTGGCCAACCCCAAAGTTGAAGGGTTTGAAACCGGTATGACATTATCATGGTTCTTGTAGAAATATGTAAACAGGCACGTGCCTATGATTTCTAGAGTTCTAGCATCCCTACAATAAGCTAAGTCATCAACAAAAATGTCATCACTGACCTTATTTTGAGAAGAACCAGGCAAGAGAGTGAGAAATTCATCTGAAAAACTTTCCTTTACTTTCTCTTTCGACCCCCGGCTGGTAGAAGCTCTACTTGCTGTCACCTGACTCATCCTAACTGTAGCTCTAGAAATTCCTCTGCAAATTCCCTGATCACACTGAAAGTCTGGAAAGCTTAGAAAACCTAGCGCTCTATACTTCTTCAATAAGCTTCATAACTCTCAATTGAGCCACCTTTAACTATTTTAACTTGTAGTATTGAATGCGCCACCACATCTGACATCTCCAGCCATCAAAAGGTCACTTCTGCCATTACTTTAGCACACACAGGGTTTCAATTTACTAGCCATAGCTCAAAAATTTTAAATTTAAACATTCTGAGATCTGGCGACTGAAGGAAAAGACACATAGTCATTTTATAATATTGGTGCCTTAGAAAAGTATTCAGAGATCTGGCGAGTGAAAGGGATTCTCATAGTCATGGAACATTTTTTACTTTTCAAACTTTATTCTGAGATTTGGCAACCTAGCCATCTAGACATCTGGTGACTGAAGGGAAGAAAGCTTGACAAATTTCATTCTAAGATCTGGAAACTATAGTCAAAACCATAGTCGCAGTAACATATTCATTCTTAAAAAAATTCATTGATCACCCAACCTGGAGATCTGGTGACAAACCTAAAGTCTCATAATCTCATAAAACTTTGACTGTTTGACTTCTTATCTGAGAATATGCGACTACCATTGATCTCACTCCTCATTTCATCTTATGGCCCACATTAAGTCACGAGAGATTTTCACAACTAATCGCTTGATTCGATGACCCAGAGATAACCATGTCACTAAATCACTGGAATGTGTGGAGGACACCATTTAGTTAGGGAAACTACCCATAAGATATTAAGGGTTGGATATTACTAGCCTGTGTTGTTCAAAGATACCCATACATTTGTCAGAAAATGTGAACCATGCTATAGGTTCTCTAACAAGTTAAAATTATCAGGAGCATCAATGTTAAATTTTGTGGTGGTAGAGGCTCCTTTTTCTATGTGGGGTATTGATTTCATTGGAGAGTTTGCTAAGAAATCTAGTGGAGGTCACAACTGGATAATTGTAGCTACTGATTATTTTACCAAGTGGATTGAAGCAATCCCAACAAAGAAAGCTACAAGTATAGTGGTCATTGATTTCTTGATGGATAATATTATCACCAAATTTGGTGTTCCTATCAAGATAGTGATGGATAATGCCATGAGCTTTAGATCACAAGAATTTGAGGATTTCTTCTTAGAAATGGGCATAGTAATGTCATATTCTTCTCCATACCACCCACAAGCCAATGAGCAAGAAGAATCAAGAAATAAAAGTATCTTGCAGATTTTGAAGAAGACTTTGGAAAAGAATAAGAGAACTTGGAACTCTAAGCTTAAGTTAGCTCTATGGGTACATAGAATCACAAAGAAAAGAGCCACTAGAAAATCTCCTTTTGAAATGGTGTATGGTACCAAATCAAGGATTCCTATAAATAACTTATTGCCTATTTACAAATTCATACAAGAGGAAGATTTACAAATGTCTGATCCTTTGGAAGATAGGGGTGCTCCAGTTTGTTAAATTGGATGAAACAAGAAGAGAAGGCAAAAAAGAGAACATCAGATTGCAACAAAAGATGAAATACTTGTTTGATAAAAGGAAAACTGTTAGAAAATTCTAGCCGTAATACTTGGTCTTACAATGGAATGCAAGAAGTGATGATAAGGGAAAGTATAAGAAATTTGAATCATTATGGCTAGGTCCTTATATCATCCACTGAACTCATGGGAAAGACTCTTACTTCCTAAAAAATATGGATGGTGAAGAACAAGAATTATCAGTGCATGGACAATTCCTGAAATCTTTCTTCAATTGAAATAAATTCTATTCCATGCATAGTAGTTTCTTGGTGTATAGACATGTTTATTTTTCAAGTTGTGTGCTATTTTCCAACATTAGGTTAAGTTTGTATTGGTCTGCAACCCAAAGATTCTGGCTCCTTGCTATAAACTAGCGTTTAAGCATCCTTGGAGAGAGCCACTGTTGGTCATATTTTCAAAATTTTCCAAAATTGCTTTATTCCCTTATTTCCTTGGTAGCTTTCCAGGTCTTTGTATCTTTTATCCTACAAGTTTTGTGTCCAAAATGCCAAATTTTTATCCTTAATGTTGAAAACCCTAGGTGCTAGGTCAATTGTAAAAATCTAGAAAACCCTACTAAAGCTTGATCGGGTTTTAATTTGTTGTTACTTTTTCAAGTGACTTAAGTGATCCTTTAAGTATGTTCACTTTATGTTACCACTTAGTTGCTTGATCTTAGAATGTATTCGGCATATTTCTTTTAATTTAGTGATTCAGAAAATGCCTTGTCGCACGGTCTCTATAAGCCCAGAGAATATTCCCTTTTATCATGAGATTCAGTGACTATTATTGATAAATATTTCAAAAGTGAACTATAGTTGCTAAGTCTCTAGAGGTGAAAAGCATGTAGTCAGGTAATCTCTTTATGGAATAATGAAGTTATCAAAGTTCTAGCGATTGGGAGACTCATTGATTGGTCGCCAAATCTCTAAACAAAGGTTGACAGTTAAGTTTCTCTTAAGTCTCATAATCTCTTAATTCTTTGGTAGTTAAGTATACGATCCACCGACCTAGTGAGTGTGATAGTCACGTGTTCTCTAATTCTTGGTGGTTATGCGCTAAACACTTGGCAATCTAGCACTAAGGTTGTCTCTTAGTCTCATAATGAAGCAGTTAGGCTGTAAAAGATCCAGCGACTCAACGATAATCAAAGGATGAAAGAAGAATCAATGGCTAGCATAATATTTCACATTTTGATTATGGTTAAGAAAAATATTTGGGGACTTGGTGAACAAAGGGTTTCAGATAGTCTATAAATAAACCCAAGGTATAGAGAAATATCTAGTGACTGTGAGATGTCTTCAGTTGTGAGATCACCAGAAGAGTTTGGGTTAAGAAAAGGGTTTATAGTGAATAGATTTGAGTCGTTGATATGTTTGAAATTAGGCAGTGGTTGGGTTATCTCCAAATCAAACCATGAGTTAAGAAATCTTGCCATGACTATGAGAAATTCTTTGTCTCATAGTCTTTGAATTAAACTCAGGTTAAGAAAATCATCTGGTGACAAAGACATCACCTTGGTCACGCAATCTCATGATGACTAAAGTTTAAGTGCTAACCAAGAAACAAAAAATTAATAGTTTCTCAGTGGATATGAAATAAACTATAGTCACCTAGTCTCACAAAGTCTAGCAGTTAGCATGAAAGGTTCAGAGATCTGGAGACTCACTGTCGGTTGTGAGATCTCCCAATACAAGTGGTTAAAAGATCAAAATCTAGATATTGTGAGGAGGCTTGTCGCCAAGTTGTCAGAAGAAATATTTAGAGACTTGGACACTTAGAGATTTGGAGACTTATTTTGGTCACCGAAGTGCTAGATTTGGGTTAAGAAATGATTTTGAGATTCAGAGACTAGTCTATTCTCTAGATCGCTAGATAAACCCAGGGTTAGAGAGATTGTCAAGAGATTCAGAGATCAGAGGTAGTCGCTAAGTCTTGTAAAATAAAATGAGGAGATAAGACTTATGAAAGACTATAGTCACCAAATCTCGAAATGGAAAATATAGTTTTATATAGTCACCAAGTCACTTATATTTATTTCATAACATATTGATTAAAGATTTCCCTTTGGTCACTAGATCTCTAAATAATATGAAAAAGAATCAAATATTTCAGCGATTATGGTTGGCTTGCTAGTCACTAGATCACTAGAAGTTAAATTTGATTACCTGTCACTGTCTTATCCCATAGCTAGTGAATTAAAGTCTAGGGCATGCCAAGTAATGGTGGAGGTGATAGGATTTTTAGAATTCAAAATCTTGAAAGGGCGAAGTGCATTCAATTCTCTAGCATAAATAACTAACTGCCAATCATTATGAGATTACCAAGTATTCTGGAGAGCTGAAGCTAAGGCACAAAGAGTTTTTGAGCTTTTTGCAATTAGAGAATTTATAGTTTTAGTGTTTTTCAAAAGAGTATACAGTTGCAGTCAAAATGAGTCAACCATCGACCAGCAGGGCTTCTACTAGCAAAGGCTCTAAGGAAAAGGCTAAAGAAAGCTATTTAGATGAGTTTCTCACTCTGCTACCAGGATCATCATAGAACAAAAATGTTAGTGATGAAAGTTTCATTGATAATTTGAGCTATTTAAGAGATGCTAACACACCTAAGATTTCTAGAATGTATCTATTTAAATATTTCTATAGAAATGCTAAGAGTTGAGTTCCTGTGTCAAACCCCTAGATGTCAGGATTAGCCAAATTGATAGTCCCAAATGTTTTTCTAGATGTTGATTTAATAATTGCATTAGCTATCCATTATGACTCCCTATCCAAAATCAAAAAGAATGATGGTTCAGCCCTAGTCACTTTGGATAGGAACTCATTCATGAGGGCCTTTGGTATCAATATCCCCATGGCCACGTAAATTAATTTACAAGCCCTGGTGAATAGGTATACTTAGGAATCTTACCTTGTAGCCAAGGAGGTTAAAAATCATGTCAACAGAGGCAATAGGAATTACATTGCACTAGTCCCTGGATCAACCCCTTACTTCTATAAGGATTTAGCCTTTTATATGAAGTATATTGCATATAGTCTATGTAGAGTACTTGGAGTAGTGATGGAATATGGATGAAGTGACTGAGAAGGGGGGGTGAATCAGTCAACCATAAAACACTTCACAATTATTTCTTTCCAGATCCCTTAGGATATCTTAAAAATGTTATCTATTTTAGCACTCAGTAAATAGATTGCAGTAACTTTGAGGATGCAGAAAGTATTAGCAAAATTATCTTTTAGATATTCATCAGCACTAGTGTATGATTAAGATAGCAATTAAGAACACAAGAGACACAAGATTTAACATGGAAACTGAATATGGGAAAAACCACCAATGTATCTAGATACTAATTTTCCACTTTTCTGAAGTGATGCCCGGTTAGAAGCCAACCCGGTAAAAGGTTACAAAACACACTGTTAGGTGTGACCTTGTTAGAGGATTTAATCACCCTACTAGGAGTGGCCTGGTAAGAGGTCTTGAAAACAATTCAATGGAATTGTCACCTTGTTAGAGGATTTCCAATATAGTTGTTAAACTAACTTGGTTAAGAGATTTAGAATTCATTGTTACAATGATAAGAAGGTAACAATGAAAATGACCTGTATAATAATGCAACTGCCTTGCTGATTACATATCTCTATTTTGCATAAGTGTGATCCTTCCTAATCGAATAAATCTCTGCTGCACCTTAAGGATATCTGAACATCCTTCACAAATTCTCACACACCTTTCCTGTCTTTCTTCTGTAAATCTTCTGCTACACCTTAAGGATATCTGAACATCCTTCACAAATTCATACACACCTTTCCCGTCTTTCTTCTGTAAATCTTCTGTTGTATTTCTTATTTATTTTTCACATTTGACCTTTTATTTATATGATTTTAGATTTGTCAAATCAACATTATTTAGTATAACAGTCGGCTAAATTAAGAAAAATCTATTTGCAAAAATCCTTCAAGGGCCGACAGTGCTTGGTGACCATAACTTTCTACAATCTTTCAGAGACCGAGGGAACTTGGTAAACACTGACAATCCTTTACCTTCGATAATCGACTGAACTCGGTAAACACTAAATTTCCTTTGATGACTGACTAAACTTGGTAAATGTTGAATTTCCTTTGATAACCGAGTGGACTCGGTAAGCACTAATCTTCCTGTCTGGCAGACCGACTGAGCTCGGTAGGAACTGATTGCTGTGGACTATGACATTGTGTGACATCAAAGACAATACATAATTTGAGTAGCAATTTCCTTCAGAAAATTGTTTCCAACAATCTCCCTCTTTGGCATTGATGGCAACACAATATGTCATAGCATAAGAAATTTGAAAGAGTTAGCTCGGTTCAGATTCAAATCTCCCTTTGTAAGCAAACTTCCTTTATCCTAAAAAATCTTCCTTCTGACTATTGAAAATTTCTTGAAGTAATAGCAAAGACATAGCTCATAGCAAACACTCCCTCTTTGACAACACATGCCAAAGACAATTCACATATTACCGGTGTAAATTAATGTACCTCAAGTACTGATTCATATGGAATGATTCCTTGAATATGTTGCATCAACTGGTTGATTTTCAATCATGCTCTGGTTGATGCATCACTAAAATTGTATTTAGTGAGCCTCGGATAGGGGAATGACCCCTAACTTACCTCTTAGATACACAAATGCATCCTTAGGTAATGGTTTGGTAAAAATGTCTGCAATCTATTGTTTTGTATGAATATATTCTAATCTGATTTCCTTGTCCTGCACCAGTTCTCTGACAAAGTGGTATTTAATAGCAATGTGCTTGGTTTTGGAATGCATCACTGGATTCTTTGAAATGTTTATTGCACTAGTATTGTCACAAAATATAACAACTGGTTCTTTGATTTCAACCTTCATACCTTCTAATAACTGTTTAAACCAAACAATATTTGAACAGTTTACTGTAGCAGCAACATATTCTACTTCAGCTGTGGATTGAGATGTGCAATTTTGCTTTTTACTAGTCCAGGATACCAGTCTTTTTCCAAGAAAAAATGCTCCACCACTTGTGCTTAATCTGTCATCAATGTTCCCTGCCCAATCAGCATCAGTAAACACTTTTAAGTCTAGATTGCCTCCAAATTTATACCACAAACCATATTCTTCAGTTCCTCTTAAGTATCTTAAGATTCTTTTGATTGCCATCATATGATTTTCCTTAGGTTTTTCTGATAATCTAGCTACTATACCGACTGCTAAGGCAATATCAGGTCTTGTATGTACTACATACTGTAATTTTCCAATCATAGATCAGTATAGGGTCTGATCAACTTCTTTTGAATCATCATTTTTGGTAAGTTTCAGTCCAGTACACATGGGTGTACCAACTGGTTTTGAATCTTCCATACCAAACTTCTTAAGTATTTCCTTAATGTATTTGGATTGAGTAATGTATATACCATTCTTGCTTTGCTGAATTTGAAGACCAACAAAGAATTTTATTAAACCAAACATAGACATTTCAAATTCTTTGTTCATTTTCTCTAAAAATTCTTTGCATTGATCCTCATTCCCTGTAAATATAGTATCATCTACAAATATTTTTGCCAATACAATTTTGTCATTCGGTCCTTCTTTAATATACAGATTGCTATTATCATTGGCTCTTTTGAAATTAATCTGAATCAAATAGTTATGGAGTCTTTCATACCATGCTCTAGGAGCTTGTTTCAAACCATACAATGCTTTGTGTAACCTGCAGACCATGTCCTTTTTATCTGGATCAACAAAACTTTTAGGTTGTTCAATGTAGACTTCTTCATCAAGAATTCTATTGAGAAATGTAGATTTTATATCCATCTGATATACCTTAAATCCTTTGTGTGCTGCATAAGCAAGTAGAGTTCTTACACCTTCTAATCTTGCAACAGGAGAAAAAGTTTCTCCATAATCTATACCTTCTTCTTGAGAATAACCTTTACATACCAGTCTAGCTTTGTTTCTAGATACTTGACCATCTTCATTCAGCTTATTCCTGAATACCCATTTTGTTCCAATTACATTCTTATCTTTAGGTCTAGGTACAAGAGTCCATGTTTTGTTCTTTTGTATTTTTTCTAATTCTTCATTCATTGCTTCAATCCAACTTTCATTTTCTAATGCATCTTTGATATTTCTAGGTTCAAAGTCAGTAAGCAGACATGTACCTTTTAGCTTGCTTCTTGTCATAGTACCATCTGATTGGTTTCCAATAATTTGATCTGGTGTATGATGTCTTCTGACATATTTGGCTAATATAGGTTCCTTGCTTTTTGAATGATTCATGTTGTTGTCTTCTAGGATCTCTTCTTCAGGTTGCTCGGGCTCAGTAGATATTTTCTTAGTAACTTCAGGCTGAGACTCGGTCTAAATTTCTTCCTGTGACTCGGTTTGAACTTCTTCCTGTGACTTAGTTTGTGACTCGGTAAATGTGCTCGGCTCGGTAGATATAGTTTCCTTATTGATAGTTGTGTCTACCAATGTTTCAGGTTCAATGTAAACAAATCTTCTGTAGTTCTCAAGTTCCTTTTTGCTTTCTTCTTCAGTCTTTTCTGCAAACTCATCAAATTTTACATGTATACTTTCTATGACTTTGTGAGTAGATAAGTTCAGACATTTGTATGCCTTTCTTTTGCTAGAATATCCTAGGAATATTCCTTCATCACTTTACACATCAAATTTATTTCTTCTAGATTCTTTGAAGATATAACACTTGCTACCAAATATTTTCATGTAACTTACATTGGGTTTATAGCCATACCATAATTCATAAGGAGTTTTGAATGTGTCATTCTTCAATTGTACTCAGTTCAAGGTATGAACTGCAGTGCTGATAGCTTCCTTCCAGTACTTTATAGCGATGTTCTTTTCTATCATTATAGTCCTTGCATAATCCATAATAGATCTGTTTCTTCTTTCTGCTATTCCATTCTACTCAGGAGTTCTAGGAGCTGATACCTATCTTTTGATTCCTCTTTCAATGCAAAAGTTGTTAAAATCATGGGAGATGAATTCACCACCTCTGTTTGATCTTAAGCATTTCAATCTTTTCCCTGTTTCCTTTTCCACTCTTGCTAAATACCATTTGAACTTTTCAAATGCTTCTGATTTTTCTCTTAAATACATAACAGTCATCATTCTAGAATAATCATCAACGAAAAGAATAAAGAATTTATCTCTAGTATAGCTTTGTATACCAATAGGTCCACATAAATCAGTATGCACAATTTCCAAAATTTCTTTAGACTGATAGTTCTTACTCTTGAAACTAGTTTTACTCATTTTGCCAATCTGACAATTCTTACATAGACCAGTATCAGGTTTCTTCAAAGTAGGAATGCCTCTTACCTTCTTGAATTTGCTTATTTTTATCATGTTATCAAAATTCACATGACATAACCTTTTGTGCCATAGCCAACTTTCTTCAATTTGAGCAATAAAGCATGAATATTCACTGAGATCAAGATAAAATAAGTTACCTTTTGTTTGTTTGCCTGATCCAATGAGTTTTCCTTTTTCATCCAGCAGTCTTGCTTGACCATTCATGAATTCAACCTTGAAACTAGTGTTGATTAGCTGTGCTACACTTAGAAGATTATGTTTCAGTCCTTCAACCCAATAAGCATTATCACATATGAGTTCTTTGGTTAATGAGATTCTTCCTTTTCCTTTTATACAACAAGGTTCATTGTTTCCAAATCTTACATTACCACTATCACAGTCTTCTAGATATTCAAATTTTGTCTTATCACCAGTCATGTGGTGTGAACATCCACTGTCTATTATCCATATATCATCTTTGCTTATATGAGAAATAAGTGCCATCTTATCTTCACCATCATCAGATTCATATTTTATAGCAATAAAGACAATTTCTTCTTCACTATCATCAGAATCTTTAGCCATAAAACATGTTTTCTTACCTTTATCCTTGAATGATTTGAAATTCTTTTTGCCATAGTACTTGTGACTTCTCTTCTCTTCCTTGACTTGCTTGTTTGGGCACCTAGCTGCAATATGTCCAATTTCTTCACATGAAAAATAGATTAAAGGAGTTTTACCTTTATATTTACCTTTCCCTCTAGAGTACTTCTTTGCAAGTAATGCTTCTACAATCTCAAGATCACTATCAGAACTTTCTTCTAATACTTCTTCACTTTCTAACTGAACTTCTTTAATTTTCTTGTTCTTCTTTAGTGAAACCTTGGCCTCAAATGCTGATTCAATATTTTTAGAACTAGGAACATAGTTGTCTAATTCAAAGGCTGTCAATCTTCCAACTAAAGCATCCAAAGTTATATTGTGGTTTGTTTCACATCTTCTTTCTTGAATAGCTGATACTCTTATTACATAGATAGGGAGTAATGTTCTGAGTACCTTACTTATAATAGTTTCATCTAAGATTGTTCCTCCAGAAGCTCTAATTGCACTTACACTTGCTTTGATTCTTTCAACATATTTTGCAATGTTTTCATCTTCCTTCATATTCATCTTGTCAAACTGTCCTCTTAGGCTTTCTGCTTTGGCTCTTTTCACATTTGCATCACCACCATATATTTTCTTTAGTGCCATCCACATTTCATATGCAGTAGTGCATTCTTTAATATCATCAAATTCTTCATAGCTGAGAGCAGATGCAATGTCTATCATCATGGTGTTATGAGTCTTTTTATCTACAATGTCTTCAACAGTTAATGCGCCATTAGGAATTGTGTATTCTTTATCAATGTATTTGCATCCTGAATCACCAATGGAAGCCAGATGAAGTCACATGAGACCTTGCCATGCTGAAAAGTTATCTCTGTTGAGCTTTGGAATTTCCCTCTTGTAAGACATCCTGATCTTTAGCTTAGGTCCTTGAAACCCTTCCTGCAAGCACCAAAAGCTCTGATACCAATTGATGGAATATGGATGAAGTGACTAAGAGGGGGGGGGGGGGTGAATCAGTCAACCATAAAAAACTTCACAATTAATTCTTTCCAGATCCCTTAGGATATCTTAAAAATGTTATCTGTTTTAGCACTCGATAAATAGATTGCAGTAACTTTGAGGATGCATAAAGTATTAGCAAAATTATCTTTTAGATATTCATCAGCACTAGTGTATGATTAAGATAGAAATTAAGAACACAAGAGACACAAGATTTAATGTGGAAACCCAATATGGGAAAAACCACCAATGTATCTAGATACTGATTTTTCACTAATCTAAAGTGATGCCCGGTTAGAAGCCAACCCAGTAAATTATAACACACACTGTTAGGTGTGACCTTGTTAGAGGATTTAATCACCCTGCTAGGAGTGGCCTAGCAAGAGGTCTTGAAAAAAATTCAATGGAATTGTCACCTTGTTAGAGGATTTACAATATGGTTGTTAAACCAACTCGGTTAAGAGATTTAGAATTCACTATTACAATGATAAGAAGGTAACAATGAAAATGACCTATATAATAATGCAACTGCCTTGCTAATTATAGATCTCTATTTTTCATAAGTGTGATCCTTCCTGATTGAATAAATCTTTGCTGCACCTTAAGGATATCTGAACATCCTTCACAAATTTGCACACACCTTTCCTATCTTTCTTCTGTAAATCTTCTACTGCACCTTAAGGATATCTGAACATCCTTCACAAATTCGTACACACCTTTCCTGTCTTTCTTTTGTAAATCTTCTTCTATATTTCTTATTTATTTTTCACATTTGACCTTTTATTTATATGATTTTAGATTTGTCAAATTGACATTATTTAGTATAATAGTCAGCTGAATTAAGCAAACTCTATTTGCAAAAATCCTTCAAGGGCTGACAATGCTCGGTGACCATAACTTTCTACAATCTTTTGAAGACCGAGGGAACTCGGTAAACACCGACAATCCTTTACCTTCGATAACTGACTGAACTCGATAAACACTAAATTTCCTTTGACGACCAACTGAACTCAGTAAATGCTGAATTTCCTTTGATAACTGAGTGGACTCGGTAAGCACTAATCTTCCTATCTGGTAGACCGACTGAGCTTAGTAGGAACTGATTGCTACGAACTATGACATTGTGTGACATCAAAGACAATACATAATTTGAGTAGAAATTTCCTTCAAACAATTGTTTCCAACAAGAAAGAATGATGGTTCAGCCCTAGTCACTTTGGATAGGAACTCATTCATGAGGGCCTTTGGTATCAATATCCCCATGGCCACGTAAATTAATTTACAAGCCCTAGTGAATAGGTATACTTAGGAATCTTACCTTGTAGCCAAGGAGGTTAAAAATCATGTCAACAGAGGCAACAGGAATTACATTGCACTAGTCCCTGGATCAACCCCTTACTTCTATAAGGATTTAGCCTTTTATATGAAGTATATTGCATATAGTCTATGTAGAGTACTTGGAGTAGATGGTGGGCTAGAATGGATTACTTCTAACCTTCTGATGATGTTATCTGACTCACAAACTATGCATACCAGCAAAGGATATGATTACATTGGGTATGTTATTGACAAAATGCATAAGGGATTAGAGGCAATAAGAAACAGGGAGGATTCCCCCAAGTTTTTGCATTACTCTTTGTTAATGCACCTTATCTTGTTCTATAATTACAAGTTTATGAATCTGGAGTACTTGCATCCTCAAATGATGTGGAAGGGATGGCCTAATCCAGTACAATTTTGGATAGGTGCTTGGAGCCCTACTTGCCCAAATTGTGATTTTTGTGCCTTTCAAAACTGGATGGTGAGACCAATCATGCTGGAACTAGGACTGGATGTTTGTAGATTGCCATTAAAGGCTCTTCAACTACTAAGACCCTGCCAGTTTGTTTACAAATGGCCTAAAGGGCACAATTGGGGAGATTTTTATTATGAGAGGACCCACACTATAATAAGAGTGTATGGATGCCCTAGCCACCTCACATATTATCGTTTTTTTTTTTGCCAAGGGTGGCTTTCCTAGAAATCATTTGACAATTCATATTGACTGATAAGCAGCATCTGGCCTCCCTCAAAAAGGGTACATTTACCCCTAGATATTTTTTTGTATACAATTTCATAATTGGAAAGAATCCATTTTCTAAATTGAATGATTGGCTGGGCCAATTTAGACTAAATGTTGCATCACCTAGGTATCTCGATAGAGAGGGTTTTATTGTAATGGATAGAAAGTACTATACCCCTACCATCCCCATCAATAAATGACATGAGGAGTATACTGAGGAATATTTAATCAGGAACATTATTGAGGAAGATGTAGCAGAGAGGATGATATATCAATTCAATGAATTGATGAGGTATGAGAAGCATTTGAAAACTAGGGGATTTTGCTTTGGAGGTTTCTATCCTATTGTGCCCTACTTACAAAGATTGGACATGATGGTGGACAATTACCAGACATTGGTCAATTCCATTGGGGATTAAATTGATGATAAGTATAGGGAGAAGGAGAAACATTCTGAGTTAGATTATGAGGATAGTGATGGAGGTTATCCACTTTATAGCCCTCCTACTATGGAACAAGGATCTCCTGCTACCCAAAAAGGAGAAGAAAATGTGATAATGGACTTGACAGAGCTTCCTAGCTCTCAAGACACAAATGAGCCTCTAAAAAAAAAAAGCTACAAAGAGGAGAGTCTTGAAGGGCTAAGACTAAAGAAAATATGGGAGATAGAGTAAAAGCTCTCTTTCCAAGTGACACAGAACATGATCATTAGCTTAGGTAGATGATCAGACAATAAAAAAGGAAATAGAAAGTAGTAACAGATGTAGTTGAGTTACCTCTGATCCTAGGACAAGATGAAAGGATGTTGGAGTAGGATGCCTTCTTGAAGGATGACAATTTTATCAAGTCAAATGAATTCAAGGACTTCCTTTTGTGGCGAAAGCAACAACAAGTGGCTTCTATAGTGAAAATCAAGGAAGATGGCCAAATACCAGATGGGGCCTTACAAATCCTAAAGGATTATGATCTAGAATTAGAGACATTGACCCCAGAACAAGCTAGATAACTAGTGAAGGCTAGAAATATACTACTTGTACCTAGGTGGGATTTAGCTTTAGTTTTCATAATTGACCAAATCAGGAAATAGAATAATATAAATTTGACTTCAGAAACCCAAGTGGGGGATTTAATAAAAGGGTTTGGATATAGCCCTAAGAATAAGGCATTAGCCATGTGGAGCTTGTATCCAAAGGATCAGAAGCCTGCTCTGTTAAACATCCAAGAGAAGATGGATGGTGACAAAATGATTTGGTCAATTCATAATATTGGAGATCTTGAAATTTCACAAGTATTGACCCATTTTGCTAGATTAAATGAGGACAATACCAAGAAACTCTCAGAAAGGAACCAAACTTTTTTCAATGATTATAGTGCATTGGTCAAGGACAGGGAGATTTTGATAATGAAAGAGAAAGAATTAGAAAAGTGTGTAGAGGAATTGTAGTTGCAAATTCTCAACATGCCTATAGTTGCCCCTACAGCACCAGAGCAGCCAATAGTACCAACAGTACAGGGTATAAGTGAAGAAGGAGTTGTTTCCATAGAAGAGAGAATAAACAAGGAGAAAACTGAGGGTATAATGCAGTCCTTATTTATAATTATGCAACATAGAATAAATGTTTTGAAAGATAAGGCAGAGGCAGTATATACTGCATATAATAAATTGTCTGGTTTACAAACTAAAGTAAACAATTTTGTTTCTATTTTGAGTACATATCACACAACTTGATCCATAAGGGAGTCATTATTTGAGAGATTAGCAGCAATACAAGGTCTAAGAAATGACATCCCAGAGATAGTACTACAAGTGGGAGTTGAGATTTCCAAGATTGGTTTTGTGTCATCTTTCTTCAAAGGAAAAGCAAACCAAGTAGAGGCAAAGATGGCAATGCTTGAGCCTGGTTTCAACAAGGTCATTCCCAAGGTCAAGATAGAGGAAGGATAAATAAAGGATTTGGATACATGGAGGTCAGATTTTGACCTCTTACTACCTAAGAAAGAGGCTTTTCTTAAGGATAAGAATGATGTTGCTATGGATCATTTCAACACAATTTTGGATGAGGTCATCACAGCAGAAATAGACTTCAGCAAGTTCATCAAAGATGTAAAACAAATTGCTGATGCAAGATGGGAAAGGAAAAAGAAGCAATTACAGAGCATCCAACAATTCCCATGGCCAACAAAAGACCAAGTCACTACATGGGACAACATGACAAAGCCTAAGGTGAGTAGGCATACCACAAATGACTTGTATGACTTGGATGATGAATGAGTTCTAGGATTGCACCTGATCTATGAGCACATGGAGAGAAACTGATCAAATAGAGGATGATGTAGGTTAGTCAGTTGGGTAGTCATCATTCACACAAAAAAATTTAGTGGATGCATTTGAATACATGCAGACAAAGGTGCAACTTAAAATGGAAATTCAACTCCAAGAAGAAATAGAATTGGCGCCATTTTTCCTTTGCTATTGTAAACTTTAAAAAATTTGTATTCTAGTGCAAGTCACTATCAGAGCCACCCATAGCTTATTGCATCCTTTTCTCAAGGATCCCAAGGTGGTCTCTCTATATATAGTTGTTTCTCTCTCACACTAAGAGGTGGTGGAAAAAATACATATTGTCATAGGAGCTTATAGATTTAGTCTTTGATTTTGAGGAATCCATGTTTCTTTGAATGTAATGATACTAGAGGTTTATCAATAAAATATACTAAATTTCCATGTATATTTCTTATTATCTTCATATATGGTTTTGATTTCTCTGTATGTTTAAATTTGCAAATCATTTTAGGCATATCTTTCTACAAGCTAGATAGTGGGGTTGAAATTTGAGCTCCTTTTAAAGAAGGGATAAATCTTGAGTGAGGTCTCTGAGATTTCCATGTTCATACATGAATTAGATGATATGATTTATGCATAAGAGGATAATTTTCAGGGCATCTTATCTAGGGTTTGGGTGTGTTTGATTTGAGAGATTTCCTGTAGATGTTCATTTATTGACTCTAATGCCCTAGGATTAGGCACTGGTCTATGCTTATTTTGCAATTGTTTTCACCATCAATCAAATTAAAATGATTTTCTTTAAATTGTATGAATTATATGATTATATCTATAGCAATTATATAGATCATAGTTGTGATATTTGAAGAATCCAATCTAGAAAGGTAATACCCACCTGAAGCTTTAAGCTCAAAGAGAACAAGGATTGAAAATCCTTAATACCTTAGTATTGATTATTGTTGATGCATCTATTGGGACTACTAGAGTTATAAATTAGAGTTTTCTGATTGAGTTTTGATCATCTGCAATTTTGAGTACTAATAGGACTGATGGAAGGTTGACTACTCTACCTCAAGAGTAGTACCGGTGCTTAAAATGAATGGTGCCCTTTGCCATAGATGTCAAAGGGGGAGTAATATATGGAGTCATGAAAAATAGAAGTAAAAGGAGGAGTAATATAATGAGGGGGAGCAATATTCAGTTATGATAGTAATGCAGTTGAGGAAATGGACAATGTTGAAAAATATTGTAGCAAATGGAGGATTCATCTTTGGGGGAGTTTTGGTGAGGAAATGGAGAATGTTATAAAAGAAATGTTCATTTGGGTTGGTGGTGGTTTTTCATTCCACATGTTGCCATCAATGCCAAAGGGGGAGATTGTTACACAAGACAAATGATAAAATAAATGATAAAATAAATGAGTCACTAGCTACTTTGGAGCCACTTCATGGCATTTGGTCCGAGAGGAGTTTATTGTTAGAAAATGCCATGAAGTGGCTCCAAAGTAGCTAGTGACACATTTATTTTATTCACTTTTCTTGGATTGGGTGACTTTCTCCAAGAGTAATTGTGGTGGTGGTTTTTCATTCCACATGTTTATCATTTGTCTTATTTAATCAACCGGCTGCATCAAAAGGCCCAGTTGGGACCAACGAAAGGTATAGTGCGATAGAAGAGCTAAAAAAGGTTAGAATGAACATGTCAATGTATGATATGTTGCAGAGTTGTCCCACTTAGAGGGAGGCCCTCCTAAAGACCTTGGATCACTCCAAGTCAACTTCCCTTAGTAGTAGTGCCAACAATGTATCTAATGTCAATGCAACAGAGGCAATGCCAACTATGTTCAAAGATAGGGTGGAGGTGCCCCCATTCTTACTTAGCCTCAAAATATTTGGAAAGAACTTACATAATTTTTTAATTGACTCTGATGTGTCATGCAACATGATGCCATTGTCCATATGTCTGAGACTAGGAGTGAATCCTCAGCCCACTAACTGAGTGGTAATTTAGCTTGATAAAATAGAAGTCAAGGTTATCACTATTTTGAAGGATACACAGATTCAACTAACAGCTAACCCTAGGATCTAGGATTGCATTGATGTTCATGTGGTAGACATCCTAGAAACCTATGGCATGCTACTCAGCAGAGAATGGATGTGATCTTTGAGGGGTTGGTTCTCTACTGATTTTACCCAACTATGGCTGCCATGGAAGGGTCTCAACAATCAAATTAAGATTGATGCAGACCCTAAACTCAAGTAGATGATAATAGAGTATAACACCCCAAATGAAGTTTTGTTCTCATAATCCAATTTAGGAGTATATCATTTTGACAAAGCCTTCGCATTTAGCCTCAAAGGTGAAGAGGATTCTGAGAATAGCCCAGTGCAAGGATTGATAGATACCGAGATTTTAGATGAAGTCTTCATGAAATTCATAATAGGCATGACAAAGAACATGAGACACCTTGGTAGAGACATAGACCCAAACATACTTATGCTACTCAGTTACTACCACCTCCACCGGAACAACCATTCAGAATTTACATGCCAAGACTATCAGCAGGTAGTTGTTCAGGTAATAAGTTGGATGTCAAACATGCCTCAATAGGAAAGAGAAGCCATGAAGAATTCAAATGGGGATGGTCTCTCCCTTCATGAACAACTCAAGATCCCTATAGCTAAGGATTTTATACAAGAAGAATGGAGTTCCTCTGATGATGGTTGCCTACTCCCGTGCAATGAAGTATGGTGTGAGGGTCAGGCAAAACAAAAAATGAAATGGGTTCCTCTATCAAAAAGGGAATGCCCCTAGGAGGAGACATTGTAGGACACAAATCCAAAAGACTAGTCACCACCCTCGACCTCTAATGAGCCCCAAGTTGAGACATCTCCACCAGAAGTAATCCTGGGACCTCAAGTCAAGGTACCTTCCAATAAGAATCACTCAATCTAGAAACTTCATTTTGATGGCTCCAAGTGTAAGCTAGGGGTAGGAGCAAGAATCAAGTTAATCAACCCTTGTGGAGCTTCATATTATGCCACCTATCGGTTGCAATTATTTTGCACCAACAATGTTGCTGAATACGAGGCTCTGGTCTGAGGTCTCCTTTTCACACATGAGAAGGTAAAAGTGATAGCTGTGGAAAGAGATCTGCAATTGATCATTAGATAGATGAAGAGTTAGTATTCCTATATGGATAAATGATTGGTTTCATACCGCAACCATGACTGGGATTTAGTTAAAGATTTTGAATCTTTTAGCATCTGAAGCATCCCAAGAAGAAGGAATACTATTGCCAATGCTTTAGCAATGTTTGCAAGTTACTTGCAACCATTAGTGAAGTCCAAGTTGAAAAGGTTTTCCGTAGAACTTGTGGTCATGCTAGCTATTTTGGATAACATCAAGAACTTCCAAGTGTTTCATGATGATCAACAAATCCTAGAGTTCATTATGAATGTTGGTATCTTTGACAAGTAGAATATTGATGAAGAAGAAAGTGAAATAGAGGAGCCCGATGACTTGGGGATTTTGAACTTGAAGACAAATTCCATTCCGAAGGGTATGGTAGCTCTAGAAATAATTTTTGATAAAGATGAACACACCCAAGAGAGAAGGAAAACCCTAGTAGTAAGTGGAGATTATTGTGAACTCTATAACTTGGGTACACAACTCGAGCCCAGGGAGGTTGATGTAGGAAAGGTAGGCACACCAGAAGAAAAAAATTGAATGGTTGAGCTACTCACTGAATACAAGGACATCATAGCATGGTGCTACAAAGATCTAAAAACTTATGATCCTAGTGTTATAGTCCATAACATCCTACTGAATCCAGATGCCAAACCTTTCTGCCAAAGGCAAAGACTGGTTAACCCTGTGATTGAGCCAGTAATCCAAAAAGAAGTACAAAAGTTTCTTGATGCCAAGATAATTTTTCCCATTCGACACTTGACCTGGGTAGCCAACCTGGTGCCTGTAAGAAAGAAAAGTGGAGAGGTTTAGCTCTGCATGGATTTTAGGAATCTAAATCAATCCTCTCAGAAAGACAACTATCCTTTTCCTTCTCTGGATGATGTGTTACAAGTGGTCAATAGTTCTTAGATGATGTCCTTTCTGGACAGCTACTTAAGGTACAACCAAGTCATGGTGAAAGAAAAGGACCATTTGAAGATGACCTTCACTAAAAAATGGGGGACATTTGCCTATCACCATATGCCATTTGGTTTAATCAACATGGGAGCTACATTCCAACGGGCTATAGAAGAGGCATTGAAGGGTCTGGTTAACAAGTGCATTTTGATATATGGACAACCTCACAGTCTTCTCTAGGAACCGAGCTAACCACATCAAAGACTTGCAAAAGGTCTTGAAGAGATGTCGATGCTATGGGATTTCTTTGAACCCCAAGAAGTGTGTTTTTAGGGTGACTCAAGGAAAACACCTTGGGCACATTATATCTAAGACAAGTATCTCAATTGATCCTGAAAGGGTCAAAGCTATCCTAAAATTGGTCCCACTAAATAGTAGGAAAGAATTGAAATCCTTTTTCAGGAAAATCAACTTCATCTGAAAGTTCATCAGTGGTTTTGTAGAGATAGTGTGTCCTTTGAATGATATGCTAAAGAAGGATGCTAAAATTGAATGGAACACCCTAGCCAAAGAGGCATTTGAAGAAATCAAGACATCCATCTCGACTGCTCTAGTTTTAGTCAGCCCTGATTATCTCCTACTATTCAAAGTCTACTCATTTGCCTTAGACCATTCATGCACAGGGATCCTCACACAGAAGAAAGAAGGTGAAGATGAAAGGCTGATTACTTTCATGAGCTGCCCACTAAAGAATGTGGAGCTCAAATATCCTAACTTAGATAAATAGTCTTTCACATTAGTCAAGGCTGTCAAGAAATTTAGACATTACATACTAAGGAGAAAGGTCATTGCTATTGTTCCAGATCTAGCAATTAAGTCTTTACTAATGTAGAATGAACTCAGGGAACAAAGGGGAAAATGGATGGTAATATTGCAAGAGTTCGACATTGAGATACAACTAATGAAATTAGTGAGAGGTCAAGGCCTCACCAAGATGATGGCAGAAATAGAATAAGGATTGGTGTGTCAGGTGTACACCAGTGAAGGGATAATCACTGATGTATGGTATCAAGACATAGTCTACTACTTGCTATGGAACTATTGTTTGGATGGATTGAATGGTTCCCAACAAAGAGCACTAAAGAATAAGAGTAGCTCATACATACTAAAAAATGGGAAGCTTTACAAATGCAACTATGACAAGTTATATTTACGATGTTTGGACCGGACAGAAGTAGAGCTAGTCCTCACAGAGTTTCATGATAAATATGGTATGGGACAAGGATCAGTAGAAGCTACAGCTCATTAGATCTAAGATCTAGCTATTACTGGCTGAATCTATTCAAGGATGCTCACAAACATGTGCATACTTGCCATGTTTTCCAAACTAGCACCATTCGAGAAAGACACCCAATGATGCCCTTACAACCTATATACAAAGTATGCCCATTCACCCAATGGGGGCTAGATTTTGTGGGAATAATTAATCCTCCATCCTCTGTAGGCCACCAATATATTCTGATAGCAATAGACTATTGCATGTGATGGATAGAGGTATAGGTTACGAAGAACTATACCACCAAGGTGATAATCAAATTTCTGGAGGAGTTCATCGTCATGAGGTTTGGCATGGGCTTTTTCTTGGTATGCGATAATGCTCCCTACTTTTCATCTACAAGCCTCATTCAGTGGGCCTTTGAAAACTAGGTAATTCTTAAATTCTCCTCCAATTACTACTCACAAGGGAATGGAGTTGCTGAATCCACCAACAAGAACCTAACAATGGTAATCAAACATCTATTAGATGATAATCCCAGAGATTGGCACACCTAGTTGAAATATGCTCTATTGATAGATTGGGTCAGAATCAAGAATTCCCTAGGGACTTCTCCCTACCAATTAGTGTATGGTTTGCAACCTATCTTTCTGATGAACCTAAAAATACCAATCTTGAGATTTATGGATCAATACGTCGAGGGTGAGGATCAGGTGTAGATTCATCTTATGAATTTTTTGAACCTTGAAGAAAAATGAACCATGGCCCTAGAACATGTAGCCAAACACCAGGTTGTCATCAAGCGATGGTTTGATAAAAGAGCAACTGTGAAAGCTTTCCAAATTTATGATCTAGTTCTAATGTGGGACAAAGCAAAAGAAAAACCAAGCAGCCACACAAAATTCCAACTTCTATGGATAGGCCCATTTCAAATAGCTAAGATCCTGGGAGAAAATACCTTTTAGATTAGTTCTCTCGATGGAGAATTGGTCCCATTACCAATCAATGGCCAGTTTCTGAAGCACTATTTTAGGACTTGATTAGTCCCTTGTACCCTGCTGTATATTCTTGTATTATATTGTTTTTTTTTTTTTGTTTGTTTCATTGGGTTTTAGTTAGTCTTGTCATCCATGTCTTTTCTTTGTTTGCAGGGGGGTTTGCATTTTATTTTTTGAGCCGTCCTTTCATTTAGCCCAGGCCTCAAGTTAAGCTTCCCATGGCTTGAATTACCGGGATAGTTCTATCTTGCAGTGAGCCAAGGACGGGGATAGGAGGAAAGATTACTTTTTTTCAAAATCCTTGGGAGCATAGGCCAGATTCAAGCATCCTCAACACTGAAACACACTTTAAAAGGAAAATTCCAAGCCACAAGTTTCTCTAGGTGAGATTCCAATTTGCCCCAGGAAGTGCCTACAGTCATGAAGAAAGCCGAAAGGCCAGAGCCCTTTTCGAAATGAAATACAAACTAAAAAAAAAAAAGAGCAAGAAAATGAAAAGGAGGAACACATAAAGATGAGATAAACAAAGAGATGTTCGAAACCACGAAAACACAGTTTAAGCACTACCCCAGTTTTCCAAAATAAAAAGAAAGAAAGAGTTATAGAAGGCATTTTATAAAGCCACAAGGAGCATCAAAGTAGTTCACATGGAATAAAATTTGCTGATAGCTGGGTGCTTTCAAAGAGACTTGCCCCAAAGCTTAAAGTAAATCGAGTCTAAGAGCCCTCCTATGAAGTTTTAGCACTTCTACTAAAGCTCATTTGCAGCCAGGAAAGGGTGACTTTGACAACCTCTATCAGGGTTATCAATGCCTGCCTAGTAATAGAGCAAGGTCAAATTGACTTATGGTCAACTTTTGTTTGATGGGCACTGATCTAGCAATGAGAGATGATCATCGAGGGGAGCTCATGGCAAGATTTTTCTAGGGAAATTGAACTCACATCGTCACACACCAGATGCAGATATCATGGTTTTCTCAAACTTGGTGATGTTGAAGGGAACACTCTATCTGATAATCTTTGTACTTGGCTCATTGCGCATTAGGGATGGTCTCCAGATCAACTGGCTACGGGGAATTTTCATCATTTTTTTTGTTTGGGCTATTTGTTGTGGTCCCACAACCATGCTCCCCTTTCTTGGCCCTTATGGCCTCAGGGGCCCCCCTTCTACTTTTTGCTTGCCTTGTTTTTTGTCATCTTTAGGGTTGGGGTCTTTAGTTTTTGTAGTTTGTTGGCATTTTCAGCCTTGTTAGCCTTTTCAATCTTGTGTGTCTTTCAGACTTTTGGAGGTCTGAAAGCACAAAGAATAGAGGAGGACCAAAAGGCCTTTTAGACCTTTCAGACATAGTCATTTTCTGAAAGGTAAGTTCATGTGCGAGTCGACTCATCGCCAAGTCAGACCTATCAGCATTGTCGGCATTTTGGAGTTACTAAATGATGAAATATTTGAAAGGCCGATGTGTGGGGTCGCTGACATTAGAAACCCCATGATCCTATAAAAGGAAGTGAGGGTTTTTTAAACCCTCACTTTGCCTTCTCACTCCTCTGACCTTTTTGTGCATGTTGCTTGTCATTTTTGCCATCCAAGTGCTTTTCTATGTGGTTTTCTCTTGTCTTCTCATTGGTCATCACCGTCTTCATTATCTCCATGGTAGGCATCTTTTCCCCCTCTTGTTTTGTTTTAGTTTGTTTTCCTTTCTCTATTTTGGCATTTTTGGTGTTGTCTTAGGTTTAGGGTTTTGTTTCCAACCCTTTTCAGCTTGGTTAGTTTGTTGGTCTATCTAGTCAGCCTCTTTTGGCCTTTGCGATCAGCAAGGTAGTCACCTTGCATCCCTTTGTGATTTTGTGGTCAAATCTCACCACCAAACCCATTTTTAGGTTTCAGCCCTTAACCTTAGTTTTGAACCTTCAGAGTTTGAAACTTCTAAGGCACAATCAAGAATCAAAGATTTTGCTAAGTGCAGATCCCCGTCAGTGCTTCGGTGTATTTGCACATTAAAAAATCACATGCCCTTGAAACACTGACATCGAAAAAAAATCTTCATGTATGGAATCCTTTTGACATTTTGGTGTTTTCACACATTGAAACATCACGTACCCCCAAAACACCAAAAGTAGTTCTCTAGCCTTTTTTTTTTTGTGCTGTGTGGCCTTTCAACCTTTTCGGTCTTGTTGGATTTGATAACGTCTGATAAGTGCGAAAGGCTGAAAGGGCCAAAATGTCTGGTGTTTGCTTTAATAGCATAGTTTTAGCATTTGGTTTTTCTTTCCTGATGTTTTCTCCTCCTATTATGTTACTAATTCCAAACTTGTACTCTTTGTAGATATGGCTGAGAAAGTACTCACATCACTAGCAATGAAATACCAATTTAAAGGATACCACCCACCTTCTAAAGTGATGGACTTGCACACTGGAATAACTAATACAGACATCAGAAATGTAAGCTAGAATGAATATGTGAACAAGTGTGCTCAACTGGTGGGCCGTTCAGAAGATTGCACATCATTGGTCCACTATTCCCTAGTGAATGCAAACACACATCTAGTCTCTATCCAGTTAGCAGAGCTCATAAAATCACCTGCCAGTCACTATGTGCTAGATGAACACATGGTTAGAAATAGCATGGGAGAAGTGGTCTTGGACCTGAGGGCTGACAATGTCAAGGATGTTTTCCATCTACCCAAGGGGGTAGACAAGTTCTTCAACTTCAATGTAAACAAAGGGATCGAATTTTACAACAAAGATACCTAGAGGGCACACAACATTGTCAACAATGAATACTTGATACAGCCATTGCCCAAGAACAAGCGAGATAGAATTGACATGAGGAGAGGTTATATGAAAGAAGATGTCTAGGCTACTATCACAATGATAAGCAGGGTGTATGGCCTACCCAAGTCCCATCAGCTGGAACCTTGGATGATCTTCCTCATCCAAAAGATTAAAGAAAGGCAAGCAAGGTTCGATTGGGCCTCTATTCTAAGTGACTAGTTGGATGAACAGTTGATTCAGGTAAAGATGGATCCACATTTTTATATGATGTCTTATGTTGTGTACTTACTAGCCACCAGGGCAGTATATCTAGGGTTGACTAAGGTCAGTAACATTGGAGAACAAAACACTTGGCCATTCACATTGTATCCTCAACTGGTGTGAATGGACTTCCTCACACACAATAGCCCAGAATTCAGGATAGTTAATGATGCCTTCATTTTTGCAATCATCCACTCCATCGAGGGTGATTTTGCCAAAAGGCTATCAACAAAAGTAGCGGCCAAAGTACAGGCCCTTAGGGAATTTTACATTCAATTTAGAACTTTCACATACATTTGGGTGGTAGGAAGCACTTTAGCACCCAAGAAGCTCCCAAGATACCCTCCTGATAGGGTGGTTCTACTGGAGATATCTAGGCAATTGTCTGATGCTCACGAGCATATCAAGCATAAGAAGAAACACTGCTAGAGTTTCCCTATTTCAGTTAGTCCCCATTGTGTTCCAGACATGAAATTTTGCAAGTCTTTGGTCAGAGAATGGGATGAATTGCCATAGGAAACCTATAGTCTGGTAAGGCTGCATTTTGACCCCATTGGTACTTACAGCCACATAATGGGAAGACACTATGTCCATGAGCCACATGTTGAAGATCATTGGGCCAATTGTGTGGATGATTATGAGGTGAGCATCCATTACTATTTTTGGATGACCATAGAATTGGTGCAAGGTTCCCTTGCCCTAAAGATTCCATAGAAGGCATTAGATGCAGACTTTGATAAAATCATGGATTCTATATATAACATGGATAAGGTGTATAATAGGGCCATCCTAAATGTAGAAATAGATCGGGATGAGAATGATAATATGGACTTTAGTGCCCAACATGTGGTCAAGCTGACAAGGTCGTGGGTTGCTCATCCTTTTCCTATGCAACCACTTCCTATAAATCAACACCCTAAGAAATCATCTCGAGGAAAGATGAAGGGGGAAAAGATACTGGAACCTTAGTTTAAAGGGGCTGCCCCTCTAAAACCTGAGACTGTATATCACCATGAGTGCCTCACCGTATATGGTCTGCTCACAAACTCAAAAAAGGTGAAAGCCAAGATGAATGGGAGCATTACTCCACCAGAGGCACCTTCATCAAGTGACCTTGGTTCTCCTAGCTCAGAAAAGAGAACAAAGTTCAAAATAGTTGGACCTAAGCCAGCTAGAGTAATTAAGGGCCACATTTACAAAAGGAAAGTAGGCTCAACCCCTACACAGATGGATACTCTAGAAGAAGGTGATGAGGATTTGTTGGATGAAACCCCCCTCATTAGGAGGACACAGTCAACAGGATTCCTAAAGAAAAGGAGAATAATGGAGAATGATCATAATGAAGATGAAGGGGTTTCTCAGGGGGAACCAATAAATTTGGATGCCCTAGGTGATGATGAATTCAACATCTCTGATTTTGCAAGCTTGCATGGGTTCAAAGAAGCTGAACAATAGGCTCTTATGTAGTTCACTAACCTTTTTAGTGGAATGGGAGAAGTGTTACCACCGGAAACTCAAGGATAAAGTGAGATTGAAATGGCCAAAGACTAGGAATGAATTGCAGGACCTGAGAAGGAATCATCTCACCCTTCCACACTTCCCACCATTCCACTTCAAGAGCCTCCCATTGTCCTACTTCCCACTCCTGTGCTAGATACTCTACCACCTCAGCAACCCTTTTCTTCCCATGTTCCTTTCCCAATTCCAACTCCACTGGCCTAATTTACCACTCCCCTCACATCCTCTACACCTCCCCTACTCAACATTCCTCCCCAAGTTCATATGGAGTCAATACCCCAGAGCTCATAGGAACTAGAGAAAGAAGTTGAATTCATCGATAGAGAAGGGGGAGAAGAAATTCATATTGGATCTGATGAAGAGGGTGATAAGGGAGAATCTCAAATAGAAGAGGAGCTACATACAAAAGAAGATAAGCCTCAAATAGATACTAAGGAGAAAATAGCTAAAGAGCAATAGACAACTATTGAGGGAGAACCAGAACAAGGTATTGGGAATCAAAAGGAGATAGAAGAAGAAGAATTAATAGTAGAGATAAGGACTAAACATGTGGGAACTTCTATTGCATTGGCTACTCCCTATGAGCCATTGAGTGCATCTTCAAATCCCACTTGGTTTACCAAAGAAATGCAACCAAGGGTGTGGGTATATACTGATGAGGAGGTTGATATGACTATGCTAGGACACACCTATTAGGAATGAATGCAAAGTGTTTTGGCAGTCATTCTGTAGTAGTTGTTGTTGCATTCATGACTTGGATTGTCATTGATGTCAACACAGTGATATTCTGGATATTAGCAGGAAAGAAGGTACAATTTTGTTTTGCACACATGTTGTATTGTAGATTGGATTTTGCACAGTTGATGGTATGTTCTTTGGTGTGTTATTAACCTATGATTAACAACGCAAAAAGAAATTCATTCATTTGTAAGAGTTATGAGCATTTTGGTGAAAGCGGTGTTTAGAAAGTGTTTCTGTGTAGCGATGTTCAAAAATTGGAGGATATCTCTTAGCTAGGATGGAATCTAATTATACATAGTTAAAGGGATGTTGGAGACTCATTAATGATGACATGGTTCATAGCAAAAACTTTGAGGACATGTTTGGAGAAAGTTACAGTAACTGGAAGCCGACAGTTTTTGTGAATTATGTGTGTAGCATGTAGAATTTATTATTTTGTAATTGAGGACCGACTCATTTGTAATTATTTGAGTTTGATATATAAGAAGGAATTTTTTCCTTATTGTAATGAGTACTATGAAGAGTGGTATGCGAATATATGCATGAAGTGAAGAAAAGAGCTAATTCAGTGATGAAGGAAGACTTGTGAGTACAGAGATCTGAAATTGTGATCTTGTGTAGCAGAGAGTGTAGTTTTGGCATAGTGTGAAGGAGGTAATATATTTCATATTATTATATTGAATAATTATAAGATCTTTTGGACAGTGGGTTTAGAGATCTTGCCTTGAAGCTGTTTGGGCAGTGGGTCCTTCTGTCTTCCATAAACTCTTAACCAGGTTAGAATCTTTTAACAGGGATTCAAAATCTCCTAACAAGGATTTATATGTACTGAATGTATTTCATAAGACTCCTAATAGGTTCCATCCTCTAACAAGGAACTTTCATATTAGTGCATCATTTTGTGGGCATCATTCCCATCAGGGTTTACTCTTTTCAAGAGGTTCCCTAGTTAACATATCTTGTGTTATTATGTAATTGTGTATGGTTATCTTTCTATGGTTGATCAGTACATTGATTATATTGTTTAAATCTGTTGAATGGATAAATTATCTCATAATTGATTCACCCCCCCCCCCTCTCAGTTATATTGGGGATCTTTACTTTCTAACAATTGGTATCAGAGCAGTAGGTCCTTGAAAGAAAAGTTTAACAACTTAAGGAGATCCATGGTGAATTTTAGAAAAGAAAGCCCTAAGTTTGATGGAGTAAATTTTGACAGCTGGAAAGAAAAGATGAAGACACATCTATTGTGTTTAGGACTAATTTATTAGTTGATTACAAAGAATGAGAAGACTATCATTGAGGAAGACAATTTAGAGGTAGGAACTAAAGATGAACTAGATCTATTCATGTGTAACATACTTGCAAGAGAAGAAATTTTATTAGCACTACCGGAGAATGAATATAGTTAGGTAAGATGTTTGAAAACATCTCATGCAATTTGGAAAGCTTTACATTCTACTTTTGAAGGTGATGAACATGCAAAGAAGGATAGATTACATAATTGGATTTGTGCATTTGAAGATATCAAAATGATGGAAGATGAATCTATTAGAAGTTATATTGGTAGGATGTCTGAGATTGTGACAGGAATAAAGTCTTGTGGAGGTGATAAGATAGAGAATGAAGTGATATGGAAAATTCTGAGAACTTTGACACTAGTATTCAAGTAGACAACGCAGATGATTGAACAAGTGATACCTTGTACATCAAACTTTTCAAGAGAGAATCTTCTTGGAAGATTAGAAATAGTAGAGATGAACTTAAGATTATTAGGAGAGCTACCTAGAATGGAAATAGCATTCAGTGCTCTTAGCATTAGACCTACAAGAAGTACTAGTGTGAATGGAGATTATGCCAGTAGTAGCAAATTTCAGGAAGATAAGAAGATTGAAGAAGGTATTGCATTACTTGTAAAAAGAGAACCAGATGGTAAGAAAATCTTTAAATGTTGGACTTGTCAAGAATATGGTCATTTTGCATCTAAATGTCCTAAAAGAGTTAAGAAGTATAGAAGCAACTTTAAACCTAGGAGATCTAAAGAATGTTATTATGCAAATGATGAAGATTTTGAAGTAGGAATTGAAAAACATTTAAGTGATAGTGATAATGATAGCTTTGAGGAAATAGGATTTGTAGCAATTAAGGAAGAAAGTTCTGAATCTGTTAAAAGAGAAGAAAAAGCATTAGTTTCACAAGTTGAAAAGAAATTTGATTGGATTATAGATAGTGGTTGTTCACATCATATGACTAGAGATAAAAGAAAGTTTGTTAAGTTAGATAATTATGATGGAGGAATTGTTAGAGTTGGTAACAATGCACCTTGTTTGATTAAGGGTATAGAATCTATTACTCTTGATGGAAAGACTAACACTGATGATGTTTACTTTATTGATGGACTAAGACATAATCTACTAAGTGTTGGACAATTGGCTGATAAGGGTTATCAAGTTTGGTTTTCTGAGAAAACTTGTGTGATAAAAGATAAAGATGGAAATCTGATTGGAAAAGGATCTAGAACTAGAGGTAATGTATTTTAGTTGAATCCTACTGAGATGACATGTTTGATAACTAGGATTGATGACAGTTGGTTATGGCATAAAAGGTTTTGTCATATAAACTTTGATAATATTGTCAAGGTGAGCACTACACTTGCGGTAAGAGATTTACCTAGAATTATGAAACCTACTAACATGATTTGCAAAGAATGTATGATGGCAAAGCATAAAAGGAGTTCATTTCCCAATAAGAAGTTCACATCAGTAGAGAAGTTGGAGATTTTTCATACAGACTTGAGTGGTCCTACTAGGACTAGAGGATTCTATGGTGAAAGGTATTTTATGATTCTTGTCGATGATTTTACAAGAATGATGTGGATTGCATTTTTGAAAGAACAATATGAAGCATTTGATAAGTTTAAGATCATGAAAAGAAAAATTGAGAATGAATCTAGAATGAAGATTAAGTGTCTAAGATCTGATAGAGGTGGTGAATTTACATCTAGAGATTTTAACACTTTTTGTGAAATGAATGGCATTAAGAGACAACTTTTAGCCCCTAGAACACCAGAACAAAATGGTATTGCAGAAAGAAGAAATAGGTCAATAACTGAAGCAGCAAGAGCTATGTTGTTTGAAAATGATTTGGCTAAAAAATTTTGGAGAGAAGTAGTGAACACATCAGTATACACTATGAACAGAGTACAAATCAAACCAGATACAAAAAAGACACCTTATGAATTATGGTTTGGACATACACCCTCAGTTAAGTATTTTAGAATTTTTGGAAGTAAATGTTATATTAAGAGAGATGATAATATAGGAAAGTTTGATCCTAGAAGTGATGAAGGAATATTTCTTGGATATTCTTTAAAAAGCAAAGCATATATATGTTATAACAAAAGAAATAAGACTATTGTTGAGAGTGAAAATGTAAAAGTTGATGAGAAGTTTAAAATTTAGGAAAGAATGCTTGATTATGAATCTGATGGAGAAGCACAACATCAGCCTAACATTGAAAATGCAGAATTATTTTTGAAACTAATAGTGATTTTCTGAATGAAAGTCATACTGAAGAAGATAGAGAAGAAAATAGAGAAGAAAATAGAGAAGAAAGTAGAGAAGAATCTACAGTCGGAACAAGATCAGTAACTATGACACCTAACAAGTATACTTCAAGACATCACCCTGTTGAGAAAGTTATTGGAAGTTTAGATAGAGGAGTTTTGACTCAAAATAAGTTACATTTATGTTTGATTTCTAAAATTGAACCTAAGACTACTAATGAAGCTTCTAAAGATGAACATTGGATCAATGCTATGAAAGAAGAACTAGAGCAGATTGAAAAAAACAAGACATGGGAATTGGTCCCTAGACCTGAAGATAAGAATGTGATTGGAACAAAGTGGGTATTCAGAAACAAGATGAATGAACAAGGAGAAGTGATAAGAAACAAAGCAAGATTGGTATGTAAAGGATATTCACAACAAGAAGGAATTGACTATGAAGAAACTTTTGCACCTGTGGCAAGACTTGAAGTAGTGAGAATGTTTCTAGCATATGCAACTTACAAGAAATTTAGAGTGTATCAGATGGATGTGAAATTAGAATTTTTGAATGGTGAATTGGAAGAAGAAGTCTACATTGAGCATCCTAAAGGTTTTCCTTTGACACAAGAAGGAGATATGGTATGTAAGTTAAAGAAAGCTTTATATGGATTAAAACAAGCACCTAGAACCTGGTGTGCAAGATTGGATATGTATTTATTGAAATTGGAATTTATAAAAGGAACAATAGATAGTAACTTATACAAAAAAGAAATTGAGAATGGTTTGTTGGTTATAGTCATATTTGTTGATGATATTATCTTTGGAGGAGAAGATGAAGCTAGTGACAAATTTGCAGATGAAATGAAGACTGAATTTGAGATGAGCATGATTGGAGAAATGAAATATTTTTTTGGATTACAAATAACACAAAGCAAGGAAGGTATATTTATAAGTCAGACTAAGTATTTGAATGACTTATTGAAAATATTTGGAATGAAATATTCTAAACCTGTTGGAACACCTATGGTAACCGGACATAAGTTATCTAGCAAAGATGAGACACCAACAGTTGAGCAAAAAAAGTACAGATCTATGATTGGAGGATTGCAGTACTTGACACATACAAGACCTGATATAGGACATTCAGTGGGGATTGTATAAAGATTTCAAGAAAAACCTAGAGAATCACATTATGCAGTAGTAAAGAGGATACTGAGATATCTGAAAGGAACAATGGATTATGGATTATGGTATGAGAATTCTGATGATTTTACTTTATGTGCCTATATTGATGCAGATTGGGGAGGCAACGTTGATGACAAGAAAAGCACCAGTGGTGGAGCCTTTTTTCTTGGAGGTAAATTGGTCTCTTGGCTAAGTAAGAAGCAAAATTGTACTTCACAAAGAACAGCAGAAGCAGAATATGTTGCAGCAGCAAATAATTGTAATCAAATTATTTGGATGAAGCAGATGTTGAAAGATATTGGAATAAAGTTTGATGAGCCTATTGTTATACATTGTGACAACACCAGTATAGTGAGTATGTCAAAAAATCCTATTTTACATTCTAAGACTAAACATATTGAGATCAAGTATCATGTTGTAAGAGAGAAAGTTGTAGAAAAAGAAGTAAGATTAGAGTACATAAGTACAAAGGAGCAGATATCAGATATATTTACAAAGGCTTTACCTAAGGATACATTTGTTTATCTAAGAGGTATGCTTGGGGTTATGCCCCAACCTATTTTTAAGAATTGATGCAAGTGATTACATCCATCCAGTGGTATATGAGCTCTATCTTTCTTCTGGATTGGATGTTGGAGCTTCCTCTATGGGGGAGTTTATGAGCTGAGTCATGAGGACTCTTGTTATTTTATTTTTCTAAAAAGTGTCTTTTGACATTAAGTTTTTGTTGACTTAGTGATAGAATTTCTATCATTGATGTTAATGGGGGAGAGATATACATGAAAAACATTGTGGATTGTATGAGAGAGCTGAATAGGAAAATGAAGCAAGATTTGATTTGATATTTTGCAGTGATGTTGCAGTATTGGATTTTTGGAACATTGGATGTTTTTCATCTATGTTTCCATCAATGCCAATGGGGGAGATTGTTAGGAATGAATGAAAAGTTTTTTGGTAGTCATTCTGTAGCAGTTGTTGTTGCATTCATGACTTGGATTGTCATTGATCTCAACACAGTGATATTCTGGATATTAGCAGGAAAGTAAGTACAGTTTTGTTTTGCACACATGTTGTATTGTAGATTGGATTTTGTGTAGTTGATGGTATGTCCTTTGGTGTGTTATTAACATATGGTTAACAACGCAAAAATAAATTCATTCATTTGTAAGAGTTATGAGCATTTTGGTGAAAGCAGTGTTTAGAAAGTGTTTCTGTGTAGCGATGTTCAGAAATTAGAGGATATCTCTTAGCTGGGATGGAATCTAATTTTTTGTAGTTAAAGGGATGTTGGAGACTCATTAATGATGATTTTTTTCATAGCAAAAACTTTGAGGACATGTTTGGAGAAAGTTACAGTAACTGGAAGCCGACAGTTTTTGTGAATTCTGTGTGTAGCTTGTAGAATTTATTATTTTGTAATTAAGGACTGACTCATTTGTAATTATTTGAGTTTGGTATATAAGAAGGAATGTTTTCCTTATTGTAATGAGTACTATGAAGAGTGAGATGTGAATATATGCATGAAGTGAAGAAAAGAGCTAATTCAGTGATGAAGGAAGACTTTTGAGTACAAAGATCTGAAATTGTGATCTTGTGTAGCAAAGAGTGCAATTTTGGCATAGTGTGAAGGAGGTAATATATTTCATATTATTCTATTGAATAATTCTAAGATCTTTTGGACAGTGGGTTCAGAGATCTTGCCTTGAAGCTGTTTGGGCAGTGGGTCCTTCTGTCTTCCATAAACTCTTAACCGGATTAGAATCTTTTAACAGGGATTCAAAATCTCCTAACAGGGATTTATATGTACTGAATGTATTTCATAAGACTCCTAACAGGGTCCATCCTCTAACAAGGAACTTTCATATTAGTACATTGATTATATTGTTTAAAGCTGTTGAATGGATAAATTATCTTCTTATCCTCTTCAACTATTAGGATTTTTGATTTAGTGCATTGTATGTACAAACTCTTTCCTGTCTCAAAATGTCTCCTCAAATTCTTTATGCATACATCTAAACTACCAATATCATTTCAAATATTTAACCTTAACTTTTGTTGCATTTCTGCTTCAAAGTCTTCTTGAACTTTTATTCTAGCAATATCCTTCAAGTTAGAAAATTCAGAGTCAAAATAATTTATTAGTATTTTAACTTTCTCAAGTGGATCCAATTCAGATACCTTAGTGCTGATCACACTCTCAAGTTTCTCTGTCAAAACTCTAACTTTGCCTTCAAGTTCTTTCACCTTCTTATTCTTTCCAATAATTTTATTTAGAGATGTGATGAACTCAAGGTGATCATCATCTCCAACTTCTTTTCCAAGGTCTTCAAACATTGAACCAATATGCCTCTTCTTACTGTCAGGTGCACTAATGTCTTCAACTAGTATAGAAGGTGCACTAGAGGTAGTGGCCTCTATCAAAATTTGTTTGCCTTTAACTAACTTCTCTACTGGAACTGATTCTGATATAGTTGGTGCTTCCTCTGCCTCTATATTCTTCTCTGATTCTATGACCTTTTCTTGCTCTCCCAAAGCCAAATTGTCAACAATGTTTCCTAGATCATGAAATACTGCATCATCTGATTCTAGAGTCACTTTGGTGCCTTCAATATCCATTGATTCTTTGCCAATATTGATATGTAAAGAAGATGGAACTTCTTCAATACCAACTTCCTCTGCATGCGGTTCCTTTGATTGCTTCTACTGAGGGTCTGATTCAACATGCTTTTCTGTAAATATATCTGGAAGAACTTGCATTACTACTTGCTCTGTCTCTTTCTGTACTTCCTCCTTTTTGCCTCCCATTATAAGGATTGTTCTTCTCTTAGTTCTCAATAAAGTTCCAAGAGACTTCAAGAATCTCTTCAAATGATCTTCATCCTTAACTTCACAGAACTGTCTGATTACATGTTCTCTCATCTTTATGTCCTCTTCTTGTGCTCTCTATTTTCTATTCACAAGTCTATTATACAAATCTTCTGGGATCTTACCATGAATAGTGCTAAGTTTCTTATCTACCACAATCATGTGTGTAACCATTGCATTTTCAAAATTTAATCTATCAAATGATCCATATAGATCACAGAATTTATTCAACTTAGTGAAGTCTCCATGCTTCAATATATCTTCATTAACTCTTTCAATTCTTGGTTTCCAAGTTTTCTTCTTGATTGAAACTACATCATCATCTTTAATTATTGCTACATTTCTAGGTATAGGTGGTACAACCACTTTCTGTCTCTTGTCGGGTCCCGTTGCACTCACTTTTACTCTTTTGCTAGGAATAGGAGAAAAAGATTTATCTCCTTCATCTTTTTCAGGTACTTCAACTTTTACCTTTACTGTAATAGGATCAACAGGATCTGCACTTGATGTCTCAGGTGAAATTACAAGATTTTCACTTTGCCTCAAGGCTTCTACAGTCTTCTTAGCTAAGTCAAACTCATGACTTGACATACCTGATTCTTTCAATATTTTCTTCATAGTAGATTCAACTCTCTTACTAGATTGCTTCTTTTCTCTCAAACTTATTGCAGAGTTGAAATTCTCTTCATAGGTTCCAAACCTATTTGCATGACCATCCAACTCACACTTTAACAATCTATTCACATATCCTACTATTTATGCTTTAGATATTTCATAGCCAAGAGGGTCTATGAATTCCATTGTAGGCTCAACTACTTAAATGTAGGTGAAATTAGTGTCAACCATAAAACAAATGTCATCTTTATGCTTTTCAACTAAGGATTGAGGAATCCTTGATTTGTTCTTAACAATATTCTGAAAAGTCTTCAATACAAGCTTCACACTATCATTAACTTTATCAAAAAGGTGCTTCATGTAGACTGAGTTTATTCTTTCCATTGTGTTCACATTGTCACTCCAATCAACTGTGTAAGGAAATCTTCTCAAAATATGGAAAAACATATAGGTTATCAGAGATGAAAACCTAAACTATGTGTACTTAGCCTTCTTAATCTTTTCTAAGTTCTCAAATAACTGAATTTTCAAAATTTCACATAGGTCTACTGGTTTCTTCTCAATACACATAAGATAAGCTACATGAATCATTCCTATAGCCATGTCATCTTCCCTTGAACTACCACAGAATTTAGTTGTTAGGATCTTGCAAAGGTACCTAACATCATCTTGCTTAATCTTACTTATCACAATTCCTCTACCATTATAACTAGATCCAGTGTTGTCTAAAACAATCTTTCTCATGTTCTTTTCATTCACTGGAATCTCTGAAACTTTTGATAATCCAGTAACTTCATGAATTAGGTCAGGAGTTATATTAATAACTCTATCCTCCATCCAGAATTTCCCATTATGGATTCTACTTAAAATGATCTTGGTACATTCCTCATCATTGAATTCATACTTCATGGAATATTTGATAATTTCATTATTCTCTAAGTGCCCATAAGCTAGTTTAACTAACATGTCTTGATTGTACAATTTTCTGTAATCATTACTAAAATTTGCATCTCCCAAAGTTTCAAACTTGCAACCTAAATATCCTTTAACATTCTCAATGTGCAATACTCCATTTGGTACGGATGATAATGATAGACTATCATCAATTTCAGCTGGTTGTACTAGTTCTTTCTTAATCTTAGGTCTATTCTTATCCTTAACATTATGAACCATAGAAATATCCATCTTATCAACTGATTAAAGATCAAGAAAATACATCAACTTTGCAAATCTAGGGTTTCGGTATGATCGTCACTGCAAACTGCTACCAAACTTCTTCAAATCATCCTCAAATCACTTTTATTCTTTGAAATCACTTTTCAATCACTTTGTAATCATAATAACTTTGATTTTGACCTTATAAAACTTCACATTAACTCGATCTAACATCACATTCATTCATTTTGCCGCTAAAACCTCAAAAAGCTGATTCTGCAAACTTGCAACCATAAAACTTTCTGTGACCTCGCAAAACACAATATTTTCTTTTGGACACTTAACCATAGCATTAGTACAACATAATAAACCTATATCTAACTATGCAAAACTTAACTCATTCAAATTCCTAATCTACACTAATCCTAAGTCCTAAACTATAGAAACTTACATAATTTAAGTACTTAAATAAGGGTCAGGTAAATATTTATCCTTACCATTGGTTACATTACCTTCCTAACTACTTTTAGTGTTGACTGTACCTCCTTGATCTGTGCCTTTATCAAATTTTACTTCATCTTTATTGCTACAACAACCTTTCTCTTTGTTTCCTACATTTTCATTCCTTCTTGCATTGTTCCTAGGGTTAGGGTTATGATGATAACCTCCATTGTTCATTCTGCAAAATCTTGCTAAGTGTCCAAACTTGTTGCATATCTGACAAATGATTCCATTGTTTCCAAATCTCTGTCCTTGCTGGTTAATCTGTGACCTGCAATTTCTAGCAATATGTCCTACTTTGTTGCATCTAAAACATACTACCACTTTTCTTTGATTCATTTCTTCAATAGATTTCTTATCTGCATTGTTAGTATTCCCAATCATTCTATCATAATTATTCAAAATTACTTTAGGTGTTCTACATTTGTTAGCTCTATGTCCAAAACTATAACAATTATAACAATGTCCATTAAGAGGTTTAAATTTCTTACCTATGCAATCTCTCTTCATGTGCCCAATTGTATTACAAGCAAAACATCTACATTTGAATTCTCTTTGCATACCTTTAGATGATTCTTCCTATTTTGATTCTTCTTTCTTTGATTCTTCTTTCTCTCTAGGTGGTTCTTCTTTAGGTGGATCTTCCAATGTGTTCTCATCTAGCTTTATTTCCTCCACACTTTCAGATGTCTTCAGATTTGGCTTCTTACTTTCATGGTTTGTTCTAAACATACTATATCCAAATCCAGTCCTATCAAAGAATGTTTCTTCAAAAGAAATTTTTTTTTCAGTCTTATCACTTTTTGAATATAGCCTTTCAAGTTGTTGTTTAGATTTAGTTAATTCACCTTTCACAATTTTATTATACTTCTCAAGTTCCACATACTGCACTTTTACTTTTTCAAATTCGGATGTTTCCTTTTCAAGTCTTGACCTCAGATCTTCATTCTCAATTTTCAATTTTTCATTATCAAATCTCAAATTTCCATCTTTCATACTAAGCTTCAGATTTACTATCTTCAACTCATGCTTAAGGATCTCATTTTCTTTTTCTAATTCATCACAGTCTTCAACAAGCGTATCAGATTTCTTTTCAGATTTCAGATCTTCAATCTTACCTTTTAATTTGTCAATAGCATTCTTTGCATCTTCATATTTTCTTCTTAACGAGTTTCTTTCATCAGTAAGCATATCAATTTGTTCAAGAGCTTCTTCAAGATTCTTCTGAAGTTGATCCATATCCATAGAGATCTTACTCAAGCTGCTAAGCTTTCCTTGAATGTTCCTTCTCTGAGTAACTATGCTCTGATACCAATTGTTAGAAATAGGAAACACTGGGAGGGGGGGGTGAATCAGTATTTCACAAAATTTTTCTTTTGCCCACTTATGGATATAACAGATTACTTTAGTGCATACAAAGATTTTCAAGCTGATTAACAAACATAGTAATAAATAGAAAGAACTCATAACACATGGTATGTTCTCGAGGAAACCCTGGCCAAGGGAAAACCCCAGTGGGGATGGTACCCAAAAAGATCACTAATCAAAAGTATCCTGTTAGGGATATTGGACCCTATTAGGAGTCAATATACAATATATAGTAGATCTGTCCTGGTTAAAGGACTTTAGGCCTTGTTAGAAGCCTTAACCTTGTTAGGAGTTAGATTACAAAACCTGATCACCAGCTGAGCTCACAGCCCAAATAGGTAATACAAAATGTTTTTGACTGAAATATGGAATTGCTTACAACTTTGCATCAATAGCCTTCGCTTCTATCACAATATACAACTATCGCAAGTTATCTTTTCTTTCTTTTTACATATCACACTTCTCTGTTTCATTACATTTCAAATATGCCTAATATATGAGTTATTAAAGCTAATAACTTTACATGGTTGGCTTCCAAAATATTTATCCAAGAGTAAACATCTAGGATGTTGTCCCTTCATAATGTTAAGTCATTATTTTGACAAGCAAAAATAATCCCTTAACTCTTTTGCTAATACTGTCTCCAAAACTGTTCTGTCTGCAAAAACTATCTTCGGTAAACTTCAAATAACTTTGTTTGTACTACTCCAAACTTTATGTGCACTCAGATGGGGTATCCTCATACTCTATAGAAGCTTTAGTTAACTGTACAAACAAAAATATTGCTCCAATGGATGTTGCCAACTAAATCTTCATCGGGTGCTCTGTTAGGATCACTGTATCCATACTTAGACAATTTCTTCCTTCAACTTTCCATACTTGCATTCCAGATTCTACACTCTCAATAAAGATCATATGTTGCCATAATGACAACATCTATGCATCCACATTAGCCAAATTTCCAACATGATTAAGAAGAGAAGAGAAGAGTGTGAAAAGTGTTGAACCATCAGAGGAAGGTCTATGTGACCAAGTAAAGTGTTAGTGCTATTCATTGGAACTGATCTAGATAGCAGGTCTAAGCGTAGTTCACCAAGATCTAGATATAGTGTGTATCTATTATTTAGAAGGTTGTAGCCTTCATAATCATAAAAGACTCCTAACAGGTTCTGACCCTTGACCAAGGGTACTATACTAAATATATTGTAAAGAAACTCCTAACAGGGTTAAGGATCTTCTAACAAGGATCATAATACACTAGTACAAAATATTAGTCGGTGTCAATTCCCACGAGATTTTTTACCTATTTGGGTTTCCCCATAACCAAAATATTGTGTGATGTTCAAGTGTTCTTGTTTATGCTTTATGTTTAAGTATACTTAATTGGATAAAGAATTGAAACTTATAGATAACTGATTCACCCCCCCCCCCCCCCCCCATCTTAGTTATCTCTTGGGACTATTCCTAACAATTGGTATCAGAGCCAAGTGCCTCAGAGAGAAATTTTACCAGCTTGAGGTTGATTAGATGGCTTACTTTAGAAAATAAAGTCCTAAGTTTGATGGTGAGAATTATCTTGATTGGAAGAACAAGATGGTGACCCATTTGCAGTGCATTGCTTTTGAAGTTTTTTATGTAATTATCAAAGCAGCCAAGATTCCTACCTTAGAAGACCTTGCAAAGGATGATGATACTAAAAGGAAAAAGGAATTGTTTCATCAGAATGATATAGCCAAAGAAGCTCTTATCAGTGCCCTATCTGATGGTGAGTTTTTAGAAATAAAAAAGGTAGATACAACCCATAAAATATGGAAGCACCTAGAAGACATATTTGAAGGAGACAAATAAGAAAAGGATGTGCACAAAAATAAATGGAAGAAAAGATACAATGCATTAGAGTAGCTACCTGAATAAAATATTAGAGCTTACAATCAAAGAATAAATGAAGCAGTTGCTGGAATCAGGAACAATGGTGGAGAGATTTTAGAGGAGGACATTATGGACAAGTTAATGACCACTCTCACTCTAGAATATGAAAGCAAGATCAACATCCTTGATGAGACCATGAAGCTTACATCTAATTTCAAGAGAGAGAGACCTTGATCAGCAAAATCTCAGCTCTTGAGATTTCAAGATTGAAGATAGAACCAAAGAGTGAGATAGCCTTTAAAGCAATAATTCATGGTAAGAAATCTGCAAACACTTCTAGTAATTTTGATGGCGATGATGAAGAGAAAAAACTAGATGATTTAATTTCTATGATTTCCAAAAGAGAAAAGAAAGGAAAAAGAAAATATGAAGGTCAATTACCATTTAAGTTCTTTTCATGTAATAAGATCAGTCACTTTGCATTTAAGTGTCCTACTAGAGCTAGAAAGTTCAAAAAGGATTCCAAGCCTAAGTACTCTAAGGAATGCTACTATGCTAGAGATGGAGTTTTAGATGATGAATTAGGTGAAGAAGAAATTGGATTCATTTCTATTATAGACAAAATGAATAATAAGAAAAATCATAAAGATGAGAAAGAGGAACAAGAGCTAGCATTGATTTCCCAAGTTGATATAAGGACAGACTAGATTATAGAAAGTGGTTGTTCACATCACATGATAGATGATAAAGAAAAAAAATTTCATCTAGACAAATACAATGGTGGTATGGTTAGATTTAGAGATAACACTCCTAAACCCATAATTAGTAGAGGAGCCATCACCTTGGATGGAAAGAATAGTACTGATGATGTTCTCTATGTAGATGGTTTGAAACATAACCTTCTTAGTGTTGGGAAATTACTTGAAAAAGGATATCAGTTGGAGTTCACAAATAAAAAATGCATCATTAATAACAAGGGTGGTGTTATGATTGCATCAAGATCAAAGACAAGAGGTAATGTTTTCCAACTCAATTCAGAAGCAAGTTGTTTTGTTGCTAAAGTTGATGATAGTTTGTTGTGGCATAAAAGACTGTCCTATCAATTTTGATAACATAGTAAAGATAAGAAATGTAAAGGTAGTAAGAGATCTACCTAGCATAGAAAAGCTATTTGATACTATAGGGAATGTGTGATGGGGAAGCATGTGAGAAATTCATTCAGGAGCAAGCAAAATTCAGCAGAGAACAAGTTGGACCTGATTCATACAGACCTATGTGGTCCAACTCAAATAAAATCATACTATGGTGAAAGGTATTTCATTTTGTTTGTTGATGATTATACTAGGATGATGTGGGTTGCATTCTTAAAAGATAAGTCAGAAGCATTTGACAAGTTCAAAATATTCAAAGCTAAGGTTGAGAATGAATCTGAACTAAAGATAAAATGTTTGAGATCGGATAGAGGAGGAGAATTCACCTTTGACAGATTCTATGAGTACTACGAAGAACATGGCATAAAGAGACAGTTAAGTGCACCTAGAACCCCTTAGCAAAATGGAATTGTAGAGAGAAGTAATATGATCATTCTTGATATAGTGTGTACCATCATGATTGAAGGAAAAGTTGCACACACCTATTGGAGAGATGTGGTCAATACATCAGTCTACACCATCAATAGAATTCAATTGAGGCCTAGCGTTAAAAAAACACCATATGAGCTATGGTTTGGTAATGTTCCCACAATAAAATACTTCAAAATCTTTGGAAGCAAGTGCTACATCAAGAGGGATGAAGTAGTAGGCAAGTTTGATGCAAGAAGTGATGAAGGTATTTTTCTTGGTTACTCTACTAAAAGTAAAGCTTATAGATGTTTCAATTTAAGATTGAAAAAAATCATTGAAAGTGCTCATGTTAATATTGGTGAAAAGTTTATGGTTCAAGAAAGATATCATGATTACTCACCCATGATTGAAGAAGAACCCAAACCCTCCACTAGTGAGGCAATTATTGAGGAAATGTTTGATAGTATTGATGTGTTATTCAATGACCTTGAGACAAGTGAAGAAGGTACTCCTAAGGCTGATGAGGCAACATCACTTAAAGTTCCAAAGTTTACATCTATAAACCATTCCAAGAAAGACATCATTGGAGATCAGAGCGGAAAAGTCTTAACAAGATCACAAGAAAAGAACTCAGCTAGCAGTGAAGTGGTATGTTTACTATCTCAGATTGAACCTTTAAGTGTTGAAGATGCATGTAATGATTTAGATTGGTATGATGCTATGAAAGAAGAACTTGACTAGATTATTAAGAATGACACTTGGGAATTGGTCCCAAGACCTAGTGATAAGAATGTGATTAGAACAAAGTGGATATTCAAAAACAAGATGAATGAAGATGGTATAGTAGTAAGAAACAAAGAAAAACTAGTATGTAAGATATATGTGCAAAGAGAAGATATTGATTATTAAGACACATTCTCACCCATGAGCAGATTAGAAGCTATTAAGTTGTTTCTAGCTTATGCTATAGTAAAAAACTTCTAAGTTTATCAGATGGATGTCAAGTTAGCATTCCTAAATGGAGATTTGAAAGAAGAAGTATACATTGAGCAGCTAGAAGGATTCATCTTATCAGATAGACCTGATATGGTATGCAGATTGAAGAATGCCCTCTATGGACTTAAGCAAGCCCCTAGAGCATGGTATGAGAGACTAGATGGATATCTAACAAGGATTGGATTCAAGAAAGGAGCAACAAATTGTAATCTATTCATTAGAGAGACATTTGAAGGTCTACTACTTGTAGCTATATTTTTTGATGATATTATCTTTGGAGGTAATGACAAACTTATGGCTGAATTTTCTAAAGAGATGCAAAATGAATTTGAGATGAGTATGCTTGGTCCTATCAAATACTTTTTGGGATTAAATGTGCAGCATAAAGAGAAAGGTATTTTCATTAATCAGTCCAAGTACGTGAAATAAATATTAAAGAAATTTAAGATGGATGATTGCAAGCCAGTAGGGACTCCTATGATCATTGGATGCAAAATTACAAAAGAAGATAACTCACTAGCAGTGGATACAACATTGTACAAGTTTATGATTGGTAAACTCATATATCTTACTCAGACTAGACTTGATATTTCCAATGCAGTTGGCATAGTTGGAAGATTTGCAGTAGAACCTAAGAAAAGTCACTTCATGGCAGTAAAGAGAATATTCAGATACTTGCAGGGCACTACAAATTATGGTCTATGGTATCCTAATTCAGAAAATGTTGAGCTTCATGTGTACACTGATGCAGATTGGGTAGGATGTGTTGATGACAAAAAGAGTACATCAGGTGGAGTAGTGTTTCTTGGTGATAGACTTGTCACTTGGACAAGCAAGAAATAAAATTGTATTTCTTAGTCAACAACAGAAGCAGAGTATGTTGCAGTAGCCTTGAATTGTTCTACAATTGTTTGGATCAAGTAGATGATAAAGGATTTTGGAATTTAGATTGATTATCCTATTTTTATTCATTGTGATAACATTAGCACTATCAATATGTTGAAGAACCCTATGATGCATGCAAAGACAAAGCACATTGATATCAAGTATCACTTCCTAAGAGAGAAAGTGGTAGAGAAAGAAGTCAAGCTGGACTATGTGAGTACCAAAGATTAGTTGGTAGACATATTTATAAAGCCCTTGCCAAAGGATACTTTTGAGTATCTCAAGGAGAATTTGGGAGTAATTCCCTTCCTCGATTCTACTTAGAAGAAAGAAGGAAAGGCATCAGTCCTTAGGGACTTGTTGGTCATATTTTAAAATTTTTCCAAAATTGCTTTATTCCCTTGTTTCCTTGGTAGCTTTCCAGGTCTTTTTATCTTTTATCCTACAAGTTTTATGTGCAAAATGCCAAATTTATATCCTTAATGTTGAAAACCCTAGGTGCTAGGTCAATTTCCTTGTAAAAATCCATAAAACCCTACTAAAGCTTGACTGGGTTTTAATTTGTTGTTACTTTTTCAAGTGACTTAAGTGATCCTTTAAGCATGTGCACTTTATGTTACCGCTTAGTCACTTGATCTCAGAATGCATTCAACATATTACTTTTAATTTAGCAATTCAAAAAATGCCTTGTCACGTAGTCTCTATAAGCCCAGAGAATAATCCCTTTTATCATGAGATTCAGTGACTATTATTGATAAATATTTCAAAAGTGAACTATAGTCACTAAGTCTCTAGATGTGTAAAGCGTGCAGTCAGGTAATCACTTTATGGAATAATGAAGTTATCAAAGTTTTGGTGATTGGGAGACTCACTGATTGGTCGCCAAAGATCTAAATAAAGGTTGATAGTTAAGTTTCTCTTAAGTCTCGTAATCTCTTAATTCGCTGGTAGTTAAGTATATGATTTAGTGACCTAGTGAGTGTGATAGTCATGTGTTCTCTGATTCTTGGTGGTTATGCTCTAAACACTTGGCGATCCAATGACAAGGTTGTCTCTTAATCTCACAATGAAGCAGTTAGGCTATAAAAGATCTAGCGACTCAATGATAACCAAAGGATGAAAGAAGAATCAATGGCCAGTGTTATATTTCACATTTTGATTATGGTTAAGCAAAATATTTGGTGACTTGGAAAACAAAGGGTTTCGGATAGTCTCTGAATAAACCCAAGGTAAAGAGAAATATCTAGCGACTGCGAGATGTCTTTAGTCGTGAGATCGCCAGAAGAGTTTGGGTTAAGAAAATGGTTTGTAGTGAACAGATTTGAGCCATTGATATGTTTGAAATTGAGTGGTGGTCATGTTATCTCCAAATTAGACCATGAGTTAAGAAATCTTGTTGTGACTATGAGAAATGTTTTGTCACGTAGTCTCTGAATTAAACTCAAGTTAAGAAAATCATCTGGCGACAAAGAGATAACCTTGGCCACGTAATCTCATGATGACTAAACATTAAGTGCTAACCAAGAAATAAAAAATTAATAGTTTCTCAATGGATACGAAATAAACTATAGTCACCCAATCTCACAAAGTCTAGCAGTTAGCATGAAAGGTTCAGAGATCTAGAGACTCACCGTCGATCGTGAGATCTCCCAATACAAGCGGTTAAAAGATCAAAATTTGGAGATTGTTGTGTGTGTGAAAATTGTACCTAATCTATAGACACAACACTTCAGTAAAACATTAGAGGTTAGCAAAAATGAAATCGTGCAATGAATTGAAAGCTAAAGTAACCAAGTGATTTATTGCCTTCTAATAGGTGCGAGTATGATATTTTCAGATTGTTATCGAGATCAGTGACCTTGACAACACCTAAATGAAGGATTTGAATGCAAAACTGATATAAAATATGAATGCAATTAATCTATTTTTTTTATTTTTTTTAGATGCAATAATATGATGAAAAATCTGAATATGAAACTTGAAATCTATATGAAAATTGATCTAACAATAATATGAAAATAAAAGTGATCTCACAAAACGTGGCTGATTCGCAAAGAAGCTCTGATTCTCCAGATAGCAATTCACCCACATAAGTTTGCAAATTATGAGATTCTGTGGATTGGAGAGATGATTTGGGATGAGCTGAAGCCTTAATTTATAGAAATCTAGGGCTTTGAGGATGCATGAAAGAAAGCCATAAATCACTCAAATAACTCAGCTTGATTTTTGAGTTATTTTTAAATAAAGATAATTAACTCACAAAAATATGCAAAAGCAGAGTTTAACTCAAAAATGATGTTGAGTTCCAAAAAGTCAATAACTTGCATTGATTTTCTGATTTGGAGTTTAATTGCTCTTTGATTGTGCACATGGATAATTATGAATTAATAAATAAATAAAGTGATTTATTCTCAACTTAACTGATTTTTGAAATAAAACAATTGATTTATGGGTTAATCAATCATTTAATCAAACTTTTATTCAAAAATAATATCATCAAATATAACAACTTTAATTAATTAAATAAGAATTTAATCAATTAATGATAGAAATTTTGATTTATTGTCAAATTTAAATAATAATACTTAGGAATAAATACAATTAAATTCAATTAAATAATTAAGTGGTAGAATTAGATCAATTAATTAAATATTCATCATATTCAATTAATCAACTTTAGGATAATTGTGATTTATCGCCAAATAACCATTAAATTAAAGATAATTAAGATGATTAAGAATATTCCCCGATGTAGAATTTAAGATAATCAATTAAGATTTGATGATGTTCAGATGTGCCTTTGGTTAGAACTTTGATGTCGATTTCATTCGATATGTTGATGTAGGAGATTAATGAACTTATAGCCCATTTTTGGGGTATTACATTTTGCCCCTCTTTGAATTGTTTTGCAAAGCATAGTGGTTCAAAGACAATCTATGTTTGCTAGAGATATGAAACTTATTTGAATATTTGATATGAAGATGATAGGTCTTGAATGACCAAAGATAATGTTAACTATAACAATGATGAACCGATGATTGGGACAAAGTGTCAAAACACCTGATTTCGAACCTTATGATTGTGAAGAAGTGAGTGACTGATTCCAAACTTGATTGTCCTTAGAAGAATCATGTAGATATCACATCTAAACCCTTTAGTTACCGAAGAATCAAGGAAATAACACAATTGAACTGAAGTTGCAAAAACTGATACAATTTACAAGATTAAGAGAATACCATATTGATATGGATCTCGATGAATCTGATATGCCCTGAGCGATGATTGATTTTCCCCAAGCGATGATGTTTTTTTTTTATGAATCCGTAACTAGACATGGTTGTTGTCTTGATTACTGAGGAAAGATATGATTTCAACAAAGATATGATTTCAAATTAGATTACAGACTTTGAATGATATGCAATACCATGCCCCCTTCGGGATTAAAATTGAAATCTGACAAGAAAAGTCAACGTTGATAGTTTAGAAGCATGTTAATTGATTTGAGAAGTGGTTAAACATGTCCAAGAATACATTCTGCATCGTTTAGAGGTCTAGATGACCAAGTTTGACTAGGTTTGACCATGAGTTGACCATGTTTGAAATTTAGATAGTTTGATGTAAGATAATCAGTTAAGTTGAATACTGGATTTTTGTGATGAATGAAGGTTGATTATACAAGTAGTTGATAATATAAATGATCTTATATTTCAATTTTGATCCCAAAAAAGGATTCTACTTGTTGTTTCATTGGAGGAACCTTCATGTTAGGTTCAGCTCTTGTTAGATTTGAAGAATCGTTTAAGCATTGAAGTTTAGCCAACCACTGTGAGATCATGCAAACATGAAAAGAGACATGAAAAATGAAATGCAACCTAGGACCTCGGACCTACTCACTGATCATATGTCAATTTGTTATCATCATTGAACTTTTAGGTAACCATATAAATCAATACAATGCCCACTAGCTATGAAACCATAAACATATGAATATCGATTTGTATGTGCAAGAATCAATACAACACCCACTAGTCAACAACCATGGATATATGAATATTGATTTTGTTTTTGGAATGTTGGATTAGATATAAGCACCAAGGCACAAGTGCCAGGATGACCTAAATATCATGTCCATTTTGATATAGCAATTTGTATAAGCATCAAAACATAAACGTCATGATGACCTGAATACACCTTGCATTTCAAACACATCAAATAGTCAAGAGATCATTCTAAATCCAGTGTGAATTACCTGTAGTGACCCTTTATCATTCACATCCTTAGGTAAGATCGTGTTTCACAATAGGAGAAAGAACTTACTCAAAAAGAAAATAGTTAGATCAAAATTCTTTGAATTTTTTGGGTATCAATGGTCAAGGTATGCATGGCCATCCAATTCGAGATAGAGGCTCTTACAGTCGGACACCATTTCAATCCAGAATTTCCAAAGTTATTAAATTTTCACATACAAGCAGAAGATAAATAAAAGCTTATGCCCTTAGTCATCACTCTCTAAATCCTATAAAGGACATCATCAAAGAGCTCAAAGGGACACAATATGCAAAAATCTCAATGCGAATCAGTAAGCATACAAGGAGATAAAAGCATGGTAAAAAGCATAGATTGTTTTTAGTTTGTGTTTGATTGCATTGTTGTAGATGCAAAATCCTTTCTAGAGAGGAGACTGACTGACTGACTTAGATATAGTTTCAAAGGACTCTGACTAGATATGACATGTCTAAAGATATACTGTAGACCATAGGATTTGACATTGGTTGCCCCCAAGTGTTAAACATTGATAGGATACATATGCTTGAGCTGATTGGTGTACAAACTAACTTATTGAAAATAGGAATGCAGAAACAAACTAGGAGATATATACAAACTAAAGCAAGATTGAAAATTGGGAAAGACCAAGATTGTACTGATAGATGGAGTGTTTTGAAACAAGTGGCACCCATTTGCCAGGTTTTCACCATCTTGGTAGAGGTTCTATTTTTGCTACCAAGGTGCCTATTTCCAGGTTTTCACCAAGGCACATATTTTTTCTCATTTTTTTGTATTTTTCATTTTTTCATTTTTTTTTTTGCACTTTTGATATTTTTTTATTTTTTTGTGAATCATCAAGGTGCCTATTGCTAGGTTTTCACCAAGATGTTTATTTTTTCAGGACATTTTACCATAGAATGAATGCCTTAGGCATAGAATTTCTTCAGATGGAGAATGTTGATTGGCTCTCAGAGCTGTTCTCCTTTAGTCATTGAGAGTTGATAGGCACCAGAGCCGAAAATATCAGTGATTACAAAGGGACCCAGCCAATTGGGTTCAAATTTCCCCTTGTATTCTCAATGTGATTAATTTTTAGGAGTTTCTCTCAAGACTAGATCACCAACCTAAAATTCTTTGTGTCTGACTTTCTTGTTGTAGCCTCTAGACATTCTCTTCTGATATAATCTAAGATGATCATACGCTACTTGTCTACGCTCATCTAGTAGTTCAAGTTCTTGCAACCTAGACACTCTATAGTCATCATCAGTTACTAGACCATGCATTCTAATTCTTAGTGATGGGATTTCAACCTCAATAGGTAGTACCACTTCAGACCCATAAACTAAAGCGAAAGGAGTAGCCCCAATAGGAATTTTGATACTTGTTCTGATATTGGTTCTGATACTTGTTCTAATACTAGTTCTGATACTGGTTTTGATACTTGTTCTAATACTTGTTCTAATACTAGTTTTGATACTTGTTCTGATACTTGTTCTGATACTTGTTCTGGTACTGGTTCTGATACTTGTTCTAATATTGGTTCTAATACTAGTTCTGATACTTGGTATACTTGATAGCATCTTTTTCCATTGCAAACTCCCAAGCAAGATCATATCATAGACTCCCAATGTCTAGCAAGGTGGAGAACAAGAGGGATTAGCAAGCTAGTGGAAGAGATGGAAGACAAGAGAATGAAGGAGAATGAAGGGAAGAAATCCTCAAGGGAAAAATCCTCAAGAATACTCAAGCTAGGGAAAAATTGTCATGTAAAATGCATTTAGACAAGCAATGAAAGGCCAGAATAGGATAAGTCACAAAAGCATAATGCCAAAAAAAGACAGGATGTAGACATGTCAAGAGGCTTCATAACATCGTGCTTTATTCTTTTTTTCTTTCTTTTTTTAATTTATAAGATCAAGACCAAAGGGGAAAAGGATAGTGATAGGCAAAAATGAATGGAGGAAGATGGATATGAAGGCTAAAGATAGAAGGAATGAAAGAAAGATCATCATAAGACAACTCACAAAATAGCCAAATGTTCATGTATAGGTCAACCTTGTCAAGATCAAAGAGAGAAGATGGAATGGATGGAATATGTAGAAGAACTACACATGATGCCTGATTGCCAAGTTTTCATCATGGTACTTATCCAAGGTGCCACAAGGGAGTGGTTTTTACCATAAGATAAATTTATTTCTCTTTAGTTTTGCTACCAAGGTGCCTGTTTCCAAATTTTCACCAAGGCACATTTTCAATTCTTTTTTCATTTCTTTTTTTTTCTAATTTTTGGAAGAAGGCAAGCTTTTTAGATAGTGCTCCTTGAAAGGATAAACCATGATATGCCAAAGATTCAAATGATATGCTCAAAGATGCTAGTAGGGAAAGGGATATGAAAGAGAAAAATGGAGGTTAGGGTTTTATGTAAAGCAAGTGAGGTTGGAAGATAGGAGAATAGGCAAATGAGGAAAAAGGATAGAAGGTAGAAGGATAATGAATGGAAGGATCATAAAAGGGTAGATGGAAAGGAAGGCAAGATAAACATCAACACACACTTTGAAGGGTGGTGAGAGGATGGAGGAAACATGAATGAAGAAATACGTGAAGGAATATAGTGAATGGATAGCAGAGGTTGTGGTTTAGGCGCATAGAATGAAAGAATGTTTTTAGAAGAAGATGAAGTGGAAGCCTTTGGAAGCTTGAATTTCAACTTCACTTGTTGTTCAACACCAGACTCTTTCAAGAGATATTTTGGAATCCATATAGTCGTAGGCTTTTCATTTCTTTTTGATGATCTAGAGAAAATATCTTTAATGATAGATTTTGGAACCCATACTTGTCTTGTAGTTTTTTTCTTAGATATCTCTTTTGACTTTATGCCTCCATGTCATTTAGAGGAGACATGGTGATCTTTTCTTTTTGATGGATTCTTGTATTGTTTCTTTTTCTTGTATTGAACATTCAAGTTACTTCCAAAAGACTTGGGACTTGTGGAAGAAGAAGGAGGATATGACTGGTTTAGATGGGTGGGTGGATAAAAAAGATTCAAGGGTATGCATCTATGTTGATCTTGAGGAAAGATGGGAGATGGAGCGATGTAAGGACCCAAGATGGATGGAGAATTAGGAGAGTTAGGAGGGGAAAGTGAAGGGACATAAGGACCCAAGATGGAAGGAAGACATGAAGCCCTTTGTAGTGGTGGAAGAGGTCCAAGGATGGACATGGAAGATACAAAAGGATAATCAATAAATTCATTAGCATCTATATGACAACCAAGGATATTAGCATCTTTAGAGTGAGCATTAGAATTTTCAATAGAATCATGGACATCTTGAATATGAGCACCTTCTTTGATAGGATTGTTCAAAACTTGCAAAGACTTAGGAAGAGTAGAAAGTGGAAACAAACATGGAGTGGTATAATAAGAAGATGGAAGACTTTGATCTTGACAATGATCTTTGGATAGCATAAGCTCATAATTTTTCTCTTGATTTTCAATAGGCTTAACATTAGAAGTAACAACACTATTTTTACCAACCTTAATGGAAGTATCATCTTTGGAAAGCGCAAGTGTAGTAAGGTCATTTTGATTGTCAATAAGCTTAATGGTGTAAGTAGTAGCTTGATCTTGCTTAGGAGAAGATTTAAGACATGGTGAAATGCATGAAAAAGGGTGTGTAGGATCAAAAGAACCCTGAAGCTGATAAGAGACATCATGAAAAAGATTGGATGACATGGAGGGTTCTTGATCTTGATCTTTCTTTATGTTCTTTTCTTTATCATTTTTAGAGTCCTCTTGACATGGAGCCACTTCTAAGGACAAGGAAGCATGTTGGAATTGTATGGAAGACTTTGGAAGAGATGGGGAAGGACCAGCTAAAGTAGGCATTATAGCATATGAAGGCTTAGGCTCTTTAGGTTTAGAATTATTGAAAGTATTAGCAGCCAAGTGAAGGTTAGCTTGAATTTCTTGAAGAGGTATCCCTAGAGGATAACTATAGGGAACCGTATGAAAATTATCAGGGCCTATGTTGGATGAAGGTTCTGTGAAAGATTTGAAAGACTCAAAAACTTTAAGAAATGTATGGGTATTGGAGGAAGTAGGGGATGAAGGGAACCATCACAAGACAAAGGTCCAACATTAACATGATCTTGCTTGAGAAGATAATCTTTATTTTTAGTAGGAGAGTCCTTAGGAGAAGGATTCTTATAATATTGATGCTTCAAGCTAGCACAATGCATTTTATAGTCCTCAGTAGTAGTAGATGGATCATAATCAAGGTATTGTTCACAAAAATTATCAAAGTCTTTTTCAAAATCAGAATCATATGGATCACCATCATGATCTATCCAATATGACATCCCATTTCCAATAAGTAGGAACACATGATGAGGAGGACTCTTAGGAACAGAGGTGTCATAGGTATCATTATATTGTCCATCATCATAGTCATCATCTTCTCTAAAAATGGATGTGTCACTCTCCATGGAAGCGGTATCATAAGGATTGTCATGCTACTCACATTCTATCTGGGGGCATGGTGATATGTACAAGTCTTTATCAAATGGAAAAGGGCACAGACCTTCCATGGAGAACACTTTAGGTTCCTTTTCTTTCTCAAGCTTGTCAAGTTTGACTTGCATAGCTTGCATCTGCTTCATCATAGTTGTGATTAGAATTTCTTCCTCATGTGTACTGATTCTTTGAGACATGTGTACTAATTCTCAATGGCTATTGTTTTGATTTTGACATAGTGATTTGTATGACAGATTCTGGAACTAGGCTTAAAAAGCTAGGTATCTAGCAATTCTGACAACTTTTCCAAAAAAATTCCAAACGACACTTTGCAGACTTGTATGACAGTGGGTATGCTATGAAATAATAGTTGAAAAGCTCATATGATAGTGGGTATGCTATGAAATGATAGTTGAAAAGCTTGTACGATAGTTGCAAAACTCGCATGATAGTTGCTAGTAGGATTTGACTTTTTGAATTTGACTGGCAAAAAGACTCGTATGACACTGGGTTCTCTATCATACGATAGATGGGTAGTAATAAAATGACACTTGATAGAAACTCGTATGACTTTCTGACCTCCTGAGATGAATTTTGACTCTAGAAAGGATTTTCACTTCAAATTTTGCAAATTTAGGGTTTTTAGTTTCAAATTGTTTGCAAATTTCAATGCCCAGATTTGAGGATTGTAACAGATTTGTTCATTTTCAGTAACCACATAGATAAACAAGCACACAAAATAGCAAGCTAGTGAGTTCAAGCACGTCTGAAAACAATGAACAAGGGAAAAAGAAACCTTGCGCATGAACAATCAAGTGACTTATTCGTTCTAATCCTCAAAAGCGCTAATTGTGTATGTTCCAAAATATTTTGCAATGACACACATATACCTTAGAAAATAAAAATTTGGCCTCGCTAGGGTTTTTAGTAATGGTTTGACTCTACAACTTTTATGATCCAAAGGGGTGAACTCCAATCCCAGTGCACCAAGGTTTTGACACAGTCCAAGAATTTAATCAATCAGGAGCTGCTAGGGAGATTTGACAACCCAACAATGAACCACACCTATGAAGATTTCTTCCACAAGGACATTTATATAGCGGTTGTTACTACCACATCTGAAAAGGCTATTACTGCTTGAGGTTTCATCAACGTAGTTTTCCCTGTGAAGGGAGTGTCCGCTATGGTTAACCCTCTCTAAAGGTGACTCACAATAGTATACCACAAGGGGACTTGGCTCTAGATCCAAGGTTTTGACACCTCTTCACTTTTAACCCAAACAAAGCAAGCAGATTAATTCAACATGCTAAGAAAAAGTTTTTTTCACCAAGGTCTGTGATGTCAACCCCACGTGATCTATCAACCTCTCCAGAGAGAGAATGTATCGATCAATAAGAGAAGATGCACTAACCGAGTAGAATGTGAAACACACTAATTATCCTCCCTACCTACAAGGATTCCATCATCAAGAAGGATTTCACTAGGAATCCAATCTCTCAAGAATCACGAATAGTGTTCATAGGGCCTAATTACTTTGTGAGCACAAATATATTTCCAAAAGTAAATCTACCGAAAGCACCCAAAAGAAGAAAGAGGAACACTTAACACTTAAAGTGAATATGAGGTGAGTCCACAAGGTGGAACAATTAACCCCTCACACAAGCTAAAAATGAGTCCACAACTTAGAAAACAAGTGAGTTCTAAAAAGCACAAAAAGGTTGCCTGGTGGAACAATTAACACTTCTATCCTCTAGACCCCTCCCTGTTATGGCGCTGAGATTGCAACCATGGGGTGGAACAAGGGGCTGATGGATTAGAAAGTACAATAACCCAAGATAACAATCTAGATCAATCACAAGTATCTAAGACTACTTAAATGAATACCTAAGGTGTCACAACCTAGTATCAATTATGCAAGTGTGTAAAACAAAAGCATGAAAAGAAGCACTCAAGCTAGACACATGAGAGATTTATTTTAAGTCCAAATCAAAATATTATCAGAACAAGTAAAATACCTGAGATCCTCACAATGCGCTTAGTAGATATTTACTTGATTTTTATCTTTGTTAAGCAATCTCGCGCAAGCAAGCAACAAACTCTCCGATAAGAAAATAAGCAAACAAGCAAACAAGATATGCATCGTATCTTCAAGTTATGAAAACCCTAGGGTTAGCTCTAAAAATCAATTATTATCAGAAATAATAACCAATAATTAACCCAAATGATAATTCATATCATTCATTGAACCATGTAAAAAAATAAGTGCATACCCATCACAAAATTTAATTTTTTTTGCTGCATTTGACCTAGTCAACAAGATCTAATTTTTTTGATATGATTTTGGCCACAAAAATAGAAATTCAGAAAAGAGACCCCTACTAAAAAATAGAGATCTTTCTAAAAATATAAAAATTTTAGAAAAATCTCTTCATTTGTGCCCTAGAGACCTATTTTACCAAAATAGACCAATTTTTGTAAATTGACTATTTGAGCTATTATATTATGTCCAGATTTAAAATACAAACAATGGACCCCTAGTATAATTTAAAGGGATTTATGAAAATATAAAAATTTCTGAAAAATATGCTGATTTGCATCAGATATTGATTTTTTCTAGAATTTCAAGAAAAAATTATTAAAAATTCAAAACATCTTAAAAAATTCTAAATTTTTTACTGTAGCTTCCCTAATATGTTTCCAACTTGCAACAAAAATTTCAAGGAAAAAATCCAAGTCGTTTTGGAGATAAAATTAAATCTTTGAAACTTTAGGATTTTAGCTCCCCCAAAAAATCAAAACTAGCATGTAAAGGTGGGTTGCTCCACGGTGGGTGCTAGAAATGTGTGTGTGAAAATTGTACCTAATCTGTAGACACAACACTTTAGTAAAACATTAGAGGTTAGCAAAAATGAAATCGTGCAATGAATTGAAAGCTAAACTAACCAAGCGATTTATTGTCTTCTAATAGGTGTGAGTATGATATTCTCAGATTGTTATCGAGATCGGTGACCTTGACGACACCTAAATGAAGGATTTGAATGCAAAATTGATATAAAATATGAATGCAATTAATCTATTTTTTTAATTTTTTTTAGATGCAATAATATGATGAAAAATTTGAATATGAAACTTGAAATCTATATGAAAATTGATCTAACAATAATATGAAAACAAAAGTGATCTCACAAAACGTGGTTGATTCGCAAAGAAGCTCCAATTCTCCAGATAGCAATTCACCCGCATAAGTTTCCAAATTATGAGATTCTGTGGATTGGAGAGATGATTTGGGATGGGCTAAAGCCTTAATTTATAGAAATCCAGGGCTTTGAGGATGCATGAAAGAAAGCCATAAATCACTCAAATAACTCAGCTTGATTTTTGAGTTATTTTTAAATAAAGATAATTAACTCACAAAAATATGCAAAAGCGGAGTTTAACTCAAATTAGAAGTTTAGATCAACTTTAAAACTCAAAAATGATGTTGAGTTCCAAAAAGTCAATAACTTGCATTGATTTTCTGATTTCGAGTTTAACTGCTCTTTGATTGTGCACATGGATAATTATGAATTAATAAATAAATAAAGTGATTTATTCTCAACTTAACTAATTTTTGAAATAAAATAATTGATTTATGGGTTAATCAATCATTTAATCAAACTTTTATTAAAAAATAATATCATCAAATATGACAACTTTCTTTAATTAATTAAATAAGAATTTAATCAATTAATGATAGGAATTTTGATTTATTGTCAAATTTAAATAATAATAATTAGGAATAAATATAATTAAATTTAATTAAATAATTAAGTGGCAGAATTAGATCAATTAATTAAATATTCAATTAATCAACTTTCAAATAATTGCGATTTATCACCAAATAACTATTAAATTAAAGATAATTAAGATGATTAGGAATATTCCCCTATGCAGAATTTAAGATATTCAATTAAGATTTGATGATGTTCAGATGTGCCTTTGGTTAGGACTTTGATGTCAATTTCATTCGATATGTTGATATAGGAGATTAATGAACTTATAGCCCATTTTTGGGGTATTACAATTGCGAGAAGGCTTGTCGCCAAGTTGCCAAAAGAAATATTTACAGACTTGGAGACTTAGAGATTTGGAGACTTATTTCAGTCACCCAAGTGCTAGATTTGACTCAAGGTTAAGAAATGATTCTGAGATTTAGAGACTAATCTATTCTCTAGATCACCAGATAAAACCAAGGTTAGAGAGACCATCAAGAGATTCAGAGATCAGAGGTAGTCGCTAAGTCTTGTAATAATAAAATGAGGAGATAAGACTTATGAAAGACTATAGTCGCCAGATCTTAGAATGGAAAATACAGTTTTATACAGTCACCCAGTCACTGGAAGTTATTTCATAACATGTTGATTAAAGATTTCCCTTTGGTCACTAGATCTCTGAATAATATGAAAAAGCGCTAAATCTTTCAACGATTATGGTTGGCTTACTAGTCGCTAGATCGCTAGAAGTTAAATTTGATTACCTCTCACTGTCTTATCTCATGGCTAGTGAATTAAAGTCCAAGGCATGCCAAGTAATGGTGGAGGTGACAAGATTTGCGGAATTTGAAATCTTGAAAGGGCGAAGTGCATTCAATTCTCTAGCATAAATAACTAATTGTCAATCATTGTGAGATTACCAACTATTTCGGAGAGCTAAAGCTAAGGCACAAAGAGTTTTTGAGCTTTTTACAGTTAGAGAATTTACAGTTTCAGTGTTTTCAGAAGAGTATATAGTTGCAATCAAAATGAGTCAACCATTGACCAGAAGGGCTTCTACTAGCAAAGGCTCTAAGGAAAAGGCTAAAGAAATCTATTCATATGAGTTTCTCACTCTGCTACCAGGATCGTCACAGAACAAAAAGGTTAGTGATGAAAGCTTCATTGATAATTTGAGCTATTTAAGAGATGCTAAGGCACCTAAGATTTCTGGAATGTATCTATTTAAATATTTCTATAGAAATTTTGAGAGTCTAGTTCCTATGTCAAACCCCTAGACATTAGGATTAGCCAAATTGATAGTCCCAGATGTTTTTCTGGACGTTGATTTAATAATTGCATAAGCTAGTTGTTATGACCCCCTATCCAAACCAATCAAAAAGCATAATGGTTCAGCCCTAGTTAGTTTGGATAGGAGCTCATTCATGAGGGCCTTTGGTATAAATATCCCCATGGCCACAAAAATTAATTTACAAGCCCTAGTGAATAGGTATACTTAGGAATCTATCCTTGTAGCCAAGGAGGTTAAAAATCATGTCAACAGAGGCAACAGGAATTACATTGCACCAGTCCCTGGATCAAACCCATACTTCTATAAGGATTTAGCCTTTTATATGAAGTATATTGCATATGGTATGTGTAGAGTACTTGGAGTAGATGGTGGGCCAGAAAGGATTACTTGTGACCTTCTGTTGATGGTATTGGACTCACAAACTATGCATACGAGCAAAGGATATGATTACATTGGGTATGTTATTGAAAAAATGCATAAGGGATTAGAGGCAATAAGAAATAGGGAGGATTCCCCCAAGTTTTTGCATTACTCTTTGTTAATGCACCTTATCTTGTTCTATAATTACAAGTTTATGAATCTGGAGTACTTGTGTCCTCAAATTATGTGGAAGGGATGGCCTAATCTAGTACAGTTTTGGATAGGTTCTTGGAGCTGTACTTGCCCAAATTGTGATTTCTGTGCCTTTCAAAATTGGATGGTGAGACTAGTCATGCTGGAAGTAGGACTAGATCTTTGCAGATTGCCAGTAAAGGCTCTTCAACTGCTAAGACCCTGCCAGTTTGTTGACAAATGGCCGAAAGGGCACAATTGGGGAGATTTTTATTGTGAGAGGACCCACACTATAATAAGAGTGTATGGATGCCCCAACCACCTCACATATTACTATTTTTTGTTCTACCAAGGGTGTCTTTCTAGGAAATCATTTGGCAGTTGATATTGATTGATAAGGAGCATCTAGCCTCCCTCAGAAAGGGTACATTTACCCATAGATATTTTTGTGTATGTAATTTCATAATTGGAAAGAATTCATTTTCCAAATATAATGATTGGCTGGGCCATTTTAGAATGAATGCTGCATCACCTAGGTATGTTGATACAAAGGGTTTTATTGTAATGGCCAGAAAGTACTATACCCCTACCATCCCCATCAAAAAAAGACATGAGGAGTATCTTGAGGAAGATTTAATCAGAAACATTGTTGAGGATGATGTAGTAGAGAGGACGATATATCAATTCAATGAATTGATGAGGTATGAGAAGCATTTGAAAACTAGGGGATTTCCCTTTGGAGGTTTCTATCCTACTGTGCCCTACTTGAAAAGATTGGACATGATGGTGGACAATTACCAAACATTGGTCAATTCCACTAAGGATCAAATTGAATATAAGGATAGGGAGAAGGAGAAACATTATGAGTCATATTATGAGGATACTGATGGAGTTTATCCACTTTATAGCCCTCCTACTATGGAACAAGGATCTCCTGTTGCCCAACAAGGAGAAGAAAATGTGATAATGGACTTGACAGAGCTTCCTAGTTCTAAAGACACAAATGAGCCTCCTCAGGAAAAAAAAAAAAAAAAAAAGCACTCTCTTTCTAGGTCACAGAGAACATGATCATCAGCTCAAGCAGAGGATCAGAGAAGAAAAAAGGAAATAGAAAGTAGTAATAGAGGTAGTTGAGTTACCTCTGATCCTAGGACAAGATGAAAGGATGTTGGAGCAGGATGCCTTCTTGAAGGATGAAAATTTTATCAAGTCAAATGAATTCAAGGACTTCCTTTTGTGGTGAAAGCAACAACAAGTGGCTTCTATAGTGAAAATCAAGGAATATGGCCAAATACCAGATGGGGCCTTACAAATCCTAAAGGATTATGATCTAGAATCAAAGACATTGACCCCAGAACAAGATAGATAACAAGTGAAGGCTAGCAATATACTACTTGTACCTAGGTGGGATTTAGCTTCAGTTTTCATAATTGACCAAATCAGGAAATAAGATAATATAAATTTGACTTCAAAAACCTAGGTGGGGGATTTAATAAAAGGGTTAGGATAGAGCCCTAAGAATAAGGCATTAGCCATGTGGAGCTTGTATCCAAAGGAACAAAAGCTTTCTCTATTAAACATCTAGAAGAATACGGATGGTGACAAAATGTTTTGGTCAATTCATAATACTGGAGATCTTGAAATTTCACAAGTATTGACCCATTTTTCTAGATTAAATGAGGACAAGACCAAGAAACTATCATAAAGGAACCAAAATTTGTTCAATGATTATAGTGCATTGGTCAAGGACAGGGAGATTTTGATAATGAAAGAAAAAGAATTAGAAAAGTGTGTAGAAGAGTTGCAGTTGCAAATTCTCAACATGCCTACAATTGCCCCTACACCACTAGAGCAGCCAGCAGTACCAACAATACAGGGTATAAGTGAAGAAGAAGTTGCTGCCATAGAAGAGAGAATAAATAAGGAGAAAACATAGGGTATAATGTAGTCCTTATTTACAGTTTTGCAACATAAAATAAAAGTTTTGAAAGATAAGGCTGATGCAGTATATACTACATATAATAAATTTCCTGGTTTACAAACTAAAGTAAACAATTTTGTTTCTATTTTGAGTACATATCACACAACTTGGTCCCCAAGGGAGTCATTATTTGAGAGATTAGCAGTAGTACGGGGTCTAAGAAATGACATCCCAAAGATAGTACTACAAGTGGGAGCTAAGATTGCCAAGATTGGTGTTTTGTCATCTTTCTTCAAAGGTAAACCAAACCAAGTAGAGGCAAAGATGACAATGCTTGGGCCTGGTTTTAACAAGTTCATTCCCAAGGTCAAGACAAAGGAAGGACAAATAAAGGATTTGGATACATGGAGGTCAGATTTTGACCTCTTACTTTCTAAGAAAGAGGGTGTTCTTAAGGATAAGAATGATGTTGATATGGATCATTTCAACACAATTCTGGATGAGGCAATTAGAGCAAAAATAGACATCAACAAGTTCATCACAAATGTAAAACAAATTGTTGATGCAAGATGGGAAAGGTAAAAGAAGTAGTTACAAAGCATCTAGCAATTCTCATGGCCAAAAAAAGACCAAGTCACTACATGGGACAACATGACAAATCCTAAGGTGAGTAGGTTTTCCATAGATGACTTGGATGACTTGGATGATGAATGAGTTTCAACATTACACATGATCTATGAGCACAGGGAGAGAAACTGATCAAATAGAGGATGATGTAGGTTAGCTAGTTGGGTGGTCATCGTTCACACAACAAACTTTAGTGGTTGCATCTGAATACATGCAGACAAAAGTGCAACTCAAAATGGAAATTCAACTTCAAGAAGAAATAGAATTGGCACCATTTTTCCTTTATTCTATTGTGAACTTTAAAACTTTTGTATTCTAGTGCAAGTCACTATCAGAGCCACCCATAGCTTGTTTCATCCTTTTCTCAAGGATCCCAAGGTGGTCTCTCTATATATAGTTGTTTCTCTCTCACACCAAGAGGTGGTGGAAAAAATACATATTATCATAGGAGATTATAGATTTAGTCTTTGATTCTGAGGAATCCATGTTTCTTTGAATGTACTGATACTAGAGGTTTATCAATAAAATATACTAAATTTCCATGTATATTTCTTATTTTCTTCATGTATAGTTTTGATTTCTCTGTATGTTTAAATTTGCAAAGAATTTTAGGCATATTTGTCTACAAGGTAGATAGTGGGGTTGAAATTTGAGTTCCTTTCAAGGAAGGGATAAATCTTGAGTGAGGTCTCTGAGATTTTTGTGTTCATACATGAATTAGATGATATGATTTATGCATAAGAGGATAATTTGTAAGACATATTATTTGGGGTTTGGGTGTGTTTGATTTGAGAGATTTCCTATAGATGTTCATTTATTGACTCTGATGCCCTAGGATTAGGCACTGGTCTATGCTTATTTTGCAATTATTTTCACCATCAATCAAATTAAAATGATTTACTTTAAACTATATGAATTATATGATTAGATCTATATCAATTATATAGATCATAGTTGTGATATTTGAAGAATCCAATCTAGAAAGGTAATACCCACCTGAAGCTTTAAGCTCAAAGAGAAGAAGGATTGAAAATCCTTAATATGTTAGTATTGATTATTGCTAATGCATCTATTGGGACTGCTAGAGTTATAAATCAGAGTTTTCTAATTAAGTTTTGATCATCTACAATTTTGAGTACTAACAAAATTGGTGACTCTGCTAGGGAAAATATATTTCTGCAATAAGCTTAGTGATAACTTTGCTGATAGTTTTTATTGTTGTATTTGAAGACCAGTTTATCAAATTATTTCCTACAAATATGTGGGTGGTGACTCTAAGCTCTATGTTACCAATTGTTGGTAAACATTTTGAAAAAGAATTAGAAGTTATCTTTGTCTCAAGCAACATGAGTAGACCCAGGAATACTAGGTCTTACTATAGGGATCACCTGGAAAGCAAGATGGGTGAAGAATTACATACTCCTAATAGAAAGAAATGGTCCTAAAGAGGGGCAGTTAGTGGTAATTCTCCTAGACCATCTCAAGAATACATTCTAATTCCCACCCAAAATGAGATTCCATTTTTTTCCACAAATCCAGAATTCCTTAGAAGAATAGACCCTGAGTCTGTAAGGCCCCCTCAAGAGGATGAATTTATAGATATTGGTTTCTTCCCTGCACAAGAAAATTTAGAGCAAGTAGAACATATTTCTGCTACTGATACTGAATCTTATGATTCTGAGAAGCTAAGGGAGGATGTATTAGCTTTAAGAAGAAAGGATCGGGAACAATTTTTGGAAATAAAGAAAAGGAAAAAGGAGCGGGAACAAGAAATTTATGAATTTCTCATGGAAAAGCAAGAGCTCCTTAGAAAGACAAAGAATAATGAGATCCAAGAAAACTATTTGAAACATAAGGTCTCTGGTGTAAATACTGAATTGTTTGGGGAGGTTGAAGTTTTGAGACAACAAGTGAATAAAAGGAAGAAAAATCCTGAGAAGAATGAGTTTGAGGGTGAGGGCCATGTTTTGAGATAGTTGCATCCCTCAGAGATTAAAAGAAATGAGGATCTTAAGAATAAAGTGGTGGGTGCATTTGACAAAGGAAAACAAAAATTAGGGATTAGCATAAATGATCCCAAAAGGAATGATGCCAATCCTGTTACAATATCTAAAGCTAATCTAGATTTAGAAAAGGCTATAAAATCCAAGGAGGATTTGGCTATTCAGCTAGAAAAGCTAGAACTAGAGACTGTTGTAGATGAGATGAAGAAGAAAATAGCTTTCCTTCATACTACTATGAATAAAAATGCTAGTAGTTCAATCCTTGTTGTCAATGGGAAAATATCAAATAAATAGTTTGTTGGTCCTTTGCCTAACACCCAAGCCTTAGTCTCAAATCAAATGACTCAAGGACCACTCCAAAATATAAGTCATACAATCCCAGTGATTGGTAATCTTGCTGGAAATGTTGTACAATAGAATACTGGAGGAGGTGGAGCCCTGGCTTCACAAAATTTTCAAAGGAGGCTAGTCCATCTAGAAATATATAGGCCATTGTTCTTTGATGGTATACTTGGCCAACCAAATGTCATCCCAATAGAGGTAAGAGACAAGATCCCTAAGTTTACTGGAAATAATGTTATTACATGTGAAGAGCACCTCAAATCTTTTACTGATACAATAAATGATTATGAGATTGAGAATGAAGATTTTGTTATGAAACTTTTTGTTCAGTCTTTAATAGAGGATGCTAGGGATTGGTACTGAGGTTTACCTAAAAATGGTATCACTTCATGGGATGAATTCATAGGGAGTTTTAAAGAATAGTATGTTGAACATGTTAATTCTAGTTACATGCTGAATGAATTCAATAATATCAAAAAGCATGCAAATGAAATTATGTCAGAGTTCAATGCAAGAGTCCAAAAGGCCATGTAAAAACTCTTCCAAGTCTTAAGATTAGATGATGAAGTTTTCTTAACCACATACTTCAATGTTGTAGAAGAAAAGATGTCTTATCTCTTAAGGGATAAAAATCCACGTACTTTGAGAGATGCTTCCAAGTTAGCAATAAATATTTAAAGTAATAGAAAAGCATCTGGTCAAATGTATAAAAGAGATGAAGGAAGACTGTGGAAAGAGACTAGGCCTAACTCTATAAAATTTTCTAGGGAAGATGACAAGGTTGACAAGTTAGCTAATGCTGTAAAAGACTTGTCAAATAGGTTTGATAAAGGTGGGAGGAATCCCCAAGATAATAGGCCATCTTATCAGAGGCAAGAAAGATTCCCAAGGTTGCATGATCAGCCATATACGACAAATTGGAAGGATGGGAAACCCATTTTTGACAACAATGAGCCACAAAAGGGCAGGGATACTCCTCATCCTTTAAAAAGAAGCACAACTCACAATGTGGAAAGTATTCCATGGTGTGTAGCCTACAATATGCCTAATTCCCCTTTTCAGTGTGTTGTTGCTCAAGCTTTAAAGGATGAGCTAGAAGATTCATATGCAAGAGACCATGAAGGCTCTGAAAAGCCTGCAGTAAATATGTTCACTACTGAAAAGATGGAAGTTTCTACCTCTTCAGATGATGAAGAGGTAATATAAGATGTTGAATCTAGTAGGAGGATTCTCTTAGCTTATGAGCAACAAGTATTTTCCCATTCTGATCATGAGGGGTCTGATGTTGAGACTATTAAAATTGATATGAATAGACCAGAGATGGAAGATAATCATTGGACAAATCCTAGTAAAGAAGAAATTGAGAATCTAACTATAGTAGCTATTTCTCAGGCTAGATCCTCATACAATTTGAGAAATAGAACAATTGATGCAAATCAAGGAGTTCCTAGATTAGTCTTTGTTAAGAATGACTCACAAAATAAAGTTTCTCCTAAACCAGTGGTTTCTATAAGTAAAGATAATAATAGTAAGCAACAAAATGTTGTAGTTTAGAATAACAAGAAGAATGTGGAAAATACAACAGAATAGAAGAATAAGAGGGCCGATGGGAAAATAAATTTTTCAAATTTGTATACCAAAGCCCCAACCTTTGACATGAGACATGCTTTGTCTCAGATGAAAGTATCAATCCCTCTACTAGAAATGTTGAAGATAAAAGAGCACAAAACAACAGCTTTGGCTCTGATTAATGAGCAAGAAAACTTTCCTACCGTGATAGAAAAGAAATCATCAATAGCAGAACCTGAAACAACCAAAGAGGTTTCCAAACTTTGTGTTGGGAATATTGTAACTCAAGAGCCTTCCTCTATTGATCCCCTTTATGTCACCCTAATTGTAAACAATTTATTACTAAAGAACTGTATGATAGATTCTGGTGTTGCAGCAACAGTGATGCCCTACCATGTAATGAAAGAATTGACTTCAAGTTGACACTTCTAATGGAAGATATTATGCCATGGACAATAGGGAAGTTCCTGTAGTAGGGATCTTAGTTGGAATAGAGGTAAAAATTGCTTCATTTCCTAAGGCCACTTATAAAATGGATGTTGTTTTAGTTGATACTAAACCCCATTATGGTATGTTACTATCTAGATAGTGGGCAACAACAGTAGGAGGAAAGTTGCAATTGGATTTGTCTTATGCTACAATTCCTATGAATGGTACTGAGGTAAAGTTGTATAGAGAACCTCATTCATCAGTCATGATTGAGATGGTAGCCCCTGAGGATCTACATTGGAAAACTTCTCACTAGGGAAGTGAGAAGTAACTTAATCAGGTTTCTCAAAAAATATAAACATGTCTTTTCCTGGTCATATGATGATCTCAAGGCCTATAGGATAGATTTGTTTCAACATGAAATTCCTTTAAAGGAAGACACTAAACCTTTTAGGCAAAAGAAAAGGCCTATTAATCCCTTATTGGCCACCAAAATGAAAACTAAGTTAACCAAGTTAAGAGATGCAGGCATCATTGAACCCATAAGACATTCATCCTAGGTTTCAAATCTAGTACTAGTCAGGGAAAAGAGTGGTGACATAAGGTTATGTGTTGACTTTAGAAATTTGAATGTTGCTTCACTCAAGGACAATTATGGACTGCCCAATATGGAAGCCATGCTTCATAAAGTGATTGGCATTGATTTGTTGTTTATGATGGATGGATTCTTAGGATATAACCAGGTTCTTGTCAAAGAATCAGAGCAGTTCAAAATAGCATTCACTACCCCTTGGGGAACATATGTGTATGTGAGGATGCCTTTCAGTTTGAAGAATGCTGGAGAAACTTTTCAAAGGGAAATGGATGTAGCCTTTAAAGACCTTATTAATTTCCTTATGGTTTTATACCAAGATGATCTGATGACATACTCAAAAAAATCTGAAGATCACTGTAATCATCTAGAAAAGGTCCTGGCCAAGGTTCTAGAGTATGGTATTTCTTTGAATCCTAAAAAATGCCACTTTGCTGTTACTGAGGGAAACCTGTTAGGACATATAGTGTCTAAAGGAGTGAGGATTGATCTTGAAAGAGTAGAAGCTATTGAGAATGTCCTTGCTCCCAAAAATCTCAAGGGTGTCTAGTTTTTTCTTGGACAAATAAATTTTGTCAGAAGATTTATTGCAAATTTTGCAGAGTTAGTAAAACCCATTGTTAAGTTACTAAAGAAAGATGTGAAATTCACTTGGGATTGATAGGCATGTTAGGGATTTTTATTGTAGGACATAAAATGATGCTTGAACTTATGTTCCTTGAGACTGATTCCCATAAGAAAAAGACCTAATTACTGAGGATTGGATAGGATCCTCCTTCATTTTTGAGCTCCATAGACTTAGGTAGGTATTACCTTTTGATGATGACTATCTTTATAGTATTCTTATGAGTGAACACTGACCAGTTTCTAGTCTTCTTGATGCATAAACCTATAGAACACTTTGCATATGACTATAATCACTTTAATGCAAACTTTAACCAGAAAAAGTGTGACTGTAAGTGAAGCAACAATCAGTGCTTTAAGGATTCTCATCCTTCTTCCCTTTAAGGAGGGACAACCTAATATGATTCTCTCTTTATAGAATCAAGAAATATGAACTAAATGCCCTGGGCATAGTCCAATCTATCAAGTGCAATAAACATAAAAAGGTATTGATGAATGATGTGAAAATTTCAACTTCTCCTCTGAGATCAATGAAAGATACAACTATGAGAAACAAATATCAAACCAGTGCCTAATCCTAAGGGAAATAGAATCACAATGCAAATCAACAAGTAAACCCTAAATGAAATACAATAGTATGCCTTACATACCAACTACAAATCCAAATAGGTTTCCTTACAAACTATTCGATTAACCAAATATTGTTATCATCAAAGATCCATACAAATATATTTATTCTCCAAGATGAAATATAAGCATTTTTAATTCTTTCCTTGAAAGAAGCTCATAAAATAGTCAAGAAGGTTGCCTTACAACTGGTATATTTCAAATGCCTAACATGAAAAACATACAAGAGTAAAATACATAAGCAAAGAAACAACAACAATATATGACATAAGTTGTAGTGTATTTGTATTAAAATCAACTTGCCACTTACATTCACAATTCCATTACTCAGAACACCAGACACAAACCTTGGTGATCTGCTTCTAAGAAATCTGGTTCTATTTTCTATATCTTTTCAATCTCTACTCCTTTTTCTTCCAACCACTATAAAAATGAGCTTTTAACTCAGTTAGTCTTCTCACAACCACCTTGGAATTCCCTCATTAATGGGAATACAACAGGCTTCAGGTGGTTGGAAAACCTAACTCCTTTTAAAACATAAAAATACAACAAAATATACAACCAACCCTTAGGTGGTGAAAGGACAAAACTTCCTCAAATTATGGTACATCTTTGGCTGCTCAAAAAATGACACCCTCAACTGCAAATATTTATGATAGCTCCTTGATTTCAATGAGACATGGTGACCACCATTTCAAGCTAACTTACACCATTCTTGAATGATAGCTTATCAATTATGTATTCCTTGGATCAGGTGTCAGGTGTGTCAGATGTCCTTTTCAATCTTCATCCAAAATATCCAAATCAACTGCGACAGATCTAGCCTTTTTGGGCTTTGTCTTTTCATCCCATTCAGCTACCTATTCCTTTAATAGCCAATTAAAACCTTGGACAAGTTATAGTTGGGATTTTTGTCTCTCCCATCTGGCATCTGTAATTGCCTTAACATCTGACACAAACTTGGTGAGGTCCACTTCTACCTTGATAGCTTCATCTAAGGCCCTATTGAAGCTCTCTAAATAAACATCATTATTCTCACCTAAAAATGCCTCTTTCCTAAGTAGTAGAAGATCAGCATCCGATCTCCAATTATCAAGGCTCTTTATCATCCCATCTATACTCAAAATTGAGGGGATGAATCTAGTGGTACAGGAGCTAAGCATGGCTATCTTAGCCTCAATCAAATTTTCCTTACCCTTGAAAAGTGGTAGAATGGCTTTAATTCTATCAATCTCCTCACCAAATCCTACAACTATCTCTGGTATGTCACTCCCCAAAGATTGAGCAAATATCAATCTTTCAAAAAGTGGTGCTCTGACAAACCACACTGTATAAAACTCACTCAAAATTTGCACATAACTATTGACCTCCTTTTGCAAGTCTAGCAATTTTCCATAAGCATTATAAACTAGGTCAAATTTATCCTTGATTGTGTTCAATCTATGCTGCAAAACACTCAATAGGGCTTGCAATACTGCCTCATTCTTTTCATCATTGATCTTTTTCAATTCAGCTGCCACCTCCTCACCTATCATTCCTTGTGCCTCTATTGCCGCTAGTTGTTTAGGAGGTGCAGGGGCTACTAAAGGGGTATTTATAATTTGTAATTGTAGTTCCTCCACCGTCTTCTCTAATGCTATGACTTTTATAATCTGCAAGTCCCTATCCTTTACCAGGGCACTGTAGTCCTCCAAGAGGTTTCCATATCTCTTTGACAACTATTTAGTTTTATCCTCATTTAATTTTGCAAATTGGGTCAAAACCTGAGAAATTTTCAGGTCCCCTATATTGTGGATTGACCACACTATTTTATCTCCCTCCATTTGTTCTTTTACATTCAAAATTTTTGGTTTCTTGTCTTTTGGATATAGACTCCACATAGCCAAGGCCTGACTCTTTGGGCTATAGCCAAATCCTCTTATTATGTCCCCTACTTGGGTCTCAGAAGAGAGAGTGACATCTTCTTGTCTCTTTATTTGGTCTATTATGAAGTCAGTATACAAACTCCACCTAGGCACAAGCAACATATTACTTTTTCTTACTAATTCCCTGGCCTCATTTGGAGTAAGACTTTCTCCCTCAGGGTCATATTCTCTCAATTATTGCAATGCCTCATCTAGCACTTGACCCTCCTTAGTTATTTGTACACTTGAAGCCACCTATTGCTACTTATGCCATAGTAAAAAACTTTTGAATTCCTCAGAATTCACAAAACTATCATCCTTCATGAAGGCATCTTGTTCAATTATTCTTTCATCCTGGCCTAAGCCAGAGGAAACTATACATCTTCTATTTCATGCCTTTGTATCCTTTTAGCCTCTCTGACTGCTTTCCTAATTTCATGGTGATGAAAGCTAGTTCCTATGTAGAGGGCACTTACTCTATCTTTCTTCCTCTTCTTTGAAGGTTCACTAGTTAACGACTTTTTATTTTTCTTTTGAGGCTCAATAGTATCCTCCGAATTGGTCAATTCAACAAGATCTACATTTTCTTTCTCCTCTCCAGGCCCTTTAGCCATTAGTTGTTCCATAGTGGGTGGACTATATATGGGGTAGCCACCATCACTATCCTCATCACATTATAATTCTGAATGGGCCTTTTTTCCCTGATTAGCATCATTAATTTTATCCTTCATTGATTTAACTAATGTGTCAAATTGAGCCATCATCTACTCAAGTCTTTGGAGGTAAGGTAAAGTGGGAAAGAAACCCCCAAATACCAATCCTTTTCCTTTAAACTCCTTCTCAATTTTGTGTAACCAATCCAATTGCCTAATTCTTATCTCCACCTCATCATCCTCAATGATGTTTCTAATCACATCCTCTTTAGGATACTCTTCATGTAGCTTATTGAAAGGAATGGTAGGCATGTAGTATTTTCTTGCAGCAACCATGAAACCTTCTGTATTTACATACCTATGTGGTGCTGCAAACATCCTGTATTTCTCTAACCAATCATTTACTTTACTGAATGCTCCCTTTCCAATTGTAATATAATACACCCTGAAGTGCTGAGGAGTGAGAGTCCCTTTCCTGTGGGAAGCCAAGTGTTCTCTTTTTATCAACATGAGTTGCCAGACAAACTCTAGAAATGCAACTCTTGGTGGTACATAAAATGGAAGTAGATGAGGAGGCTGAGGGCATCCATAAACCCGAATCATTGCATAGTTTGTCTCATAGTAGATATCTCCCCAATTGTGACCCTTGGTCCAATTATGAATAAACTGTTGGGGTCTCACCAGCGGTAGGATGTTGGTGGATAATATTGTGCAATTTACACCCAAACTCTGGAGAACAGGGTACACAATCGAATTCTCAAAGGCACTAAAATCTCACCTAGGGCAAGAAGGGCTCCACACTCCTAACCAGAACTATACTAGGTTAGGCTATCCATTCCACATCATTTTTGGTTTGAGATCATTCAAATTTATTAGACCATAATGATGATACATAATTAGGTGCATCAACAGGGAGTAGTGCATGAATCTGGGTTGAGAACCAGAGGTGAAATTCTTTAAGAATAGAAAACCCTCATGCATCTTGTTTATGATATAACCAATAAAGTCATACCCTCTGCTCACCATATGGCTCTGTGAATCCATTACTAACATCAAAATATCAAATGTAATCCTCTCAAGACCCGTATCAATTCCCAAAACCTAGCATATCACATATGCAATGTATTTCATGTAGAACTTCAGGTCTTTGTAGGAATACAGAATCGATCTGGCCATAGGTGCAATATATTTTTTATTCTCCTTAGGCATATGATTCTTAATCTCCCTAGAGACCAGAGAAACCTCTCTAACATATCTATTTGCTAAAGCTTGTAAGTTGATTTTTGTGGCCATTGGAAACGGAATCCCAAAAGCATTCATGAAAGAATTTTGGTCTAGGGTTATCAAGGGTGAACCATCCTCTTTTCTAATGGTCTTTGAGAGAGGATCATATCTCTAAGATAGCATGAGGAGAAAGTCCACATCTAGAAAAACCTTTGGGACAATCAATTTGGCCAACCCCGAAGTCCAAGGGTTTGAAATCGGTATGACACTATCACAGTTCTTGTAGAAATATGTAAACAGGCATGTGCCTATGATTTCTAGAGTTCTAGCAGCCCTACAATAAGCTAAGTCATCAACAAAAATGTCATCACCGACCTTCTTATTTTGAGAAGAACCAGGCAAGAGAGTGAGAAATTCATCTAAAAAACTTTCCTTTACTTTCTCTTTCAACCCCCGACTGGTAGAAGCTCTACTTGTTGTCACCTAAATTATCCTAACAATAGCTCTGGAAATTCCTCTGCAAATTCTCTATTCACACTACAAGTCTGGAAAGCTTAGAAAACCTAGCGCTCTGTACTTCTTCAATAAGCTTCATAACTCTCAATTGAGCCACCTCTGACTATTTTAACCTGTAGTATTGAATGCGCCACCACATCTGACATCTCTAGCCATCAAAAGGTCACTTTTGCCATTACTTCAGCACACACAGGGTTTCAATTTACTAGCCATAGCTCAAAAATTTTAAATTTAAACATTCCGAGATCTGACGACTGAAGGAAAAGATGCATAGACATTTTATAATATTGGTGCCTTAGAAAAGTATTCAGAGATCTGGCAACTGAAAGGGATTCTCATAGTCATGGAACATTTTTGACTTTTCAAACTTTATTTTGAGATTTGGTAACCTGGCCATCTAGACATCTGGTGACTGAAGGGAAGAAAGCTTGACAAATTTCATTCTGAGATCTGGCAACTATAGTCAAAACCATAGTCGCAGCAACATATTCATTCTTAAAAAATTTCATTAATCACCCGACCTGGAGATTTGGTGACAAACCTGAAGTCTCATAATCTCATAAAACTTTGACTATTTGACTTCTTATCTGAGAATATGTGACTACCATTGATCTCACTCCTCATTTCATCTTATGGCCCACATTAAGTCATGAGAGATTTTCACAACTAACCGCTTGATTCGGTGACCCAGAGATAACCATGTCACTGAATCACTAGAGGTTCTCTACTTAACCATCAGGAACTTGAGATCACATGACCACATAGTCACCATATTGCTGAATACAATCATAACCACTAGGTCTTAACGATTTCACTAACCCTCACTTGACCTCAAGAAAATCTAGAGACTTAGCGACAAAGAATTCTCGCTAAATCTCACAATCTTTCACTTAACTAGGGTTTAGTTCTGAGAACACATGACTCAGGCATTCTCCAAGTCATGAGAACATTTCTTAACTCTGAGTGAAAACTAGAGATCAAGTGTCATCCACATGATCAAAAACCATCAGCGGCTCTCATTAAATCTAACAATCCTTTGTCACTTAATTGCTATATTTTAGAGATCTAGAGACAACCATGCCATGGAAAAACTAACCGTGCAAGAGATAGTTGCTAACATCTAGAGATAATGTGACTAAAGGAACTCTTAATCACTGAAAGAAAAGACTAACCATGAGTGCATCATGAGATCTAGAGACTAAAAGGGAAATGCTAAGTCATTAAACAATAAGGAATATTTCTAAAAGCTCATGAGATCGGGCGAAAAAGGCTTTCGGGCATTCGCTAAACAAAAGGGAATATTCCTAAACCTTAAGGAGACTTAGTGACTAAGAGGAAAATAGAAGCGCACATGCTTATTTTGAGACTTAAGTCATCCGATAAAGTAAAAGGAGATTAGAATGCTGATGACCAAAACTAGGGTTTTTCTAATTTTCAAAGGCAATTAGACCTAGCAAACCCTAAAGACTGCAATTTTTTCAAGATCATCCATATATTTAGGGCAAAAAACAAAAAATGAGATTTCCAACCAACAAGGCACAAGAAGCTTTTGAGAAGATAAAGAAAAAAATTCAAGAAGCTCCTATTTTGACATCTTTGGATTACTCCAAGCCTTTCTCTCTTTTCTCTTTTGCTTCCTTTCATACCATTGCTACATTTTTGCTACAAAAGGATGATGAGGGATTTGAACATCCTATTGCTTTTTTCAGCAAGTCTTTGCAATCAGTAGAACTAAACTATGAGCTGATGGAAAAACAACCTTATGCCCTGGTGAAGGCTGTCAAAGCATTCAGACCCTACTTGGTGTGTGCTAAAATAAATGCATATGCTCCTCATGCTGCAATAAAAGATATTTTGGCATAGAGTGAGGTTACAGGAAAAAGATGCAAATGGATCAATAGAATCCAGGAGTTTGATATAGAACTTCACATCACTAAACTTGTCAGAGGACTACATCTTGCAAAATTAATGACTGAAGAAAATGTGGATCTGATTTAGGTCAATAATGTTGATGACATTGGAAGAAATGTTACTAGTATTGAAATGCATCCTTGGTACACTAATATTGTATTTTTTCTCAAAGATGTTTTTTGTCCAAAGGGCCTCAATGATAATCAAAGAAGAAGTCTGAAATTGCAAGCCCAACTATATGTATTATTGCAAGGTGATTTTTATTGGAAGGATAATGATGGCATCCTATTGTTTTCCTTAGATAAAGGACAATTTGAGAAGATTTTAAAAGAAATGCACTCTGGAATGTGTGGAGGACACCATTCAGCTAGGGAAACTACCCATAAGATATTAAGGGTTGGATATTACTGGCCTGTGTTGTTCAAAGATACCCATACATTTGTCAGAAAATGTGAACCATGCCAGAGGTTCTCTAACAAGTTAAAATTCTCAGGAGCATCAATGTTAAATTTTGTGGTGGTAGAGGCTCCTTTTTCTATGTGGGGTATTGATTTCATTGGAGAGTTTGCTAAGAAATCTAGTGGAGGTCACAACTGGATAATTGTAGCTACTGATTATTTTACCAAGTGGATTGAAGCAATCCCAACAAAGAAAGCTACAAGTATAGTGGTCATTGATTTCTTGATGGATAATATTTTCACAAAATTTGGTGTTCCTGTCAAGATAGTGATGGATAATGCCATGAGCTTTAGATCACAAGAATTTGAGCATTTCTGCTTAGAAATGGGCATAGTAATGTCATATTCTTCTCCATACCACCCACAGGCCAATGAGCAAGAAGAATCAAGCAATAAAAGTATCTTGCAGATTTTGAAGAAGACTTTGGAAAAGAATAAGAGAACTTGGAACTCTAAGCTTAAGTTAGCTCTATGGGTAGATAGAATCACAAAGAAAAGAGCCACTAGAAAATCTCCTTTTGAAATGGTGTATGGTACCAAATCAAGGATTCCTATAAATAACTTATTGCCTATTTACAAATTCATACAAGAGGAAGATTTAGAAATGTCTAATCCTTTGGAAGATAGGGTGCTCCAGTTTGTTAAATTGGATGAAACAAGAAGAGAAGGCCAAAAAGAGAACATTAGATTGCAACAAAAGATGAAATACTTGTTTGATAAAAGGACAACTGTTAGAAAATTCTAGCCTGAAGACTTGGTCTTACAATGGAATGCAAGAAGTGATGATAAGGGCAAGGATAAGAAATTTGAATCATTATGGCTAGGTCCTTATATCATCCACTGAACTCATGGGAAAGACTCTTACTTCCTAAAAAATATGGATGGTGAAGAACAAGAATTGTCAGTGCATGGAAAATTCCTGAAATCTTTCTTCAATTGAAATAAATCTTATTCCATGCACAGTAGTTTCTTGGTGTATAGGCATGTTTATTTTTCAAGTTGTGTGCTATTTTCCAACATTAGGTTAAGTTTTTATTGGTCTGCAACCCAGAGATTCTGGCTCCTTGCTATAAACTAGCGTTTAAGCATCCTTGGAGAGAGCCACTATTGGTCATATTTTCAAAATTTTCCAAAATTGCTTTATTCCCTTGTTTCCTTGGTAGCTTTCTAGGTCTTTGTATCTTTTATCCTACAAGTTTTGTGTCCAAAATGCCAAATTTGTATCCTTAATGTTGAAAACCCTAGGTGCTAGGTCAATTTCCTTGTAAAAATCTTGAAAACCCTACTAAAGCTTGATCGGGTTTTAATTTTTTACTTTTTCAAGTGACTTAAGTGATCCTTTAAGCATGTTCGCTTTATGTTACCACTTATTCACTTGATCTTAGAATGCATTTGGCATATTTCTTTTAATTTAGCGATTCAGAAAATGCCTTGTCACACGATCTCTATAAGCCCAGAGAATATTCCCTTTTATCATGAGATTCAGCGACTGTTATTGATAAATATTTCAAAAGTGAACTATAGTCGCTAAGTCTCTAGAGGTGAAAAGCATGTAGTCAGGTAATCTCTTTATTGCATAATGAAGTTATCAAAGTTCTAGCGATTAGGAGACTCATTGATTGGTCACCAAATCTCTAAATAAAGGTTGACAGTTAAGTTTCTCTTAAGTCTCGTAATCTCTTAATTCTCTGGTAGTTAAGTATACGATCCATCAACCTAGCAAGTGTGATAGTCACGTGTTCTCTAATTCTTGGTGGTTATGCGCTAAACACTTGGCGATCCAGTCATAAGGTTGTCTCTTAATCTCACAATGAAGTAGTTAGGCTGTAAAAGATCCAGCGACTCAACGATAACCGAAGGATGAAAGAAGAATCAATGGCTAGGATAATATTTCACATTTTGATTATGGTTAAGAAAAATATTTGGGGACTTGCTGAACAAAGGGTTTCAGATAGTCTCTAAATAAACCCAAGGTACAGAGAAATATCTAGTGACTACGAGATGTCTTTAGTTGTGAGATCACCAGAAGAGTTTGGGTTAAGAAAAGGGTTTATAGTGAATAGATTTGAGTCATTGATATGTTTGAAATCGGGCGGTGGTTGGGTTATCTCCAAATCAAACCATGAGTTAAGAAATCTTTCCATGACTATGAGAAATTCTTTGTCGTATAGTCTTTGAATTAAAATCAGGTTAAGAAAATCATCTAGTGACAAAGAGATCACCTTGGTCGCCCAATCTCATGATGACTAAAGTTTAAGTGCTAACAAAGAAACAAAAAATTAATAGTTTCTTAGTGGATATGAAATAAACTATAGTCACCTAGTCTCACAAAGTCTAGTAGTTAGCATGAAAGGTTCAGAGATCTGCAGACTCACCGCCAGTTGTGAGATCTCCCAATACAGGTGGTTAAAAGATCAAAATCTAGATATTGTGAGAAGGCTTGTCGCCAAGTTGTCAAAAGAAATATTTAGAGACTTCGAGACTTAGAGATTTGGAGACTTATTTTGGTCACCCAAGTGCTAGATCTGGGTTAAGAAATGATTCTGAGATTCAGAGACTAGTCTATTCTCCAAATTGCTGGATAAACCTAGGGTTAGAGAGATCATCAAGAGATTCAGAGATCAGAGGTAGTCGCTAAGTCTCGTAAAATAAAATGAGGAGATAAGACTTATGAAAGACTATAGTCACCAAATCTTGGAATGGAAAATATAGTTTTATATAGTCACCAAGTTGCTAGAATTTATTTCATAACATATTGATTAAAGATTTCCCTTTGGTCCCTAGATCTCTAAATAATATGAAAAAGCACCAAATATTTCAGCGATTATGGTTGGCTTGCTAGTCGCTAGATCACTAGAAGTTAAATTTGATTACCTGTCACTGTCTTATCCCACGACTAGTGAATTCAAGTCCAGGACATGCCAAGTAATGGTGGAGGTGATAGGATTTGCAGAATTCAAAATCTTGAAAGGGTGAAGTGCATTCAATTCTCTAGCATAAATAACTGGCTATCAATCATTATGAGATTACCAAGTATTCTGGAGAGCTCAAGCTAAGGCACAAAGACTTTTTGAGCTTTCTACAGTCAAAGAATTTATAGTTTTAGTGTTTTTCAAAAGAGTATACAGTTGCAATCAGAATGAGTCAACCATTGACCAGCAGGGCTTCTACCAGCAAAGGCTCTAAGGAAAAGGCTAAAGAAAGCTATTCAGATGAGTTTCTCACTCTGCTACTAGGATCATCACAGAACAAAAATGTTAGTGATGAAAGTTTCATTGATAATTTGAGCTATTTAAGAGATGCTAACACACCTAAGATTTCTAGAATGTATCTGTTTAAATATTTCTATAGAAATGCTAAGAGTTGAGTTCCTGTGTCAAACCCCTAGATGTCAGGATTAGCCAAATTGATAGTCCCAAATGTTTTTCTGGATGTTGATTTAATAATTACATTAGCCAGCCATTATGACTCCCTATCCACAATTAGAAAGAATGATGGTTCAGCCCTAGTCACTTTGGATAGGAACTCTTTCATGAGGGCCTTTGGTATCAATATCCCCATGGGCATGTAAATTAATTTACAAGCCCTCATGAATAGGTATACTTAGGAATCTTACCTTGTAGCCAAGGAGGTTAAAAATCATGTCAACAGAGGCAACAGGAATTACATTGCACCAGTCCCTGGATTTAGCCTTTTATATGAAGTATATTGCATATAGTCTGTGTAGAGTACTTGGAGTAGATGGTGGGCCAGAATGGATTACTTCTAACCTTCTGATGATGGTATTGGACTCAAAAACTATGCATACCAGCAAAGGATATGATTACATTGGGTATGTTATTGAGAAAATGCATAAGGGATTAGAGGCAATAAGAAATAGGGAGGATTCCCCCAAGTTTTTGCATTTCTCTTTGTTAATGCACCTTATCTTGTTCTATAATTACAAGTTTATGAATCTAGAGTACTTGTGTCCTCAAATGATGTGGAAGGGATGGCCTAATCTAGTACAATTTTGGAGAGGTGCTTGGAGCCCTACTTGCCCAAATTGTGATTTTTGTGCCTTTCAAAACTAGATGGTGAGACCAATCATGCTGGAACTAGGACTGGATCTTTGTAGATTGCCAGTGAAGGCTCTTCAACTACTAAGACCTTTCCAGTTTGTTTACAAATGGCTAAAGGGCACAATTGGGGAGATTTTTATTATGAGAGGACCCACAATATAATAAGAGTGTATGGATGCCCTAGCCACCTCACATATTATCATTTTTTGTTCTGCCAAGGGTGGCTTTCCTGGAAATCATTTGACAATTGATATTGACTAATAAGGAGCATCTGGCCTCCCTTAGAAAGGGTACATTTACCCCTTGATATTTTTTTGTATACAATTTCAGAATTGGAAAGAATCCATTTTCCAAATTGAATGATTGGCTGGGCCAATTTAGAATGAATGTTGCATCACCCAAGTATGTCGATAGAGAGGGTTTTATTGTAATGGCCAGAAAGTACTATACCCCTACCATCCCCATCAACAAATGACATGAGGAGTATCCTGAGGAATATTTAATCAGGAACATTGTTGAGGAAGATGTAGTAGACAGGATGATATATCAATTCAGTGAATTGATGAGGTATGAGAAGCATTTGAAAACTAGGGGATTTCCCTTTGGAGGTTTCTATCCTATTGTGCCCTACTTACAAAGATTGGACATGATGGTGGACAATTACTAGACATTGGTCAATTCCATTGGGGATTAAATTGATGATAAGTATAGGGAGAAGGAGAAACATTCTGAGTCAGATTATGAGGATAGTGATGGAGGTTATCCACTTTATAGCCCTCCTACTATGGAACAATAATCTCCTGCTACCCAAAAAGGAGAAGAAAATGTGATAATGGACTTGACAAAGCTTCATAGCTCTCAAGACACAAATGAGCCTCCTCAGAAAAAAAAAAAAAAGAAGCTGCAAATAGGAGAGTCTTCAAGGGCTAAGACTAAAGAAAAGATGGGAGACAGAGTAAAAGCTCTCTTTCCAAGTGATAGAGAACATGATCATCAGCTTAGGTAGATGATCAAAAAATAAAAAAGGAAATAGAAAGTAGTAATAGAGGTAGTTGAGTTACCTCTGATCCTAGGACAAGGTGAGAGGATGTTGGAGCAGGATGCCTTCTTGAAGGATGACAATTTTATCAATTCAAATGAATTCAAGGACTTCCTTTTGTGGCAAAAGCAACAAGTGGCTTCTACAATGCAAATCAAGGAAGATGGCCAAATACCAGATGGGGCCTTACAAATCCTAAAGGATTATGATCTAGAATCAGAGACATTGACCCCAGAACAAGCTAGATAACTAGTGAAGGCTAGCAATATACTACTTGTACCTGGGTGGGATTTAGCTTCAGTTTTCATAATTGACCAAATCAGGAAACAGGATAATATAAATTTCACTTCAGAAACCCAGGTGGGGGATTTAATAAAAGGGTTTGGATATAGCCCTTAGAATAAGGCATTAGCCATGTGGAGCTTGTATCCAAAGGATCAGAAGCCTGCTTTGTTAAACATCCAAGAGAAGATGGATGGTGACAAAATGATTTGGTCAATTCATAATATTGGAGATCTTGAAATTTCACAAGTATTGACCCATTTTGCTAGATTAAATGAGGACAATACCAAGCAACTCTCAGAAAGGAACCAAATTTTGTTCAATGATTACAGTGCATTGGTCAAGGACAGGGAGATTTTGATAATAAAAGAGAAAGAATTAGAAAAGTGTGTAGAGGACTTGCAGTTGAAAATTCTCAACATGCCTATAGTTGCGCCTATAGCACCAGAGTAGCCAAAAGTACCAACAGTACAAGGTATAAGTGAAGAAGGATTTGTTGCCATAGAAGAGAAAATAAACAAAGAGAAAACTGAGGGTATAATGCAGTCCTTATTTATAAATTCTGCAACATAGAATAAATGTTTTGAAAGATAAGGCATAGGCAGTATATACTGCATATAATAAATTTTCTAGTTTACAAACTAAAGTAAATAATTTTTTTTCTATTTTGAGTACATATCACACAACTTGGTCCACAAGGGAGTCATTATTTGAGAGATTAGCAGCAATACAACGTCTAAGAAATGACATCCCAGAGATAGTACTACAAGTGGGAGCTGAGATTTCCAAGATTGGTGTTGTGTCATCTTTCTTCAAAGGCAAAGCAAACCAAGTAGAGGCAAAGATGGCAATGCTTGAGCCTAGTTTCAACAAGGTCATTGCCAAGGTCAAGATAGAGGAAGGAGAAATAAAGGATTTGGATACATGGAGGTCAGATTTTGACCTCTTACTGCCTAAGAAAGAGGCTTTTCTTAAGGATAAGAATGATGTTGATATGGATCATTTCAACACAATTTTGGATGAGGCCATCAAAGTAGAAATAGACTTCAGCAAGTTCATCAAAGATGTAAAACAAATTGCTGATGCAAGATGGGAAAGGCAAAAGAAGCAATTATAGAGCATCCAGCAATTCTCATGGCCAACAGAAGACCAAGTCACTACATGGGACAACATGACAAAGCCTAAGGTGAGTAGGCCTACCAAAAATGACTTGTATGACTTGGATGATGAATGAGTTCTAGCATTGCACCTGATCTATGAGCACAGGGAGAGAAACTGATCAAATAGAGGATGATGTAGGTTAGCCAATTGGGTGGTCATCATTCACACAAAAAACTTTAGTGGTTGCATCTAAATACATGCAGACAAAGGTGCAACTTAAAATGGAAATTCAACTCCAAGAAGAAATAGAATTGGTGCCATTTTTCCTTTATTCTATTGTAAACTTTAAAAATTTTGTATTCTAGTGCAAGTCACTATTAGAGCCACCCGTAGTTTGTTGCATCCTTTTCTCAAGGATCCCAAGGTGGTCTCTCTATATATAGTTGTTTCTCTCTCACACCAAGAGGTGGTGGAAAAAATACATATTGTCATAGGAACTTATATATTTAGTCTTTGATTCTGAGGAATCCATGTTTCTTTGAATATACTGATACTAGAGGTTTATCAATAAAATATACTAAATTTCCATGTATATTTCTTATTATCTTCATATATGGTTTTGATTTCTCTATATGTTTAAATTTACAAATCATTTTAGGCATATCTTTCTACAAGGTAGATAGTGGGGTTGAAATTTGAGTTCCTTTTAAAGAAGGGATAAATCTTGAGTGAGGTCTCTGAGATTTTTGTGTTCATACATGAATTAGATGATATGATTTATGCATAAGAGGATAATTTGCAAGGCATCTTATTTGGGGTTTGGGTGTGTTTGATTTGAGAGATTTCCTGTAGATGTTCATTTATTGACTCTAATGCCCTAGGATTAGGCACTAGTCTATGCTTATTTTGCAATTGTTTTCACTATCAATCAAATTAAAATGATTTACTTTAAATTGTATGAATTATATGATTATATCTATATCAATTATATAGATCATAGTTGTGATATTTGAAGAATCCAATCTAGAAAGGTAATACCCACCTGAAGCTTTAAGCTCAAAGAGAACAAGGATTGAAAATCCTTAATATCTTAGTATTGATTATTGTTGATGCATCTATTGGGACTGCTAGAGTTATAAATCAGAGTTTTCTAATTGAGTTTTGATCATCTGCAATTTTGAGTACTAATAAGACTGATGGAAGGTTGACTACTCTACCTCAGGAGTAGTACCGATGCTTAAAATGAATGGTGCCCTTTTCCATAGATGTGAAAGGGGGAGTAATCTATAGAGTCATGAAAAATAGAAGTAAAAAGGAGGACTAATATACTAAGGGGGAGCAATATTCAGTTATGATAGTAGTGCAGTTGAGGAAATGGAGAATGTTGAAAAATATTGTAGCAAATGGAGGATTCATCTTTGGGGGAGTTTTGGTGAGGAAATGGAGAATGTTATAAAAGAAATGTTCATTTGGGTTGGTGGTGGTTTTTCATTCCACATGTTGCCATCAATGCCAAAGGGGGAGATTGTTGGAGATTTGCCAGTAGGCCAATAGTGACTATATGTTTGTCATTGATGACAACATATGGAAAGTAGCATGCATGGAAGTCTTATGTAGTAAGATTTTAGTATATGTAGCATGGACATGATATCAACATGATATCATGGGTGCATAGGTTAACTATTCATATAGATAGTTATATAGCAGTTTGTGTCAGCAGTGTTCCTAACAAATTAACATGCAGTGTTCTATGTATAGTTGTCCATATAGTTATCATGGATCCTTGCATGCTTGAATATATGTTGAAGACATGTTAGTGATGTTTCAGTCATGGACACATAGTCTGTTATTTAGTAGAAGTGAAGTTATGTAGTTGCTATTCGCTAGTAGTTTCCTATGTTTATTTAGAAGAGCCGATAGAGATTATATTGGTTCTAGAGTTGCACCAATCATTTGGGTATGCACCCTTGGATTTAAGCTTAGAGGAGAGTTAGTGATGTTCAATTAAGAGCGCATGAAGTAATTCCACTTGAGGAGAAAGATCTAGTTGTTTTGGTAGAGCTGACAGTGTGTAGCGCAGGTCTATAATTATCTTATTGGATAGGTCCCAGAATGTGTTGTGTTCTTAGTAGAGCTGACTGAATTATTATTAGAGTTTTTTATGGATTCTCTAATATTATTTCAAGGTGGTTCTAATAGGCTGACTTGATTATATCATTTTGAGCAGTGAGCTCTCGGACAGTGTGTCTTCCCCCCTAACAGGGACAATTGTAAAAGACTCCTAACAGGGTCCGACCCTCAACCATGTCTACTGTACTAAATATATTGTAAAGAAACTCCTAAAAAGGTTAAGGATCTTCTAACAAGGATCATAATACACTAGTATAGAATATTAGTGGGTGTTAATTCCCAGCAAGGTTTTTACCTATTTGGGTTTCCTCGTCACCAAAATATTGTGTTGTGTTCAAGTGTTCTTCCATTGCATGTATTCTTTATGTTTAAGTATACTTAATTGGATAAAGAATTGAAACTTGTAGATAACTAATTCACCCCCCTCCATCTCAGTTATCTCTTGGGACTATTTCTAACAGAACCTATAACAAAAACAAGTACTGAGATGGTGACACCTAATAGGAATCTATTAAGGAATCATCCTATTGAGAAGATTATTGGAAGCATAGATAGAGGAGTTTTGACATGAAATAAGTTACAAGAATAATTGTGTTTGATTTCTCAAATTGAACCTAAATCTACTAGTGAAGCTTGTGAAGATGAACATTGGATTAAATCCATGAAAGAAGAATTGGATCAGATTGAAAAGAACAAGACATGGGAATTTCTCCCTAGACCTAAAGATAAGAATGTTATAGGAACAAAATGGGTATTCAGAAACAAGATGAATGAACAAGGAGAAGTAGTAAGGAAAAAAGAAAGATTGGTATGTAAAGGATACTCATAGCAAGAAGGAATTGACTATGAAGAAACTTTTTCACTAGTAGCAAGAATTGAAGCAGTGAGAATTTTTTTGGCTTATGCAGCTTTTAATAAATTCAAAGTGTAGCAGATGGATGTGAAGTCAACATTTCTAAATAGAGAATTAGAAGAAGAAGTGTATATAGAGCATCCTGAAGGTTTTCCTTTAACTGAAGAAGGAGACATGGTATGTAAACTAAAGAAAGATTTATATGGACTGAAGCAAGCACCTAGAACTTGGTATTTGAGATTGGATAAGTATTTGTTGAAATTAGGATTTACAAAAGGAACAACTGATAGCAACCTGTATACAAAATAAATTGAAAATGGCTTGTTGGTTGTTTTTATTTTTGTTGATGATATTATATTTGGAGGAGAAGAAGCCAGTGATAAATTTGTAGATGAAATGAAGACTGAATTTGAAATGAGTATGATGGGTGAAATGAAATACTTTTTAGGATTGCAGATAACACAGAACAATGATGGTATCTTTGTAAGTCAGACAAAATACTTGAATGATTTATTAAAGATATTTAGAATGGATAATTGTAAACTAGTTGGAACACCTATGGTAACTAGACATAAGTTATCTAGAACAGATGAGACTCCTGCAGTGGAACAGAAGAAATACAAATCTATGATTGGAGGACTACAATATTTGACTCATACAAGACCTGATATAGCACATTCAATTGGAATTGTAGCAAGATTTCAATTTGAACCCAGAGAATCACATTATGTGGTAGTAAAGAGGATACTAAGATACTTAAGAGGCACAATTGAGTATGTATTGTGGTATGAAAAATTTGATGATTTTACCCTATGTGCATATACAGATGCTGATTGGGGAGGTAGTGTTGATGATAAAAGAGCACTAGTGGTGGAGCATTTTTCCTTGGAGAAAGACTAGTTTATTGGCTGAGCAAGAAGCATAATTGTATTTCATAGAGCACAACAAAAGTAGAGTATGTGGCAGTAGCAAACAATTGTAATCAGATAATTTGGATGAAGCAAATGTTGAAGGATATTGGAATAAAATTTGTTGAGCCTGTTGTTATACATTGTGATAACACTAGCATAGTTAGTATGTCTAAGAACCCTGTGTTACATTCTAAGACAAATCATATAGAGATAAAGTATCATGTAGTGAGAGAGAAAGTTTCAAAGAAAGAAGTTAGACTTGAGTACGTCGGCACAAAGGAGCAGATTACCGACATATTTACAAAGTCTTTTCTTAATGATACATTTGAGTATCTAAGAGGTATGCTTAGGGTTATGCCCCAACCTACTTTTGAGAAGTGATGTAGATTTTTGCATCCACCTAGTGGTATATGAGCCCTATCTTTCTTCTAGACTGGATGGTGGTACTTCCTCTATGGGGGAGTATGTGTATCTAAGCTGAGTCATGAGGACTCTAGTGAATATATTTTCTAAATAGTGTCTTTTGACATTGAAGTTGTTGACATAATGATGAAACATCTATCATTGATGTCAATAGGAGAGAAGTATACATGAAAAAACATCTGTTGGAGAGAACTAAATAGGAAAATGAAGCAATATTTGATTGATGAAGAAGACTTGAAAGCATTTTTAGAGAAGCAGTGTTGCAGTGTTGGATTCATGGAACTTGGATGTTTTTTAATCTATGCACATAGGATATTAAAGATGAAGCTATTCATGGTTGAGGACTTACTCTATGATGTTCTATGAGATCATGGTTAAGAGCATAGACAATAATTCATTTATTCATGGAAGTTATGAGCAAATCAGTGGAAGCAGTATTCAGGCAGTGTTCCTGAGTAGCGGTTTGTGGAAATCGGATGATATCTCCTAATAAGGATGGAATATGATCATGTATAGTTATGAGGTATTTTAAGACATGATGTTAGTGACATGGACATGAGCACAAGATCTGAGGTCACACGAGTGAAGAATTATCATAATTGGAAGCCGACAGTTTTGTGTAATTTTGATTTCACGTGTGGAAACTTTTATTTTGTAATTTGTATGCCGACTCATTTGTAATTACTTGAGTGTGGTATAAAGGAAGGAATGTTTTCCTTATTGTAATATGAATGAGAGATATATGTGAATTGTAATGAATGTAAGAGTGTATGAAGAAATTGTGAAAGCAAAATTGTTGAAAGAGGATATGTGAAGTACTGAGATCTGGTATTGAGATCTGAAGAAGTAGTTGGTGTAGTTTGGCACAGTCAGAGAAGGAGTATTGAATTATTGAGATAAGTAATCTTTTGGTATTATTTTATTGAGTAATACAAAGATCAGTTGGATAGTGAGTTCAGTGATCTTACCCTGAAGTTGTTTGGGCAGTGGGTCCTTCTGTCTTCCATAACTCCTAATAGAGTTAGAATCTTTTAGAAGAGATTCAAAATCTCCTAACAAGGATTCATATGTACATAATGTATTTCATAAAACTTCTAATAGATTCCATCCTCTCACAAGTAACTTTCATATTAGTGCATCTTTTTTGGGTGTCCTTCCTACCAGGGTTTACTCTTTGATCAAGAGGTTCCCTAGTCAACATATCTTGTGTCACTATGTTATTGTGCATGTATAGCTTTCTATGGTTGTTGATTACATTTATTACATGGTTAAAATCTATTCAGGTTGATAAAAGTTGTATTTATTTGATAACTGATTCACCCCCCCCCTTCTTAGTTATCTTGGTGGACTTTACTTTCTAACATGGAAGTGGATATAGAGATAAGATAAGCAGAGTAGAAGTATGTGAAGAGCAGTTAGAATGTATTAGATATTTAAAAGGGGCTAAAGCATCAGTGCACAAAAGGAATTGATTAGAAAAGTAGTGTCATAGTTGTTAGGAATGGGAACAATGAGAGGCGGGGGTGAATCAGTGTTCACTATATTTTATCTTTTTACTTATTCTTTAAACTGAACTTAAATGCTTAAGTACTGAAATGAACATCCACATAAAAATGAAACATGAAATAAACACATAACACCAATATGGTTAAGGGGAAACCCACATAGGTAAAAACCCCGATGGGAATTGACACCCACTAATATTCTTTACTAGTGTTTTATGATCCTTGTTAGAAGATCCTTAACCCTGTTAGGAGTTTCTTTACAATGCATTAAGTACAATAGACCTTATCAAGGGTTGGACCCTATTAGGATTCTTTTAAAATAGTCCTTTTTAGGGGAGTGGATGCACTATCCTAGAGCTCACTACTCAAGTGGTGAAGCCTACAACCTTCTGATCTTAGATACACACTATATCTGCTGGATGAACTGTCACTATGACACTGCTTGTCTAATCAATTCCTTTGATACGCTGATGCTTTGACCTCTTGAAAATATCTAATACATCTTATAGACTCTTCAAACACTTCTTCTCTACTTATCACAACTCTATATCAACTTCTATACCAATTACAATGGGCACATCTCATATTTATATGCACATACAAAATAGACAACTAGGTCAGCCCTTAAACCTATTACATACAACTCTTCCAATTTAATTGGCTCAAGTGTGTTTACAAAAAAGAATATATACATGTCAAAAACCTAATTAAAATAGGCACATAGCCTTTACATCATTAGAATATAACCGCAAGTCAAAATGCGAACAGAGGTTTGCTTACTCTGTTCTTCTCTGACACACACTAGTTGTGTAACTTCAACTATCTATATCTTTCTCATACTTGCATATCTAATCACACACTTATAGAATAAGCATGAATATAGTATAAACAACTTATCTTATAGGGTGCATACAATAACTCATTCATACACATGTGTGCTGATGCTCTAAGCTTCAGGAACTCTGTACACTGTCCAGTCTTCAACACTTTGTTGATTTATGATCTTCCAATCAAGTGTGCTGACTCCAAATTGCTATATGAATTTGCTTCCATAATGAAAACACTATACTAAGTCATATTCATTAGTATAGCCAACTTTCCAATAGTCTCCCCCTTTGTCATTGATGGCAACAAAGGAATATGGCCAAGTTGCTAACTGTCCTTGATACAACAAAATTTTGTCTTATATCTCCTTATACATATCTATAATCCATATTCTACACATAGTCCCCCTTTGGCATTAATGACAAAGGTGTGTGAAAACTAAATCTGCAAAAACTTACTATGATAGAACATTCAGATATGCTATCTGCAAATTTTGGATCTCCTTCCAAAATGTGATTAGTGAATTTACAATCTATAGATGGGCGCATAAAGCATACTATAGCTTCTCCATCTTCTCTAGATCAGTGCTAGGACCTTGATCATATATCACCATGGTGGCATCGATCTCCTTGATATTTTGATTTAGTATGTCTAATGAGGGTGCAAGAGCATTCCTTAGCTGAGTCTACCTAGCCCTTATCTTGATCATCTCTTTTTCTACCTTCCCAATCTTGTCTAACTATCCTTGGTAGAAATTGTTGCACATGTTCACATCAATAGATGGATCTTCTACTAGTTTCCTTATGTTGTGTATCATGACTTCTACCTCTTGTATCTTTTTGTACAGATCACCAGTTAACTTGTCTTGGTTCATACATTCAGCAATGATCTTTCTTCCCTTTGCTACAAACTCCTTCAAGGATGATTGACCAGCCTTTAGTGAGCTTAGGTCAAGTGCATAATTGCTAACTAATTCACTTAATCTCTTCTTCAAGTACTTATCCTTTGTAACTAAGGATGCAGATTATTCCAGGCTAGAGAAATTTCTTTTGAATTTTGAAATGACTACACTTACATCATCAACATAGTGTACCTTGGACACTTTCTTGTCTGCAAGTAATAAACTGTTTAGTATATTCACTGAATCTACAAGGAGAGGATTCCTCATCACTTGTTTCTCCTTGGCCTTCTCCATAGCTAAGATGATGAACTTAATCAGGTCTTCTTCTCCCCATGAGTCCAAATTAGTTGTGTCAGGTGTCAAACTTGACAACAATGTTGGTGAGGGAGTGATGGGAGTGCTATCCATCACTTCTTGTTTTACCTTGATTTGTTCAGCTGATGTTTCATCTTTTTGTTCACTTCCTTTTACTTCTTCTTCTTCTTCTTTTTTGTAGCTTCTTTTTCTTTTTCTCCTTCTTTCTTTTCTTCCATATTTTCTTCTTCTTTCTCATTTGTTATATCCTAAATCAATATTTATTCTTGATGAGTAGGAGTGTTACTACATAAGATTTCAGCTTCTTGTGTGCTCACAAAAGCTTCTTCAAACTTGTCCAACTTAGTGTCAGTGGCCTCCATGGATATCTCTATATTATCAATGATAATGGTGCTATCTTATAATGACTCTATCATGGGTGCAGACTTATCTGCCTCTGTTTGTGTTTCAATTGTAGGTGTTGAGTCCTTAGGACCTATCACTGATGCATTAGTGGGCTCTGCCACCTTGACTTCCTTTAAGGGTGCTTGTTTTGTGGGCGCAGTAGCTGGATACATGTGCTAGTTCATGAATACTTTCTTGAATGCCTTCTATGTTTCCTTAGCAACAAGATCATAGTTCTTGTCTATAATGAGAAAAGTATTTGACTTCATTCTAAGATGTGGCTTTACTAAGTCTAACAAAAAATACTTTTCCTCTAGAGAACACATAGGAAGGGTATCATCTAGAATATTTTCCCTTATCCATAGATCTTCTTCAATAGTCTGTCTCTTTTGGAATTCTAGGATGTTCCACACATTATCAGGGATCATAGTCTTAAGTTCCAAGACTATCTTCTTGAACTTCAACATGTGTTTGAATATCATACCATGTATCTCAGATTTGTCTATCTCACTATATTTTTCATAAAAATTTCCTACTTGATCAATTCTTCTCTCATCAATTATTCTTGCACTTAGCCTAGGTTTGAAACTTACTTCAAGAGGTTCTTGTGAGTTCTTTCTATTCCTTGTTAGATGACCAATGCTGATCTCTTTCTTCCTCTTTGGCATTGCCTTATACTCAGGAGGAGTAGTAAGGTCAATGGTTTCTTTGGGTGTAGAAGGACTAACATTAGTTTTACCCTTTTGTTCATCAGATTTTTCAATCTTCACTTTCTTCAGCTTAGGATCATCTGATTCTACCTTTGCTGCATCTGTGCTCTCTAATTCCAAAGCAATCTTTTGTTCCCTTTCTTTGTCTAGGTCTTCTTGAGACACTCCATGAATTCTCAAGATCTCAGAGGTAACCTTGGCAACCTTCCTCTTTTTTGTTGCATTGTTCAGTTTAGCATCTATCTCTCTTGTCTTCTCCTCATAGGTTCCCCATCTTGGCTCATTGGGGTCTTTAGGTGTTGACAATAGAACTTGAGCATAGGCCTCTAGAATAGCTTCTTCCACTTCATATCCTAGTGGATGAATCAACTTTTTTATTGGTTCAACTACCTCCATGCATGTTGTGTATGTCTCAACCATAAAACAAATAGTATCCTTGTATTTCTCAACAATGTTCTCTAGTATCTTGTACCTCATCTACATTTTAACCCTGAATGTCTTCAACTCTAGTGTCATGTAGTCTCTTAGAGTTCTCTTTGTAGATGCCTTGAAAGATATCTGAGGCATGGTAGGAATAGTCTTGTCTAGGTATGAATCTGACACCTTTCCAATAATATGGAAGTACATATAGATAATTAGGGAGCCAAACCTAAATATCTTGGTTTTATCATGCTTGATTTCTTTGATGTTGTCAATTAGCTATGCATGCAAGATCTCACATAGGTTGAACTCTCCATTTTCATTTGCAATTCTTATGGCTACAAGAATTGTGGCTGTGGACACATTATTTACCCTACTGGTGTGTTGAAACCTTCTCCAAGTATCATAGACATCAATTTGATGTCATCTTTCTCAATAGGCTCTATGGTCATTACGCGCCTATCACTTCTTGACTTGCAATTCTATTCAACAATCTTCCTCACATATTTTCCCACTAGAATGATAGTGCCTATCCTTGAGAGGCCTACCATCTCATGAATTAGGTCAATGGTAATTCTGAATGACACTTCACCTATCCAAAATAGGTCATCATGAATCCTTCTCAATAAAATCTTGATCCATTCTAATTCATAGAACTCATATGTCGTAGCATACTCCACTATTGGGTGATTATTCCACTGTGCATACTCATCCATGAAGGTTTTGTCTAGTTTTAGCATAGTTTCAATGTGTGCCCTTAATTCATCCAATCCTACTAGTTCTTTCTTATAGTAGATGTATTCCCTAATGTCCTCGACTTGCATAACGCCCATAGGCATGTGGGAGAATGCCCCTTCTAGGTTATCTCATGTAGATTTAAATGGATGCCTCTTAAACACATATCTTTTCTTCTCTACAAAATCAAATACTATAGGAGTAGCCAACACTTACTTGTACATCACTTTCACAAAGGTTTTCAAGAGATTATGAATTGATGTGGTGAATTAGGGTTTCTACAACCTATCGAATGCACAAAAAATCACTTGATGAATCAAACTGCAATCCTTCTCAATCAACTACTAAGGCTCTTCTACTCTTCAATCGCTCTTAATTCAAATGCAATGAGAGATCTTCTAACTTCTGTGTACTTTAAAGTAGAGTTTCTGCCATTGATGCTTATCATGTAAACCAGGTTGTCACTTGGAAATTTATATCTTTCATTCCGCAAACAATTAGCTAGTGTGCTCTTGCATGAAGATTCCCTTAGTCTCCAAAAGCTTAAGTCCAAAGGTGCATACTTTGAGAGTGATTATACCATCCACACAGGGGTCTAGAGCTAAATTAGCTCCCCCTATGACCTTGAGGGCCATTCATCTAGATGTAGAGGGTGTGTCCATTGTGGATGCATCCAATACATACTCATCAACCTTATCCTTCTTTGCTTCTGACCAAATCATGCTTGCATTATCTGAGGCTTTCACAAACTTTACTTCTCCTTCAGGATCCAATACTAGTTCTTCAGTCTTTTTAGGGCTTTCCTAGCCTTGCATCCTTGATCTGGAAAACTTTGAGAAGTTTCCAGCCTTGTTACAAGAGTGACAAATGACTAGAGGCCTTAAATTCATGGGTCACCATTTTACATTGTCTAGCTGAGTGACCATTATAGTTACATATTTGACATGTAACATTATGAGAACTTCTTACATTTGATTGATTTTGATTTCTCTGATCATGCTGAGTCCTGTTCTTTTTACTTGTCTTGCAACTCATAGCTCTATGACCAAATTTATTGCATGAATAATAGTAACCATTGAAAGGTCTTACCTCTGTATAGTTCCTTCCTATGTTTCCATGCTTGTTACATGCATAACTAGTGTGGTCTACTAGCTTGTGCTCATTATTAGGTGGTTCACCATTATTTTTAGTTTGATCTTCAGTCTTCTTAGTATTAATAGAGTCTTTTTGTGCATTCATTCTTGCTCGCATGTTGTCAATCTGATTTTGTGCTTCATTGTATCCAATGCAGCTAGTATCTCCTTTACCTCTTCTTGCATACAACTAAGATTCTATCAAATCAGAACTGGTGTGTAATTTTTCAATGTGATTCTTTGCACCTTTCAATTCATATTCCAAGCTTTCTTTGTTGTTTCTTAGCTCTAAGATTTCCATGTTTTCTTGCCTCAACTCTTCATTCAGTTGAAGGTTCTCTTTGACCTATTTATCATAGACTTCCTGATTGTTAGTCATCTTATCATCAAATTCTTCAAGTTGTTCTTTCAAGGATGTATTTTCTTCATTCAACTTCTTGATCATTATCCCTAGATCACTAGTAGAGCATTCTTTTAAATCCTTTCTTATCCTTTTGATGACTAATTGAGCATCACTGAGTTTTTCTTTTAGTTCTTTAGTTTCTCTTTTAGATTTGTCCAAGTCTTCAAGAGAAGCTTCAAGATTTCTTTTCAGATATTTCATTTCTGCTTTGTCCATGATCTCCTCAAGTGGTTAAACTTCTTTGCTAAGGACCAGAGCTCTAATACCAATTGTTAGGAATGAGAACACTGAGAGGGGGGGTGAATCAGTGTTCACTGAATTTTATCTTTTTACTTATTCTTTAAACTAAAATTAAATGATTAAGTACTGAAATGAACATCCACATAAACATGAAACATGAAATCAACACATAACACCAATATGGTTACGGGGAAACCCAAATAAGTAAAAACCCTGGTGGGAATTGACACCCACTAATATTTTGTACTAGTGTTTTATGATCCTTACTAGAAGATCCTTAACCCTATTAGGAGTTGTTTTACAATGCATTAAGTACATTAGACCTTTTCAAGGGTCAGACCCTATTATGAGTCTTTTACAATAGTCCCTATTAGGGAAGTGGACGCACTATCCTAGAGCTCACTACTCAAGTGGTGAAGGCTACAACCTTCTGATCTTAGATACACACTATATTTTCTAGATGAACTGTCACTGGGACACTGCTTGTCTGATCAGTGCCTTTGATACACTAATGCTTTGGCCTCCTACAAAGATCTAATACATCTTATAGACTCTTCACACACTTCTGCTCTACTTATCAAAACTCTATATGAACTTCCATACCAATTACAATGGGAACATCTCATATTTATATGCACATACAAAATAAACAACTAGGTCGGCCCTTAAACCTATTACATACAATGCTTCCAATTGAATTGGATCAAGTGTGTTTATGAAAAAAAATATATACATGTCAAAAACCTAATTACAATAGGCACATAGCCTTTACATCATTAGAATATAATTGCAACTCAAAATGCTAACGGTCGGTTGCTTACTCTGTTCTTCTCTGGCACACATTGGCTGTGTAACTTCAACTATCTGTATCTTTATCATACTTGCATATTTGATCATGAACTCATAGAATAAGAATGAATATAGTCTAACCAAATTATCTTATAGGGTGCATACCATAACTCAGTCATGCACACATGCATTGATGCTCTGAGCTTCAGGAACTCTGTACGCTATCCACTCTTCAACACTTAGCTGATTTCTGATCTTCCCATCAAGTGTGCTGACTCCAAAGTTCTATATGACTTTTTTGACATAATGAAAACACTATAATAAGTCATATACATCATTATAGCCAAATTTCCAATAATAGCACTAGTTCATCCAGCAGATATAGTGTGTATCTAAGATCAAAAGGTTGTAGCCTTCACCACTTGAGAAGTGAGCTCTAGGATAGTGTTTTCCCACCCCTAACAGGGTTATTGTAAAAGGCTCCTAATAGAGTCTAACCTTTGACCAGGTCACTGTACTAAAATCATTGTAAAGAACAACTCCTAATAGGGTTGTAGATCTTCTAACAAGGATCACAAGACACTAGTGCAGTTCTTAGTGGGTGTCAATTCCCATCGGGGTTTTTACCTATTTGGGTTTCCCCATAGCCATATTGGTGTTATGTGTTGTGTTTATGTATCTTGTTTATGTTGATGTTCATTTTATTACTTAATCATTCAAGTTAAGTTTCAAGAGTAAAGTAAAAAGATTAAATATAGTGAACACTGATTCTTTCCCCCTCTCAGTGTTCCCATTCCTGACAGTTACATTTGGAGAATAGGTGAATACACTATTCTTTGAATCTTCAGATCGAAGAATAGTGTATTCATGTGACTAAACTCAATCTCCTATTCTTTGAATGTTTCTTACTAACCACTAGGGATCTGATGATCACATGACTGAGGCATTCTCCAAGTCGCTAGATGTCATCCACTAATTGCCAATAATCTAGAGATCATGCGTCTGAAAGCTTGCATAATCTCTTGATGTTTGGTCCTTAATTTATGACATCTGACGACTACATGACTAACCTTTTTCTAGGTTGCTTGATCATTTCCTTGACCACTACTTTATTTAGCAATTACGCAACTGGGCACCATGTGTCACCTTTTCCATCCAATCCTTGCCATCTGTTTACAAAAATATTTGTTCTTTGGTCCATCAGCATGCTTCTGAATGCACACTCAGAGTACGCATGTCCATAGCCTCTAGCTCCTTCTTTATATCATAATGCAAGTGCTTTTCCTTATAAACATTAGAAATCCCACTCACCCCACCAATGTGGGATTAAATTTCTGCATTTTGTTAAATGTTTGCATTAAAATTTATGTCTTATTTAGTGCACCCAGCTGGCATGCTTCCCAATAAGGGCCCATAGGCCAAGAGGTAGCTACATGCCTTCTTTCCTTCTCTTTACCTTCTTTCCAAGTGCCATTTCATTAAAACACCTTTTATAACCAATTTGGGGTGCATGTGAGATAAACCCACATGCACACCCCTTACATTTTCCTTCCTTCTCATGGCTGTACATGCTCCTCTCTTTATTTTTTCTGGCTCTTACAATGGAACGTGCTCCCTTAGTAGCATACTCAACCTTTCCATTTTTTCAAAACCTTTAGGCCAATGTTCAAACACTCACACACCTTTACTTGGTTTATTTTTTTAATCTTTTATGCCAGCACACACCTTTGTAGCTAGTAATTCACCATCTTCTTTTAACTCGATGATTCATCCACAATGGCATGCCATATAATGGTGTGCATCCCCTTGTGCTTTGCATTCTTCTAAGACTCATGCACACTACTAGTCTTCAATCCAAAAATGTGTCTGCTAGAGATATGGCACAAACCATGGCCAACTTGGCATTCCCACCAAGAGATTATTGCAACAAAAATGTTAACCTTGAGTCACGATATGGAATATGTCTCCGCTTTCCTATTTTTGAAACTTCAATGAGAATTTTGATCAAATTCCCAAGCTATGAAAATAAATGGTTAATGTTTCCTGCTTCCTTTAACCTCTCTCCAATAGCACCTATCAATTTTTGGCATTCTGATCCAACAAGGTCTACAAGATTAATTCTACTGGTTCTCAAACTACACACACCATCCGAGAGGCTCTTGCATCAAGATTTAAGCACACAAGTGAACACACTATGAGAATGAGAGCTTTCAACATTCATACTTGTTGCACCAACTCTCATGTTCACAAGTCATCGGAGAGCGATTTGTTTTACATCAGCTACATTGGAGGCATATTCCTCTATCAGATTTTCCACATAAACACCCGTCTTTACATTTTCCCTTATTTGGAGATTCTTTTGATTTGGCTCCAAGAGATCTATAATTTGTTCATTATAAATCTCTAGGAAAGAATAGAGACATTGATAGTGAAGTTGCCTATCAACATTCTTACTCTCTTCCTCTTGGATTCGAGCAAAAAGCTACTCAAATACATGAGGAGTGAGACCTTGGTCTTTTTTTGGGAATTTATCTCTACTTGAATCACATATTGGCCCCCACATGATGTATGTTTTTCCACTACCAGTCTAGCCATAAGCAAAGATTGAACTATTGAACCTTGCCATACAATTATCTACCAGTGGCAGCCCAACCATCTCAAAAGTTTCTTCCTGTATGGAATCCATACCCACTACAACATCAAAAGTGAATTGTTGATCAATAATAGAAATAGTGTTTGGAGAGAGAATTTGGATGACCTGAATCACCTCCTTCTCTTCTTCTCTCATTGGTCTGATCTTGATCATTACCTTGAATCTAGTGTTTGAAGTAGCCTTGTCAGAGACAAAAGAAGTGTTGTATTCCGTTGGGCATTAGAGACTTAATTTTCTTCATGCAGGGGGAGTGCCTGTGGCTCTTGGAGGAAGAGGAGGCCTGGGAGGCCTAGATCTGGAGGCCATTTTGGTAGGGTAAGGTGCATTTTATCATCACGTTCAGATTATGTAAGTATCTCTTTTTAATCTTATATTGGTCATCAAATCAAAAAAGTTTCAAATCATTTTAAGTCTTTTAACTTTTGAAACTTATCTGATATTAAAATAATTGATCTTCAATTTGATCTGGAAGATCTATTCCTGTGACTGGATTGAAGAAGAAAAAATCACATTCCATTTTACCATTTACTTATCAAAATGCATCCGTCAATTGAAAACACACCATGGTGTACAATTTTGCATTCACAATTCATTTCTTTACACTTTTTCCAAACTATCCAAAAACACCAACCGACCTCTGGAAGTGGCCTAAAAAACTGACCCATAAACATCATAGGAAGACACCGTAAAAAATTGAAGTCATTTCCATAATGTGAGCATACATGCTAGTGGAAAATGTATGAAAATATTTGAGCTAAAATTTATTAATGACCAAACATGGCCCTTCACAACAATGATTTTGTCCACATTATCAAACTACACAAATCCCCTTCAAAAGTGGCTTTGAAAATTTTCCAACTTAAACCTTCATGAACTGAAAACTTGGATTTTGATTCACTCCCATATAAGGTAGAAGAATCCACAATTAATTCACCCATAAGATCACATGGTTAAATACAATTAAACACCAAAGTCAGCTTGTTAGAAATATTTAGGATTAAAACAGTGAATTATGCAGAAACTAGGTTTGGGATTGGCTTAGGAAAGTGACCAGATGGATTGGTAGAGATCCAAAAATATTTAGGGAGGTACAATTTGAGGCCTAAAATGTAGAAAATCCTCAATTCTTCTTTACCTTGAAGTGGGTGCAAACTAGAAAACCTCAAAGTAGGCCACTTAGAAATCTAGACTACACACACTTGGAGAAATTTAACAAATTGCAAATGGAATGGCACTGGTAAAGTGATCAAATGAGATAATGGGTGGCTATAAATGGTCATGGACACTCTCTCACATTCCTACAACATAGTGCAAAAACCTCCATGCTGCGAACATTCATTGGTCATAAGATTCACTCTTCTAAAGTGGGTCACCTTATACAATTCTAGAAAGACACAAATGTAGATTTCTAGAAACACCTTCATAAGGCTATTCCCTAAACATGCCAGAACTGAAACTTAAGAGCCCAAACCCATTAAATATGTCAAATTAAATGTGATGAACACCTTACCCAAGTGATTCTTCACAAAATCAACTAGCCCTTTAATCCATGCACTCAAACTCGACCTCTTTCAAAGATTTTCAAGGCATTAATCTTACACTTAGAGAAATGTTGAAAATATGGAGTCAAAATCTACCCTAGATTTTTGAGCTCCAACATCTTCTATTCCTACATCCACATCTAATATGGATAAATGAAAGGCACCCATGCTTCCAAATTTCAATGTGTGTCTATCTTTTTCCATCCCCATGATTGTAGACATTCATCACCTTACCATTTATGAAAAGGGTAACAGGTCTCCTAAGACCATGTCATCTCCTTTGGAAGCTTGTCCTCAACCTTCAAGGAAATCCTATATTCCTCCCACCACTCATAGGGAGAAAATAGGAAGGGGGATTGTGATTAAAACAATAATTCCTATATCATATCCACATCGTACTCTATTATTAGGGTCATCTCCTTTTCCAGTGATGGTGACGATGACCAACCCCATGGAGGAGGATGTAAGAAATAACTTTCACATGAGAATAAGAGTCATCTATAAGAGAGGTTTATAGAAAATGAGGCTATTGTAATGGCGGAAAGAATGTCTTTTGATCTTGATTCTAGTAACTCTCTATTCTTCACCTCTAGCTCCACTCCTGCTTCAATTGTAGTTGCACTGGCTCCTCACCTTGCAATCACCTTCATTATGATTTTCCCTGTACCAAGAATAACCATTAGGCCTCATGCCAAATAAGTCAAGGTGTTCATATCCCCTTCATAGGAGATTCCTTTGACACCACTCTACCATGTATCCCACCATTCTTTGAACTAGTGAATATGTTGCACACCGAAGTGGTATCTAGTATAGTAAAGTTTGCATAGCCTATGCCTACCCCATCTTAGGATGTCCATGCCAAATTCCCTTATTTCCTAAAGGTTGTTACAATTTATCAAAGGTTTTATCCTCCATATTTCAAGAGAAAGCTAAAGGAGGACCCTATCCCAAAGTTTAGGTGTCATAAATATTCTCTGATAGATCCTCTTTCTATTTCAGTCCTTTTAGTGGAGAAAGCTCTAACTTGTCTTGAGTTTGTCTCTACCCCTTTTGTAGAGATTGATAGAGATTCATCTTCATGTGCACCTCTTCATGGGTCCCTTGAAAGTTAGTAAGCTTTAATTTTCAACTCGGTGGAGGATATGCTAACATTGATGGTGATCTTCACATGATCTCTCTCACTCTTCATAATTAAGCTATTGGATGACAATGTCAAGGTTGCTTCATCCTTGTCTCTTTCTACTGGTAGGGCATGTGGGCCTACCATTACATTCATACCATTTCAACCTCAACCTCCCTCCCCATATGATCAAGTTAGGGAGGACAATGATATGCTAATGGATAATCTATGAGGGTAGCACCTGCTTCTACATATTTAGATTAGAGTGTGTTTTCTTATGTTCACCAGTTCTTGTGTTTCAATGTTGTTCCCTCCTAAAGGAGTCTTGTACATTTTTGGTACTATAAATTATATTTTTTCTATTGTGTACCTTCTATTTTTCATCATAATCTTCTATTTGTCATGTATTTGACTTTTGACATTTGGGGACAATGCAAAGTGTTGGGGGCATTTAGGAACTCCTTTCATGTTGACCCAAATTTTCATTTTTCTTTGTCCTCATATGCTCTTCTTCAGATTTGAGCCATGGTTGGTAGTGATTAAATATCCCCTAAGAGAATATATACTTTCTCTTTTGGGTTTAGACACCAATCCATCAGATCTCACTATCTCTATGTAGATGTAGTGAAAATCATGCAACACTCATTAGAAGTGACATTCCATGGAAATATAAAGTATGTTGGCATGCCACAATGTCTCTTCTCTCCTTGGAATGACTTATGCTCCCATGTGAGAAGCATAGTCCATTCCAAGAGGGGGTTGTCTTATACATGCTCTTGATTTGGTCATTATATAATGATTATGAGTTCTCTACACCATAGGTTTTTCTCACAATATTATAAATTTTTGATCTTAGTGTCTACCTTTATGGGGGCCAATCCACTATCTTAGTATTTTCCTTTATGGGGGCCAATTGACTATCTCTTTGTCTTGATATTTCTATATCAAATGCCTATCTAGCTTAATACTACACATACTAGCATGATATAAATCTTCCCTATCACATACCTATCTAGCATTCACTATGCATGTTGGAACGATGTCTAAAATATCCCTATAACATGCATATCTATAATTTTCTACACATGTCAAATCACTATCAAAATTTCCCTATTATATGGTTATCTAGCATAACATAACTTTCCACCCATATCGATGTACCATCAATGTTATTGGGTCTACAAGTTGTCTTCATCATCTAGCATGCTCTTTTGTAGCTTGTGTGTTGTATGTAGCTCAACAAAAAACTAGGGTTTCCTAGTTGGGGGAAACCCCAAACAAAATCCTTGCAGGTAAGTCAATTTGATTCTTACTTTATCTTGCATCTCCTTCTGTAATATGATATGCTTGCTAAAATGAGGGGGAAATATAATGGCCTAAATTTTCACCCTTGTGTAAATTACCATTTAGTATTACCCTCACCTTAGCCTAAGATTCAAAAATCCATGGCATCTACTTGTACTATTTATTATGCCTTCTCACCATTCGCTTTAGAATCTCAGCTACATTTCCTATCAAGCATAAGACATGTGTGCACTATAGAGATGTCTACATGGTGCACACTTTTTTGCAAATCTATAGACATCTAGAGTGTTATTGAGATGTTACAAATTGCCACCATGTAGAATGTAACACCTAAATTTTCTACCTATTGATGTCGGGATTCAGATTTGGTCATTATAATCTCATTTTCAAACTTTATTCCCCCACTCTCTCTCACTACTTTTGGGGTCTCCCTTGGCTTCTTGGATATTTTTAGAAATATATCTCACCACTTTTGAGCTCTATTCTACTTATCCACACTGTCTACATTCTTCTCATATAGGTTTTTGGATAAGCTCTTAGCCTTAGAATCTCCCATATTTACTCACATATATGTTTCTCATCTCATGGAATTGAGGGGATTTCACTCTCTTTACTAGTCTCTATCATTTCCTTGACATCCTATCTTTTTATATATTTGGTTATCTATCACCAATATTTTGTCTACTTAGTTGTTGTGGAGGTGGAAACACCAAAGAATAGATATGACTAAGGCAAGTCTCCAAACAACCTCAACATTTTCCTTGTCCCTGTGTTTTTGGGTTTCATAGAGGCACAAGTTCAACACACCAACTCCATAAAATGTTGAATCTGGTTTTACAATTTCACTCTCCTTCATTTATCATTATAATCATAGTATAATAGTAGTCTCTATTATTTTGTTAATGTATTATTTTCCATTTAGTCTATTTACTTAGTTTTTTTTTAGTTTTTATTTTTATTTTAGTCATTGTCACCATACCTTGTCCATAGGGACATGAGTGGGGGATACAAGCATCATGTACTTGTGTTTTTGTCCACAACTTATTTTGGCATCTAGGGTAGTGAGCTTGTAGAGTTTGGTGTTTTCTTGTAAAAGTTTTGTTTTAGTTTTAGTAGTCTAAATATTTCTATCATTTGGCATACTCTGGTTATTAGCATTTATCTCCATTCAATGTTTATTTTAAATCTACTTGCATTTCAATACTTTAGATTAATTAAATCTCTCTAAAAAAACATTCATTTGATCCCACTATCTTTATGTGCTAGTTGAAGTGAGGTGGCACAAGAGAAGGTCCATCCCTTGAGGATTTAATCAGTCCCTTGGTCAGTAAAATTTTTCCTTACTTGCACATAGTCAAATCATAAGACTTTTTCCCTTTTTCCTTCAATCTAGTAGGCTATGGGAATAGTTGTGAGTGGAAACTATTAGATCTTGTGTTGTTAAAAAAATTTCTTTAGGGAGGAAAATATTTTCCTATATACTATGTTCAATAATAAAAATATTATATACAATAAGAGGAATAAACATGTATATCTCATGGTGGATGTGATCAATGGGTTGTCCAAGGAACAAGTCATTCTTGAGTTATCCTCGATAATTATTTCTAGTCTCAAGGATAGGTCATAGAATTATTGAATACAATCTTTGACTAATACTTTTTTATTATAGTTTGGATATCTAGTTAAAGAAGTTCTTTGATACATTATTTCTATATTTTATGTGTAATTCCTCTATAGAAATTAACCAAATTACACTAAGGGTTTTCTTTTTTTTTGAGCCCACAATCATGTATTTTGAATGAACTCTCAAATGCCATAAGTAAGGATGTCACTTTAACCTTTTGTCAATATGAGATCTAATGAATATTAAAAACTCTACATTCTCCTAATCTAACTAAACAGATCTCTTCCATTAGAATTTTGTATGCCTAATTTTAGAAAAAAATGTCAAGAGATATTCTAGAATAAACATTTGGTTGTCTTGATGATCCAACTTGATCAATCAAACAGTTAAGAGTGGATGATGTCTAAGGTTGGAACTTGGTTGCGATAGTAATAACATATGGATCTAGACTTATTGATGGAGGGTAACATTTCATGGATGATTTTCAATTTCTTCCTAAGTGGTATCCATGAACACTCTCTTCTCACTAAAAAACTATCATCTACTAGATATGAAATTGTGATTAAAGTTATGCTTAGTCCTAAACCTAGATCTATATTATATTTGATATGACCCCATTATGTTGAAGCTTACTAGTGAAAATAAGTTTTCATTATTGATTCCAATTTGATACATGATTCAAGAATTATGTTGGACCCAAAATAAAAAATTCAAAGAGAATATCCCAAATGAATTTTTGTGATCTTTCAAAAAATATAAAAATTGTGAAATATTATGAAATTGTAGCATGTAGGGTGGATCTATTAAAAAAATGCTAAACTTGCAATATGTAATTAATATTAATAACCAACAATTGAAACTTGGATTCTAACATTCTTCAATGATATTCCACCTCCAACAAAAATGATTCATAAATCCATACAAATTTGTGACATCTAGGAAAATCTTTTAAAAAGGGGATGAAACCCAAATATCATAATAACTCCAAAAATAATTTAAGTGACCTCGGATATAGATTACAAATATTTCAATATGTTCTTGATCAACCCTCTAGATTAAAAAATGTCACCAAGGTGAGAGGGATAGATATGATCTTAATATTTCAACTTCCTAAAAATATATTGCCTTTCTTCTTGGTGATGGATGTTGATATTTTCTTTCATATCACTTGTATGAAATAACATATTCAAGAGAATAAAAATATAGAGGAAATGTATTATAAATACTTGATACTAATAAGTCTCTTTGACGGAGAAAACACCTAAAAAAATCAATTAGATTAAAGTGAACACAATAAGATCATAATAAACTAGTGACTACATCTTATATATCATACTCATACCATTGAAGGAATTATTGGAGATATTCATAAAATCCTTTTGGGGCTTAATATATTTGAAATTAATCACACCTACAAGGAAGGAAACATGATGGCCAGTGTTATGGCCACTATGGGATTGGAAATTGAAGGTTTGAGATATTGGAGGAAAAGGGACCATCTTGCTCTTCATGTCCGAACACTCTTGGGAGATATCAAAACTACCAACATACAAAATGAAGCATACAAAGAGTGAATGGTGGTTGCATTACCTTGCCATGGAGTTGGGGGACAACATGTTATATTTTTTAAAGTCCTTGGCAGGTAAAAATTCAATTTAAAAATGAGTTGAATGGAGTGGAGATGAGAATTCAATCAGGAAGAATGGTATGTACTAGCTGGAGGGGTATGAAGGACTTTGACAATTATCGCAAGGTTAAATATTTGACATGGAAAATGATGGGTTTCAAGGGCCATGTGAAGATTTTGGAGGGTTATCTAATGATGTATGACATCATATTGACATGACTCGAAGAACAATTTTAGAGGTATATTTATTAAAGTTTGTATGGGGAAAGATATCACATGCAAGGGAAACCTTGCCCAAAAATTCATTCCATACTAACATGAATTATCCACACTAGTGGAGATTAGTGAGGATGCCTAGACATAATAGTGTAACTACTAGCACACATATCCCTTATTCCCATATTAAGGTGTGGCTTTCTACTATAGTTTTTATTAACTACGTGGAAAATAGTAAAGAAACAAATTGCATGGGGTTCTCTATAACTGTATTCACTATAATTTTTAATATGGGTGGGGACCCTATTTGAATAGAGACAAAAACACATGATAAGTTTAAAGATGATGCCATTGTATGGCATATTTTCTCATAAGGGGGAGTCTTGTAGTTCATTGAGAGCATCAACAAGTATGAAAAAGACCTTTCCATGTAGTTTGTAACTTCATGGGAAGATAAAAGGGTCACCATAGGCAATATTTCCTTTGAAGTTAGAGAAGAGGTTATAGCCAAATCCATAGGAAAATGGACCATAGGATGAAAATAGACAAAAACAAGTAGAGTGGTAGATAATAGAAGTCTCAACCAATTCTTTAGTGAGAATTAAAGCCTTGTCAAACTCCATGGTGGATTTTTCAAAGAGGAGTTTCCACCTTCATGGAACCTCATTTGCCTATTGATAGTGAAGTTCTTCCCCTAGAGTGGAGATTTAAGGTATATTATTTCTATCACATACCCATGTTAAACCCTTTCGATAACCATAGTCTAATTTCCTTTCCTTTTTTCTTGGTTAGTTCCATGGGAAGCTCTGTTAGGGATGTTGTAGATTCTGCCAAGAATCAAAGGAATGAACCTATCCCTGTTCATAATGGCTTAATCTAAATATTGTATGGGTTTCTTTTGGTCTTGTGTCCCCCCAAGCTGATTGTAGTGATATAAGACACTAGGTCAACCTCCTCTCCATCTACCAAAATTATTGACACCCCACACCCTAGCAAGAAGAAATGTATGTGATACTTGGATGCTGTGAAAATTACCTCCTTCCATAGTACATCAATAACCCCTACCCCAACCCCAACCATGGTTGTTGCTAGCTTGTGTGACCTTAAAAATGAGGAAAATACCTCCATAATTGCCAAGAAGAGAGAAAAAAATCTCTCAATTGGTTGAAAAGCCCAAGATACACATGAAGGAGGTCATTAGTGAAGAAGAAGACATTGAAAAGGAGGATAGAAAAACAAGAAGTAATATGAGATGCTCTAATAGAATGGCGAGTTGATTGAATAGTAAAGGTAAAATGAAACAACTAGTGGACTATGACTCTAAGGAGGAAGAATATGTAGAGGGGAGTGAAAGAGATATAGAGGAAGATGGGGGAATGAGGATGTTGTGGGTTAAGGAGGCGATGCTAGTGTAGAGAGCAACTGAGATAGGTCAATTAATGACAACTCAACCCACATCTTGGATACCACCAAGACTGACCATGTGGACCTCACTCAAGATGCAATGTCAGAGGAGGATGAAACAAACAAGACTAACACTGGGAGTACCTATACAAGGTGCAAAACCACTGCAAGAGAGTTGGAATTGTTGAAAAACAAGGTCTTAAACATGGAGAAGAAATTGATTTGTGTTTCCAAATTTAGCCTACATATATTACATAGTTATGCCACCTTGCTCTGCCTTATGTAGAAGAAGGTGGTGGGAAAATACATAGATAACAAGGGAAATAGTTTAGGTAATGAAGGATTGAAGCTAGTCGCTCCACCCATTAGTCTCTAGATGACCTTGCTTGCTATGGGCTCATTTTTGTTGATTTTGTTAATTATGTTTATGTTTAAAACTATTAAGGCTATTAGTTGCTCTCAGGGGTTTACTATTAAGACATTATTTGGTTTTAGTATTATACTGGGCTATGGTTCTAGTGTTAAGAATTTAGTTACTTATAGTTTCTAGCACTAGACTTGTTTATGGTTTTTGATGTTAGTGTGCTATTAATATTGTGCTTATGATGGTTTATCAATCTTCAAAGCATTTGTTTTAAAGAGACAACGCCATAATTTTCCTTCTATTAATATAAAAAGCATACTCATACCATGATATAAAAACATACTCACACTACGAACTCCAATAAATCCACCTTAACTTCTATAAAAAATAAAAAATAATCATAAAATTAATAATAATAAAATTATATTAACTATAAATCAACTACAAATATTTTAATACAATCAATTATCAATTTACCTAAAATAATTTATAGAAGGGGTGTTTTCTTTTTAACAATATTATTACACACTTCTTCATACTTATTATACATAAATCTAATACATTTGGATAATATTTTAGCCACTTCAATGTGGTTTTTCCAATCAATGGATAGACCATTCAAATTTAGAGGAAGCAATAATTGTGTTAAGCTTAAGCCAAATGTTTCTAACATGTGTCTCACTCGTGGGTCATCTCTTGGGTAATTATATTTGGCTTTCACATACCTTTCCATTTCAAACAGCATAAACTCTACAATGATATGGGAAGCCAAACGTACATTCAATTGTCTTCATTGCCTTTAATCATAATTAAAGGAGAGTGGGTTATTATGTCAAAACCACATCACAAAGGACCACGAGAAAATTATTATTATTACTCATAACGTCATTTGGAAATTTTTAATTACCATTGCTCACTAATGTACTCGTTATAACTATAAACGGAGAATAATGTTATATTATCACGGATAATTGTCTATGGAGATAAGTGAAATATATAGGCTTTATATTTTTATTATTCTATTTAATGATTACATGAGGAGGAAATATAAATTTGAATTAGAAATATTTTTTAATCAAGTTGTTATAAGTGGAGAAGATTAATTTATTAAAGTCATTTCGGATCATATTGGGTACAATCATATTTCTTGAGATTTGAATGGATATGCATTTAAGTTAAAAATTGATTTTTAGTTAAATTGTTGTGTATAAAGAATCTAATATGTCAAAATCATCCAAAAATCAAACTTAATCCAATTACAATTTTGAAAAATAAAAACCTTGGTAAGTATCACAATAAAAAATATAACATCATTTTTAAGAATTAAAACTAACCAATTAAAAAATGAGTGTATGATAAAGTGACTATTTCTTTAATAATTATAATAAGTAACGTTTGACAATTGCAACAAGAACAAATTGAACGCTACATCATCCAAGCAAGCAACAAATAGGAAGTTTGACACTATTAACTATCTTGATGAATTTGAAGATGAATAGATAATATATGTTCTTTATAAGATACATGATTAGTTTATATAGTTGGATAGACCACATAAGATAACCAAGGAAGAAATCCATGTTGTAACTAGTCTATCTGCAATCGATATTCACCAAAATAGCTAAAGGGTTTAAAGGATAGTCTTTTACATCTTTATTCCTAATGTCATTTATTTATATCCAATCTTGAGAGTGGAGGAAATAGATTTCAAGTTAAATAAGAAAGCTTTATGCTTTTCTTCTTAGAGCCCTCTTTGCCTCTATATTTCTCACTAATTTGGTTCTAAAACATATGATCAAATCATTATCAAACAAATTTAAAAGTTGATAAATGTGAATGGATGTCATATATTATATTGTTTAATATTAGATAATAAATTAATTTATTATTTAAACAATTGCTTAGTATTTAGTTTTAGCTTAAGTAATTGAAGAAGGATCAAGAAGGTTTGATCAACAAATTCAACGAGTATGATACATGAAGTCAACTTGTCTAATTTGGGATCCATGTTTTAATATAGAGGTGTATTCAATCGAGCTACCTACTAGTACATGTGTAACACTATTAATTTCATGCATCTGATCCTTGTTAGGAAGAATCTTGATATGGCTACTCCCACTTTGAGGAGTTCAAGTAGTAGACCTTTCAAATGATTGAAGTTGTTTCTCTTCTTTATTATACTCACTTTAAGATGTGATGATGACTTTTTCTTTACTCCGCTACTATGAGATTGAACATTCTAGTTTCTTGGCCTAAATATACTTTGATATGCTACTCCCATATGTAGCAGTTTTCTATGTTGATATCAAATTATAATATTTTATTACTCCAACCTTATACTATTTTTATTTGCTATTTTATTTTGGTAGACATAGGGGTATAAGATTCATGATTACTTGGGGAAGAAGAATAATGTGTAGTGTTCTTACATAAAGATTTATATATAGTTTGAAATTCTTGCATTTAATAAACTCTTAGGTGAGAAGGTAGATGCAATAATCCTTAATTGTTTGTGTAAAAGGTTTTTTTTCTATTTTTTTGTTTTAGATTAATTAGATGGGGGAATCCATAGAGGGACCCATGTATAATGCTTTATAAAAATAATAAATAAAGAATAATAAAGATGTGAGTGAAGATCAAATGGTAAAAAAAATGCAAAATAGACACAAGAGTAAAATAACACTATATTTTCTAATCATGAGAACAACCATTAAGCACCAATAACATCACCTAAGATCACGATTTCTACCTAAAGTACTGGAAATGTGAGTCTACGATTAGGAATGCAAACTAAGAACTTAATCAATCAAATTTCCCACTTTTCATTGGAGAAAGATAATCAATAAGATACAACTTTAGTCCTAAAGGAGATTAGGATGTTTTATGTGATTATTCTCTTCTTTTTGTTTATTTTTTGATGTGATTAGATATGAAGATGCAAGAACTAGTTAACATGCAATGAAATTGACTAGATTCAAAAAAAGAGGTAAAACAAGAGTTGAGGGCCTGACTTGATTGGTGAGATCTTATTGTTATGAAGCACAAGGTCATGAGGTCCAGTCTCCCCTAGCCCATGTGGTACCGAAGGACATGTCGTGCCAACATTAGCAACTATGTTAAAAAGTTTACTTGACACACTACAATTTATATGGGGTGGTATGCTTGATTCCTCCAGTCTAAAAAAAGAGAGATACAAAACAAAAATCTATCATAGAAGTACATATCTAAAAAAAGGATGCATAAAGGAACTTGGCACTAGAATCTAGCTAGAGATGAAAGTCTCATCCAGTGTGCTAAGTTCCCTAGAGCTAGAGGTGCTTCCATTAGCTAAAAATTTAAATTCTATATTAGGATGTTATGTACTTTGTCACCTTTGGCTCACTGCTTCTGGTAGCTAGCACATGAAGTTCACACTACTCTGTACCACTCTTCACACCTAATGTATGCAATTAGGGAGACATCCTCTTTCATACATCCTCATCACACATACACATGCTTGCACAACATTTTTACAAATATACCCATATGCTACACTCATACCTGAATGATTCATGTTTTATTCATACAAAATTCACATTCAGGAAATATCCCACTATTGGCCAGGCAAGGAACAAACAAAAATTGAATTAGGTAGACCACAACACACCTTAACTAATATCTTATTTCATTCACCAAGACAAGTAATTAAAGTATACATGCTTGAGGTTGACCAAACTGAGAGTAGAAATACCATCAATATTTGAAAGCACATCTTCGAAGCCCAAAATCTTGTGCCAACTAAAATGAATGAAGATAAGGACATTAATAACTCATTTCCAAAAACATGCCATTAGAAACCATTACGTGAATAAATGTGAAGCACACATTTCATAGATAGAACACTCTTAGTTACAGTCATACTTATGTAAATACTAATTTCACTGCACTACGCTCCAAACAATAAGATCTTGAATCCAACCACTCCAAGGGTTAACAATTGTGGAGAAGAAGGACATAGATCATTTGAATGTACACATGTAAGTAAGAAGATTGGTATTAGTAGTAGAAATGCTTTGTTGCAAGAAGAGTCACCGAATGAACCTGAGAAGGAAAATAACTTGATGGTAAGGAGAGCATTTTGGAGTGAAAGTAATAAGGAAGTTCAGGTAAGGAAAAGTTTGTTCAAGACTAGATGTAGAGTTTTTGATGAAGTGTGGTAGGTAATCATTGATAGTGGAAGCTCAGAGAACTTGACATCTGAGGAAATGGTTACAAATTTGCAGTTGAAAAGGATGGAACACCCAAAGCCCTATCACATTTTATGGATCAAGGATGAGCATACACTCTTGGTAAGTGAACAATGTTATGTGATTTTAAAAATTAGAAAGTACTACGATAAGGTGTTATGTGATATCATGCCTATGGATTGTTGTCATATTTTGTTGGGTAGACCTTGGAAATATGATAGACATGCTATATATAATGGGTGATTGCATAAATATATTATTTGGGCTGATGGGAGAAAACATATCTCATTACTTTTGATTGAAGAACCTGTTAGTAATGTTTTCACATCTATGAAAGCTTTCTTGATGGAAGGAAGAAAGTTTGTTAAGGATTTGAAGAAGAATGATGTATGTTTTGTTTTGATTCCTAACGAACCGAGTAAGAAAATAGAGGATAAAATACCTAAAGAGATTGATAAGTTACTCACCGAGTATAGTAAGATCATTTTTTATACTGTACCTAATGGTTTTCCACTGAAGAGAAGCATTGATCATTGCATGGATCCAATCCCTGGAGCTAGTTTACCAAATAAGGCACCACATCGGTTGACACCTATCGAGAATCAGGAATTGAACCGACAGATTCAAGAATTATTGCAGAAAGGTTTGATCTAAGAAAGTTTGAGTCCTTGTGCAGTACCTGCTATATTGGCACCTAAGAAGAATGGAGAATGGAAAATTTGTATTGATTCTAGAGAAATCAACAAGATAATAGTAAATATAGGTTTCCTATACTGAGAATGGATGACATAATGGATAGTTTCATTGGAGCAAAGTATTTTACAAAAATTGATTTGAAAAGTGGGTATCATCAGATCATAATCAAAGAAGGTAATGAGTGGAAGACCACTTTTAAGATTAAAAAAGGTTTGTATGAGTGGTTGGTTATTCTTTTTGGTTTAAATAATCCATCGAGTACTTTTATGAGATTGATGAATGAAGTTTTGAAGAAATTCTTAGGTAAATTGGTGATTGTATACCTAGATGATATTATGATATTCGGTAAGACCAGAGAAGAACCTTTGTTGCATGTTAAACAAGTATTGAAGAGGTTGAAAGAAGAAAAGTTGTTGACAAATCTGAAAAAGTGTTCTTTCATGAAAGAGGAGATTGTGTATTTGGGATTTGTGATTTCAGCTGATGGTTTAAAAATGGATCCTGAAAAGGTTGAAGCTATTTTGAATTGGCCTACACCTGAGAATTTGTTGGCAATTTGGCTGATTTGATTACATAGATGTTGTCATTATGGAAACATATAATCCACATGAAGATCGCACAGGTCAGAGAGCGAGTATGACAGAGCGCATTGCAAATTTGTCTAAGTGTGAGAATATTTTTACCAGTGAACCTGGACACAGTTTTTGTTTGCAATGTTGATTGGAGTAAGTTCAGTGCTTGTGCACTTGAACATAGACTCTATTATGACTATTGAACATCCATCTTAGAGTGCAAGTCAGTACAACATGTACGGAAGAAGTTATGACAATTTTACTGAAGATAGTGTCAAGCCGACAGGACAGAATATGAAGACAGAACTAGTAAAGAGTTAAGGGATTATTTTGTTTATCAAAATAATGACTTAACAATATGAAGGGATGACATACTAGATTTTAACCCTTGGATAAAGTTATTGATATAAATGTAATTGTAATTGTAAGTAGAACACAATAGTGTGGACAAGTGATATGATGTGAAGTATATGATGCATATGTAATAGCAATAGTGAAAGAGCAGCAAAGAGATATTGATGCAAGCAGCATAAGGTTATGTACCTTAACCTATATTTGTAATCATTGTATATTGTAATTACTTGTTTGGGCAGTGGACTCATCTAGTAATCACATTTTGTACTAGCAACTCCTAATAGGGTTGAGGCTTCTAACAAGGCCTATAGTCCCTTAATCAGGACTGATACACTATATGCTTGTAATAGACTCCTCATAGGGTCAACATGCTTAATAAGATACTTTTGATTAGTGGATCTTTGTGGGTACCATCCCCACTGGGGTTTTCCCTTGGCCAGGGTTTCCTCAAGAACAAATAATGTGTTATGACTTCTTTGGTTTTATTGCTATGCATGTTGTTTAGCTTCTTATGTTATACATGTATAAAGATAATCTGTTGTATCCATAATTGGGAAAAAGATAAAGTTTGTAGAATACTGATTCACCTCCCCCTCTCAATATTCCCTATTTCTAACAATGGGTATTAGAGCTTAGTTACTTGGAAAAGAATCATTCAAGGAAAGCCTAGCAGCTTGAGTAAGATCTCTATGGATATGGATCAACTACAGAAGAATCTTGAAGAAGCTCTTGAATAGATTGACTTGCTTACTATTGAAAAAGATACTTTGAAAAGAAAGTATGATGATGCAAAGAACCTCATTGAGAAACTGAAAAAAAATTGGAAGATCTGAGATTTGAAAAGGAATCCGAAGTTTGTATTTAAGATTGTGATGACAATTTGGAAAAAGAAAATGAGATCCTTAAGCATGAACTAAAGATATAAAATATGAAGCTTAGTTTGAAAGATGGAAATGGCAAGAATGAAGTAAATCTAAAATTTGAGAATGAAATTCTAAAGACTAAAAATGAAGGACTAAAATCTAAACTTGGTATAGTAACATCTGAACTTGAGAAAGTCAATTTGTAGTATGATGAACTTGAGAAATACAATAAGATTTTGAAAGGTGAACTGACTCAATCCAAACAACAACTTGAAAGGCTATATTCAACTAGTGAGAAGATTGATGAACAACTATCTTATCAAAAACCATTCTATGATAAGACTGGTCTTGGATTCAACACTTTTAAAGCAAATGATGAAAGCAAGGAACCAGATCTGAAATTATCTGAAAGCATAGATGAGAAGAAGTCTGATGAGATCAACAAATCTAAAGATACACCCAAAGAAGACGAATCACCGAAGCAAGAGGAATCACCCAAAGGTAGATGTTTTACTTGTAATACTATTGGTCATATGAAGAGAGATTGCATAGGTGAGTAATTTAAACCTCTTAATGGTTATTGTTATAATTGTCATGGTTTTGGACATAGAGCTATTGAATGTAGGAAACCTAAATTTATTGAGAATAATGATGGTAGTAGAATGTTTAGGAATACTAACAATGCCGATAAGAAACCTACTGAAGATATGAACAGAAGAAATGGAGTAATATGTTACAGATGCAACAAGGTTGGACACATTGCTAGAAACTATAGATCACAAATCAATCAGCCTAGACCAAGATATGGAAATAATGGAATCGTTTGTCAGATATGCAACAAGATTGGACATACAACAAGGTTTTGCAGAATGAAAAATAGAGTTTTTCATCCTAATCCTAACCCTAGAAATCATGCAAGAAGAAATGAAGATGAAAGTAACAGTCAGAAAGGATGTTGTAGTAATTCAGATGAAGTGAAGTTTATCAAAAGCATAGATCAAGAAGACATATTCAACATTGAAGGTAATCAGGAAGGTGAAGTATCAGAAGGTAAGAATAAATCTTTACCTGACCCATCTCAAAGTACTTAAATTTATGAAAATTGCAATAGAATATGAGCTTAGATTAGTGTAGAAGTAGATATATGATGAACTGAGTCTTGCACAATTAATGCAAGATAGTTTATGATGTTCTAATGCTATGGTTAAGAGCGCAAAGAAAAATATTATGTTTTGAGAGATTGCAAGAAGTTTTAAGTTTTGCAGGTTAGCAGAAATAACTTTTTGGAAAGAAGCGGCAAAATAATTGAATGCGATGTCAGATCTAAGTGAGATTGAATTAATAAAAGATTATGATCAGTATTATTTGATCATCAAAGTGAATTTAAGTGTTAAGGAGATCAAAGAGAAGTGATTGGAAGCATTTTGCAAGGATTTGGAGAAAAATTTTGTGTCGAATCTACGCAAGCCCTGAAATCTCAAAATTAAGGTATGAAGAAATCAATTCTAAGATAGAGCAAGCTATTATCAAGGTTATGTCAAAAAATGTTGGAGATCCATCAGTTGCAACAGAGCAAGCAGGTTTGACAGAACAAGAGGACATTCCCTCTCCTCCAACCATTAACATTGAAGATGAAACCATGAATGTAGAAGGAACCAAGATCACCTTGGATACTGATCATAATGTATTCAAGAGTTTGGAGAACATTGTTGACAATTCGGCCTTTGAAGAAAAGGAAGCTACAAAAGAAGAAGAAACAATAGAGACAATAGTTGTGTAACACCTAGTAACAGAGGAACATGTATCCATTCCCACCAAAGAAGATATCAGTCTTACTCCTGAGACTGGAAAGAAAAATAAAATTGGATCTATGATTGATCATTTTGGAAAGGAAGTAGATGATGATGATCAGTTGGAATTGATCACATCCTTGATAAAATCATTGGAAAGAACAAGAAAGTGAAAAGTCTTGAAGGATGTCTGAAGGAACTAACTGAGAAGTTACAAAGCATTGTAACTACACAAATTGTAGAAGATGATCCTTTGGAGAAAGTAAAGAAGGTAATGAGCACTTTTGACAATGAATTCACAAACTTATTTGATATTGCAAAAGTGAAAGCACAAGAAGCCTATGAGGCTAGAATGCTTTTGAACATCAGCTAGAGTATCAGGAATGGTATCAACACTCTTGATATTTGTATCAAAGACTTGAGGAAGCATTTGGAGATAGGAAAATATTTGTACATATAGTGTACAAAATTAGAGACCTTGACAGCTGAAGAAGATCAGAAGATGAAATTGAAGGAACCAGAGATTTAGAATGAAACAAACCTTCTTTCTAGCCCCATTATGAAGGTATGTGATGTTGAGAAGAAATTTCAAAAGCTATATGATGAAATCAGAGTTTTGCAAGATGAGAGAGACAAAAAATTGAAAAAATTCACTCTTTTGAGAGAGCATACTTCTATGAAGTTAAGCATTATTGAAGAGTAGTTGGAAGAATGTCTTTTAGCTAAGACATCTTTTCAGAAGTTTAACTTTGAAAACCTCCAAGCATGTGAAATAGCATCTTATAGACTGAGCACACTACTTAATGTGGCAGATTCCATTAAGAAATCATGGGAGAAGGAGATAGAAGCTATGAATATTGAATTTCCAGATTGTGTTGCAAGCCTACTAGCTTTGAAATAATTGAATTGAGGTATAATCTTTTTGTGATACAATTTTGTAACCCTCCCTACCTTTATTTTGTCATTGTTGTCAAAGGGGAAGAGATATATATCAAAAAATTAATAGTATATGATAAGGATTGATACTCCTAGGGGGAGTATTGTATTAGAGATAATACTTATTTTGAAGAGTTATAAGGATAGTATATATATGTTATACTATGGCCACAATTTTGAGATTTTGAAGTTGTACACCTAGCCAATTTTCTCATATGTTGCCACCAATGACAAAGGGGGAGATTGTTGGCAATTTAGCTGAGTTGATTACATAGATGTTGTCATTATGGAAACATATGATCCACATGAAGATCACATAGGTCAGAGAGAAAGTATGATAGAGCACATTGCAAATTTGTCTAAGTGTGAGACAATATTTTTACCAGTGAACTTGGACACAATTTTTGTTTGCGATGTTGATTGAGTAATTTCAGTGCTTGCACACTTGAACATAGACTCTATGATGACTATTGAATGCCCATCTCAGAGTGCAAGTTATTATGACATGTACGGAAGAAGTTATGACAGTTTTACTAAAGACAGTGTCAAGCCGACAAGACAGAATATGAAGACAAAACTAGTAAAGAGTTAAGGGATTATTTTGTTTATCAAAATAATGACTTAACAATATAAAGAGATGACATCCTAGATGTTAACCCTTGGATAAATTTATTGATATAAATGTAAATGTAATTGTAAGTAGAACACAATAGTGTGGACAAGTGATATGATGCGAAGTATATGATGCATATGTAATAGCGATAGTAAAAGAGTAGCAAAGAGATATTGATGCAAGAAGCATAAGGTTATGTACCTTAACCTATATTTTTAATCAGTGTGTATTTTACATTACTTGTTTGGGTAGTGGGCTCATCTAGTAATCACATTTTGTACTAGCAACTCCTAACAGGGTTGAGGCTTCTAACAAGGCCTATAGTCCCTTAATCAGGACTGATACACTATATGCTTGTAATAGACTCCTAATAGGGTCAACATCCTTAACAAGATACTTTTTATTAGTGGATCTTTGTGGGTACCATCCCCACAGGGGTTTTCCCTTGGCCAGGGTTTCCTCGAGAACAAATAATGTGTTATGAGTTCTTTGGTTTTATTGCTATGCATGTTGTTTAGCTTCTTATGTTATACATGTATAAAGATAATCTATTATATCCATAATTGGGAAAAAGATAAAGTTTTTAGAATACTGATTCACCCCCCACTCTTAGTATTCCCTATTTCTAATAGAATTCTAGTGAGGTAAGATCATTTCATGGTTTGGAAATTTTTTACTGAAAGTTCATTAGGAATTTTAGTTCAATTTGTAATGATATGATTGAGACTATGAGAGGAGATAAAATAGAATTTAAGTAGATGCATGGACCTGATAAAATTTGTGAGACTTTGAAGCAGAAGGTTGTTGAATTGCCTATGTTAGCATTGCTTGATTTCAAAAAGGTATTTCAAGTAGAATGTGATGCAAGTGGAAGTGAAATAGGAGCTATGTTGAGTCAAGAAAGTAAACATGTTTCTTTCTTTAGTGAAAAATTGAATGATGCAAAAAGGAAATATTCTATGTATGATCAAGAATTCCATGCTATTGTTCAAGCCTTGAAGAAATGGAGATATTATTTGATACCAAGTGTATTTGTGTTGTATACCAATCATAAATATTTATAGTATCTAGGTAGTCAGAGTAAGTTGAATCAGAGACATATGAAATGGTTGAATATTTGCAGAGTTATATATTTGTGATAAAACATAAGAGTGGAGTCACTAATTGAGTTGTTGATGCATTGAGTAGAAGAAGATCTCTGATGACCGAGATGAAAATTGAAGTTCTTGGTTTTGTTGACATGAGAGATTCATATGAATTTGATCCTTATTTTTTTGAGCCATGGAGAAAGTACAGAGCACCTATTCAAGATCAACCGAGTACTAAATGGGAAGACTAATTTATTCTAGGAGGTATGTTGTTTAAAGGTATTCAATTGTGTATACTGTGAGGATCAATGAAAACTAATTTGATAAAGGAGAAATATAGTAGTGGTTTGGTTGGACACTTTTGTGTTGAAAAGACATGGAATTTTCTTAAGGTTAAATACTTTTGGCCACAGTTGTATAAGGATGTTCAGAAATTTGTGCAAAGTTGTGGAATTTGTCAAGTTACAAAAGGAGTAAATTTTTTTGACTATATGAAGATATTGCATGAAGATGTGAGACATAAGTTTGAGAAAAGTAATCAGAAATACAAAGACAGAGATGATAGATCTAGTAGACATAAGATTTTTGTAGTCGGTGATGAAGTAATGGTTCATTTGAAGAAAGGTAGATTTCCCATTGGAACATATGGGAAGCTAAAAATGAAGAAGTTTGATCCTTGCAAGATTTTGAGAAAATTTGACAATGGAAATGCTTATGAGATTGAGTTACCTAATGAAATGGATATATCACCTATATTCAAGATTTTTTATTTGTATGAGTACCATGAGTTGGATTAATAAATGACAATACTGAATGATTATCCTAAGAAATAGATAGAAAAAGTTGAGCAGATTTTGGAAGAAAGAGTTGGTAGAAGTACAAGGGGAAAACTATATATGGAATATCTAGTAAAGTGGAAGAGTAGACCGATTGAAGAAAAATCATGGATTTCACAATTTGAGTTTGATTCAGCTTGGATTGTACCTTCTTTATTATTCAAAGAATCATTTCAAATAACCCCATGTGTCTGATGCAGGAGCATCTCGAGTCCTTGGCAATCTTGTGTCACCAAAAACAAGTTTTTTTTTCCTGTGTTTCTTTGTTCCTACTTTGACTAAGTTGGCTCGGTAGTTGCTCAGTTTCCTTTGTTAACCGAGTTGGTCAGTTTACTCTCTAACACTTGGTTAATTCTCTGGCACTTGGTTATATTTGTTGGCACTTGGTTATCCTTTCTTATCAAGTTGTTTGTTTTAGTTTCCTGTTGAGGCCGACTTGTGCAATTAATTATGGTCATGGATTTAATGTTGGTATCTATCATTGGAAAGCATGTGGACCTAGATTTGGTCATTCCTTCTATTGATGGTGGATCTAAAGGCCGACTTGTTTGGTAGCCTCTTGTATATAATGTAATCTTTGGTTATAGTTTAGGGGGAAGTTTTTGGATAGAAGATTGAATATATTTTCAAATCCTTGCATGTTGGAGGACTTTTATACTTGAATTGTAATATCTGGCCCTAACTAAGAAGGCCTTATAACCTGGCATGTATGAATCAATTTGAATGAATATAAGAAGTTGATCTGTATTCTCTCTCTCACTTGTGTATTTGTTTCTTCCACATGTGATCTCTATAAGGTGGATCTGGTTAGGGTGTGCCTTTGGCCCCTCTCCTCCTCCCTTGCATCACCATCCCATCCATGCCTTTACATAATTCCTCCATCCTAACAAGGTTGTACCAACATCCAAATGAATCAGAAGGTCAGCAACAAATCAGAGAGTCAGTAGCAAATTAGAAAAGCCATAAAAATTAGAAAAAATAAAGAAAAATATCAAAAAAAGAGAAAAGAAAAGAAAAAAGAGAAAAAAATTCATCCAATGGTGAAAACTTGGCAATTTAAGCACCTTGGACAAGTACCCTGATGAAAACCTGGCAAATAGGCATCATGTGTAATCCCCCCCCCCCCATTTCCTTTCTACAATTGGGGGCAATTCCCTTCTATCACATCTTATCCAACATCTCCTCCATCTCATTTGTCCCTCACCTTCTTCATCCTCCTTCAGATCTTGATAATGAAATAGAGACCACTAGGTATACATGCTTTTGGGCACCTTTTAGCATCCATCTTCCTATCCCCTCCTCAGCATTCCTCTATCCATATCCTAAGAAAATCCTCTACCCAAATCCTTAGCATTCCTCTATCCATATCCTAAGAAAATCCTCTTCCCAAATCCTTAGCATTCCTGCATCCAAATCTCCTAGTGTATCTTCTACCCAAATCCATGACAATCCTTTATCCAAATAAATCCCCAAGCATTTCCTCTATCCATATCTCCAAGTATTCCTTCATCTGAATCCTAAGTAGTTCCTCCATCCACATCCCTTGGTAGTTCCTCCATCCAAATCCTAAGAATTTCCTCTATCCAAATCCCTAAGTATTTTCTCCATCTTTCCATCACCTGGTACTTCCCTTGTCATTGGTATCTAGCTACAGGCTACCCCCGTGAAAATCTAATGTCATTCATCTATATGTTAATTCTCCCAACAATCTTACAATATCTACAAATCCTATCCATATCCTCTAGCTATCGAACATCCAAGATCAAGCCAACCGACCCAATCAAATTATTAGTCTTGTTACAAGCCTTGATCTCAATCCAATCATCATCATTGGGATGTCTCCTATCCATCATCAATCCTTCTTGGCTTTCCATCCCAATTGGGGCATCATCTTTTATATCTTTGTAGCTTCATCTTCATCCCTAGATCCTTTGTATACCCTATCCTAAGTCTTGTATCCTAGTGCCAGTCATGTCTCCACCTAATATCATTTGTACATATGTGTCTTTAGGTCTCATCCTTTGCATCAGTCAACCCTTGAGTCATTGTGACCTATCTAGCTAAGTGCTTCAGCAATCCTCCCTTGGTGCCTTTGAGGTTCAAGTGTCTTGCCTATCTCTTGTCATATAAATCCCTATCCAGTTATCCACCATCAACTTCATGTCATATCTTTTGAGTTTCTCAATCCTTATCCTAAATTAGAATAATCCCAGCACTAACCTTTGACTAAGAATTGTCTAGGGAATCTTGTACTTGTCTTTGTAGGCCTCATCATCTTGAGCAAGATATTGGCATATATTGACAAGAATCTCATCTTTTGAAGATCAAAAGTCTATCTTAGGCTGAAAAATCCAATTCTATCCTATCTGATCCTACATTAGGAAGTAGCAACTCATCCTTAACAATTCATAATCCTCCACCATCCTCCACAAATCAATCCTCATCTTATCTATCATCCTCCATCATTCTACCTATGGGAAGAGGTACATGAGATACTTGTTATTTCATTCTCTCCTTTGGATCTTTTCTTATATTTAATCTCTCCTATACATCTCCCCTTTCGATGTACATATTGTCATCATCTTGTTGTACATATCCTCATCAATCCTGTTTGTAGTATTCTCTATTATCAAAGTTGTCTTTCAAAATTTTGATTCTTTGAAGGTTTTCCCTATTTTTTTGTTGAAAATCTGCTGCAAATTTCCATTCACAGAGCTTGAGAATTGATTAGAATTGAAAAAACCCTAAGTGCTAGGTCAAAGTATGCTTAAAAATCCCAAAACCCTAGGAATTCCTAGTCGAGTTCTATTTTGCTATTACTTTTTGAAAATTCACTTAAGAAATATTTTTCCATGTGCTTTTATTTATTCCCACTAGTCTCTTAGTCTCCTGTGAAATCTAGCATATTCCTTTTTATCAAGCGACATCCCAAAACCTTTCAGTCGCATGGTCTCTTTAAGTTATAGGAATATTATCTTTATACAAGTGACTCAGGAGATGCCTTTAGTAGGGAAGTCTCCTAATGGTTTGAACTACTTTATGAGACCTAGTGACTACATTAAAAAATGTGTCAAGTATAACTATAGTTTCCTAGTCTCTAAATCTCATATGCTCTCGATCAGGAGATCTCCAAATAAATAGATGAAATAATAAATCTTTCAGCAACTATAAAATGACTATAATCATCAGGTCTCTAGATGTGATTGATTAGTGATTCTTTCTATAGTCACCAGATCTCCTGAGGAAGTCAGGGTCAAAGTAAAGATCTTCAAATCATGCGACTACTGTTGATTGTCCCTTTTTAATGTTAAGATCCTACGGTTGTCTCTTAATCACTTAATAAAGATGATGTCATCCCAAAACTACAAAGATTGAGTGACTACCATTAGATTAAGATCATGTGGTTAGTATTTGATCTCATATATCTTTAATGTATCAAAGGTTTTATTCTAAAAAATGAGCACCATCAGATTAAAATCTTGTGGTTAGCGTGAACTCACGAGAAGAAGTCAAGGTTTGTTAAAAGTTGCAATGATTAAGAGACTTTTATACAGTCACTGGATCTCCAGATGAGAAAATTCAGATGATCTCCAAAAAAGTTTGAAAATTCAACAAGGTTTTGGTGATTAAGAGACTCTCTGCAATCACCAAGTCTCTCAATATTTCAAATGAAAAGTAAAGGTAAGGAGACTTAAGGAAGACCGTTAGATCAGGATCTAATGGTGGTTGCGTAGTCTCAAGTTGAAATCAATAAATGATAAATCATTCAGTGACATGGAGATAAAATATGGTCACTGAGTCTTGGAATGCAAAAATGAAACTTTTAAAGAGACTTAAAGGAGACCGTCATATCAAGATCTAACAGTAATCTCTTAATCGCTAGATAAAATTATAGAAAGCCAAGATATTTAGTGACCATGATTTCTTCCTTTAGTCACCAAGTCTCAAGTTAAATTTTAAAAGGATTAAATCATTCGGTGACTTTGAATTTCCATTTTGTCACTTAATCTCCAAAAATATTAAAAAAGTGCCAAGTCTTTTAGTGACATTGAGAAGCTGTGTAGTCGCTAGGTCGCCAGAAATCAAAATTTGATCTCCTATCACTTTCTTGGCTCTCGACTAGTGAATTGAGTTCTAAGTGTGCCAAGTAATGACAAAAGTGACATGAATTATAGATCTTGAGTCAAAAAGGGTCTAATGCATTCAATTCTTTAGAATAAATATAGCTAACTATTACTCATTTGAAATTTACCAATCATTCTGAGAGCCAGACTGAGAAAGTTATGAGATTTTCTAAATTTTTTCAGTATTCAAGAGTTCAGGATTTTAGAATTTTTAAAAGGATCTTTATCAATTGATCAGAATGAGCCAAGAAATAGTGAGCGGAGCTTCTACTAGTAAAGGAGCCAAAGATAAGGGGAAAGAAAGATACTCAGATGAATTCCTCTCTTTTCTTCCCATGTCTACACAAAATAAAAAGGTCAGTGATGAAATTTTCACTGATGTCTTAGCAATGTGTAGGGATGAAAAAACACATGAAGTTTTTGGGATGTGTTTATTTAGGTATTTTTATAAGAATTATGAAAGCCCAGTACCAGTCTCAAGCCCTTGGACCTCAGGGTTAGCTAAGTTGATAGTACCAAACGTCTTCCTAGATATAGACTTACTAATTTAATTGGCCAATAGATATGACCCCTTGTCAAAAAAAATAAGGAAAGATGATGACTCAGCCTTGGTGACACTAGATAGAAACTCATTCATGAAAGATTTTGGTATATTTTTCCCAATGGCTTCTGAGATCAATTTACAGGCCCAAGCAAATAAATACGTTAGGGAATAAACCCTAGTTTTATGAGAGATGTAAAATGATGTCCCAAAACCCAACAAAAATTATATTGCAACAAAACCCAAGACTGCTCCATACTTCTATAAGCACCTTTGTTTATATATCAAATACATTGCTATGGATTATGCAAAGTGTCGGGAGTAGATGGTGGTGCAGAGATAATTTCATCTGATATTCTGATGATGGTATTAGATTTATAGAGTCCCCATGTAAGTATAGGATATGACTATATAGGGTATGTCATAAATAGAATGCATGAAGGTCTTTATTCTATTTGGAAGAAGGAGTTATCTTCTAAGTTTGTGCATTAATCTCTATTAATGCATCTTATTTTGTATCACAATTACAACATCATGGATCTATAATATCTCCAGCCTAAGATGATGTGGAATGGTCAGCCAAATCCAGTCCATTTTTGGATAAGGGTGTGGAATTTTACCTCCAGAGAGAATGATTTTTGTGCTTTTTAGAACTGGATGGTGTAACCAATTTTGTTTAGTTTAGGTTTAAATCTATGCAGGCTACCAATAAAACTTTTACAATTATTAAGGCTTTGTCAATTTTTTGACAAGTGAACATGAAATCACAACTGGGGTGATTTCTATTATGAGAAGGCTTACATAATAATTAGAGTTTATGGGTGCCCCCAGCCACCTCATGTTCTCCCATTTTATGTGCCATCAAGGATTGCAGTGCTAGAGTTTATTTGGCAACTCATGTTGACTAATAAGGAGCACTTGGTCCCACATAGAAAGGGTACTTTTACCTCAAGGCACTTCAAAGTCTGGAACTTCACAATTGGGAAGAATGTATTGAATAAAGTAAATGATTGATTAGGCCACTACAAAATGATTGTTGCCTTGTATTGATATCTGTATATTGAGGACTTCATTGTTATTGCAAGAAAATTCTATACTCCCACCATTTCCATCAATAATAGACATGAAGAATATCCTGAAGAGGATCTTATAAGGAATATCCTAGAAGATGATGAGGTACAAAGGAGAGCACAACAATTTTAGGATTTTTTGTCCTTAGAGAAACAATTGAAGAAGAAGGGAATTCCTTTTGGAGGTTTCTTCCCAACATTGCCTTATTTACAAAGGCTAGATCAAATGAAGGCCAACTACAATGCATTGGTCAATTCACTAGAGGGATTAATTAATGACAAGGAGAGGGAAAAGGAAAAGCATTCTTCATCAGAGTATGAAGAAGACAGTGATGGTTATTCAGTGCATAGCCTTCATGCCATTGAACAACCAACTCCTACTAAGCAGGGAGCAGATGAAAATGTAGTTGTGGATTTGGCAGAAATTCCAAGTTCTTAGCATACCAGTGAGCCTCCTCTCAAAAGGAAAAAATTGCAAATGAGAGAGCCTTCCCAAGTAAGAACAACTGAGAAGAAAAATATAGAGTGGGAGCTCTAATTATTGGCACAAGGGCCTATGATCACCAATTGAGGAAGAGGATCAGAGAAGAGAAGAGAAAACAAAAAGAAGTAGTAGAGGAAATAGAGTTGCCATTGGCTCTCTGTCAAGAGGAAAGATTGCTCCAGCATGATGCTTTCTTGAAAGATGATGAATTCATTAAGACTGATGAATTTAAGAATTTCCTCTTATGACATAAGCAACAATAGGTTGCTTCTAGTGTCCAAATAATAGAATAAGGCTATAGACACCTAAAAATCCTTTAGAAAATAAAAGTATTTTTATTTTTTGAAAACCCTTGATGACATCATCATTTGTTAATTAATTAATTATTTAATTAATTAATATATTTTTATTCCATTAAATACCTTTATTTTAAGTAAGCATATTTAATTAAAGAATCCCTCCCCAAATCATTCAAATCAAATTTAAATGATTTTCCTATCTTTATTGAATCAATATTCAATAAATGATGTCACAATCCCTAAATAAATTTTATATTTATTTAAAGCCTAAAACCCTAAGAATCTTCTATCCTTTCCTAACCCCTTCCAATATTTCCTAAACCTTCCCTAAACCTACTTAGGAGATGTTTCCTACTTTTCCTAAGATAATCCAAGTCTCCTTGACTTTTGGTAAAACTCTTGCCTCAATGAGCCTTACACACTCATTTAAGCCTCTTACACACTCTTTAATGCTTCTTACAGCCTCATAAAGAGAACCATGTCTCTCCTTCCACACTTTCTCCCCTTGCACACTTCCCTAGTGTTTCTCACACATGTGTGAGAAACCCTAACCCAAGCTAAACCTTACCATACCCCAAACCATACCTCTTACTCTACCCCAAACTCTGACTCTAGCCTTGAGTCTTCTTCCTAACCCAAGCCCTTAGGAAATCCAATAAATAATCCTCCTTCAAAGAGAAAAGTATTAGCTTTTTTTTATCTTCAATGCATTGTTATCATGCTCATTTACTTATAGACTTAGCATAATCATTCTTAATTGTTAGATTTCATGCTTTTCTTCAAGCTTTCTAACACATCATAGCTTAGCAATAATGGATTAACCTAGTTTATTTCATTTTTTTACATAGCATAGCATCATATCACATCTCCATTTGGTTAAAATCTATCTAGTATAATCATCCTTGCATCAAATCTTCATTTCAACATCATTTGGATCCTTGAGGCCTTAGGGGAAAATTAGGTGTTCTATACCTATTTTGTGCCACTATGGGGTTCTTATGGCATCTAATCAATCCCAACCCATCCTAATAATCATTAGGGACATGATCCATGTGTTTTGAGAGCACACCCACATCCCTAAAGTGAGAGAAAATCAAATGGTGATAGGGTGCTCCCGTTTAAGCTCTATCTGAGTGTCTTTGCAAATAGTTTTCTTTATAAGTTAGGTATATGCTCATAAACTAATGTTTGACATGTCTATGCCTTTCAAGATAGATTAGGTTTATACTAATCACAAAATCCAAGTACTGGATGAATCTATTCAACCTTTGAAAGACTATGATCCAAAATCTATGGCTATCACCCTTGAGGGTGCTAGGAAGTTGGTAAAGGCTAGCAATATGCTACTTGTGCCTGGATGGGATCTTGCCTCTGCATTCATAATAGACCAAATAAGAAGGGATCTAGATATAAATTTTTCTTCATAAATTTAGGTTGAAGACATGATAAAAGGTTTTGGGTATAGCCCAAAGAATCAAGCACTGGCTATGTGGAGCATGTATCCCAAGGATCAGAAGCCTTCTCTTCTGAATGTACAAGAAAATATGGAAGGAGATAAGGTTCTATGGTCAATCCACAATACTAGTGACCTTGAAATTTCACAAGTGCTCACCCATTTTGCAAGATTAAATGAAGACAAATCAAAGCAGCTCTTAGATAGGTTTAAAACCTATTTGAAGATTACAGTGCACTTGTCATAGATAGGGAAGTTCATATCATGAAGGAACATGTATTGGAGAAAACTATGGATGATCTGACATAGCAAATAATAAACATACTTGTAATTGCAACTCCACCACCTGAACAACCTACACCAATAGAAACTCAAAGTGTAGGGGGAGAAGAAGCTGCTACAGTAACAAAAAGGGTGAACTCAGAGTAGAATGAGGTTGTACTACAAGCCCTATTCAAAATTTTATAGCATAGAATTGAAGTTTTGAAAGAAAAGGTAGATATAGTGTACACTTCCCATAGTAAGTTGCCTGGACTACAAGTAGAGGTCAAAAATTTTGTTTCTATTTTGAATACCTACTATGGAACTTGGTCAGCTAGGACCTCTTTATTTGAAAGATTGGAGGCAATGAAACCCTTGAGGACAGATCTCCCAGAATCAGTTTTGCAAGTAGGGGAGGAAATAGAGTAGATAAGAGTGACTTTATCCTTCTTCAAGGGTAAAGAAAATTAGATTGAGGCAAGGATAATAATGTTTGGACCTGATTTCAATAGGTTCATCCCTCAGATCAAGGTAGATGATGGCACCATAAGGGATTTAGATACATGGAGATCAGGATTTGATTCTCTACTGCCTAAGAGAGAGGCTTTTATTAATGACAACAATGAATCAGATATGGATCGCTTGAATGCAATTCTTGATGAAGCCTTTAAGGCTGAGATGGATTTCATTAAATTCATTGCATATGTCAAGAAAATAGTAGATGCTAGTTAGGAGAGGTAGAAAGTACAAATTCAGAGCATTCAAGAGTTTCAGTGGCCCACAGAGGAGGAGGTAGCTACATGGGATGTTCTTACAAAGCCAAAGAAGAAAAATCCTGTAGCAAATGACCTCGATATAATTGATGAAGAATGAAGAGGACACTTGGATATCTGACACCTGACCTATGAAGCACAGAGATGATAACTATTTATGAAGAGTAGTGTAGGTTATCCTGAAATGGTGGTCACCATATCTCATAATAACTCAATGAAGTTATCAACAATATCTCCAAACAAAGGTGTCAGTTATCAAACAAAAGGGATTAGTTTTCAAATGAGTCCAAAATTTTTTTGTCTTTCCACCACCTGAAGGGCCTTAAATTGTTTTTTTTCTTTTCTGTTTTAGGTTTAGGGAAAAACCATCCAAAGCTTGTTGCATCCTTACTCATTTAAGGATTCCAAGATGGTTTAGCTATAAATAGAATTTGTAACCTTTTTTATGGGAGATGAATATTGGAATATAATCTTTGCAGAGCAGACTTCTCATTGTCTAAGCTTCTGATCTTCAAAATTTTTGTATGTATTGAAATAGGATTATTTCAATAAAATACATTGTAGTTTCTCTCATATTTTTTTATTGTCTCTTTACTTTTATGTTCTACTCTTGTATGTTTTTATTTGTAAGGCATGTAAAACATACCAGTTGCAAGGAAACTTGTCTAATTGTTTGTTTGTTACTTTCAAGGAAAGGATTAAAATTTTATGAATAATTTCAAAGAGTAGACATGACTGTTAGGATCTTGATAATAGAAAGCTAAGAGTGACAGGGTAGTTTGTAAGGCATTCTTTCCAAATTGCATGTAGTTTGCAAGGCATTTTATAGTATTCTTATTGAATTCTTCCTGTGGATTTACATTCAAAACAACTATTAGCCCAAGGATTAAACACTGGTCTACTTTTTGTTATGTAGTTATCTTTTTAGTCATAAAAAAAAAATATATCATTAAGAACACATTCTATTATTTAAGTTTATATATGTTTTAAAAAGGACTATATTCAAGTAATTCAATTCACACTACTGATTCCTTTAAGAGAGAATTCAAAAGGTTGGCCTTCCTTGAGTTAAACTCAGAAAAAAGAAGAAGGATGAATATCCTTATTCCACTGTTATATGTTATTACTGTCATAGTTTCCCTTGTCATATTTTGTATTAGGATATTCTTAGCTATTTGCAGAATAATTTTTTATTGAAGTAATTTGAAGCAATAGTAACATAGCAATGAGGTACCTAATCCACCATTTGAAGTTTACTTGAAACATAGTGAATTATCTAAGGCAATACCTACTTCAGTCCTATGGAGCTCAAAGAAGAAGGAGGATCTTATCCAATCCTCATCAATTAGACTATTTCTTGTCAAACTTGAGAGTTCATTAATCTGAGAATCAAGCATACCTATTTATCAAGTTTATTCCTGCAAGAAAAAGATCTAACAAATTGGTGATTCTACTGGGGAATTTGTTACAATTATATATAAATAACATGGGTTTCAAGTTGATTTAAACTCCTAGCCTACTTATTTCAAACCAGTCAGTTACCATTGAAAAACACATAGTTGTTTCTTTTTCTCTAGGTCACTCTTTCCTTTGCAAAGCTCATTTTCATTTTATTGAGGGGTAGTGTTCTAAAATTCCCAACCTAGTTGGGTGGTGACTCAAAAATATCTCTGTACTAGTGATAATTAAGAAATCACCTTTTTTACAATGAGTTTCAAAAATACAAGGTCCTAGAGAGAAGAGCATCCAGAAGAAAATTTGGAAGCAGAACTTCCATGTACCTCTAGGCGTAGTCAAATGAGAAAGGAAAGAAATAGCAATGATATGTCTTTTACATGGAAACAAAAGGGAAATGTAAGACAAGAAGATCCTATTCAAACCAAGCAAGTAGGGAATGCATCAGAGTATGAGGAAGTTGTTGATTTAGGTTGGAACCAGTATGAGGATTACTACTCTCCCTCTGAAAGGGGTAGAGAAAAATCACAATGCAATAGAAGGGTGGCCCCTAGTAAGCATCCTGGAAATGAAAGGAGGTCTAGAAGCCAGAGTAGGAATAGACACTATTTTATTCCTCCTTTTACCCTTGGTTCTTCATTACCTCAAGGCCTCCAAGTCTCTTATGGCTATCAAGAAGAAACCCATGCCCAAAAATCTTCATCTAAGACAATTATCCCTAACTCTAAGGAAATATTTAAGGAAGTCTTTGAATTGGAAAGGAAAATCTAGGAACAGGCTGCTATTAGACAAATGAGAGAAAAGGAAAAAGAAGAAAAAATTAGAAAAGTCATGATAAGAGATGAACAACTAAAAAGATAGTTGTTAGATTTAGAAGCCATAAATTATGTTCCTATACTTGAGAAAACAAAGGAGTAACCTATTATCCAAGAAGTACATGAGATAAGGAATCCCAAAGATAAAGGTAAGAAAAAAGCTATATGAGTGTCAATCAATGAACCTATAAATGCCAAGGACCCTCTAGACCAAGTTTTGAAGTTAGATGTAGAATTTGAAAAGGCTAAAAGGGAAAAGGAGATATTGCCCAAGGAATTGGAAAAGTCTAAATTAGAAGCCACTATTGTGGAGATGAAAAGGAAGATTGAATTTCTTAAGCAATCTTCAGGACCTACAAATGCAATCTCTACTTCTTTGGTACAAGGTGGAAATATTGGAAACACTGCAAGACAAGTAACAAATATCCCTCCACCAGTTGTACCTAAGGTTTCTACTATTTAAAACACAAATGCATCAACATCTCAAGGTTTTGTCCCATTACTGTAAAGGCCTATTCATGAAAGATATAAGCAACTAGTCTTTTGTGGTATCCCTGGATATCCCAACCCTATCCCTAATGAAATTAGGAAAAAACTTCCAAAGTTCACTAGTAGTAATGCTATTACTTGTGAGGCACACTTGAAGAATTTCATTGATGTGATGGATGATTACAATATACAACTTGATGATGTAATAATAAAACTATTTGTTCAATCCTTAACTAAAGACTCTAGAGATTGGCTTAGGGGTTTACCACATGCCAGTATAGGTTCATGGGATCAGTTCAAGAATTTTTTTAAAGAATAGTATGGTCACCTACTTAAATGCTTTTGATGCAAAAATGGGATACCTCTTGAGAGATAAAAACCCTATAAATCTTGCTGAGGCCTAAAAATTAGCCATAAATATAGAGAGTAATCACAAGATATTAGGAAAGTCAGGAAGAAGGGATGACTATAAACCATAAGTTTTGAATATAAAATAACCAGGAAAGCCTGATATTTCAAAACCAAAGGAAGATGATAGCCTAAATTTTTTTTTGAAAGCTATAAAGGACTTAAAGCTTGGTGAAAATAGGAAAAATAGGGTTGCAGGAAATGATAGGTTGGCTTTCAACAATTTCAATAAACTACCAAGAATGCAAAACTATCCATACAATACTCAGTGGAAAGATGGAAAGCCTATACTCCCTGAGAGAAGAGATAAGCCAAATGACAAAACTCTTGACCCTTTACAAAGAAATTCAGTAAATATGATTGATGATGTACCATGGTGTATTGTATGTCAGTCACTACATGACCCTAATTACTATGTAATTTCTCAAAGTGTCTCTATAGATGGAGAACAAGAGAATAATGAAGAAGAACCTTATGATGAACAAGGTTGTGCTATGACCTCTTCATGTATTTATGATGTGATTTACTCTACTGAAGAAGATGAGAATCAAGATGTTTCTTGTTCTCAAATCAAAAATGAAGTTGATCATCAACAGGTCTTTTCTAATGAAGAGAATGATAGTTTGGATAGTGTCCAGTGTAATACTTTAAAAGATGATGGATTGGTTGTTTTGAGATGGCCATCTGATGAAGAGATTGCACAAATAACTGTAGATATGGTTACCCAAGCCAAGAGAAACTACAACCTGAGAAGTAGAATGGTAGGTGATTCTAATCATAAACCTACTGGTATATTCATCAAGAAATTAGAAAAGGATGTTAGACAGTCCCAGGATAAACAAAAATTTGTTGAGGTTGTCAACAAGGTCAAGGTAAAAAAGAATGTCACATTTACTAGCCCAAATGTTGCTTATAGAGTAAAAACCAAATCCCCTGAGGAGACTGGTTCCTCTTTTCAAGATGAGATTAGAATCAAAATTAAGGATCATCCTAACCTATCTACACATGAGGAGAATAAGGAAGTTATTATTACAAGGCAGGATGTAAGTGAGTCAAAATATGTTCCTATTAACATGAGTAAATTACTGTCATAGATTACTATTAAGGTTCCTTTACTAGAAATGATGAGAATAGAGGAACACAAAGAGAAGGCCTTAAATTGGGTAAATGGAGTTACTCCCAATGATACCCAAAATACTAATAAGGTTGATAAAAAAATTTCTTTTGATGATGCAATTGCAAATCAGAATGGGGAAATTATTTCAGAGATTCCTCAGATCTATCTAGACACAAATATTGTCAGCACTATGTTTAGGACAATTGATCCTTTCTTTTTTACTTTGGTTATCAATGGAAAACTTTTAAGAAATTGTATGATTGATTCAGGAGCATCTAACACTATTATGCCTGTAAAAGTCATGAAATCATTAGGACTGAAGCTTGATACACCTCATGGGAGATGCTAAACTATGGATTCAAGGGAAGTACCAGTTATTGGTATCATTAAGGCTTTACCTTATAGGTTCGCAACATATCCAGACAAGAGATTAACTATGAGTTTCCTAGTAGTTGATATCCCACCTCAATATGGAATGTTGTTATCTAGAAAATAGAGTGCTTCAATGGGAGGTAGTATTTAGTGTGACTTATCTTATGCAAATTTCAACATTGGTGGAAGTGATGTCAAGGTGTCTAGAGAAAATAGGACTCCACACATGATTGAATTGAATGATGCTGATGATTTAAATTGTTGTGTGGATGTGGATATGGAAAATTTCAGAGTGGAAAAAATAATTCCACAAAATAAAGATGCAGATCCATTAGTTGCAGAATTGAAAAAATAGCAAGATGGATTGTGGAAAATGTACTTTGATGGAGCTTTCTCAAAAGAAGGCTTAGGAGCTAGAGTCTTGTTTATATCCCCATCAGGTACCACATTTAAATATTCTTTCTTATTAACTTTCCAGTGTACAAACAATACTGTTGAATATGAAGCATTGTTTTTGGGATTGAATATTGCTACAAAACATGGAATAAAATGTTTAAAAGTCTATGGAGACTCTAAACTTGTTGTAGCACAAGTTCGTTCCAAATATGTTGAAACAAATGATAGGTTAAAGATGTAAAAACATGCTATTTGGGATCAAATTGAACTATTTGATGCCTTCAACATTAGTTGGGTAGAAAGGTCAAAGAATATTATGGCAGATTTTTTAGCTAATGTTGCTTTGAAAAGAGATTATTTAACTTTAATTGGGGTATCAATAGTAGAAGTTAAGAGTAGACCAGTTGTTCCAGATAACATTTACAACTAGAAAGTTTTTGAAGATGACCAGGATATTCTAAGGTTTATTCAGTGCCTTGATATCTATGAGGATCAGCCTATATATTGCAATGCCCTAGTTGAGGTAGTTGATGGTAAGGACATGGTCTTGGGAAATGAAATTATTCAATTAAGTACCAATCACATTCCCAAAGGTTTGATAGAATTGGAAGCATTGTATAGTAATCAAAATGATCATATGTTAAAAACTAGTAATGCTAAGATTGAAGATTTAGAAGAGGTGAATCTAGGGTCATACAATACACCTCAAATGGTTTACATTGGAAAAGGATTAGATCCACACATGAGATTTAATTTGGTAAAATTACTAAGAAAACATAAGCATGTTTTTGCATGGTCTATAATGCCCACCCTAGCATCTTCCTATGTTAGACTGACAGGACTATTGCTTTGACACTTTAAATTTTATGATGGACTATGATTATTATTTAGTTAGCATTTTATGAGATATTTGAGCATACATATTTGGTTACTGTAGTTTATTTGGAAATATTAAATGAGTTAGAATTTAATGATGAATGGTTAGAAATGAACTATCAAGAAAATGTTTTACATTGATTTGTGTTATGATGTTTATATTATGATCTAATCCTACTGACCCTATTATGGTTTGATGTTCACTGGTTGATGTTAGTTTAGGATGAGGAGGGGCAGTCGTAGTTACTCCTACAGGAGATCCACATGATGTTGAACTCTCCCTCCTTGTTTGTCACTGCATATATATATATATATATATATATATATATATATATATATATATATATATATATATATATATATATATATATATACGCATATCAGTTGGTGATGTAGGATGTAGGTACCAGGCATCATCTCCACCTAGCTACACAAGTATGAGTGTGCCTTCAAAATGCTTGAACTATTGTTGTGTGGAGATTTAACCAAGCTACTCTCAAGGTTACCCATGGACTTAAAATTTTGTTTAGAAAGTTATCCTAGTTGGGAAAGTAGAATGCAGTTTATGTTATGAAATTGATTTGATGTTGGTCTGAGTTTACATTATGAGTTATAATTAATTTGTTTTATATGTATAATAATTATGTTATAATTATTTGTATGTTATATAGGTATGTGTATATGTGGGTGCACACACATATACCCATGCTTATATAAATAATAATATTTGTATGTTTTTATTAATTGGGTAAATAGTTTGTTATTTATTATAATTAAAAAAAGTGAGTTAAATAAAGTATATTTAATGAATGTATTAAATAAAAATAAAATAATAATAATAATAATAATAATAAAAGGAAAATGCTCTTTTTAGTAAAACTAGCTATCTAGGAGGGAGTTGAACTCAAGACCTCCTAGAAGTTAGACTACTTGTTTCCCTATTGTGCTATGTGTTTTTTCTTGAAAGGTATTTGTTTATTATTCTTGTTATGGTTTTATTTGAAGGATATTTTAACTAAATTTATTAAAACCTTGATTAAGTCCTTACAGGAATTATTTGGTTGTTCCTCCAACCAACTATGGAAGTTGGAGAAGTTGCTTCCTGTAAAGAAACTCCTCCAACCACATAGTTGGAGGATAAATAATTATAGATTTTTGGTGTGAGGGGGGATGATAATTTTGGAGGATTGGTTTTCTTTTGAGTTGTCTATAATTGATTTCTCCAGAAACTTTTATTGAAAGTTTATGTGAGTTGAGAGTCTCTAGTTTATGAAGTCAAGTGTGTGAGGATTGCTTGGAGGAAGATTTCTAGAAGGATATCTACTCAAGGATTGAAGTTTCACAGAGATTTTCCAGCTAAGGGAAGATGATTCTCCACAGGACCCAAGGTAGGGTCTAAACTGGGAAGAATCTCCATTCTTCCTCTTTGTGTATGAACATGTTTGTATATGATATGATATTAAATTATAATATGATTGTTTTACTATGTATCCAAAATGATATGTAAATGTTTTATCCTCTGTGTATTCTACTGTGTTTCTAGGAAGTAAATTATGTATGATTATATAGTTTTTATTTATGTACTTTTTATTTCAAAAATCTTCCTAGGAAGTTAGGAATGCTTATGGTCATGTGGGAGGATGAGTTTATCTAATATTAAATGAAATAAAGAAGTCTAGTAAGAAATGGGAATGGTCATGAAGGTGTAGGATTGAGATGCAGTCATTTTTCCTACTCTTTTCCTCTTGCAGACTTCTCTATGAAATTGTTGCTTTTATTTAGATTAATTTTGTTAGAAATAGGGAATACTGAGAGGGGGGGGTGAATCAATATTATAAAAACTTTAACTTTTGCCCAATTATGGATATAACAGATTATCTTAATGCATGTATAACATAAGAAGCTAAACAACATGCATAGCAATAAAACTAAAGAACTCATAACACATTATTTATTCTCGAGGAAACCGTGGCCAAGGGAAAACCCCGGTGGGGATGGTACCCACAAAGATCCACTAATAAAAATTATCCTATTAAGGATGTTGACCTTGTTAGGAGTCTATTACATGCATATAGTGTCTCAGTCCTGATTAAGGGACTATAGGCCTTGTTAGAAGCCTCAACCCTATTAGGAGTTGGCAGTACAAAATGTGATTACCAGATGAGCCCACTACCCAAACAAGTAATGTACAATATTTACTAATTACAAAAGTAGGTCAAGGTACATAAACTTATACTTCTTGCATCAATATCTCTTTACTACTCTTTCACTTTTTCTATTGCATACATTCGTTCCTTCTTTCTTTTTGTTATATCTCTTCTTACAATTTACAATTACATTTATACAAGTTATTAAGATTAATAACATTCTAGTCCGCTATGATATTACAAAATAAATTTATCCAAGGGTTAAAATCTAGGATGTTGTCCCTTTATATTGTTAAGTCATTATTTTGATAAACAAAATAATCCCTTAACTCTTTATCAATTTTGTCTTCATATTTTGTCCTGTCAGCTTGACACTGTCTTTAGTAAAACTATCATAACTTCTTCTGTACATGGTATACTAACTTGTGCTCTAAGGTGAGTCTTCAATAGTCACCATAGAGTCTATGTTCAAGTGCACAAGCATTGAAATTACTCCAATCAATATCTCAAACAAAAAGTGTCATCAGATTCACTAGTAAAAACACAATGTCTCATACTTAGACAATTTCACATTGCGCTCTGATATACTAACTCTCTGACCTGTGCGATCTTCATGTAGATCATATGTTTCCATAATGAAAACACATATTCAACCAACTCAGCCAAATTTCCAACAATCTCTCCCTTTGTCATTGGTGGCAACATATGAGAAAATTGGCTAAGTCTACAACTTCAAAATCTCAAAATTGTGGCCATAATACAAAATATATATGTATCGTCCTTATGATTTTATTAATCCTTTCTATATGCTATACTCTATTAGGAATGAATGATAAATTTTTGGCAGCCATTCTATACCAATTGTTGTTGCATTCATGACTATAATTGTCATTGATGTCAACACAGTGATTTATCGAAGAATTGCAGAGAAGCAGATAGAGTTTGGATTAGCACATGTGGGTTATTGCAATTGGAGCTATGTGATGTTTTTATACTCTTTGATATTTTATAAGTCTATGGTTAAGAGCGTAGATAGTAATTCATTTATTCATGGAAGTTATGATCATTTTGGTGGAAGCAGTATTCAGGTAGTGTTCCTGAGTAGCGGTTTGTGGAAATCAGATGATATCTAATTGGGATGGAATATGGTTTTTCATAGTTAAAGGGAAGTTGGATACACATTGATAGTGATGTGGATGATAGTGCAGACTTTGCGGTCACACGAGTGAAGATTTATTGTATTTGGAAGCTGACAATTTTGTGTAATTTTGATGTAGCGTGTGGAAAATTTTATTTTGTAATTGTATGCTGACTCATTTGTAATTATTTGAGTGTGGTATGAAGGAGGGAATGCATTTCCTTTTTTTAATGTATTTTTAGTGATGATGTGTGATATGGTATCCATGAAGTGAAGAAAAGAGCTAAGTATGAAAGTGAATATGTGAAGGAAGACATGCGAAGTAAAGAGATCTAAAATTGAGATCTGATGTATCAGTGAGTGTGGTTTGGCATAGTCAGAGAAGAGGTAACATATTATTCTATTGATTAATACAAAGATTATTTGGACAGTGTGTCCAGTGATCTTACCTTGAAGCTATTTGGGTAGTGGGTCCTTTTGTCTTCCATAACTCTTAATAGGGTTAGAATATTTTAACAGGGATTCAAAATATCCTAACAGGGATTCATATGTACAGAATGTATTTCATAAGACTCCTAACAAAGTCCATCCTCTCATAAGGAATATTCATATTAGTGCATCTTTTGTGGGCATCATTCCCACCGGGGTTTACTCTTTGATCAAGAGGTTCCCTAGTCAACATATCTTGTGTCATTGTGTTATTGTGTATGAATATCTTTCTATGGTTGGTAATTATATTACTTATATGGTTTAATGCTATTGAAGATGATAAAAGTTATAATTATCTGATAACTGATTCACCCCCCCTCTCAGTTATCTTGGTGGACTTTACTTTTTAACAATTGGTATCAGAGCGACAGGTGCTTGAAAAAGAAGTTTAACAGCTTAAGGAGATCCATGGTGAATTTCAGGAAAGAAAGCCCTAAGTTTGATGGAGTAAATTTTGATAGTTGGAAAGAAAAGATGAAGACACACCTATTGTGTTTAGGACTAGGTTATTGGTTGATTACAAAGAATGATAAGACTATCATTGAAAAAGACAATCTTGAAACATGTACTGCTGATGAGAGAGATCTATTCATGTGTAACATACTTGCAAGAGAAGAACTTTTGACAACACTTCTGGAGAATGAGTACAGTCAGGTAAAATATTTGAAAAAGTCTCATGAAATTTGGAAAGCTTTACACTCTACTTCTGAAGGTGATGAACATGCAAAAAGAGTTAGATTACATAATTGGATATGTGCATTTGAAGATATAAGAATGTTGGAAGATGAATCTATTAGAAGCTATATTGGTAGGATGTCAAAAATTATTACAAGTATAAAATCTTGTAGAGGAACAAAGATAGAGAATGAAGTGATATGGAAGATTCTGAGGACATTGACTCCAGCATTTAAGCAGATAACATAGATGATTGAACAAGTGATACCTTGTACAACAAAATTTACAAGAGAGACTCTTCTTGGAAGATTGGAAGTAGAAAAAATGAACTTGAGATTATCAAGAGACTTACCTAGAATGGAGACAACATTTGGTGCTCTTAGTATTCACCCTACTTTGTCAAGAAGCATCAGTGTGAGTAGAGATTATGCTGGCAGTAGTAGATCTAGAAATGAAGAAGATAAGAAGATTGAAGAAGGCATTTCTTTACTTGTGAAAAGAGAACCAGATAGTAAGAAAATATTTAAATGTTGGACTTGTCAAGAATATGGTCATTTTGCATCTAAATGTCCTAAGAGAGTTAAAAGGTACATAAGAAATTTTAAACCTAGAAGATCTAAGGAATGTTATTATGCTAAGGATGAAGATCTTGAAGCTAGTATTGAAAGAACCTTGAGTGAAAGTGATACTGAGAATAATGATGATATAGGATTTGTAGAAATTAAAGAAGAGAATCCTGAAACTGATGTTAAGGAAGAAGAAGCCTTAGTTTCTCAAGTTGAAAAGAAAGCTAATTGGATTATAGATAGTGGTTGTTCACATCATATGACTATAGACATGAAAATTTTTATAAAATTTAATGAATATGATGGAGGAGTTGTTAGAGTTGGAAACAATGCACCTTGTTTGATTAAAGGTATAGGATCTATTACTCTTGATGGAAAGACTAATACTGATGATGTTTATTTTGTGGATGGATTGAAACATAATCTTTTGAGTGTTGGACAGTTAGTTGATAAGGGATATCAAGTTTGGTTTACTGAGAAAACTTGTGTGATAAACGATAAAGATGGAAATCTGATTGGAACTAGATCTAGAACCAGAGGTAATGTATTTTAGTTGAATCCTACTGAGATGACATGTTTGATTACTAAGATTGATGATAGCTAGTTATGGCATAGAAGGTTTTGTCACATAAACTTTGATAACATTGTGCAAGTAAGTACTACACTTGTAGTGAGAGATTTATCTAAGATTATAAAGCCTACTAACATGATTTGCAAAGAATGTGTAATGGCTAAACAAAAGAGAAGTTCTTTTCCTAGTAAGAAGTTTACATCTACAGAGAAGTTGGAGATTGTTCATACAGATTTGAGTGGTCGTACAAGGACTAGAGGATTCTATGGAGAAAGGTATTTTATGATTCTTGTTGATGATTTTACAAGAATGATGTGGATTGCATTTCTTAAAGAAAAATATGAAGCATTTGATAAGTTTAAGATTGTTAAGAATAAAGTTAAGAATGAATCTGGAATGAAGATTAAATGTTTGAGATCTGATAGAGGTGGAGAATTTACTTCTAGAGAGTTTAACACCTTTTGTGAAGAAAATGGCATTAAGAGATAGTATTCAACCCCTAGAACACTTGAAGAAAAAGGCATTGCAAAAAGAAGAAACAAATCAGTGACTGAAGCAATAAGAGCTATGTTATTTGAGAATGATTTGGTGAAGGTATTCTGGAGAGAAGTAGTGAACACAATAGTGTATACAATGAACAAAGTACAAATCAGAGGAGACACAAACAAGACACCTTATGAATTATGGTTTGGACATGCACCCTCAGTTAAGTATTTTATAATTTTTGGAAGAAAATGATATATAAAGAGAGATGATGATATTGGAAAGTTTGATCCTAGAAGTGATGAAGGTATATTTCTTGGATATTCTTTGAAAAGCAAAGCATATAGATGTTTCAATAAAAGAACTAAGACTATTGTTGAAAGCGTAAATGTTAAAGTTGTTGAAAAGTTAAAAATTTAGGAAAGAATGCTTGATTATGAATCTGATGAAGAAGCTCATCCTAAACCTAACACTGGATTACTAAATTGTTTTATGAAACTGACAGTTATTTGTTGAATGAAAGCCATAGTGAAGTTACTGAAGAACCTACACCTGAAGAGAGATCTGAGACAGTGACACCTAGCAAGAGTTTGTTAAGGAATCATCCAATTGAGCAGATTATTGAAAGCATCAAAAGAGGATTTCTAACTTAGAATAAGGTACAAGAATAGTTATGTTTGATTTCTCAAATTGAACCTAATACTACTAGTGAAGCTTGTGAAGATGAAAGTTGGACTAATGCTATGAAAGAAGAACTAGATTATATTGAAAAGAACAAGACATGGGAATTGGTCCCTAGACCTAAAGACAATAATGTTATTGGAACTAAATGGGTATTCAGAAACAAGATGAATGAACAAGGAGAAGTAGTAAGAAATAAAGCAAGATTGGTAGGTAAGGGTTACTCACAACAAGATGGAATTGACTATAAAGAAACCTTTGCACCTATTGCAAGAATTGAAGTAGTAAGAATGTTTTTGGCTTATGCAGCTTACAAGAAATTCAAAGTATATCAGATGGATGTGAAGTCAGCAATTCTGAATGGAGAATTGGAAGAAGAAGTCTACATTGAGCAACCTGAAGTTTTTCCTTTGACTCAAGAAGGAGACATGGTATGTAAATTAAAGAAAGCTTTATATGGACTTAAACAACCACCTAGAACTTGGTATGCAAGACTGGATAAGTATTTGTTAAAGTTGGGATTTAAAAAAGGAACAACTGATAGAAATTTGTACACAAAAGAAATTGAAAATGGTTTGTTAGTTATAGTTATTTTTTTTTATGACATTATCTTTGGAGGAGAAGATGAAGCTAGTGACAAATTTGCTGATGAAATGAAGATTGAATTTGAAATGAGTATGATTGGTGAAATGAAATACTTTTTGGGATTACATATAACACAAAACAATGATGGTATCTTTGTAAGTCAGACAAAGTACTTGAATGAATTGTTGAAAAGATTTGGAATGGAGGATTGTAAACCAGTTCGAACACCCATGGTGACCAAACATAAGTTATCTAGCATAGATGAGACTCCTGTAGTAGAATAGAAGAAATATATATCTATGATTGGAGGATTGTAGTATTTGACTCATACAAGACCTGATATAGGACATTCAGTTGGAATTGTAGCAAGATTTCAAGCTAAACCTAGAGAATCACATTATGCAGTGGTTAAGAGGACACTGAGATATTTAAGAGGCATAATGGACTATGGACTATGGTATGAAAAATTTGATGATTTTACCCTATGTACATATACAGATGCTAATTGGGGAGGAAGTGTTGATGATAAGAAAAGCACTAGTGGTGGAGCATTTTTCCTTGGAGGAAGATTAGTTTCTTGGCTAAGCAAGAAGTAGAAATGTATCTCATAAAGAACAACAGAAGTAGAATATGTAGCAGTAGCAAACAATTGTTACCAGATAATTTGGATGAAGCAAATGCTGAAGGATATTGGAATAAAATTTGTTGAGCCTATTGTTATACATTGTGATAACACTAGTACAGTTAGTATGTCTAAGAATCCTATATTAAATTCTAAGACAAAGCATATAGAGATTAAGTATCATGTTGTAAGAGAGAAAGTTGCTAAGAAAGAAGAAGATAGTAGATATATTCACAAAGCCTTTTCCTAAGGATACATTTGAGTATCTGAGAGGTATGCTTGGGGTTATGCCCCAGCCTACTTTTGAGAAGTGATGTAGTTGGTTGCATCCATCCAGTGGTATATGAGCCCTATCTTTCTTCTGGACTTTATGTTGGTACTTCCTCTATGGGGGAGTATGTGTATCTGAGTTGAGTCACGAGGACTCTAGTAAATGCATTTTTTGAATAGTGTCTTTTAACATTGAGTTGTTGTTGACATAGTGATGAATTTTCTATCATCGATGTCAATGGGGGTGAATTATACATGAAAAACTATATATAACATCTATTGGAGAGAATTTAATAGGATAACAAAGTAAGATTTGATTAATGAAGAGGATTTGAAGAAGCAGTGTTGCAGTATTGGATTTTTGGAACATTGGATATTTTTCATCTATGTTGCCATCAATGCCAATGGGGAAGATTGTTATGAATGAATGCTAAATGTTTGGCAGCCATTCTATAGTAGTTGTTGTTGCATTCATGACTATGATTGTCATTGATGTCAACACAGTGATTTACCAGAGACTTGTAGAGAAGCAGACAGAGTTTGGATTAGCGCACGTGGGTTATTGTAGTTGGAGCTATGTGATGTTGAGGTTATAATATTTGATATGTTATATGTCTATGGTTAAGAGTGTAGATAGTAATTCATTTATTCATGGAAGTTATGATCATTTTGGTGGAAGCAGTATTCAAGCAGTGTTCCTGAGTAGCAGTTTGTGGAAATTAGATGATATCTCCTACTTGGGATGGGATCTAGTTTTGAACAGTTAAAGGGAAGTTGGAGACACATTGATAGTGATGTGGATGATAGTGCAGACTTCAAGGTTGCACAAGTGAAGATTTATTGTATTTGGAAGATGACAATTTTGTGTAATTTTGATGTAGCGTATGGAAACTTTTATTTTGTAATTGTATGCCAACTCATTTGTAATTATTTGAGTTTGGTATAAAGGATGGAATATATTTCCTTTTTGTAATGTAGTTGTAGTGATGATGTGTGATGTAGTATGCATGAAGTGAAGAAAAGAGCTAAGTATGAAAATGAATATGTGAAGGAAGACATACGAAGTACAGAGATCTGAAATTGAGATCTGATGTATCAGTGAGTGTGGTTTGGCACAGTCAAAGAAGAGGTAACATATTATTCTATTAAGTAATGAAAATATTATTTGGACAGCGTGTTCAGTGATCTTACCCTAAAGTTGTTTGGGCAGTGGGTCCTTCTGTCTTCCATAACTCTTAACAGGGTTAGAATCTTTTAACAGGGATTCAAAATCTCCTAACAGGGATTCATATGTACTGAATGTATTTCATAAGATTCCTAATAGATTCCATCCTCTCACAAGGAATATTCATATTAGTGCATCTTTTGTGGGCATCATTCCCATCGGGGTTTACTCTTTGATCAAGAGGTTCTCTAGTCAACATATCTTGTGTCATTGTGTTATTGTGTATGAATATCTTTCTATGGTTGGTAATTATATTGATTGTATGGTTTAATGCTATTGAAGATGATAAAAGTTATAATTATCTGATAATTGATTCACCCCCCCCCCCTCTCAATTATCTTGGTGGACTTTAGTTTCTAGCATACTCCCCCTAAGGGTATGTATCCTTAACAATTTTCTGCTATATATCTCTCCCCCTTTGACAACAATGACCAAATAAAGGTAAGGAGGGTTACATAACTATATTCACAAAAATTTACTCCTTAACTCAATATTGCAAAGCTGGTAGGCTTGCAACACAATCTGCAAAATCAATATTTATAGCCTCTAACTCTTTCTCCCATGATTTCTTAATAGAATCTACCACACTGAGTAGTGTGCATAATCCATAAGATGCTATCTCACATGCTTAGAAATTCTCAAAGCTAAACTTTTGAAAAGATGTCTTAGCTGAAAGACATTCTTCCAATTGTCCTTCAATAATACTTAACTTCATTGAAGTGTGCTCTCTTAAAAGAGTGAATCTTTTCATTTTCCTATCCTTTTCATCTTGCAAAATTCTGATTTCATCATATATCTTATGAATTTTGTTCTCAACATCAAATACCTTCACATTGGGGCTTGAAAGAAAGTTTGTTTCATTCTGAATTTCTACTTCCTTCATCTTCATCTTCTGATCTTCTTCTGCTGTCAAGGTCTCTAATTTTTTACACTGAATATACAAGGATTTACCTCTTTCTAAATTCTTCCTCAAGTCCTTTATATAGATATCAAGATTGTTGATATCATTTCTAATATTCTAGCTAATGTTCAAAAGTGTTTTGGCTTCATAGGCTGCTTGAGCTTTCACTTTTTCTATATCAGTTAAATTTGCGAACTCACTATCAAAAGTGTTCATCACTTTCTTTGCTTTCTCCAGAGGGTCAACTTTTGCAATTTGTGTAGTTACAATACCTTGTAACTTCTCAGTAAGATCCTTTAGGAATCCTTCAAGAATTTTTACCTTCTTTTTCTTTCCAATGATCTTGTTCAAGGATGTGATCAATTCCATCTGATCATCATCATCTACTTCCTTTCCCAAATTCTCAATCATAGATCCAGTCTGATTCTTCTTTCCAGTCTCAGGAGTAAGACTAATTTCTTCTTTAGTGGAAATAGATACTTTTTTTTCTATCACTTTAGGTTCTAAAAATCTGGTCTATGTTTTCTCTTCTCCTTTTTAGTCTCCTACTCTTCAAAATCCAAATTGTCAACAATGTTTTCTAGATTCTTGAATAAATTATCATTAGTATCTAAGGTGATCTTAGTTCCTTCTACATTCATAGATTCATCCTCAATGTTTATGGGTGGTGGAGAGGGAATGTCCTCTTGTTCTTTTTCTCCTACTTTCTCTGGTGCAACTGATGGTTCTCCAACATTCTCTGACATAACCTTGATGATTGCTTGTTCTATTTCTACATTAACTTCTTCATATTGTCCTCCCATAATCTGAATAGTTCTCCTTTTTGTCCTTAAATGGGTGCTTAAATTTTTCATTATCTACTTAAGGTGTTCATCATCTCTCACATCACAAAGTTTTCTCACAATATTTTCTCTGATAAATGTGTCTTCCTCTGATGCTCTCTTCTTCCTATTCACAATTTTCTTGTATAAATCATTAGGTATCTTACCCTGAATTGTGTCAAACTTCTTATTAGATAAAATCATATGCTTTACCACTGCATTTTAGAGATTTAATCTCTCTACATAATCATAGAGATCATAATACTTATTCATCTTTGTAAAGTGTCCATCTTGAATGATCTACTCATTAACCTTCTCAATTCTATGTTTCCAGGTTTTCTTCTTAATAGAAGTGTCATCATCTTTTATTTTTATATTTTTCCTTGGAATTGGTTGCACCAAAGTTTTCTACCTCTTACCTGGTGCAGTAGCACTCTCTTTTACTCTTTTTCTAGGTGTGGAGGAGGTGGATCTAGTGGATATCCTTGCTTCTTGATCCTTCTCAATTTCTTCCACTTTCACCTTAACTTGTGTTTCTTCTTATTGTGCTGCAATTGATGATAGAGGTGGAACAACCAAAACTTATTTTTGTCCAATATCTCTAATTGCTGCTACTTTTTTCTTAGCTACCAAGACTTCATGCTCAATCATCCTTGTATCTTTTAGAATTTTCTTGATAGTACTCTCAACTCTTTTCTTTGACTATTTCTCTTCAAGTAAGGTCTTTGCGGAGTTGAAGTTATCCTCAAAGGTTCCAAACTTGTTACAGTGAGTGTCCAACTTGCACTTAAGTAACTTGCTCACATACTCTTCTGTCTCAATCTTAGATATCTAATAGCCAAGAGGGTCTATGAACTCTATTCTAGGTTCTACTACTTCAATGTAGGGAAAGTCAGTATCAACCATGAAACATATCTCATTTTTATAGTTCTCCACAAGAGACTATGGGATCCTTGATGTGCTTGACACTAAATTCTAAAATGTCTTGATTACCAACACTGCACTCTCATTCACTTTGTCAATAAAATGCCTTCTATACACTAGGGTAATCCTTTCCATTGTAGTTTGGCCATCATTCCAATCATTTCTAATGGTGTAAGGAAATCTTCTCAATAGATGAAAAAACATATAAGTGATTAAGGATGAGAATCTAAACTGTGTATACTTAGTCTTCTTAATCTTTTCCAAATTCTCAAATAGTTGAATTCTCAAAATCTCACACATATCAACTTGTACTTTTTCAACACACATTATATAAGCTACATGTATCATTCTAGTTGCCATGTCATCCTCTCTTGAGTTTGCACAAAACTTAGTGGTTAGGATCTTACATAAGTATCTGACATCATCTTGTTGAATCTTACTAATCAAAATTCCTCTACCATTATAGGATGAATTTGTGTTATCTATGACAATTTTCCTCATGTTCTTCTCATTTAAAGGAATGGCTCTTATTTTAGATAGTCCAATAACTTCATGAATCAAATTAGCTACGATATCTATCACTCTATCTTCTAACCAAAACTTCCCATTATGAATTCTGCTTAGGATTATCTTAGTACATTCTTCGTTATCAAATTCATACTACAATGAATACTTAATGATTTCATTATCTTGCAAATGTTCAAATCCTTCTTTCAATGACATGTCTTGATTGAAGATCTTCTGATATTCCTTGGTGAAATCACTATCACTGATAGTCTCTAGTTTGCATCCAAGATAACTTCTAACATTTTCTAGATGTAAAACTCCATCTGGTATGGATGATAAAGTTAACCTAGGATCATCTTCCAAGGGTTCTACTGGTTCCCTTTTCATCTTAGGTCTATTTTTATCTCTGACATTATGAATCAAAGAAACATCCATGATTTCCTCTAAATCCTTCACTGATTTAAAGATCTACCAAGTAAAACACCTCGATTTCATGATTTTAGGGCTTGCGTAGATTCGACACAAACTTCTTCACCAAATCCTTGCAAAATTCTTCCAATCACTACTCTTTGATCTCCTTAACACTTGTATTCACTTTGATGATCAAATAATACTGATCATGACCTTGTATGTCCAATCTTGTTACATATCTAACAAACAATTCCATTGTTCCCATATCTTGGTCTAGGCTGATTGATTTGTGATTTGTAATTTCTAGCAATGTGTCCAACCTTTTTGCATCTGTAACATACTACTCCATTTCTTTTTCTCATATCTTCAATAGGTTTCTTATCTACATTGTTAGTATTCCTAAACATTCTACTACTATTATTATTCTCAATAAATTTAGGTTTCCTGCATTCAATAGCTCTATGTCCAAAACAATGACAATTATAACAATAACCATTAAGAGGTTTGAATTGCTTACCTATGCAATCTCTCTTCATATGACCAATAGTATTACAAGAAAAACATCTACCTTTGAATTCTTTTTGCATACCTTTGGGTGATTCCTCTTGCTTAGGTGGTTCTTCTTCCTTAGGTGTATCTTCAGATTTGTTAGTCTCATCAAACTTCTTCTCATCTATACTTTCAGATATTTATAGATCTAGTTCCTTGCTTTCTTCATTTGGTTTAAAAGTGTTGAATCCAAGACCAATATTATCATAGAATGGTTTTTGATAAGATATTTGTTCATCAATCTTCTCACTAGTTGAATATAGCCTTTCAAGTTGTTGTTTAGATTGAGTCAGTTTACCTTTCACAATTGTGTTGTATTTCTCAAGTTTAGCATATTGCAAATTGACTTTCTCAAGTTCAAATGTTACTTTACCAAGTTTAGATTTTAGTCCTTCATTTTCAGTCTTTAGACTTTCATTATCAGATTTTAGATTTGCTTCATTCTTTCCATTTCCATCTTTCAGACTAAGCTTCAGATTTTCTATCTTTAGTTCATGCTTAAGGATCTCATTTTCTTTTCCTAAGTTGTCATCACAATCTTCAATAAAAACTTTGGATTCCTTTTCAGATTTCAGATCTTCCAACTTGTTTTTTAGTTTCTCAATGAGGTTCTTTGCATCATCATATTTTCTTTTCAAAGTGTCTCTTTCATCAGTAAGCATATCAATCTATTCAAGAGCTTCTTCAACATTCTTCTGTAGTTGATCCATATCCATAGAGATCTTACTCAAGTTTCTAGGCTTTCCTTGAATGATTATTTTCTGAGTAACTAAGCTCTGATACCAATTTTTAGAAATAGGGAATACTGAGAGGGGGGGATGAATCAGTATTCTACAAAATTTAACTTTTGCCCAATTATGGATATAACAGATTATATTAATGGGTTCATAACATAAGAAGCTAAACAATATGCAGAGCAATAAAACTAAAGAACTCAACACATTATTTGTTATCGAGGAAACCCTGGCCAAGGGAAAACCCCGGTGGGGATGGTACCAAAAAAGATCCACTAATCAAAGTATCATGTTAAGGATGTTGACCTTGTTAGGAGTCTATTACATGCATATAGTGTCTCAGTCCTGATTAAGGGACTATAGGCCTTGTTAGAAGCCTCAACCCTATTAGGAGTTGGCAGTAGAAAATGTCATTACCAGATGAGCCCACTACCCAAACAAGTAATGTACAATATTTACTGATTATAAAAGTAGGTCAAGGTACATAACCTTATACTTCTTGCATCAATATCTCTTCATTGATCTTTCACTTTCTCTATTGCATACATGCGTTCCTTCTTTCTTTTTGTTGTATCTCTTCTTACAATTTACAATTACATTTATAAAAGTTATTAAGATTAATAAATTTCCAGTCGGCTATCATATTACAAAATAAATTTATCCAAGGGTTAACATCTAGGATGTCATCCCTTTATATTGTTAAGTCATTATTTTGATAAACAAAATAATCCCTTAACTCTTTATCAATTTTGTCTTCATATTCTATCCTGTCAACTTGACACTGTCTTTAGTAAAACTGTCATAACTTCTTCTGTACATGCCATACAGACTTGTGCTCTGAGGTGAGTCTTCAATAGTCACCATAGAGTCTATTTTCAATTGCAAAAGTGCTAAGATTACTCCAATCAACATCACAAACAAAAACTATCATCAGGTTCACTGGTAAAAATACGCTATCTCATACTTAGAGAATTTTGCATTGCACTCTGACATACTAACTCTCTAACCTGTGTGATCTTCATGTCGATCATATGTTTCCATAATGACAACATCTATGTAACCAAATCAGCCAAATTTCCAACAAATTTAGTCTGAGGCTTAGGTGATGTTGAGTATGTGCTATGGATGTGGTGTTGAGGTCCCTGCATTAGGTTGACCTCAGGGAGCCTTTCCCAGGCACTCTCCATGCCTAAAGAAATTAGTTTTTGTTTTTTTCAAGAAGTTTAACATTTATTCTCATAAAAGTTTCTTGTAGTGTTGTACGAATTTGTATTCATACCCATATGACACTTGGTAAAATGTCATATGGGAATGCATACAAAGTTGTATGGGTTAAAATTCAGTTTTAAGTGTTTTCAGGGAGTTTAAAATGTAATTTTGTGAAAGTGTTTTACAGTGTCGTATGACATTGTAGTCATACCCATATGACACTTGGTCAAATGTCATTTGGAAATGCATACATTTTCATACAAGTTTATGTAGAAAGTCATTTTGAGTTTTTTGGGTTTAAGGAGTTTATGTAGAAAGTTGTTTGGAGTTTTTAGGGTTTTAGGGGCTCAAAATTTGCGGGATTTATACAAATATAACATTTAAGTATAAGTTTGATACTTTCTTATACTTTAAGTTATATTTGTATAAATAAATTAGGTACCTTCTGGGATGTTTGAGATAGGTTTTAACTTCATAGGAGTTAAGATGCAACTTCTAGATTTTGAATTTTGAATTTAATTCAGACTTAGTTAAATTTCAGGCACATGAGATTTCCCTAGACATTTGAAATAAGCTATGGAATGTTGTGTAAATGCTGGTGGAAATTTTTATGTTGTATCTTATGAATGTCTATACCTAGTTTTGTTGGAATTATAATATTTCATTCATACTTGTCTTATGATAGAGTCCATAATATGAGGTTAGGACTCATTCGGGTGGCCTGAGCACACCGAAGGGCTCCCTAGACCTATGAGATGGATATTTTGAAAGTAGTTGATGTTTTTCATGGCTTGTGTGTGTGTGGGTAGGGGACTAGGTACCCTAGGTGAGTGGATCACCATAGGTGTTGGAACCCTAAAGTGGTTACCAGATGATCCTATGGGTGGGTAAGTAAAAAGTGATAACCTAATAATGAATCTGGAAAGGGGGGAAATAAAAGATAATAAAAGAAAACATGTAAATGGCCACATAGTCCTATTGGAGTACTAGGACCATGGGTAACTACTAGGGTGGATCCCTATTCATAAAGGAGGGACCGGGGTTACATGGTTGCCAGGGTGAATCCCAATACACAGGTTGTGTGATGACACTCACTTAGGTGGTATCCTAGAACCTTGACCTCTGTGTTATAGTATGATGATATTTTATGCTCTTTTTGAGTCTTGGATTTCTTTATCTTCTGAGCCTTATATTTCTTAGGGCCTTGTGAGTATCTTGGTTCTATCTCCTAGCATAGGGGGTGGAACTTCACTAGTTTCACATGGTTAGGTGGAAAAAATCTTTCGAGGTCCTATTCATGGTTCGTGACTTGGATGCATTCAAATTTATGCATTGATGCAGATATTTGTATTTTTTATTATGTATTATTCAAAGGAAAGATGAAAATATATGTTTGTAATGCCTTTGGGCCATTCATGTACTTGTTATTGTAATGAGATCTATTATTAGAAAGATGTAATTGAAAAGGAAAGCCATGTAATTGGGAGGGATAGTTTTAGGTTTTGTTTCAAGGGATGTTATTTGAAAGATCAAAGTTGGAAATATATTATGTCATGTTGAAATTATCTTTTCTATCTCTCCTATGTTGCAATGAAAGAAAATGTAGTGGTAAGGAATAGTTATTCAATGTGTAGGAAGGAGAAGTAAAATTAGTATATAAAGTAAGGAATATAATTGTAAATGAAATGTTATTTTCTTACCCTATCTCTTAAGTTCTAAAATGTGAAAGTAAAGAATGGAAATGTAATTCAATTTGGATAAGTAATCTAAATATGTTAGCAAATGAATTCATTAAGGGAACCTTAAGGAATGTAAATGTGAAGTAGTAATGATGTAATATTAGGAAAAAAATTTGTTAGTTGCAATTTTTGGTCGTAAGACCTGATTCCTTATGGGTTCCCTAGCGGGGATGTTACATTTGGTATCAGAGCCCTAGTTTCTACACTAGGAGTGCAGGGTCTACTTACATTTGAAACTCAAAACTTTTCAACACATTGAATGCTACTTTTAAAATTGCACATAAAATTAATATTGCACCACTCTCTCAGGATGCCTCCCATTACTCATGGAATAGCTAAGGATAGAGCTCAAGAGTCTTCCTCTAGATCTCACCTAGAGAGTTCCCATGGGGAACATGAGGGAGAAAAAAATCAAGATAACCATAGGAATGAGAGTCAGAGTAATAACTCGAAGGGAGCCCAACTTAGACAACTTATGCAACAACTTCTGCATAGACTTGACAACCTTGAAAATAGAGTCAATGTTGAAGAAGGAAACCAAGCTCATCATAAAGATAGGGAAAGAGAGAGAAGCACTAGGAGAAGGAAGGAATCTGAAGACAAGGATACCGCTCATATGAGGGACTTTCTCAAAGTCAAGGTACCCCTCTTCTATGGCAACGAAGGGGGATCTATAGCAGAAACCTTGTTGTTTGACATTGTGAGGTGTTTTTCTATGCATCCTTTTAGTAGCAATGTCAAGGCCAGATGCTCTATTATGAATCTAATAAATTTTGCATCTACATGGTGGTGTATGGAAGAAGACAAGCTTCAAGTCACCATCAACACTATTTCATGGGAATTGTTCCTAGAAATCGTTAAGGATCAGTTCATGTTTGATCAGTGGAGGTAGGGAAGAGTAGAAGAATTCCACCACCTCAAGCAAGCCAACATGTCAGTGGAAGAGTATGAAAGAAAGTTCTATGAACTTAAGCCTTTCTCAGGCTTAAGAGATGATGAACCCATACTTGTCCAACATTTCATCAAAGGTTTCAACGGCCAAATATCAAGAGAAGTAGCAGTCTTAGAACCTTAGAATCTTCAGGATGCCATCACTAAGGCATAACTTGTCGAAAGAAAGGTCAAAGGGAGAGGTGGCTATGATAGTGGCCAAACATTCAATGCTATATTAGGTTCTAAGGGGAACTTTGATCAAGGAAATTCCAACTCTAAGAACCAATAGTCAGCTTTCAAAGGTGGACAAAACTTCCCTAAGAAATTTTTTTAGAATAATAACAAAAATAATGGTAAGTTTTAACAACCCCAGAACTGAGGGAATTATCAGACTCAACAAAGGTTTCCTCCTCCACAATCCCATAATTCTCAAAATTTTAATAGAGAAGGTTATCAACAATCTAGTGCACCTCCTGCAAAGAACTTGGTTAGAAATACTGGGTGTTATTCTGGTGGACAGCAAGGACATATTGCAGTTTGTTGCCCTTAATGCACAAATCTCACTAATCAAAATCAAGTAGTTTTAGAACCAACAGTAGGATATGTCGGTTGGTCTCATAGGGTGTTCACCACAGTGGAACATAGACAAGTGGATCACCCAAACACTATTATAGAAACTTTAGGTTTGTTAAAGGGTAAAACTATTTCTATTCTCTTTGACTCGGGAGCAACTGACTCCATATCTTCTTCTTTGATAGAAAAGTACATGCTAGTGGTAGTAGGGAAAGGAGTTAAGTGGCAGGTAGAGCTAGCCTCAGGGGCTAAAATGACCACAAATTTTTGTGTTCAAGGTTGCAACTTGGGATTAGGACCTTTTTCTACCAATTTTGATCTTTAAGTTATTCCTCTTGGGTCATATGGAGTTGTCCTAGGAATGGATTGGTTGATAGCACATGAAGCTAAGATAGATTGCAAAAAAAATCTCATTCATTGCTTGGATGATTTAGGTAAGCCCAATACAATTCTAAGAATTCAATGACCTATTTAACTCTAGATGATATCGGCTATGCAACTTAAGAAATGCATGAGGAAAGGATGCCAACTTCTTGTAGTCTTAGTTAATTATTTGACAGAAAAGAAAGATAGAGAAAATATACTTGAGCACCCTTTGATGGAATATGGATGAAGTGACTGAGAGGGGGGGGGGGGTGAATTAGTCAATCATAAAACACTTCCTAATTATTACTTTCCAGATCCCTTAGGATAGCTTAATGAATATTATCTATTTAAACACTCGGTAAATAGATTGCAGTAACTTTGAAGATGCAGAAAGTATTAGTAAATTATCTTTAGATATTCATCAGCACTTGTATATGATTAAGATAGCAATTAAGAACACAAGAGACACAAGATTTGACGTGGAAACCCAATATGGGAAAAACCACCAATGTATCTAGATACTGATTTTCACTTTTCTGAAGTGATGCCTAGTTAGAAGCCAACCCGGTAAAAGGTTACAAAACACACTGTTAGGTGTGACCTTGTTAGAGGATTTAATCACCCTGCTAGGAGTGGCCTGGTAAGAGGTCTTGAAAACAATTCAATGGAATTGTCACCTTGTTAGAGGATTTACAATATGGCTGTTAAACCAACTTGATTAAGAGATTTAAAATTCACTGTTACAATGATAAGAAGGTAACAATGAAAATGACCTGTATAATAATGCAACTGCCTTGCTGATTACAGATCTCTATTCTGCATAAGTCTGATCCTTCCTGATCGAATATATCTCTGCTGCACCTCAAGGATATCTAATCATCCTTCACAATTTCACACACACCTTTTCTGCTTTCCTTCTATATATCTTCTGCTGTATATATTTTTTATTTTCACATTTGACCTTTTATTTATATGATTTTAGATTTATCAAATCGACGTTACTTAGTATAACAGTCGGCTGAATTAAGGAAACTTTATTTGCAAAAATCCTTCAAGGGCCGACAGTGCTTGGTGATCATAACTTTCTACAATCTTTCAGAGACCGATGGAACTCGGTAGACACAAATAATCCTTCTTCTTCGATAACCGACTGAACTCGGTAAATACTAACTTTCTTTGATAACCGACTGAACTCGGTAGATGCTAAATTTTCTTTGACAACTGATTGAACTCGGTAAACATTGAATTTTCTTTGATGACTGACTGAACTCGGTAAATGCTGATTTTTCTTTGATAACCGAGTGGACTCGGTAAGCACTAATTTTACTGCCTGACAGACCGACTGAGCTCGGTAGGTACTGAATGCTGCGGACTATGACATAGTGTGACATCAAAGACAATACATAATTTGAGTAGCAATTTCCTTTAGACAATTGTTTCTAACAATCTCCCTCTTTGGCATTGATGGCAACACAATATGTCATAGCATAATAAATTTGAAAGAACTAGCTCGGTTCAGATTCAAATCTCCCTCTATCAGCAAACTTCCTTTTTCTTGAAAAATTCTTCCTTCTGACTATTGAAAATTTCTTGAAGTAATAGAAAAGACATAGAAAACACTCCCTCTTTGACAACACATGCCAAAGACAATTCACATATTACCAGTGTAAACTAATGTACCTCAAGTACTGATTCATATGCAATGATTCCTTGAATATGCTGCAACAACTAGTTGATTTTCAATCATGTTCTGGTTGATGCATCACTAAAACTGTATTTAGTGAGCCTCAGATAGAGGAATGACCCCTAACTTACCTCTTAGATACACAAATGCATCCTTAGGTAATGGTTTGGTGAAAATGTCTGCAATCTGCTCTTTTGTATGAATATATTTTAATCTGATTTCCTTGTCCTGCACCAATTCTCTGACAAAGTGATATTTAATAGCAATGTGCTTGGTCTTGGAATGCATCACTGGATTCTTTGAAATGTTTATTGCACTAGTATTGTCATAAAATATAACAATTGGTTCTTTGATTTCAACCTTCATACCTTGTAATAACTGTTTAAACCAAACAATATTTGAACAATTTACTGCAGCAGCAACATATTCTGCTTCAGCTGTGGATTGAGATGTGCAATTTTGCTTTTTACTGGTCCAAGATACCAGTCTTTTTCCAAGAAAAAATGCTCCACCACTTGTACTTTTTCTGTCATCAATGTTCCCTGCCCAATCAGCATCAGTAAACACTTTTAAGTCTAGATTGCCTCCAAATTTATACCACAAACCATATTCTTCAGTTCCTCTTAAGTATCTTAAGATTCTTTTGATTGCCTTCATATGATTTTCCTTAGGTTTTGCTGAGAATCTAGCTACTATACCAACTACTAAGGCAATATCAGGTCTTGTGTGTACTACATACTACAATTTTCCAATCATAGATCGGTATAAGGTCTGATCTACATCTTTTGAATCATCATTTTTGGTAAGTTTCAGTCCAGTACACATGGGTGTACCAACTAGTTTTGAATCTTCCATACCAAACTTCTTAAGTATTTCCTTGATGTATTTAGATTGAGTAATGTATATACCATTCTTGCTTTACTAAATTTGAAGACCAACAAAGAATTTTATTAAACCAAACATAGACATTTCAAATTCTTTGTTCATTTGCTCTAAAAATTCTTTGCACTGATCGTCATTCCCTGTAAATATAGTATCATCTACAAATATTTCTGCCAATACAATTTTGTCATCCGGTCCTTCTTTAATATACAGATTGCTGTTATCATTGGCTCTTTTGAAATTAATCTGAATCAAATAGTTATGGAGTCTTTCATACCATGCTCTAGGAGCTTGTTTCAATCCATACAATGCTTTGTGTAACCTGCAGACCATGTCCTTTTTATCTGGATCAACAAAACCTTCAGGTTGTTCAATGTAGACTTCTTCATCAAGAATTCCATTGAGAAATGTAGATTTTATATCCATCTGATATACCTTAAATCCTTTATGTGTAGTATAGGCAAGTAGAGTTCTTACACCTTCTAATCTTGGAACAGGAGCAAAATTTTCTCCATAATCTATACCTTCTTCTTGAGAATAACCTTTACATATCTAGCTTTGTTTCTAGATACTTGACCATCTTCATTTAGGTTATTCCTGAATACCCATTTTGTTCCAATTACATTCTTATCTTTAGGTCTAGGTACAAGAGTCCATGTTTTGTTCTTTTGTATTTGTTCTAATTCTTCATTCATAGCTTCAATCCAACTTTCATTTTCCAATGCATCTTTGATATTTCTAGGTTCAAAATCAGTAAGCAGACATGTACCTTTTAGCTTGCTTCTTGTCATAGTACCATTTGATTTGTTTCCAATGATTTGATCTGGTGTATGATGTCTTCTGACATATTTGGCTAGTGTAGGTTCCTTGCCTTTTGAATGATTCATGTTGTTGGCTTCTAGGATCTCTTCTTCAGATTGCTCGGGCTCGGTAGATATTTGCTCGGTAGCTTCAGGCTGAGACTCAATTTAAATTTCTTCCTGTGACTCAGTTTGAACTTCTTCCTGTGACTCAGTAACTGTGCTCAGCTCGGTAGATATAGTTTCCTCATTGATAGTTGTGTCTGCCAATGTTTTAGGTTCAATGTAAACAAATCTTCTGTAGTTCTCAGGTTCCCTTTTTCTTTCTTCTTCAGTCTTTTCTGCAAACTCATCAAATTTTACATGTATACTTTCTATGACTTTGTGAGTAGATAAGTTCAGACATTTGTATTCCTTGCTTCTGCTAGAATATCCTAAGAATATTCCTTCATCACTTTTCACATCAAATTTATTTCTTCTGGATTCTTTTAAGATATAACATTTGCTACCAAATACTTTCATATAACTTACATTGGGTTTATAGCCATACCATAATTCATAAGGAGTTTTGAATGTGTCTTTCTTCAATTTTACTCGATTCAAGGTATGAACTGCAGTGCTGATAGCTTCCTTCCAGTACTTTATAGCGATGTTCTTTTCTATCATTAGTCCTTGCACAATCCATAATAGATCCGTTTCTTCTTTCTGCTATTCCATTCTGTTCAGGAGTTCTAGGAGCTGATACCTACCTTTTGATTCCTCCTTCAATGCAAAAGTTGTTAAAATCATGGGAGATGAATTCACCACCTCTGTCTGATCTTAAGCATTTCAATCTTTTCCCTGTTTCCTTTTCCACTCTTGCCAAATACCATTTGAACTTTTCAAATGCTTCTGACTTTTCTCTTAAATACATAACAGTCATCATTCTAGAATAATCATCAATAAAAAGAATAAAGAATTTATCTCCAGTATAGCTTTGTATTCCAATAGGTCCACATAAATCAGTATGCACAATTTCCAAAATCTCTTTAGACTGATAGTTCTTACTCTTAAAACTAGTTTTACTCATTTTGCCAATCTGACAATTCTTACATAGACCAGTATCAGGTTTCTTCAAAGTAGGAATGCCTCTAACCTTCTTGAATTTGCTTATTTTTATCATGTTATCAAAATTCACATGACATAACCTTTTGTGCCATAGCCAACTTTCTTCAATTTGAGAAACACAACATGAATATTCACTGAGATCAAGATAAAATAAGTTACCTTTTGTTTGTTTGCCTGATCCAATGAGTTTTCCTTTTTCATCTAGCAGTCTTGCTTGACCATTCATGAATTCAACCTTGAAACCAGTGTTGATTAGTTGTGCTACACTTAGAAGATTATGTTTTAGTCCTTCAACCCAATAAGCATTATCACATAGGAGTTCTTTGGTTAATGAGATTCTTCCTTTTCCTTTTATACAACAAGGTTCATTGTTTCCAAATCTTACATTGCCACTATCACAGTCTTCTAGGTATTCAAATTTTGTCTTGTCACCAGTCATGTGGTGTGAACATCCACTGTCTATTATCCATATATCATCTTTTCTTATATGAGAAATAAGTGCCATCTTATCTTCATCATCATCAGATTCATCTTTTATAGCAATAAAGACAATTTCTTCTTCACTATCATCAGAATCTTTAGCCATAAAACATGTTTTCTTACCTTTATCCTTGAATGATTTGAAATTCTTTTTGCCATAGTACTTGTGACTTCTCTTCTCTTCCTTGACTTGCTTGTTTGGGCACCTAGCTGCAATATGTCTAATTTCTTCACATGAAAAATAGATTAAAGGAGTTTTACCTTTATATTTACCTTTCCCTTTAGAGTACTTCTTTGCAAGTAATGCTTCTACAATTTCAAGATCACTATCAGAACTTTCTTTTGATACATCTTCACTTTCTGACTGAACTTCTTTTATTTTCTTGTTCTTCTTTAGTGAAACCTTGGCCTCAAATGCTCATTCAATATTTTTGGAACTTGGAACATAGTTGTCATAGTTGTCTAATTCAAAGGTTGTTAATCTTCCAACTAAAGCATCCAAAGTTATATTGTGGTTTGTTTCACATCTTCTTTCTTGAATAGCTGATACTCTTATTTCATAGATAGGGAGTAATGTTCTAAGTACCTTACTTATAATAGTTTCATCAGAGATTGTTCCTCCAGAAGCTCTAATTGCACTGACACTTACTTTGATTCTTTCAACATATTTTGCAATGTTTTCATCTTCTTTCATATTCATTTTGTCAAACTATCCTCTTAGGCTTTCTGCTTTGGCTCTTTTCACATTTGCATCACCACCATATATTTTCTTCAGTGCCATCCACATTTCATATGCAGTAGTACATTCTTTAATATCATCAAATTCTTCATAGTTGAGAGTAGATGCAATGTCTATCATCATGGTGTTATGAGTCTTTTTCTCTGCAATGTCTTCAACAGTTAATGCGCCAGTAGGAACTGTGTATTCTTCATCAATGTATTTGCATCCTGAGTCACCAATGGAAGCCAGATGAAGTCGCATGAGACCTTGCCATGCTAAAAAGTTATCTCTGTTGAGCTTCAGAATTTCCCTCTTGTAAGACATCCTGATCTTTAGCTTAGGTACTTGAAACCCTTCCTGCAAGCACCATAGGCTCTGATACCAATTGATGGAATATGGATGAAGTGACTGAGAGGGGGGGGTGAATCATTCAATCATAAAACACTTCCTAATTATTACTTTCCAGATCCCTTAGGATATCTTAATGAATATTATCTGTTTAAACACTCGGTAAATAGATTGTAGTAACTTTGAAGATGCAGAAAGTATTAGTAAATTATCTTTAGATATTCATCAGCACTTGTATATGATTAAGATAGCAATTAAGAACACAAGAGACACAAGATTTAACATGGAAACCCAATATGGGAAAAACCACCAATGTATCTAGATACTAATTTTCACTTTTCTAAAGTGATGCCCGGTTAGAAGCCAACTCGATAAAAGGTTACAAAACACACTGTTAGGTGTGACCTTGTTAGAGGATTTAATCACCCTGCTAGGAGTGGCCTGGTAAGAGGTCTTGAAAACAATTCAATGGAATTGTCACCTTGTTAGAGGATTTACAATATGGCTGTTAAACCAACTCGGTTAAGAGATTTAAAATTCACTGTTACAATGATAAGAAGGAAACAATGAAAATGACCTGTATAATAATGCAACTGCCTTGCTGATTACAGATCTCTATTCTGCATAAGGCTGATCCTTCCTGATCAAATATATCTCTACTGCACCTCAAGGATATCTGATCATCCTTCACAATTTTGCACACACCTTTTCTGCTTTCCTTCTATATATCTTCTGCTGTATATATTTTTTATTTTCACATTTGACCTTTTATTTATATGATTTAAGATTTGTCAAATCGACATTACTTAGTATAACAGTTAACTGAATTAAGCAAACTTTATTTTCAAAAATCCTTCAAGGGCCGACAGTGCTCGGTGATCATAACTTTCTACAATCTTTCAGAGACCGAGGGAACTCGGTAGACACAGATAATCCTTCTTCTTCGATAACTGACTGAACTCGGTAAATACTAACTTTCTTTGATAACCGACTGAACTCGGTAGATGCTAACTTTTCTTCGACAATCGACTGAACTCGGTAAACATTGAATTTTATTTGATGACTGACTGAACTCGGTAAATGCTGATTTTTCTTTGATAACCGAGTGGACTCGGTAAGCACTAATTTTACTGCCTGACAGACCAACTGAGCTCGGTAGGTACTGAATGCTACGGACTATGACATAGTGTGACATCAAAGACAATACATAATTTGAGTAGCAATTTCCTTTAGACAATTGTTTCCAACACCCTTTGCTTCAAGAGTTTGTAGATGTATATCCAACTGAGATTTCAGGAATGCCTCCCAAAAGGGATATTGATTTTCACATAGAACTGGTGTCGGGAGATGAGCCTATCTGTAAAGCTCCCTATCACATGAATGACTGGTTGGAATAATATCCTAGTAACTCAAGGATTGGACATCCTTGAACAATGATTCATTGCTTAAAATCATTACGTATCTACATAGAACATCATGCTAGACTTCATTAAATGTATCAATCCAGGAATGTGAACTTGAGATGATGGCTGCAAAGTTTATGCTTTAGTTCTCCTTAAGAGTCATCACTACTAAAGTAAAAGATATTGCTACAAGAGATTTATACTATAAACTGAAACTATAGATTAACTCTCATCTTGAAAGAAAAACTTAACAGTAAATAGATAATGCTTGAGAAGTAAACCTATGTTGTAGGAAACAGTCAATGGTTCTGCTACCAGTGGTTGTAGGAGCAACAATGCTTAACAACTTGAAAGAAACTTAACCGAATCCTACTTAAACATGAATAGGGAATTCACCTCCTGTGTGGGCCCCCATAGAAGTATGAATGAATTATAACATAGAGATTGAAATTTGGAACTATCATATATTCATTTAACAAAACATGGATACAATATAGGATATCAAAGTATTTCACTTTGTTGCTGGATTATAGTATGAATTCCTCAAAACATCTAACTAGCCTGGAATCATAAGTCCAGCTTATTTAAAGCAACTAAGAAAAATAGAACACCTACAAACTAGGTCCTTCATTACATAGCATAACAACTTCAGTTATAGGAATGGCAACATCATTTATGCAAGAAGATAAGCCATATTTAGTGCTTCGAGAATATAGGAACACTTGGTAAATAGATTGACTTGGTCTGAATCAGCAACTGCAAAGTTATGGAAGGAGTGGAGCTATGATGAAATCTGAAATAGTTATTCACCTTAAAAGACCCACTCATCCTTGAGTCTGCATTCCTTTCTGACTTGTTCTTCTCCTACAAAAGGTTAACATAACAAAATCCACAACACAAATCCAAGGCAGAGATTATAATAAGTTTTCCTATTTTAACGTAGCCTTATCACATAGCTACAGGAGGTCTACCCATTAAAGCTAGAGAAGAAAAATACCAGATTTTATCATAACATTCATTAATATATATATATATATATATACACATATATATATGCATATATATATATACATATATATAGATATATATATACATATATATACATATATATATATATGTATATATACATATATATACGTATATATACATATATATACATATATACATACATATATACATACATATATATATACATATATACATACATACATACATACACACACACACATATATATATATATATATATTCAGTCTTGTCCTTTAGTTTCAAAAGTATCAAATATATATATGGCTAAAGCTTAGAAACATAAAAGGTTGTATAATGTTTATGAAAAACCATAAGATATTTAAGTTTGAACTTAGAAAATCATAAACAAAACATCCCATAAACTTGACTCATCATTGCCCCCAGCTTAGCTATTTGCTGGTCCCGTAGCAAATAAATTCTTCAACCTGGCTATCAATCTATAATCAGTAGTTGTTCTCTATCCAGTACCTCCCTCTACAAGACTCCAATAGAATCCCTTTGTTTCCCTGTGTTTCTTCCATTTGTCCTTTTCCCTCTGCATATCAAAACTATCCAGATTTTTTGAGTTTGCAAGTAAATGAGACATTAGTAATGGAGGCTAAAAGGTTAGTGGAATCTAGAAACTTTCTCTCTCTCTTCCCAAGGAAATATACCAAGGTGCGTGTTGGGTTGCCATAGCAAAATTGAGAGGTGAATGTGGTTATCTGTTTCTCATCTCCCTAGATAAACTATTCCAATGCCACTGAATAGCATTTCTAGCCTCAGGTAATTCAGAATCTATCATTTGTTCATATGCATTAAATGCTTCATTTCTCATTAGATAGATGATCTTTCTACTTGATTCAGAGGGGGAAATCCTTAACCAATTATAATAGTAAGTTCGAGGATCTTTGGCTTTAGACCTTAGAAATAAGGGAATTTTTTACTCCAAATCCCTATACACTTTGGCTTGAGTGTCCCAACTAATTTCATTCTATACCCAGGACATGAGGGCTCTAAGTTGAATATCCCCAACATAAAGCAAGGGATTCCAAACTTGGTCATTAGGGACTACTAGTTTGTGGAGATAGAATTCACATAATAGATTTTGAATGGTTGCAAGAGAGTTATGGAAGGCTTGAGAAAATTGAGTAGGCTCTTGTAATGAGGAAGATCTATCCTACATAATACAGGTCATTTGATAGATTAAAAGTTGTTCTTTAAGAAACAAGGCATAGACAAGTGATGAGGATCTACAACCCATCAGGTCAGGAATTAGAGATGTAATTTTGTCAAGTTTCACACTTAGCTGTTCTATCCTTTCCTCCTGAACAAGTCTTTCCTAATAATGATAGTCTACTACCCTATTTAGTTCTTTCCATTTCTTTTTCCACTACTCTCTCTTAGAATTTAATTTCTTAGACAATTGGAAGATAACATATAACAAAGATGTTGAACTAAATTGATCTATTTTTGAACTAAGGCAAGAATTGTCCACTGCTTGAGGAACAGATGACTTACCATTATTAGAACTTTCCCTCTTCAAAGGATCTATCCAGATGATCATAGCCCTCTCGGTGTTAGAGCACTATTGAGCCACTGAAGCTAATGTATCTAATCCTTCATTCAAAATTTTCTCTACTACCTTATTTAAAAGGTCTACATCAATATCTGGATTTTGTTCATAGGGATCCCTTTCTGCTACAAGAGATCCTACTATAGGAGAGAACACTATGTCATCTACTTCCCTGATGTAACTATCAGAGTCATCACTTTCTAAATCATCCTCTTGAGGATTCTTAGAGGTTGATCCTTTCCTTCGAAACACATAAGATTTCTCTTCCGAGCTGGAGTCATCTCTGATTATAATGACTTCTACATTTACTAGCTTACCATGAACCTGCTCTATTTTAACATTAGGAAATCCCTCAAATGTTTCCTGCTCCATAATCTCAGTCCATTTTTCTTCCTACTAAGAAGTTTCAGGCTATAATTCAACCTCTTGCTGAATGTTTTCATCCTCTTCTTCCTTCTTCCTAGAATCTTGTTCTACATTTGGCTCATCAACTAGAATATTTATAGTTTTTTTGACCTCCTCCTAGCACTTCTCCTTAATGGAGTTTCCTCCTTTTCTAGAGCTTTCCTTTTCTAGAAGTGCTTGTGGCTGCAGGAGATGCCTTAGCCTTGTTACAAGTAGTGATTGTTGTTGCACCAAAAGATCAACCTATTAATGTCTGATACAACCACTAGACTTATAGAAGACACAGGAGGCTATTAAACCATGTCATGAATCTCGAGGGGAGTGCTGACCATTTTTCCAACAATCTCCCCCTCAATGTTATTTGAGGGGATTCAAACTTGTGACCAAGATCTGATACCACTTGTTACAAGTAGTAGTTGTTGTTGCACCAAAAGATCGACCTGTTAAGGGTCGATACAACCACTAGACTTATAGAAGACATAGGAGGCTATTAAACCATGTCATGAATCCTAAGGGGAGTGCTAACCATTTTTCCAACAAGCCTGTTGACTAGTACTAGGGTTAATTTTCTTTTTCTTTTCCTTTGGGGAAATCATTTCCACTGCAGGAGCAACTTCACTCTTTTTCGTAGGAGTCTCTGATTCCTCTTCATGAGTTGATCTTGAAGTAGAGGAATTAGGGGAATTAGGGGTCCTAACCCTAGATTTCTTTTTGGACAAAGAAAATTGTCCAATCTCAATAAATATTTTCCTAACCCCTTTAGCAGTTTTAATCCTCTATCCTACTCTACACCCAATTGGTTCTGGGGTCGGCTCCTTAAACCCTTGTAGTAGAAATTCATCCTAGGAAATTTTTGACTGCTCTCTTAAGGATTTTTCTACTATTAATTTGATTAAACAATGGTGAGAGATAGAATTTTGTTTACCCTCTTGAACTAGGATGGCCTGCTTTGACAAGATGCCAAACACAAAACTAGGGACATTGATAGGCCTATTATCATGTCTTAAATAGCTCAATAATTTAAAGTTAACAACATGCAGGAATGAGTGCTGCCCTTCACAGATGAAATATCTAATGATATGAACCACACATTGCTTAAATGGCTCAAGAAGAGATAGTCTAAATGTACCTTGTTTCCTATCAACTTCAAGCGGTGGGTTTGCATGTTGAGTGAACTGAGCTCTGGAAGTAGTTGAGTCAAGATTCTATACAAATTACTCACCCTCCTATGCTAATCCCATAACCTCTACCAAAATTGACTGAGAAAATGGCACCTTCGGTCCTTTAACTGTAGCCACTCCATCTTTTAAGGAGTTAAGAAACTGAAGTACAACTTTGTCATGCTAGCTAGTTAGCTTCTGGATATAATCCATCCATCCCCTTGCCTAAAAATATGACCTTCAATTCTAGTCTTCTAGAAAAAAATTATGCACAGTGGGCTCCCTTCGGATGAGGTCTCCTCCCATTGTCTAGTTTTTGAGATACCCAAAACGGAGTTGCAGGAGATAAAAATAGACAACCAAAATTTTGAACAAGAAAGATTGAAAGGAAGGTTGTAGGATGATTCAAATTTGGAAATTTCTAGAAATGCAGCTTGAGAAATGAGCTTATGAGTAACATAAATGCAAATTACCATATTATCATTTCATAATTACTCATAAGTACTCTCCGTAGAACTCGTACTCAACATAACTTGCCACCTTACTTTATACGTGCGAAAAATAACAACGCAGCATAATAATTTTCAAAAGTGTCTAATCATGGTAGAAAAATACAAGTACGATAGGAGAAATGAGTAAATATAAAGATTGCATAAGCATAATGACAAAAAAATTGATATAACTTCCCCCCAGCTAAAATATTGCAGGTGGGCCCATAGTTGCAGTGGTGATAAGGCATACGATAAAAATAAGGGAAAAACAAATTAAAATTGCATACCTTGAAATGTGTGCTAACTTGAAGTGCTACTGAGGTGGTAGGTGTTGCTATCCACAAATGAAAGAAAATATGAGGTGGATGGGTGATAGACAAGAAATGAAGCAGAAATTTATTATGGAGAAGTGACTTTTGTTAAGAAAGTGTTTATTATGAAAGTGAAGAGATCTTTTTAGAGTGAGGAAGGCAAATGAGAAAAAATCTCATTACGAGTTGTTGCAAGAAGTGTGTCACCAATGACAGAAGAGAATTTTTGTAGGAACTCATCCTTACTTTGGGGTTTGTGGTATAACTTCAATCTATGACCATTGACCAGCAGTTTGAAATGCACTGGATCAACTGTGGAGAGCTGAACTATGCCATTTAGAAAGACTGCAATTATCTCATATGGTCCAAGCCATCTAGTTTAGAATTTCCCTAGGTTATGTTGGTATCGAGAGTCATAGAGGAGCACTCAGTCTCCAACTGAAAATACTTTGTCCTTGACAAACTTGTCATGCCATTGCTTGCGCTGATGTTGGATCAATTCTATGTTATGCAGGGCAGATTTTCACCACTCATCAAGGCCATTCAAACTCAGAATCCTATCTTTATGTGCTGCAATGATATCCATCCCAAGATCAAGAGCTTTCCTAAGTGTCTTATGTTCAAATTCAATAGGCATGACTGCAGAGTGACCATAGACAAGCTCAAATGGTGTGAAACTAGTTGTAGACTTCCATGTAGTGCGATATGCCCAAAGTGCTTCAGGAAGTCAGATAGCCTAATCTTTCTTATGGATGGCTACTATTTTAGTGAGAATAGATTCCAACTCTCGATTGGTAACTTCCACCTTCCCATTAGCTTGGGGGTGATAGGGTGAAGATTTACCATGCCTGATGTTATATTCCTCCATTAGAGCAGTAATCAAATTGGAAGTAAACTAAGGACCTTGATCAGATTGAATCTCCCTTGGTACTCCAAATCTAGTGAAGATGAATTCATAAAGGAACTTTGCAACATTTTTATCCCTAGGGTGCTTCATAGGTTTAGCCTCAGCCCATTTTGTAACATAGTCAATGCAAACAAGGATATAGGATTTACCTTGGCAAGAGGGCTCAATAGGACCAACAAAGTCAATCCCCTATTTGTCAAAGGGGGCAACAACTACCTATGGCTGTAGGGACATTTCATCTGTCTTTGTAGGCCATCCCATGTGTTGGCATTTGTCACACTTTTTGGTGTATTGAGCAACATCGTTGTGTAGACTGGGCCAATAGTAACTTGTAGTCAAAATTTTCAATGTTGTTCTTTTGGCAGCAAAATGTCCACCACAAGGTTCATCATGACATGCCTTGAGGATATCATAGGTTTCATCCTCTCTTATACATCTTCTGGTTACTTGATCAGGACTAATATAAAACATGAATCCAGAAATCCATGAATAATTAAAGCTCTTTTCAGTTAACTGTAATACCCCAAAAATGGGCTATAGGTTCATTAACCTCTTACATCAATAATTCAATCAAAATTGACATCAAAGTCCTAACCTAAGGTACATCTACACATTATGGAATCCTAATTGGTTTTATCTTAAATTTGCATCAGAAAACATTCTTTGAATATTCCCTTTATCCTAATTATCTTTAATTTAATAATTATTTGGTGATAAATCCTATTCATCCTAAAGTTTGATTAATTGAATATGATGAATATTTAATTAATTAAATTTAATACTGCCACTTAATTATTTAATTAAATTTAATTCTATTTATTCTTAAATTATATTATTTAATTTTGACAAAAAATAAAAAATCCTAACCAATTGATTAAATTTTTATTTAATTGATTTAAAAGCAAGTTGTCAATATTTAATAATATAGTTTTGAATAAAAGTTTGATTTAATAATTGATTAACCCATAAATCAATTGTTTTAATATTAAAATCAGTTAAGTTGAGAATAAATCATTTTATTATTAAATTAATTCATATTAAAACATGCATAATCAGAAAAGTAGTCAACTTTAAATCAATTTTCAATTTCAATTTGTTAACTTTCTAAACTCAACATCTGATGATGAGTTGAAAAATAAAACTAAAGCTCTATTTTGAGATAAAAACTGCTTTTGCATGATTTTATGAATTAAATATTCTTAATTTCTTGTTAACTCAAAAATTAACCTGAGTTTATCAAGAGTGATTTATGGTTTTTCTCTTGCATCCTCAAAGCCCTGGATTTCTATAAAATGAAGGCTCAACTCTTCACAATCAACACCTTGAAATTGCATCCTCACTCTGGCAAATTTGTAACTGAAGAATCAATCTTTTGCGAATCAAGGCTATTGTGAGATTTTCATTTATTATTTTGAGCATTTATAGTTTCATATCATAGATTTTTATATACATTCATAGCATTTCTTAGATTAAATCTACATTCAAACTCAATTTCATACATTATAGCTTAGATTCATACAGTTTTTCATCCTATTGCATAAAAAATCCAAAAAAATAGATTAATTTGCATTCATATTTCATTGCTTTCATCATTTTAAATCCTTTGTTTAGGTGTTGCATTGTCACTAATCTTGATTCCAATCTGAGAACATCATACTCGCACCTACTAGAAGGCAGTAAATCATCTAGTTAGCATAGTTTCAATTACTTGCAGATTTTGATTTTTGCTAACCTCTAATATTTTACTGAAGTGTTGTGTCTACAACTAGGTACAAAATTCACACACACATTTTTGGCACCCACCATGAGGCCTTGAAATTATTTTCCATTCGATTCTATCAAATTTCTATAATTTTTCTCGAACCCACGACCACAAGGTTAATTTTTGTGAGTTTTGTGATAAATTTCTGGGTTGTTTTTCTAGAAATCCGACTGATGTTTTTATTGTTACATGCACATATGACATGATAAAGATCCAAAATTTATATTTATGAAAAGGTATTTGAGTTACCTTACAATTTCCATTAGTTTGGATTAATTTTGTTTTGATTTGAAAAAGTTATGATCATTTTAGTGAAGACTGGTCTGAACTTGATTTTATGAAATCTGACTGATATTTTTATTGGTACATGCACATATGACATGATACAGATCCAAAATTTATATTTTTGGAAATTTATTTGAGTTAGATTACGTTTTCTGTTGGTTTGAATTAAATTTTTTTTTATTTGCAAAATTTATTATTGATTTAGTACAGACTGGTCAGAATCTGATTTTTTATGACAACATATTTTTCGATTATTAAATGACATATTATCTTTGACTAACTTGATTTTCTACCACGTGGGGTTGACAAGTTGCATTTCTTTTTTTATGGATTTTTATAATAGTGCATTTCATGTACAATAATAGGTAAGTTTTTCATAACAATGGTTTCTAGGTGCAGGTGCAGGTATGTCCTGTGGGTACAAAAGATAGAAGACAAATGCTCAAAAATTACTAAAATAGGTAAAATCTACTAAGCATGTTGCGAGGAACTCAGGTATTCTGTTACATCTGATAACACCTCATTTTGGGACATAAAATAAACTCTCTTGTGTCAAGCTTGAGTGCCTTTACAGCTTTCATAATTCACACTTCAGCTTTGGGCTCTAAAACGAACATAGATTTGCTTTTTGCATATCTGTTACACATAGTAATTAGGCCCTATGAACACTATTTGCAGATGATCTTGAGAGAGTTGGATTCTTTCACTTGTTCATGCATGTGTAGCTCTTGTTGATGATAGATCCCCTTGTAGGTAGGGAAGTTACTAAGATTGTCTTGCGTTCTACTAGATTTGTGCATCTTCAACTTTTGATTGATACATTCTCTCTCTGGAGAGGTTGATAGATCATAAGTGGTTGACATCATAGATCTTTGTGAGATAATTTTGGTCTTAGCATGTCAAATTAATCTATCTTCTTTGTCTTCATGAAGTGAAGAGGTTAGGGGATTATGCTCTACTTTTATTTTGGATAGTACCAGAAACCCAAATCCTTGAATCTGATCTAGTCCCCCTGTGGTATCTTTTGTGAGTCACCTTTAGAGAGGGTTAACCATAGTGGAAATTCCCTTAATTGGGTTAACCACATGGACAAAACCTCAAGTGGTAATAGCCATTTTCACCATGGTAGCAACAACTACTATATAAATGTCTTTGTGGAGGAAATCTTCACAGGTGTGGTCTCTTGTTAGGCTGTCAGATCTCCCTAGCAGCTCCTAATTGATTAAATTATCAGATTGTGTCAAAACCCTAGTGCACTTGGATTGGAGTTTGCCCTCTTGAGATCAAAAAAGTTGCAGAGTCAGACATTACTAAAAACCCTAGCGAGGCCAAATTTTTTATTTTCTAGGTCTATGTGCTTGATTGCAAAACTTTTTGAGAACATACACAAGTAGTATTTCTAGGGATTAGCACAATAAGTCACTATTGCTTGTTCATGTGCAAGGTTTCTTTTTCCCTTGTTCATTATTTTCAGATGATTGATTTCTCCCCTTACCTTCTATTATGCATGCTTCATATCTACTTGGTTACTTGAGACAAACTTTTACATAGATCTTTAAAAAATGGATAGAAAAATTTGCAAACAAACTGATACTGAAAAATTGAAAAATTACAAATTTGAAAAAAAAATCCTTTCTGGTGTCAAAAGTCATCCTAAAATTTCAAAACTCGTATCAAAGCCAAAGTCAAAGTTGTCAGAGATTGGTCAAATTTGTCAGAAATCCAATTTGCAACAAATCCCAAATTCTATCAAAATAGCAAATTGATTCTTGTCATTTCTAGTCAGCCCTGCCTGAATCACTCAGGAAAGGCCAGTTGGCTCGGTACAACTAGGCTAGCAAGTTTTTGACCGATGAGCTGACCTTGCACATCCTAGGGAATCCCCAACTCACATTTTTGGTAAGAAACTAGCACCCTACAATTCTATGGGCCGTTGCCCTTGGTTCTATACTATATTGGTCGGTCTGGGTCAAATCTCAAGTGCTTTGACATGTTGCTCAACATCTAAATGAACTTAAATGGTATCAAGTTGCACAAAATGACTCTTGGTCTTCTTTCTTCCACATCTCTCTTGTCTTCCTAGTCTCCCATTTGCATCCTTTCTCCTATTCCTTCACGCTTCTTCCTTTTCTTCCTAAAAATCTTCACGTTTTCTTGATTCTTTTCCTCTTATTATCTAGTCTCCTTTCTATTCATCTCTTCTGTCACTTCCATGCTTGATTTCTCCTCTTCTAGAACCATGAATTTCAGCTATCTTGTTATGGAACCTCTCTTGAAAATGGATGATCTCAAACTCATTGCTCAATTTGAAGAGTATTATTCCAAAAAGCCCATGAGTGATAAATTTATGATGAAAATAAAGGAAAAAATTGATTGAATCAGATGCCTTTGCTAGGATCATACACATGGTCATGTCACGACCTTCTTCTTCCAAACATCTTTCATATTCTAAGTCTTCTCATCATTCCTCATCATCCACATCTTCTTCCTCTACTAGGTGTTCACCTTCCTCTTCTCCACGATCTCATTCCTCTTCTAATTCTCCCAAGAGTCTTACTTCTCTTCTCAAGACATACCATAATGAGAAATGTGATAACCCTTTTGATACCTCTTCAATGGAGAGTGACGCACCCATCTTTGAAGACTATGATGACTATGATGATGGACAATATAATGATACATATGACACCTCTATTCCTAAGAGTCCTCCTCATCATGTGCTTGTGCTTACTGTAAATGGGATGTCACATTGGAAAGAGCGTGATGGTGATCCATATGATTCTGATTTTAATAGAGACTTTGATGATTTATGTGCACAATACCTAGATGATCCATCTATTTCACTCAAGAAAGAGAAAGCTTACCATGCTAATTATAAATGTGCATACTACAAGGATCTCTTTTCTAAGAACTCTCATGCTGAAAATAAAGATTACACTCTCAAGCAAGATCATGTTAATTTGAACCTTTTTCTTGTGGTGGTTCCCTTCCATTCTCTCCTTCCTCCAATTTCCATACATTTCCTAAAACTTCCAAGTCTTTCAAATCTTTTACAAGTCCTTCATCCACCAAAGGTCCTAATACTTTTTGTGTGGTTCCCTATAGTTATCCTCAAGGGATACCTCTTAAAGAAACTCAAGCTAACCTTCACTTGGCTGCAAATACTTTCAATAATTCTAAAGCTAAAGGGCCTAAGCCTTTATATGCTATAATTCCTACTTCAGCTTGTCCTCCACCATCTCTTCCAAAGTCTTCCATACAATCCCAACATGCTTCCTTGTCCTTAGAAGTGGCTCCATGTCAAGAGGACTCTAAAAATGATAAAGAAAAGAACATAATGAAAGATCAAGATCAAGAACCCTCCATGTCATCCACTCCTTTCCATGATGTCTCTTATCCTCTTAAGGGTTCTTTTGATCCTGCACACCCTTTCTCATGCATTCCAGCCTGTCTAAAGTCTTCTCCTAAGCAAGATCACGATACTACTTAAACTGTTGAGCTTATTGACAATCAAAATAACCTTACTACACTTGTGCTTTCCAAAGATGATACTTCCATTAAGGTTATTAAAACTAATGTTGTTACTTCCAATGTTAAGCCTATTGAAAATCAAGAGAAAAATTATGTGCTTATGTTATCCAAAGATCCTTGTCAAGATCAAAGTCTTCCATCTTCTTATTCTACCACTCCATGTTCATTTCCACTTTCTACTCTTCATAAGTCTTTGCAAGCTTTGAACAATCCTATCAAAGAAGGTGCTCATATTCAAGATGTCCACGATTCTATTGAAAATCCTAATGCTCACTCTAAAGGTGCTGATGTCCTTGGTTGTCATATAAATGTTGATGAACTTGTTGATTATCTTTTTGCATCTTCCACTTCCATCCTTGGAACTCTTCCACCACTACAAAGGGCTTCACGTCTGCCTTCCATCTTGGGTCCTTATGTCCCTTCACTTTCCCCTCCTAACTCTCCTAATTCGCTATCCTCTTGGTTCCTTACATCCCTCCATCTCCCATCTTTTCTCAAGATCAACATAGATGCACACCTTTGAATCCTTTTCATCCACCCACCCATCTAAACCAGTCATATCCTCGTTCTTCTTCCACAAGTCCAAAGTCTTTTTGAAGTAACTTGAATGTTCAATACAAGAAAAAGAAACAATAAAATAATCCATCAAAAAAAGAAGATCACCATGTCTCCTCTAATCGGCATGGAGGCATAAAGTCAAAAGAGATATCTAAGAAAAAAACTACAAGACAAGTATGGGTTCCAAAATCCATCATTGAAGATATTCTCTCTAAATGATCAAAAAGAAATAAAAATCCTATGGCTATATGGATTCCAAAGTCTCTCTTGAAAGAGTCTAATGTTGAGAAACAAGTGAAGTTGACATTCAAGCTTCCAAAGACTTCCACTTCATCTTCTTCCAAAAATATTCTTCCATTCCATGTGCCTAAACCTCAATCTCTACTATCCATTCTCCATATTCCTTCACGTATTCCTTCATTCACATTTCCTCCATCCTCTCACCATCCTTCAAGGTGTGTGTTGATGTTGATCTTTCCTTCCTTTCCATTTACCCTTTCACAATCCTTCCATTCATTATCCTTCTACCTTCTATTCTTTTTCCTCATTTGCCTATTCCTCCTATCTTCCAACCTCACTCACTTTACATAAAACCTTATCCTCCATTTTTATTTTCCATCTCCCTTTCCCTATTAGCATATTTGAGTATATCATTTTGAATCCTTGGCATATCATGGTTTATCCTTTCAAGAAAAATTATCTAAATAGCTTGCCTTCTTCCAAAAAAAACAAAAAAATAATTAAAAAAAATAAAAATTGAAAATGTGCCTTGGTGAAAACTTGGAAATAGGCACCTTGGTAGCAAAAGTAAAGAGAAATAAATTCATCCTATGGTGAAAACCACTCCCTTATGGCACCTTGGATAAGTACCATGATGAAAATATGGCAATCAGGCATCATGCGTAGTTCTTCTACATATTTCATCCATTTCATATTCTCTCTTTGATCTTGACAATGTTGACCTATACATGAACATTTGGCTATTTTGTGAGCTATCTTAGAATGATCTTTCTTTCATTCCTTTCATGTTTAGCCTTCATATTTATTTTCCTCCATTCATTCTAGCCTTTCGCTATCCTTTTCCCCTTTGGTCTTGATCTGATAAAAAAAAAGAGTAGAACACGGTGCTTTGAAACCTCTTGACATGTCTACTCCTTTGGACTACATCCTCTCCTTCTTTGGTGTTACGCTTTTGTGACTTATCCTATACTGGCCTTTCATTGCTTGTCCAAATATGTTTTACATAAATTTTTTTCCCTAGCTTGGGTATTCTTGAGGAGTTTTCCCTTGAGGATTTCTTCCCTTCATTCTCCTTCATTCTCTTGTCTTCCATCTCTTCCACTAGCTTGCCAATCCCTCTTGTTCTCCACCTTGCTAGACATTGGGACTGTATGATATGATCTTACTTGGGAGTTCGATGCCCATTCTATCTAGGGGCATCCTTTGTACATACTGATTACTACTACCTATTGAGGTTGAAATCCCATCATTAAGAATTAGAATGCATGGTCTAGTAACTGATGATGACTATAGAGTGTCTAGGTTGCAAGAACTTGAACTACTAGATGAGTGTAGACAAGCAGTGTATGATCATCTCAGAGTGTATCAGAAAAGAATGTCTAGAGGCTATAACAAGAAAGTCAGACACAGAATTTTAGGTTGGCGATCTAGTCTTGAGAGAAAATCTTAAAAATCAATCACATAGAGAGTGCAAGGGGAAGTTTGAACCCAACTAGATGTAGATCTCTATAATTTTGTTGACTATTAGTGTCTTACACTTAGTCATATATCTAGGAAAGGATGACCGGTCATCACTGTGACCGAGTCATTCTGTATAGGCTGAGTTTTGTATTGTATACTTACCGAGCAGTAGTACTGCTGTGTTAAGTCATGATCACAATATGTTTGTAATATGTCAAGTATAGTTATTGTCAAGATACATATATCAATGATGCTGAGTACAATAGATGTATAGTACAATAGATGCTGAGGATAGTTGATGCTAAGTGCCAGGGATAACTTTTGCCGAGTTAGCTAGAATTGGCATACAAGTCTGTAATGGCACAATGATCGAGGTAAACCATTTTTGGTGATAATTATATTTTGTATATTGTCTATTGAGGTAATCATGAAGGTGGTTATGCATCCATATTGCTATCATTGATCCCTATGTATATCCTTTAGCCAATCAAAAAATTGTATAGTATAGGTAGCAATAGGAATATATCTGGACCCTAGATCTTATAACGGTAAAATGTTTTTGCTACTATATAAAGGAAGATCTAGGATAGATATGTGTGAGTAAAAAGAGAGAAACAAAGACATTGAGATTGAATGAATACTATGAGTATGAGGAAATAATTAGGAGAAGTATTCAAAAAAAGTTCAGTGACCGAGCAAAGCAGTGAAAGGATAGAGTCAAGGAAGATCAGATAGAAGAGATCACAATCATATAGTAAAGAGAAGATCTATTATCAGCATATCAGTGCAAACTAAAGGATCATATACTGAGACATTTTAACCAGTGTATCAAGGTAAATCTCTTAACTGGGTAGTCTTAGCAGACTTTTGTAAATCTCTTTACCAAGTGCTTACTTTATTGTAAGTTTGTAAATCCTTTAACAAGGTAGACTGAATAAGTCTCTTAGCTTTTAACAGAGTAGACCTTTCATAGGGTAGATCATGATATGATCAAATTTTCTAAGCCCTAACAGGAAAAATTTATTATCTGTTGTAGTGAAGATTTGTGGGTGTCATCCCCACCCTAGTTTTACCTTTCAAGGGTTTCTAGGTTACCAAATCTATTGTGCTATGTGTGATTTCATGTATGCTATTTGACATGATATATTACCTAGATTGTTTAATTTTTGTTTACATGATGCATAAAGTTCTAACATTTTAAAGACATAGAAGTTAGTAAGTTCTGATTCACCCCCACCTCTCAGTACTACTTTCCCATTTGTATTTCCACAATTGGCATTAGAGAAAAGGTTTTCTCAATAGGGAAGTGTAACCACTTGAGGAAAAGATCTTAAGATGGAAGTTTAAAAATTGGGAAAAGTCATAGAGAATCAAAAGATTGAAGTTTAACTAGCATTGCAACAATTGGAAGCAGCCAGAGGGGAATTAAAGAAATCTTTGAGCAAAAGAAGAGAAATTGCTATTCAACAAAGTGAGCCACTGTACAAGGAAGAAGACACCACTGGACTATTTGATACTAGTAATTCTATAGAAAATGACAAAGCCATGAAAGAACTGATGGAGAAAAGTACCATACTAAATGATGAAATCAGGACTCTAAAGAGAGAGTAGGAAATTCAATTTTTCAAACTTTGTGAAGTAGTGGAGTAGAAAAAGAAAGCTGAAGATGATAAGGCAATGGCTAAAGAAGACAAAAGACAAATTGCAATAAGGCTAGATGAAAGAACAAGTGATATACAAAGGTTGACTAATAATCAACTAGATATGGTAAATCAACTGCTGCTGGCCAACCAAGAATTGGGTAGGAAAGACTTGGAGAACAATCAACTAAAACATGAAAATGATCATCTGAAACATGAGTTGAGAACTGAGAAAGAAATCAATGAAAGGATGAACAAACCTAATGAAGCTAAAAAGTATTTTGAAGAACTGTTAAGGTCACCTAGGAGATTTGGTGATAGATCTGGACTTGGACTGAATGATCAATCATCTACTGAAGAAGGAGAGTCATCAAAAGATAGAGAATAGAAGATTGCTAAACCAAAGAACAACAAACCCACATGTCATCACTGTGGGAAGCCAGGACATACAAACAACATATGCAGAAGCCAACATGGTAAGACTGATTCTAAACCTAAGTTTAATGGACATTGTTTTAACTACAAGAAGCATGGACATCAAGCACATGAATGTAGATCTAAAGCTAACATTTCATCCACCTCACCCAAGTTTCAAGGAAGTTGTTTCAATTGTCAGAAGTATGGGCACAAAGCTTACGAATGCCGATCTAGACCAAGGTGGTCAGCTAATGAGAAAACAAAGCCAGTCACATAGCGTAAGAGTTACAATTGGGATTACAACACTTGGTACAATTGCCATTATTGTGGTAAGTATGGACATATTGGAGCAAACTACATGAAAAATCATTTTAGAGGAAAATCTAAAAGCTGGATGAATGGAAGCATGGTCTGTTTTAAATGTAATAAGGTTGGTCATTTAAAGGGAGATTGCAAATCACCTATGCCGAGCAATGTTAACAACCAGAATGAGAACATCTATGAAAAAATGAGGAACCAGATTGAAAAGTCATGGAGGAAGAAAGAAGAAGGAACAATAAGTGAAGCAAGCACATCTACGGTCACCCAATCTGATGGATCAAGTGATCACACTTCTTCCAACTAAGCATGAAAGATATGTCTAGAACTGATTCTTGCAAAGCCTTACTTTACATCAGTTCCTAACATAGAATTAAGAAAAAGTCCATATCTGCATAGATTAAGATGCATTAGGACATATCTGAACAAAAATAGAAAATTTCATTTTGATGCCAAGCATCAGTGTCATGACCGAGCTAACAATGTTTGCCAAGCACCTGTTATTGCCGAAATACTATGCCGAGCTGTATTGCAATGGTTACAACGATTGAGCTTGTGTTTAACCGAGCTTAACATAAGTTTGTTGAGACAACTTTATTTCATCCAAAATCTGTACGAAGCATTTATGAGGCCCTAATCCTATTTTTTTAGGATTCTATAAAGTGAAAAGTTGCTGTTAATTTTATTTCACCAAGCTATTCAAGATTTTAGAGTGATTTAGAATTTGTGTAGCCCAGATCAAGCAAAGTGATTATGAATCTTCTCAGTGTGTCGTCAAAAAAATTCATCTATAGGGTTAATTGACAAAAAGGTACTTTACCAAGAAACCATTTTCTTTTCAAAAATTATAGTTTGAAATGGCATTGTCTTCATCTGCACTAGTCAGGAAATAGGGAATGGAAGTTTTCAATGTACAACTTGTAAGGAATGAAGTCTGCAAACCGAGGGTATTCAAGGCAATATTTGAAAGTGTGATCAAAGGAGATTTGAATGGAGCCCTATCTATGACCCTAGAAAATGTGTTAATGATGAATGATTTTAGGTCCTACTATATGTACAAAATTGGAGAAATCGGTGATTATGAGATCAGGGAAACATATGATAAATTGTGTATCAACAAAGTTTTGAAGCTAGAGCACAAGGTCATTACCGACCAAGGGTTAGTACATGCCCTAAATTTCTTGCAAAATTTCAAGGTAGAATGGATAAAGATCATGTTAGGTCGAGTGCATGACATACAATTATGGCTGGGAGATGGACCAATGAAGATTACGAAGGAAATGATACATGATGTCACTGGTTACCCTACCATTGATGGAAAGAGAATGATGAAATGTGCAAGAAAAGAGGATATTCAAGTGAACACATAGGAAATCTAGAAAAAATGTGGAATGAAAATTTCCACCATCACTGATCTAGAAATTGACTTTTCTGTTAGAGTTATCTCGCATAAGTTTTACCAATCCAGTCGGTTGGACAGTGTCCTTTGTATGGTAGTGGACCAAGCTTGGAAGAGAATAAAGAAAGGGCACACATATGACCTTGCCAAGCTCTAGATGACTCAACTTGCCAAGAACTTCAACTCTATCAGGATGACAAAGAACTCTATGTGTAAGTTCGGTTCCTTGCTAATCTATATATTCTTTTATGTTAAAAAGTGTTTTCCTACACATGGTGATGTGAAATGGGATAAGAAGAAACCCATTACTGTTCAGAATAATGATTTCATAAATGAGAGTGGTGATGATTTTGAAGGGATAATGGACAATTATTTCATTGAGTTTAAGAAGAAGATGAGGAATAGGACTAGAGTCCCTATGTCTCTGATTGAGAAATATAGTAAAGACATATGTTTTCTAGTAGACATAGACTTTACCTATGCATAGGCAGTCCTACCTAGGGTTTCATGGTTGATGCCACTACCCTATGAACTTTTTGGAGCTTTTCCTTGTAGGACCAAACTTGAATCAATAGATGGGCTTGATTCTCAAATTAGGCACTCAAGTTTGACAAGAAAATAGTCCAATTGATGAGGATTGAAAGGAATCCTCCTTCTTCTTTGAGCTCCACATCACTCAGGTGGGTATTGCCTTATCTGTACACTCAAGACACCTCATGATAAACAATAGGCCTATAGATAGATTATTGTGGAATAGTCTTTGAACCCCTTTAGGTATCCTATACCCCAATGAAAAAAATTCTTATGCAATAGCCCTACTTGCATAGAATGAATCTAAAGACTAGAATGGACCTCCTACTGCTACTATCACCAACATGAAAGGGAAAGGTACTTGATTTTCACGATTGATGTTGGGTTGAAAGGACCCCTGAGATACCCTTAGTCTCTTATCCAATGGGTAGCAGAGTCAAATACCTCACTACAACAGAGAGCTATGAAACAAGAAAACAATACATTCTAATATGCTGATGCCTTACATCAAACATACACCATTAATCAGGTCATACTTCAACAATCCACCTCTGTTTCCAACTGTGCTATCACTCATTTAAAGGATTTTAACCCTCTCCTTAGAAGAGACCTATGAACAAGTAATACATTAATCAATATCCACTGAAAGACAAACATGAGATACCCTTGATACCCCAATTCATACACACTTGAAAACTAGTCCTAGACCTAGTTGCTTCTGCAAAAACAACTCTATTGCAGACACATAGGAAATGCAAGTAGAAAGATTGCAACACCCTTGATGCTTCAATCAATAAGTCTAAAACTCGAATGGAGACAAATCTGATACCAGTACAAATGTATTGAAATCTTATACATAAGACAAACTGCTACAACTTCTTTCTATTCTCCAAAGCCAAAAAGGAAAGAGGGAACACTCTATATGCAAAGAAGGAAAATATCTACAAGAAAAGGACCCTTCATAGAACTGAAAACCAAAAAACTTCCAAATTTTTTGAACCCCTCTAAATGATCTTGAAAATCCTTTTATAGGAACAAGGATTGCAACAAGAAAAGGATCATTTAGGGAAAAACTAGGTCTACAACAACTAGGTACAACAAGAAATAAAGAATGCAAGAAACCCAAGAAACCCTAGAAAATTAGATCAAATCTGATGTACAAATGCACTGGTTTCATAATTAGGGTTAACTGCAGATACAAATTCAATCAATTTCTTGCTGTAGGAAACAAAATTTAAAATGCCAGAGCTAGTAATGGAAAATATTGCATGTACATAACATAGAGATCTCTGACAAAAATCAAAACCCTAGCCACCTGCAAAAATAGTCCTTTATGTTTAAAACAACATGGCACCTCAGGACATAAAATCTGATATGTGTGGCAACCTATGTTCTCAACATCATTCTCCAACTACAAATGTCCTCGTGCAATTAAAAGTGAACCACCATCTTATTTTATATGGCTTTCTATTTCAGAACCTGGCAAAAACCCTGTAGGAATATTTGAATTTGAATAAAAATGGTCACCGACTGAAGTTTAAAACATGATTGTTGATCTATCTTATTCCTGACAGATCGGGCGGCTCACGTTAATCTTGATAATAGTCACAAAACCTTATAAAAACCTTTTTCCACCATATTAATGTTGGACATATAGATGGAGTAACTGAGAGGGGGGGGGGGGGTGAATCAATTAACCACAAAAATATTACCATAGATCCCTTAGATGTCTTAATAATTCATTTACTACTGTCACTCAGTAATCATATAGAGAAATGCTGAAACTTAGTTATTGTAGAGAGTATTAATTATAACTATTCTTAAGCATTCATCAGTGATTAACATGCATGCATAAAGAAAATAACATGAACACAAGAGACACCAGATTTAACATGGAAACCCAATATGGGAAAAACCACCAATGTAACTAGTTATTATTTTTCAATCTTCTTAAGTGAGCCCTGTTAGGAGCCAACCCGGTTAAAGGTTACAAAACACACTGTTAGGTGTGACCTTGTTAGAGGATTTAATCACCCTGTTAGGAGTGGCCTTGTAAGAGGTCTTTGAAACAATTCAATAGAACTATCACCTTGTTAGAGGATTTACAAAATGGGTGTTGAACCAACTCTGTTAAGAGATTTTGAAATCACTACTACAATGGTAAGAAAGTAATAATGAAGTGAACTAAATAATGATGCGATTGAATTGCTGATTACAGATCTCTATTCTGCTTTACTAGATCCTTTTTGATCAAATAAATCTTTGCTGCTCCTCAAGGATATCTAACCATCCTTCAAAATTTGCACACACCTTCCTTCAAAATGATTTGCATGTTCGCTCACAAATTTCCACACTTTTACACTATTCTTCTCACCCTTTTAATTCACCACTTGACCTTCTATATATATACCATTCAGATTGTCAAGCCGACACTAATAATCATTAACACTTATTACAATAGTTGGCTAGAATAAACAAACTTTATTTCTCAAATTAACAAAATCCTTTGTTGGGCGGACCTTGCTTGGTAAATACTAATCCTGAAAAGATTTCCTTCGGTGACCGAGTGAACTCGGTAAACACTATGAATTTTGCAACATCCTTTGGAGACCAAGAGATCTTAGTAGACACTAAAAACTACCTCACTGATCGACTGAGCTCATTAAACACACAAAACTACTTTAATGACCGACTGAGCATGATAATTCATATGACATTTGTGTGACATCAAAGACAACACACAATTAATCCAAAAATCTCCTTCAGACAATTGTATGCAACAATTAACCCTTCGACCAATGAAAATAGAGCACGTCGGTGATGAAGCAACACGTTTGGATGCACTTTTCATAAGCTTTAGATCGGATGGTGGTCTTATAATCTCATAGCCCTGATAGATCCCTTAAGATCTTACACCGACCGCTTGATCATCCATACTAGCATCCCTTAGAATCTTTTGAGCCCACTGACATAATCCTTATCATCCTCTAGCTCAGCGAATAAGAACACAACACCTCAGTGATGAATCATCAAATGATCCTACCATTTCTGACAAACCTTTACCCTTTAATCAATATTTGGTGAATCGGCAATCGAAGACTTTCCCTGGGTCACGGAAAACCTTTTGCCTCTGCTAAAACTTTTAGCGATTGTGCGAACACTGTTCACCAAGTTGCCAGCTAGTTTGGAACATCACCATTTTATTTTGTGAATGAGAGAAAAGCATTAAAATCTTATCAGGCTGCTAAACAAATTTATCAGGACTGCCAAACCATTAGACCCTACTTGGGCCAACTTTATGCCACTTGTTGTCACCTCATTCACCACTGCTGCCCAGTCATCATTGACAAAGGACCCACTGCAAAGCTTCCCCTTTTAGTGAAGATCAACAACTATCGTTATACCACGCATTTAACTATCGCGCATCTTACCCTAGTTGTATAGCGACAACCGCAAGATCCTGTAGCATATTAACTCCCTTGAGACTGGTGGACCCATTGACAAGTCCACCTCAGCACACTTGGACCAATGAGAACATGCCCAAGTTAGCACCACCTACTAGAGGACTCACCCATGTCAACCATCTGAGAAAAGTAGAAACGATGCCTGGTGTAAGATCTCATGGCTTTGACAACTTCCATGAGAACTTACGCCAACTATAGATCATCTGCAAATGTCAAGTCCCACTGGCAGACACACAAGAAACCAGATCCCACTGACACATCCAAGAAAGATTCAAAATTAATGGATGGTGCATGATCTCAAAGGGGAAGAATATTCCTTAAGATCATGCACCGACTATAGATTGGAAAGGCTTTACTGCAGGCCCCACTGATAGGATATCCAGTCACTCACCCATGGACTAATTAGAGCTTTCCATTTGTGCATACGTGTCACCTTCGACCCACCTATTTGAAGCACCATGTCATAAATAGAATCAACAGCCGTCGCAAAAGCACATAGCTCTGACACATCTCATGAGAACATATGACCACCATTAGATCAAGATGGTGTCAGAAATCCTAGGCCCACAGACCATGTGAACACGTGACTAAAGAAAAGAAACCACCATGCTAAGTTGCTAACTATTAAGAGATAAGCTGCCAGGAATAGGAGAATACGTGAACACTATGTTCTCCTAATCACTGGAAGAAAAAGATAACTGCCGGGAAACCAAGTGAACTAGCGAAAAACATGCATTTGCTAAATCACCAAACAAAAAGACTAACCACCTAAGGATTAAATGAATAAGTGACCAATGGGGAAAAGAAAAGTGCACATGCATTTAACAAGACATAAGTGGCTCGAAAAGGTAAAGACAAATTAGAATAGGGTTAGGGCATTTCCTACCAATGGCTAGATTTTCAAAAAAAAAGAACTAAGGGTTTTAGCCAGGGACAGGAAAAAGGTTGCAAAGACCAGAGGAAAAAAGGTACAGTCATGAAATTTTTTGTAGATGCAGGCCATTTTCTAAAGATTTTTTGCATTGACATGAAAATGGGCTAACAGTGGCTCTATTTGGGGATGATGGGCAACTTGTGTCCATGCAAGAATTTAGATCTCTAAGATAGTAGCCCACCCAAAAAACAAAAACTGACAACCAAACAGGAAAGCAAGAAATAGGAAAGGGAAAGACAACTGTACAAGGATTTACAATTTTTTAAAAAAATTATACAATTTTATTCAGTGGCCCCAGGCCACCAAAAGAAAATCAATGCCCCTCTTGAATCAAAAATTTGATTCTCATCTACATATGTGACCAGACACCTAAAATTTTCTTGATCACCTTGTTGCCAACATATGTGAATAACCATGGGCTAAAGAATAAAATTATACTGATCACTACCCATGTATTTCCAGTCATGACTACCATACTCATATTTCATATTCCAAGAAGTAAGGAACATCACTCACTTCTTCTTGATGACTGGAAACAAAAAATTGATCTAGTAATGCATCAGAAAATGTGACATATTGATTATCATGCACTACCATAGAATTACCTAGCTGAAAAGGACTTGGATCATCTGATTTGCCTTCATGAATTGCTTCAGCTAGTGAGAAACTTGGTTCCTCCATGATGTCTTCATGAACTAAACCATGAACCAAGTGAAGGTCTTCTTCAAAATTTTTGTGATAGTAGGACATTTGATCTGCATATTCATGTGTATCAAAAAAAATTCTATCCCAATTATTGAAGACAAGGTCCTCAATACTATCACCATCATTATCATATTTATCAAAAGAAGGAAAAGGGTTTGAACAAGGAACTTCTTCATCAATAGAATTCCTATGATAGGAGAACACACTATCATGCCCTTCAACCTCTTCTTTTGCAAAGTCATTACATGAGGGGAGCTCTAGTATGTATGAGTCATCAAGAATAGGCACCTGTTGCATCCTGTCTGCATTTGACAAACTCAAAAAATGTCAGTGGGTGGGAGGGAGAACATCAATACACTCACCATGAGCATGTGAAATTTGAGTAGCTTACTAGTCATCCTTCCATGACCTAGCAAAAAATCCAGGATTAGGACAAGACTCAAAATCTATACAACTTTCCCAATCAGTACTCAAAACCATATCAGGGACATCGGCATCCCTTGAAGATAAACAAACACTGATGACCTCATCATCTGATGAATCATACTGCATCTAATTTTCATCTAGCAATGTTGGGGTAACAAAAGGATTAGAGGCACACATGTCAAAGTCAGATCTTCCTGACTCATGCTCTCAGTCAAAATCAATGTGTGTTGGTTGTAAGAACTTAGAGCCATCTCCCCCTGAATATCTGAGATATTCACAAGACAAGAAGTCTAAAATTTGTTCACTGTGAAGTGAACAGTTGTCCCTAGCATCACCTTCCTCTTATAAGTAGTCACCATCAACATCTTCATTCATCCAATCTTTTTCTTCATCTGACTAACTACACAAATCTTTTTCCCCATATTGAGAAAGAGAATCACTCTCATGATTACAATAAAGAGTGTCAACACTTGACACATCTCCTTCATAGGTTCCATCATTCTCAATAACATTACTACTAGACATAACCCCAAATGTATCTTCAAGATCAAGATCAAGATCATCAAGTATCCACTCCCTAAGATGCACATAACACTCTTTATACAAGGAGGCTGGCCAATGAGTTGATTCAAGAAAATAGAGCTCCAAAAACAAGCCAATGAACATAGACTCTAGAAAATCAACACCCTCTCAAAGCTGATCATATGCTTCACAAAACTTCTCATAGAACAAAGGTATTGACAACTTGCCTCTATTTCCCACCTTCAACCTTACCAATTTTATGCAATCTTTCTGGATGCCTTGATCTAATAATGCAAGCTCCTCGTCAAGCTCACCTATCATAACTTAATGCACTACTTCCATAAAATTTTGCAGGGATGCAACTGAAAACTTGAAGTATACAAACTTCTACTCACACCTTATCCTTTTCTTAGTGCTTGATCACTTAATAAGGAGACATTTCAGATCTTTGAGAAATAGCTGAGAGTTTCGTAGCAGAAGACTTTGTTGACTAGAAGGTAGGGCAGATCTAGGGCTCACCATGTAGCTCCATCAGATTCTTTATTGTGTAGAGTCGCCACTTCCTTGAAGAGGAAAATATTGTTTTTCTTTGTACCTCTTCCAATCAACCAAAACTACACCAGGATATCACACTGTCTATCAGGAACTGCACTGATCAAACAAAGACTTCAGAGCTACCACTCAATACTTATTGAGAAGATGTTAGCAAATGCTTTATTTTTATATCTGACTCTTTCCAATGGCCTCTCCAATAGAGTCACCAATTTTTTGGAGCTTTTCCTGGCAGGACAAAACTTGAATCAATAGATGGGCTTGATTCTCAAATTAGGCACTCAAGTTTGACAAGAAAATAGTCCAATTGATGAGGATTGAAAGGAATCCTCCTTATTCTTTGAGCTCCACATCACTCAAGCAGGTATTTCCTTATCTGCACACTCAAGACACCTCATGATAAACAATAGGCCTATAGATAGATTATTGTGGAATAGTCTTCAAACCCCTTTAGGTATCCTATACCCCAATGAAAACAATTCTTATGCAATAGCCCTACTTGCATAGAATGAATCTAAAGACTAGAATGGACCTCCTACTGCTACTATCACCAACATGAAAGGGAAAGGTACTTGATTTGCAAGATTGATGTTGAGTTGAAAGGACCCCTGAGATACCCTTAGTCTCTCATAGACCAGTGCCTCATCCAATGGGCAGCAGAGTCAAATACCTCACTGCAATAGAGAGCTATGAAACAAGAAAACAATATATTATAATATGCTAATGCCTTACATCAAACACACACCATTAATCAGGTCATACTTCAACAATCCACCTCTGTTTCCAACTGTGCTATCACTCATTTAAAGGATTTTAACCCTCCCCTTAGAAGAGACCTATGAACAAGTAATACATTAATTAGTATTCACTAAAAGACAAACATGAGATACCCTTGATACCCAAATTCATACACAACTAAAAACCAGTCCTAAACCTAGTTGCTTCTATGAAAACAACTCTATTGTAGACACATAGGAAATGCAAGTAGAAAGATTGCAACACCCTTGATTCTTCAATCAATAAGTCTAAAACTCAAATGGAGACAAATCTGATACCAGTACAAATGTATTGAAATCTTATACATAAGACAAATTGTTACAACTTCTTTCTATTCTCCAAAGCCAGAAAGGAAAGAGGGAACACTCTATATGCAGAGAAGAAGGAAAATATCTATAGGAAAAGGACCCTTCATGGAATTGAAAACTAGAAAACTTCCAAATTTTTTGAACCCCTCTAAATGATCTTGAAAATCCTTTTATAGGAACAAGGATTGAAGCAAGAAAAGGATCATTTAGGGAAAAAATAGGTCTACAACAACTAGGTACAACAAGAAATAAAGAATGCAGGAAACCCAAGAAACCCTAGAAAATCAGATCAAATCTGATGTACAAATGCATTGGTTTCACAATCAGGGTTAACTGCAAATACAAATTCAATCAATTTCTTGCTGTAGGAAACAAAATTTAAAATGCCAGAGCCAGTAATGGAAAATCTTGCGTGTACATAACATGGAGATCTTTGACAAAAATTAAAACCCTAGCTGCCTGCAAAAATAGTCCTTTATGTTTAAAATAGCAGGGCACCTCAGGACATAAAATCTAATCTACGCAAAAACCTATGTTCTCAACATCATTCTCCAACTGCAAATGTCCTAGCACAATTAAAACTGAACCACTATCTTATTTTATATGGCTTTCTATTTCAGAACCTGGTGAAAACCCTGCAGGAACATTTGAATTTGAATAAAAACGGTCACAGACTAAAGTTTAAAACATGACTGTTGATCTATCTTATTCTCGGTAGACCGGGTGGCTCACGTTAATCTTCATAACAGTCATGAAACCTTATAAAAACCTTTTTCCACCATATTAACCCTTCGACCAATGAAAATAGAGCACGTCGGTGATGAATCAACACATTTGGACCCACTTTTCATAAGCTTTAGATCAGACGGTGGTCTTATAATCTCATAGCCCTGACAGATCCCTTAACATCTTACACCAACCACTCGATCATCCATATTGGCATCCCTTAGAATCTTTCAGGCCCACTGACATAATCCTTATCATCCTGTAGCTTAGCAAATAAGAACATGACACTTGAGTAATGAATCATCAGATGATCCTACCATTTCTGACAAACCTTTACCCTTTAATCAATATTTGGTGAATTGGCAACCAAAGACTTTCACCGGGTCATGGAAAACCTTTTACCTCCACTAAAACTTTTAGCGATTATGCGAACACGATTTGCCAAGTTGCCAGCTAGTTTGGAACATCACCATTTTATTTTGCAAATGAGCAAAAAGCATTGAAATCTTATCGGGCCGCTAAAATTTTTTATCAGGACTACCAAACCATTAGACTCCGCTTGGGCCTACTTTATGCCACTTGTCATCACCTCATTCACCACTACTACCCAATCATCACTGACAAAGGACCCACTGCAAAGCTTCCCCTTTTAGTGAAGATCAACAGTTGTTGTTATACCATGCATTTAACTATCCTGCATCTTACCCCAATGGTATAGCGACAACTAGAAGATCCTATAGCATATTAACTCCCCTAAGACTGGCAGACCCACTAACAATTCCACCTCAGTACACCTGGACCAATGAGAACATGCCCAAGTTAGCACCACCTACCAGATGACCCACCCATGTCAACTATCTCAGAAAAGTAGAATTGATGGTTGGCGTAAGATCTCATGGCTCTAACAACTTCCATGAGAACTTACACCAACCCTAGATCATCTATAGATGTCAGGTCCCACTGATAGACATGCAAGAAACCAGGTCTGACTAATACATCCAGGAAAGATTTGAAATCAATGGGTGGTGCATGATCTCAAAGGGGAAGAATATTCCTTAAGATCATGCACGGACCATAGATTGGAAAGGCTTTACTATAGGCTCCACTGACAGGATATCCAGTCACTCACCCGTGGACTAATCAGAGCTTGCCATTTGTGCATATGTGTTAGCTTGGACCCACCTATTTGAAGCACCATGTCATAAAGAGAATCAATGATCATCACAAAAGCACATAGCTCTGACACATCTCATGAGAACATATGACCACCATTAGATTGAGATGGTGTCAGAAAGCCTGGGCTCGGAGACCACATGAACACACGACTAAAGAAAAGAAACTGCCATGCCAAGTCACTAATTGTTAAGAGATAAGCAACCAGTTATAGGAGAATACGTGAACATTGTGTTCACCCAATCACTAGAAGAAAAAGATAACCACTGGGAAACCAAGCAAACCAACGACAAACATGCATTTGCTAAGTCACCAAACAAAAAGACTAACCACCTGAGGATTAAATGAATAAGAAACCAACAGGGAAAAGAAAAGTGTACATGCATTTAACAAGACTTAAGTGGTTCTAAAAGGTAAAGACAAATTAGAATAGGGCTAGGGCTTTTCCTACCAACGGCTAGATTTAAAAAAAAAAGGAACTAAGGGTTTTAGCCAGGGACAGAAAAAAGGTTGCAGAGACCAGAAGAAAAAAGGTACAGTCATGAAATTTTTTGCAGGTGCAAGCCATTTTCTAAAGATTTCTTGCATTGACATGAAAATGGGCTAACAAAACTCAATATTGATGAAGCTACTACTGCAATCACAACCCTCCTAGCTGAGGAAATTGATAACAAGTCTCCTTACTTTGGTACATTTAAAGAGGCCAAATCCAAGATCTCTTTGGGATTATTAGCTACCACCACTAAGAGAAGAAGAAAGAAAATAGTAAAGAATCTGGAGGAGTATTTAAAAGAATCTGGCAATGAGGCACCACTAGAGTTAACCCAAGGGTTAGGAGAAGATGAGAAGAGTGCAACAAGTGGCAGTAAGACAAAAGAAGAAGAAGAGAAGAAACCAATAATTGTTGAGTGCCCACCTAAAAGAAGAGTGTTGAAATGAAAAGTGTCTGAGACACCATCACTTAGATGTTGGCCAAAAAGAACTACTATTGAGACTCCTAAGATGCCTCCTACATCTGCAAAGCAAAAATATTCTCAATCCAAGATAGTGCTGACCAAGGTTATGAAGAAGCCAAGAGGGAAACTTGTTCTACCAAAAGATGATGAAACAACAGAAAGTGATGAAGCAATAAAAGAGAAGGCAACACAACAGGGTTCACATCAACTCACTATTGATGAATTATGTAGTAAGATTACTAGCACAACTATAGTTGATGAAGTGAAGAGATTAAAGTTTGGACTACTAAGTATTGGAGATAAAAAGAAAGTTTAGGATGCTATTCTTGAATGTTATGCACTTTCAAGATGCTACCGATTGAAATTGAAAATAAGATTCCAAAGGAATTGTGCAATAGAGTCACACAAAAGTGGGAGTATGCTTTACAAATCGAGAAGGAAATAAGAGAGAGTACACTTGCACAAGTTGAATCCACTCTCACTCCTACAAATATCAAAAAGACAATTAATGATTACAGAGGCAAGTTTGATCCTAAACTTAGAGCCTATCTTATCCTTCAACACAAGGTTGAAGATGTTGTGCAGGAAAGTTTAAAAATTTGGAAAATAGTGTTTGGACTTTTGGTTGATAAAGATGAAGGACAGGTTGCTAGCACTTCATAGGCCACAGAACCTGAAGCAACACACAATAAAATGGATACTGATACTCCTAAGGAAATGAAATCTTAGGATACTTTTGAAGTCCATATTGTTGATATACCAGAGGAGAACCCCATTAAGACCTCTTTCTTAACTAAGGATGACTTAAAGAACTCAAGTGCAACTGACACACCCCTACCAAGTAGCAATCCTATACTATTGCAAGTCATGGATTATCCCACCATCTCAAGCACACAATCTACTGATGGAAATCCTACTGTACCTAAAGTTGCTAATGTTGATGAGTTAGTTGGTACAAGTCTTACTGAGGAATCAATCAAGTCAGTACCATTAACTCACTCTACCAAAGAAGAAGTTAAAGTAGAAGATAACATTTAGAGTCCTCCTAAGGAAGAACACAACAAAGATGGACATGGAACGAAGCTAGATGAACAAGCTCTTTGACCTCTTGCCAAGAAAAAGGAGAAAGAAGAAGGAAATAGTAGAGGAAAATTCATTGAAGAACAAGCGCCAAAGGAACAAGAGGCCATCAAAGCTCTTGTACAACTACCGAGTGGAAGCACCCCACCGAGAGCACCAAAGGACAAAGATGAGGTAACCATTGATGAAGAAATTGTTATTCCTAAATGAGATATTGATAACCTTACTTTTGAGAAACTACAAATAATGAAAGATTTGTTGACAAGGAAAAGTAGACAAGCAGAACTCCAAAGGGAGCATCAGCAAAAATAGGTTCTTCATGAAATAAAGGACATATTTAATGAAGTTTATGACTTATCTGATGTAAATAGTTTCATTCCTATATTAGAACAACTTGTACATAATGTTCAAAAAATAAATAATGACATGACTTGTGCAAGTGATAAGCTATTTGAATGGTTGAAACACATATTTGAGACAAAAATGCTAGATAAGATATCTACCGAGATAACAGTCAAACAAGTTGAGTTGTCAACTTTGGTTAAGGAGACTGAGTGATTAGTTGTGGATGAACAGTCTCTACTAGCCAAGATATGCAATGTTGAATTATTCATAGATGAGAACCAATGCTTTCTTGAAACTCTCAAGCAAGAGATCAAAGTTTCTAGTCAGTCCCTGATTTTGGATGCCAACACTAGTGCCAGACATTATGTTAAGGTAATTCAGACACAGGGTAAGTTAGCTGAGCTGATGGAAAATGATGGCAAGATTCACTCTCACCTACTTTCTATTCAAACTATTCTTACACCACATTTGGAGGCTATACAAAGAAAATTAGCCAAGGCTAAAACATTGATCTAGAGTGACTCACAATTGTCTACAGCCGAAGGTCTCATCAGTCTAGCCACTAATTTAGAAGTACAAACTAAAGTGTTAAATCTCACTTCAACTACATGGACAAATGCATTATACATGATCATGGTGCTTCATAGACCTTTTTTGGAGAAAATTTGTAACTTACCTACTGATGAGGAAATTAGTCATGCCAAAAAAAAAGGGGAATTATCTTGACACAAGTGTGAATAGGGATAGGTAACACAATTTTGAATATGTAAACATATCTCAGGGGGAGTTTTAGGCTATACAAACATATTTTTGTAATTGTATATACGAATGTCATGACAAAGTGTTTTTTCCACTAATGTCAAAGGGGGAGATTATAGATCTCTATAATTTTGTTGACTATTAGTGTCTTACACTTAGTCATATATCTAGGAAAGGATGGTCGATCATCACTACAACTGAGTCATTCTATATAGGTCAAGTTTTGTATTGTATACTTACCGAATAGTAGTACTGCCAAGTTAAGTCATGGTCACAATATGTTTGTAATATGCTAAGTATAGTTATTGTCAAGCTACATATATCAATGATGCCGAGTACAAGAGATGCTGAGGATAGTTGATGCTGAGTGCCAGGGATAACTTTTGCCAAGTTAGCCAGAATTAGCATACAAGTCTTGAATGGCACAATGATTGAGGTAAAACATTTTTCGTGATAATTATATTTTGTATATTGTCTATTGAGGTAATCACGGAGGTGGTTACACATCCATATTGCTATCATTGATCCCTATGTATAACCTTTAGCCAATCAGAAAATTGTATAGTATAGGTGGCAATAGGAATATATCTGGACCGTAGATCTTGTAACGGTAAAACATTTTTGCTACTATATAAAGGAAGATCTAGGATAGAGATGTGTGAGTAAAAAGAGAGAAACAGAGACATTGAGATTGAATAAATATTGTGAGTGTGAGAAAATAATTAGGAGAAGTATTCAAAAAAAGTTCAGTGATCGAGAAAAGTAGTGAAAGGATAGAGTCAAGGAAGATCAGATAGAAGAGATCACAATCATATAGTAAAGAGAAGATCTATTATTAGCATATCAGTGCAAACCAAAGGACCATATACAAAGACATTTTAACCAGTGTATCAGGGTAAATCTCTTAACCGAGTAGTCTTAGCAGACTTTTGTAAATCTCTTTACCAAGTGCTTAATTTATTGTAAGTTTGTAAATCCTTTAACAAGGTAGATTGAATAAGTCTCTTAGCTTTTAACAGAGCAGACCTTTCATAGGGTAGATCATGATATGATCAAATTTTGTAAGCCCTAACAGGAAAAATTTATTATCTACAGTAGTGAAGATTTGTGGGTATCATCCCCACCCCATTTTTACCTTTCAATGGTTTCTAGGTTACCAAATCTATTGTGCTATGTGTGATTTCATGTATGCTATTTGACATGATATATTACCTAGATTGCTCAAGTTTTGTTTACATGATGCATAAAGTTCTAACAGTTTAAGGAGATAGAAGTTAGTAAATTCTGATTCACCACCCCTCTCAGTACTACTTTCCCATTTGTATTTCCAACACTAGATGGGTCCCTTTGTTATCACTACTACTTTTGGCTCTGGAGCCTATCAACTCTCAATGACTGAAGGAGAATAGCTCTGAGGACCAATCAACGTTCTCCATCTGAAGAAATTTTATGCCTAAGGCATTTAGTGTATGGTAAAATGTCCTAAAAAAATCTTTAAAATTGGAAAAAGTCATGAAAAAATGAACATCTTGGTGAAAACCTAGCAATGGGCGCCTTGATGATTCACAAAAAAATAAAAAAATACCAAAAAGATCAAAAAAATTGAAAAAATGAGAAAAAAGAAAAAGTGCCTTGGTGAAAACTTGGAAATAGGTGCCTTGTTAGCAAAAATAGAATCTCTACCAAGATGGTGAAAACTCGACAAATGGCCACCACTTGTTCAAAATAATTCATCTATCAGTGCAATCTTTGTCTTTCCTAGCTTTCAGTCTACTTTAGTTTGTATATATCCTTGTTTCAATAAAGTCAAACTGTACACCAATAAGCTCAAGTGTATGTATCCTATCAATGTTTCAAACTTGGGGGCAATCAATGTCATATCCTTTGGTCTCCAGTATACCTCATAAGAGTCATATCTAGTTAGAGTCCTTTGAAGCTTCATCCAAGTAAATCAGTTAGTCTCCTCTCTAGAAAGGATTTTTGGATCTACAACAACACAATCAAACATCAACACAAATTGAAAACAATCTATTCTTTTATATTCTTTTATCTCCTTGTATGCTTATTGATTCGCATTGAGATTTTTGCATATTATGTCTTTTTGAGCTCTTCGATGATGTCCTTTAAATAATTTAGGGAGTGATGACTGGGGGCATAATCTTTTCTTTGTCTTCTACTTGTATGTGAAAATCTAACAACTTTGGAAATTCTAGATTGAAATGGTGTCCGTATGTAAGAGCTGTTGGGTGTTCCCTTTGATCTTCAACTTGTAGATTTATAATTTGATGGATAACTTTAATATAAATTTGACTCTATCACCACTCCAAAGTCTACAAGGAAGAGGGCCAATTAACAAGGATCAACAATGAGATCCTCCTACACTTTGAGCCTTAATGCTCAGGCAGGTGTACCCTTGACTCATTTCTCCAAAGGAGTCTCAAAAAAATATACAACTATGTCCTTTACTAACTGACTGAAAGATATTATCATTTAAATTTGGGTGTGTGTGGTTGATGATAATGAAATGCCTCCAGAGAATGGACCAGTGCCTTAACCTAGGGCAAAGAGTCACCCAATTACATACATCAACTAAAGATCTTAAATCAAACACTCTTGGGCTCAGGATAGGTGCTTTTCCTATTACCCCTCTCCCTCAAACACTAGGACATCATTGAACTCACCTAGAAGACTTTAATCCTAACTTTTTTAGGAACTTAGAGATGACTTCACAATACTCTTTGTTTACCATATGCTAATACACTTTGTGATACTAACATATATGACCTTAGAACCAAAACAAGAAGACATACACAAATATAAGATTAGAACTTAATAGCATTTTCATTAACATATTCAAGATCAATATACAATCAAAGCAACACAAAGATAGGAAATAGACCCAAAATCTAGCTCCTCTTTCCTCAAATGTTCATACAATCACAACCACTAGAACTAACCAAAATTTAGAATAGAACCTCAGGACCAAACCCTCACTCTATCAAAAAACTAACTACTTATACCCCTAGTCACCTTGGAATCCTCAAAGAGGATGCATCAAGCTTCAGGTGACTAGGGTTAGGGTTTCAACTACCCAATCAACTAGAAATAGTCAAAAATTTAAAATAGGGGAAGAAACCCAGACAACCAGGAGAAAATAGATCTTTGAAAAAATTTCATGGCTCTAGCCCTTTTCTCCTGGTCTCTGCAGTTGTTTTTAGGTCTCTGGCATAAGCCCTTAGTTCAAATTTTTGAAAAACTAGCCATGGTATGAGAAAAGCCCTAAAAGTGCCCTAGCCTTGTTCTAGTTTTATGTTACTTTTCTAGGCCACTTAAAAACCTTTTAATGCATGTGTCTTATTAATTTATCTCCTCGTGGGGTCATGTCCTTTAATTTTTCCTAGGTTTAAATCACCCGGTGGTCTTTAATTTTCCTAGGTCCCTTGCATTTAATATTTCCTAAGTCTAAGTGGCTAGCGAATTAAATATTTCCTAAAGTCCTCAGCTCTATATTTCCTTGGGCCTATCTTTGACACCATCTTGATCCAACAGTTGTCATGAAAGCACAAAGGTTTTGTTAGAGGCTTGCACTTTTGCGATGACCATTGATTCTCTTTCATGACGTAACATTTCAATGCAGGCAGGTCTATTGCCAGGTAGGCTCACATGGTGGTCTCTCATTCATCGAGATATCCTATAAAGCGCAGTGGCCCGGTATCTCAATTAGATGATTCCTAATCGATGGTTGGCATGTAAGTGCATAGAATCTCTTGAGCCTTTCAGATCTTGCACTAGCCATCCGATCTTTCAGGCGGTATAACATTCTCGGTGGGTCCTAATTGCCATGTAAGCATAGTTGGCGGTCTCTTGTTGGTCCATGAGGTAATGAATTGGCGTTGTCAGTGGGACCTAGTTTCCAAATGCATCAGAGGGTCCTGATGTTGTCAGTAAATCAATGGTTGGTGTAAGTTCTTATGATTTCATATCCTATTAGAGGGTTGTCAGGGTAGGGTAAGATTATTCATTCAACGGTTTTCTTATGATCTAGAAGAATCTTGGAGGTCTATGTGAAGATGAGACAACCGTCAATCTTCTTGTGTGGGCCCAGTAAAGTTTCTCAGTCTTTTTGGTGGTTTCGACAAGGTGTTTAGAGGCCTGACAAATTTTCAAAGGGTTTCGCTCATTCGTGTAATAAAATGGTGATGTTCTAAAATGTCTGGCAATCCAGCGAACAAGCATTCGCATAATAGCTAAATGAATTGGTAGAAAGATGAAACATTCAGCAAATAGGCACTAGCCTTTAGTTGCTAGCTCGCTAAATAAGGGACTGAGGTTAAATGTTTTCCTTTAGTCACCAGTTCATGGGGTTAAGCGGTGTGTTAATTTTTCATCTCATGAATAAAGAAAAGCCTTGTCGCATGGTCACTAGGAGTAAACCTGAGGTGTCTGGGTGAGTTAAAGTCATAAAGACTACAAAAAAGGGAATATCTAATGGTCATGACTTAAAAATAGCTCAGATTTAAATGTCAACCACTGATTTGCTGCTAGCGCTTGGAAATGACCATTGTTTTTCAAATTCAAATTTGCAAAGGGTTTCCAGTGACAGAAAGGATTGATTCTAATTGTTTTTGAGGCCAGATTTGATTTGTTTGGTGGTGCCGATGGTTGCAGTGTGGTCTAGGGTGCTCCATGGTCATTTTGAGGGGTCTGTACCCTATGGTTTTGTGCTTGAGGTGTGTTTGTAGGTGGCCGATTTGACTAATTTTCATGGCAATTCCTTCTTATTTTAGACTGTTCTCGCAGATTTTGATGATTGCAAATCTGTTTGAGATTCATTTTCTCCAGGTTGCCTATGTTTCTTCCCCTGTAGTAACTTTTGATGTAATTGGTTGGGTAGTTGAAACCCTAACCCTAGTCACCTGAAGCTTGATGCATCTTCTTTGAGGATTCCAAGGTGACTAGGGAGTATATATTGTAGCATTTTTTATTTTGTAAGGGTTGTTGTTGATGGTATTATACTGAGGAAAGAGGAGCTAGATTTTGGGTCTTTTTCCTATCTTTGTGTTGCTTTGATTGTATATTGATCTTGAATATGTTAATGAGAATGCTATTGAGTTCCAATCTTGCATTTGTGTATGTCTTCTTGTTTTGGTTCTGAGCTCATATATGTTAGTGTCACAAAGTGTATTAGCATATGGTAAACAAAGAGTATTGTGAAGTCATCTCTGAATTCCTAACAAATTTAGGATTAAAGTCTTTTAGGTGAGTTCAGTGAGTTTAAAACCAAATAAGAATCTGATGTCCTTGTGTTTGAGGGATAGGGGTAATAGGAAAAGCACTTATCCTAAGCCTAGGAGTGTTTGATTTAAGATCTTCAGCTGATATATGCAATTGGGTGACTCTTTTCCCTAGGTTAAGGCATTGGTCCATTCTCTGGAAGTAGTCCATCATCATCAATCATACACACACATTTAAATGATAAAATGTTTAATCAATTAGTGAAGGATATAATTGAATATTATTTTGAGACTCCTTTGGAGAAGCGAGTCAAGGGTACACCTGCCTGAGCATTGAGGCTCAAAGTGTAGGAGGATCTCATTGTTGATCCTTGTTAATCGGCCCTCTTCCTTGTAGACTTTGGAGTGGTGATAGAGTCAAAGCTATATTAAAGTTATCCATCAAAGTATAAATCTACAATTTGAAGATCAAAGGGAACTCCCAACAAAATGGTGACTCTACTAGGGAGAACAACAATGAAAAAGGATATTTGTTAGAATCTCTGGTTGTAGTTACATTGTAAAGTCAAAATCTTAAGGATCAGATTGATTTACCCATCTGAGTCACCAAAAAAATGGTGACTCTACTAGGGAGAGTCTAGAGATAAAAGTTTTCAAAGTGCACTCTTGTTTTCTTGTCTGTATTCAGTTAAAGATTTCCCACTTTGGTGGGTGGTGACTCAAAGGGTTAAAACCAGTGTTATAGACTATAAAAGATGGAAAAAGGAAGGAATACTAGGTCCTTTGTCAGAAAAAATTTGGAGGTCACTCTGGAACATTTTATCATTTAAATGTGTGTGTATGATTGATGATGATGGACTACTTCCAGAGAATGGACCAGTGCCTTAACCTAGGGCAAAGAGTCACCCAATTACATACATTAGTTGAAGATCTTAAATCAAACACTCTTGGGCTCAGGATAAGTGCTTTTCCTATTACCCCTCTCCCTCAAACACTAGGACATCAAATTCTTATTTGGTTGTAAACTCACTGAACTCACCTAGAAGACTTTAATCCTAACATTGTTAGGAACTCATAGATGACTTCACAATACTCTTTGTTTACCTTATGCTAATACACTTTGTGATACTAACATATATGAGCTCAAAACCAAAACAAGAAGACATACACAAATGTAAGATTGGAACTCAATAGCATTCTCATTAACATATTCAGGATCAATATACAATCAAAGCAACACAAAGATAGGAAAAAGACCCAAAATCTAGCTCCTCTTTCCTCAAATGTTCATATAATCACAAGCCCTGGAATTGACCAAAATTTTGAGTAGAAATTTAGGACCGAACCCTCACTCTATCAAAAAACTAACTATTTATACCCCTAGTCACCTTGGAATCCTCAAAGAGGATGCATCAAGCTTCGGGTGACTAGGGTTAGGGTTTCAACTACCCAATCAACTAGAAGTAGTCAAAAATTTAAAATAGGGGAAGAAACCCAGACAACCAGGAGAAAATAGATCCCAGAGTGATCCTCAATCCTGATAATTTCACTAAGAAGGTACTAAGAACCACAAAAATGCTAAATTTTTCAACTTGTTTGGCCACCTGCAACATGCCTCAAGCACAAAGAACACAGTACAGACCCCTGAAAATGATCATGGGACACCCTGAACCACATTTTAGCAGTCAGAAAAACCAATTCTACCAGATTTGACTCCTTAAACAATAAATTTTAGTCCTTCCTATTGCTGGAAACCCTCTAAAAATTTGAATTTGAATTTAAACGGCTAGATTCATAGCGCCAGCAGTAAATTGGTGGTTAACATTTAAATTTAGATCAACTTTATATCGGCACCATCAGATCCCTCCTTTTTGTGGGCTTTATGTTTTAACTCAACAGATATCCTCAGGTTAACACTCAATGAACACGTGACAAAGCAATTCCTATTCGCGAAATGAAAAACTTAACTGTAGCTTAACTTAGCGACTTAGTGAACAAAGGAAAGTAACCAACCCCGGTCCTTATTTAGTGAACTAGTGACTGAAGGCATTTGGCCATTCATAGAATAGATTATGCCACCACCAGTTAGTTTAGCGATTGCATGAACACTCCTTCGCTAAATTTACAAACCTTTTAGCACATCACTATTTTTCTTCATGAATGAATGAACCCCTTAAACTTTGTAGAGCCGCTAATCTTTTTATCCAGACTGCTAGACCTTAGACCCCCATCCAGGCCTACTTTATGCCACCTATCACTAAACCATTCACTACCTACCACCCAATCACTTATAACATAGGACCCACTGACCCTTGGCATCAAAATGGATAGTTGGCGCATGATCTAATAGATGAAGAATATTCCATAAGATCATGCACCGACCATCGAGCAATCTTTCTGACATCAGCCCCATTGACAAACTCCACATCATCCTTCCTTGACCAATCAATGACTACCAAATGAGTACACATAGTAGTGGACCCACCATACTTTATCACCTCTAAGAAAAGTAAAATCAATGGCCAGTGTAAGATCTCAAACCTCTGACACATCCCATGAGAACTTACACCCATCATTGATCTACTGCAGATGTCAGGACCCTCTGACAAGTTGGAAACCACGTCCCACTGACACATCCAAGTTTGATTCAAAATCAATGGATGGCGCATGATCTCATGGGGTAGGAATGTTCCTTGAGATCATGTGCTAATCATAGATTGAAAAACCTTCACTATAGGCCCCACTGACAGGATCCCACTCAGTAATACGCTAACCAATGAGAAGCTGCCAAATCAGGCTGATAGGGCAAACAAGGACCCACTGAGGAATGTCATACTGCTAGCCAATCAGATGGCTGGTGCATGATCTCATGGCTCTGAAAAATTTTAAGAGAAGATACTCCAACCACTCGATTGAACTATGACCAAGATCTAGGCCCAGGGAAATATTAAAGGCCAAAACTATAGAAAGATTTAAGTGCTGGGACTTAGGAAAAAATAAAACCCACTGGGTGGTAGACTTAGGAAATATTTAAGCACATGTGTTTATAAGATTTTAAGTGGCTTGAAAAGTAACATGAAAATAGAACAGGGCCAAGGTAAAACAAAGGAATTTAAAACCCAATGGCTAGATTTTTGAAATTTTTGAACTTAGGGTTTAAGCCAGAGGCAAGGAAAAAGGGTGCAGAGATCATAGGAAAACTGGTAAAGGCATGAAATTTTTTTGAGTGCTAATAGTGGCTCTATTTGGGGATGTGTGCCTCCTATAGGCACAACAAGGAATCAGAATCATTGGTTAAAGTAGACCACCCACAGGCAAAAAATGCAAACAACAGGGAACAGGAAAGGCAGAACAAGCAACTTAGACAAAATAGGACTAGGGAGAATTACAAAATTTACAAGGCTATACATATATAAAAAACCTAACTACTGCTCATGGAAGACAAAATACTTCAAAAGAAGTATTTTTTCAAGAATTGTCCATGAATAGGCAATTCTTGAACATTACCATTCAATTCTTTTACAACATAAGAATCCTGGCACCATTTTTCATGAATTTGATATGGCCCTAGCAAGATGGGATCAAAATTTCCATGTTTTCCTTTATCCTCCAATCTGGCATTCCAAATTAATACTAGGTCATCAAGCTCAAACTTCCTCTCCATAGGCTTCCTGTCATACAGGTTCTTGATTTGCAATTGCAACTTGACATTCCTTGCAGCTGACTCTCTCTGATTTTATCCAGCCTGATGAGATCCTCAATCCTCAATTGCATTTCATCATCTATGTCATCATCATATAATTGCACAAATTTATACATTTCCAGCAGATTATTTTGAGGCATTCTTCCATGTATTCCATATACTAGGTCAAATGGTGCACAACCAATTACCCTCTTCACAGTTACCCTATCAACCCATATAGTTAATGGTAGTTTTGAATTCCATGCCCTCTTATTCTTTTCAAGAATCCTCCTGAGGATCTTAATCAAACTATTATTAGTAAATTTTGCTTGACCATTTCCTTGTGGATGATAAGGTGAGGAATTTGACCTCTGACTTCCTAGACCTTTGCAAAATTCTTTATACTCAACAAACTTGAAGAACATGGCATTATCACTAACTATCCTCTCAGGGAAACCAAACCTTGTAACAATGTTGTTCAATAAGAAATTAGTTACCACCTTGCTGGTTGCATTCCTTGTAGGTATAGCCTCTACCCACTTTGTAAAGTAATCAGTGGCAACTAAGATCCATGAGTGTCCTCCACTTGAATTTTTTGGTATCTCCCCTATGAAATCAATTCCCCATTGTTGGAAAGGAGCTTGCACCTCAACTGGCCTCAAAGGCACATTGCCTGAAAATTTAAGCTTACCAGAGAACCATTGACAATCATCACACCTCCTCACCAAACTATCTGCATCCTTGAATATTGTGGGCCACTAGAATCCTACTCTCAAAATTTTATGAGCAGTTGTCTTACCCATATAATGTCCACCACAAACCCCCTCATGCATTTATTTCAACAATACTTCAGCCTGATTTTCATCTACACATTTCAATAGTATGCAATCCAAATTCTGTCTATACAATTTACATTTCACAATTACATACTTGATGGCCTGTAATTTCAATGTCCTCTTCTTATTGTCATCCATCTCATCTGGACACTTCATGTTTCTTAGATAATAGATAATATCTTGATACCAAACATAATCATCCATATCACATGTATAATCAATTTTAGAATGATTTACCTGATTAGCATCAAGATTGGATTGGGCCATCAGTTTTTCCAATCCCTATCCTCTAACCAACTTGGTAATCTAGACATCAACATTGAATTCTTGGATCCTATTGATCCATCTACATCTTCTTCCAAACACCTCCTGTTGTGAGAAAATATCCTTCATAGCTGCACTTGGCACAAAAGCAATCACAACTGTCCCCATCAAGTAACACCTAAAAGCCTTGACTGCCTTCACAAGTGCATATGCTTCTTTCTCATTTATGTCATACTTCAATTCAGCAGCCTACAAAGATTTACTGAAGAATGCAATAGGCTACTTAAAACCATCCTTATTCTTTTGTAACAAAACTATAGTAATAGTGTGAAAAGATGCAAAGGAAAAGATGTACATTAGGATACTATAATTAGGTGCCTTAAGCACAGGTGCATCTTTAATATCTTGCTTGATATTCTTGAAAGCTTCATCAGGCTCACCTTCGCATGTAATAGCAGATCCTTTCTTTAATATCTTGGATATAGGTCTAGTGACCTCAACAAAGTTTGTTACAAATCTTCTCAAAAAGTTTACCTGACCAAAGAAGGATTGAATTCCTTTGATATTCTTTGGTCTCTGAATCTTATCAATGGCTACCACCCTCTCAGGGTCAATTCTCACTCCTTACTTCCCAACTAAGTGGCCAAGAAACTTACCTTCAGTGATACCAAATGCACATTTCCTTGGATTTAGTGAAATGCCATATTCCAAAGCCCTCACAAATATTTTCTCTAAATGAGTACAATGGTCTTCTTCCTTCTTAGAATAAGTAGTTAAATCATCTTGATAGACATCAAGGAAATCATTTATGAAATCTGAAAAGGCAACATCCATTGCCCTCTGAAAAGTTGCACCAGCATTTGTGAGACCAAAAGGCATTCTCACATAAACATATGTTCCCCAAGGTGTAGTGAAAGTTGTCTTGAATTGTTCTGATTCCTTAACAATCACCTGATTGTAACTAGAGAAACCATCCATCATAGACATTAGTTCAGATCTAGTTACCCTTTGCAGCATAGCTTCCATGTTAGGTAGACAATAGTTATCCTTTAATGAGCTAATGTTTAAATTCCTGAAGTCTACACAAAGTTTGATGTCACCATTTTTCTTCCTAACAGGGACAAAATTTGACACCCAAGAAGAATGCCTAATGGGCTTGATAATTCCAGCATCTCTTAGCTTCATCAATTCTTCTTGCATCTTAGGTGCCAACGTAGGATTAATAGGCCTTTATTTTTGCCTGAAAGGTATATCATCTTCCCTCAAAGGAATGATATGCTGAAACAAGTCTTCTCTATAAACCTTTAGGTCATCATATGACCATGCAAAAACATGCCTGAATTTTCTCAATAACTCAATCAAATATTTTCTCACATTGTGAGACATGTCCCTACTAATGTATACCCTCTTAGGTGCCTCATGTGTTCCAAGATTTATCTCCTCTAGTTCAACATGATCTTCTCTTTTGATATTCCTTTGAACTCTATCCTGGTTATCAAAGATAGTTTCCAAAACAACAAGCCTCTTGGGGCACTTTGTTAGTTTTGAGTTGAATGACTTCATTTCCAAGGACAATCTCTTTTCCTTCTATTGACTCAACCAAAGTTGAGCAATCAAATTCCTGACCATGATACTGATCTTCACAACTCATAAACTTCAAGATATCATTATCATCATCAAAAACTTCCCAATTTTCAATATTGTCTGGTACACTAGGCCTAGCTTGAATTTCAAATTTAGAAATACCAGTAAATGTAATATCACTGGGATTGATTGCTATATTGGCTAACAAGTTAGCCATCTTATTGTTACTCCTATCCTTCCACTCAATATTGAAGGCATCAAAATGTTCAATCAAATCCCAAACTACATTCTTATATTTTTTTAACATTTTGTTCTTGGAAGCGTATACTGACCTGACTTGGGACACCACCAACTCAGAATCACCAACAACACTTAAGCACTTAATACCATATTTTTGTGCCAACCTCAGTCCTAACAAAAATACCTCATATTTTGCTATATTGTTGGTACAAAAGAAATTCAATGTGAAATAAAATTTGTAGGTGTTTCCATTAGGAGAAATAAGTAAAATACCTGCTCCTGCTCCATCCTTGCAATTTGCACCATCAAAGTACATTACCCATAAATCACCCTTCATAGAATTAACACTTACCTCAAAAGAGATAGGTGACAAAATAGGTTCCTTCTCAAGTACAGGGATCTCTTTCCTAAAAGAACTAATATCAGTATCCAAAAAACATGTAGTTTCATTATCAATACTTCTCTCAATCATGTGGCATACTCTTGGCTCTCAATCAATCTTGACAAACTAATCATTAATCTTGAAAGTGGCATAGGACAAATCACATTGTAAACTTCCACCCATGGCAGCACTCCACCTTCTAGATAGTAGCATCCCATAATGAGGAGGGATGTCCACCACCAAAACACTCATTGTTAACTCTTTCTCTGTATATGTTGCCAGCCTATATGGAATTGCATTGATAGTCCCAATGACTGGTACCTCCCTCTGATCCATTGCACAACATCTACCTTGAATTGTATCAACTTTAAGGCCCAACTTTTCCATAATCTTAAAAGGCATAATAGTATTAGAGGCACCACTATGAATCATACACTTTCTTAATTTCATTTCATTCACAAGGACACTTAAAAAGAATGGATCAATGTTTTCAAGGCTAGCATTGACAGAACTGTCCAAATATATAGGAGGAATTTGAGATACAATTCCCTGAGCAGCAACTCCTTTCAAAGCTTTATCTTAAAATCCATTGCATGAAACATCATTATTATGAACATTATCTACCCATGCAATAGCTCTGTCTTTGTGTTCAGGGATCCTCAACAATTCTGACAATGGAGCCTTAACTGTAATTTGGGACATTATAGATAACATATCAATAGGAGTAGTGGGAGGAACCTCAATTTGTACAGCCTTAGTATCTCTTTGTTTGTCTGATACATTAGGTGTATTGACCACCCTCATTTTTTCATTCTTAGCCATTGTGTTAACTAGCTTCTCAATCTCACTAGAAAATCTTTCAACTCCAACTCCCTTAAGCTCACAATTCTTACCTTTTACATTCTTGAATTTCACCATGTGATCACCTTTTGATTTGTTCTCATTAGGCTCTCTAGAGTTGGTACTCTTTATAAACATTCCTGTAGCTTTTCCATTTGTATCCCTTACCACCATGCCCCTAGTTTGCATTTGGGCAATCATTTATATAGTAATCCTATCCATCTCTTCTCTAGAAGGTCTTCTTAAATTTACTGGCTTAGAAGAAGATTTCATGTTACATGTCTTCTCATCTATGCCTTCATCATCAGAAAATACCTCTTAATGAAAAAGGGCCTGATTGTGTCTCTTCACATTTACATCTGCTTCTTCATCAAAATCAGAATCATCTTCATATCCTAGATATGAAGTAGCCATGTTGCATCCAACATCTTCTTGATCTTCTTCTTGATCTATCTCCTCATTGCCACAATCTTGATTTGTAGCCATAGAATGTGCAACCACACAATGCTCTGTAGAATGAGGGGATTGGCATGCAACACACCAAGATATGTCTTCCATGACATTTATTGAAGCTTTTTGTAGAGGTTCAAGGACACCTCTATCATTATTTCCTCTTGCAACAAGGACAATAGGCTTTCCATCCTTCCATTGGGTGTTGTAGGGGTAGTTCTACAATCTATTCTGCTTATTGAAATTGTTGTTGAACTGAGGCCTTTCATTGGTAGGAGCACTGATATTCCTATTTGCAGGTGCCTTCAAATCTTTCAATGCATTAAGAACCTTATCCAATTTATCTTCTTCTTGCCTCCTAGTTCCAACATTCCTATCATTTTCTTTTTTGTATTTCTTGTCCCCAAACAACTTACGGTCATCTCTCTTCCCACCCAACTTCCTTGATATTTTCATATTATTCTCAATATTGACAGCAATCCTAAAAGCATCTCTAAGAGTTCTTGGTTTCTTGTCTCTCAACAAATAACCCATCTTTCCATCAAATGCATTGAAGTATGTAGTTAGAAAAATATTGTCATTTAACCGCATAACTTGAAATAACTTATGCATACCCTTCTAAAATCTCATGTTGAATTTAGCTGCAGACTCATTCTAATTTTTCCTTATGGTATTGAATTCATTCAACATGAAACTAGCATTAGACCTATCACCATACTACTCTTTAAAACATCTCTCAAAAGAATCCCAAGTATCAATACATTTATTAGGAAGTCTCCTAAACCAATCTCTAGCGTCCTCCATTAGAGATTGAACAAACAATTTCATGACTACATCCTCATGATCTACCTCATAATCACTAAGCATATCAACAAATAGCCTAAGATGTTCCTCACAACTGATAGCATTGTTACCTGCAAACTTAGGTACCTTATCTCTTATATCATTTGGAAAAGCATTTGGGTAGCCTGGTATCCCATCAAAACTAATTTGCCTATAGCCTTCTAGTTGCATAGGTCTTCTTTGAAATCCTAAACTAGTGTTCCCACTAGAATTACTATTTTTATCTACATTCCCACCCACTTGCACATTTGACTATCTATTAGGATCAACAAATGATTTGGTAGATACATTAGGAATTAGATTACTAGTAGTAGCATTACTAAGTGGAACAGTAGTGTTCATAGATGGCATACCTAGTTCAGTAGCAGAAGGGTCATGAACATTAGCTGATGAAGCCTTCAAGAACTAGATCTTTTTTCTTTTCTCTGCAATAGAAGCATCAAATTCAACTCTTTCCAACTCTTGAGCTAGAGCTTCATCCTCTTTTCTTTTTCTTTCTATCTCTATCTCCTTATTTGATTTAGGTGGTGGGATCCCCGGTATTGTCACTGGTTTTCTTATTTGGACACCCACCATCTTCTGCTTTCCTTTTTCATTAATAACTATAGTAGGCCTAGTGATCTCATGTCCATTCTTACCCTTAGGCAAAAGAGCATAACTTTGCACTTGTCTGATCATAGGGCCTTCTTCATCAAACTCATGGTCTTGCAACAAGTGCTCCTGCTCACTTCTTAGAACTTCAAGATCACCAAAAACATCATGCTACAATACCCTAGGAGCTGAAGCAAGCATCTTGTTTCTCTCCTTCATTTCATTAATTTTTCTTAAAAGAGACTACCTCTCCATTAGAGCATTTACTTTTTCAGCCTCTCTCTCCTCTTGTAACCTTTTGTATATGGCATCTTGCTCTACCAACTGCAACCTAAGTGCATTTAGGTCATGTGGATCTATCATGTTGTCTTCAGAGCTTGATGATACTTCCACATCAGTAGGATGCTAATATGGGAAATGCACTCACCTTCGTTCCATGGGCTGCCTTCTGAATATGTCCTCATCAGGATCTAGATTCAGCCCATAACCTTTTTCTCTAGCATGTTCATCCCGACTTGTAGGTAATGAACCCTTATCTTGAAATACTGCTTCTGGGGTATCATAAAATTTGTCTTCAGAGTGGCCACTATCTGATCTAGAACTTATGTCTTTTGAACCTTCCTCATTAGAGGATGCAAGTGGTGCTCTACCTCTGGTATTTCTTAGCTCTCTAATAGGAGCATTGGTAGACTCTTCATTCCACCTGATCTAGCTCTTCTTGTCAGCTCTATGTAACTGTTCCAGAGCAATCTTTGGATTTTTCTTGACAAAAGACCTAGTATTCCTCTTTTTGTCCATCTTCAACTTATGAAACTGGTTCTTAACCTTTTGAGTCACCACCCACCAAAGTGGGAAATCTTTTAACTAAATACAAAAAGAAAACAAGAGTCCACTTTGAAAACTTTTATCTCTAGACTCTCCCCAGTAGAGTTGCCATTCTATTGGGTGTTCCCTTTGATCTTCAACTTGTAGATTTATACTTTGATGGATAACTTTAATATAACTTTGACTCTATCACCAATCCAAAGTCTATAAGGAAGAGGGCCAATTAACAAGAATCAACAATTAGATCCTCCTACACTTTGAGCCTTAATGCTCAGGCGGGTGTACTCTTGACTCATTTCTCCAAAGGAGTCTCAAAAAAATATACAACTATTTCCTTTACTAACTGACTGAAAGATATTATCATTTAAATTTGGGTGTGTGTGGTTGATGACAATGAAATGCCTCCAAAGAATGGACCAGTGCCTTAACCTAGGGCAAAGAGTCACCCAATTACATACATCAATTGAAGATCTTAAATCAAACAATCTTGGGCTCAGGATAAGTGCTTTGCCTATTACCCCTCTCCCTCAAACACTAGGACATCAAATTCTTATTTGGTTGTAAACTCACTGAACTCACCTAGAAGACTTTAATCCTAACTTTGTTAGGAACTCAGAGATGACTTCACAATACTCTTTGTTTACCATATGCTAATACACTTTGTGATACTAACATATATGAGCTCAAAACCAAAATAAAAAGACATACACAAATGTAAAATTTGAACTCAATAGCATTCTCATTAACATATTTAGGATCAATATACAATCAAAGCAACACAAAGATAGGAAATAGACCCAAAATCCAGCTCCTCTTTCCTCAAATGTTTATACAATCACAACCACTGGAACTGACTAAAATTTAGAATAGAACCTCAGGACTGAAACCTCACTCTATCAAAAAACTAACTACTTATACCTCTAGTCACCTTGGAATCCTCAAAGAGGATGCATCAATCTTCGGGTGACTAGGGTTAGGGTTTCAACTATCCAATCAACTAGAAACAGTAAAAATATTAAAACAAGGGAAGAAACCTAGGTAACCAAGAGAAAACAGATCTTGGAGTGATCCTCAATCATGACAATTTCACTGAGAAGTTACTGAGAACCACAAAAATGCCAAATTTGTCAACCTATTCGGCCACCTGCAACATGCCTTGAGCACAAAGAACATAGTACAGACCCCTACAAATGATCATGGAACACCCTGGACCACACTACAGTAGTTTGCAAAACCAATTCTACCAAATTCGACTACTTAAACAATAAATTTTAGTCCTTCCTCTCACTGGAAACCCTCTAAAAATTTGAATTTGAATTTAAATGGCTAGTTTCATAGCGCCAGCAGCAAATCAGCGGTCGACATTTAAATTTAGATCAACTTTATATCGGCACTGTCAGATCCCTCCTTTTCATGAGCTTTATGTTTTAACTCAATAGATATGCTCAGGTTAACACTCAGCGAACATGCAACAAAGCAATTCCTATTCACGAAATGAAAAACTTAACTACAGCTTAACTCAGCGACTTAGCGAACAAAGGAAAGTAACCAACCCCAGTCCTTATTTAGCAAACTAGTGACTAAAGGCATTTGGCCATTTATAGAATACCTTATGCTACCACCAGTTAGTTTAGCAATTGAAAGAACACTCTGCTGAATCGCCAAACCTTTTAGAAAATCACTATTTTTCTTCACGAATGAACGAACCCCTTAAACTTTGTCAGATTCACTAACCTTTTCATCTAGACTACTAGACTTTAGACCCCCATTCAAGCCCACTTTATGCCACCTGTCACTAAACCATTTGCTACCTACCACCTAGTCAGTTCTGACATAGGACCCACTAACCCTTGGCATCAAAATTGATGGTTGGCGCATGATCTGAAAGATGAAGAATATTCTATAAGATCATGCACCGACCGTCGAACAATCTTTGTGACATTGGCTCAACTGACAAACTCCACATCATCCTTCCTTAGCCAATCAATGACTGCCAAATGAGTACACTTAGTAGTGGACCCACCATACTTTATCACCTCTGAGAAAAGTAAAATTGACAGCCAGCGTGTTGGTCCATTTTCCTGTCAATGCAAAATCCTATGAAAATTGTCTGTTCCCTGCAAATGTTTGTCATGTTGTCCTGCCATGCCTACAAGTCATAGTTTTAATGTGTGATGAAAATCCACTTGATTTCATGGTTGGTGCTCTTAGCCCCACACTCTTCAATGTGTCACCTTGCTCCAGTCCAAATTGCACGTGCTGAATTGCAAAACCCAGGGAGATATTCAAGTTTTAAGGTCTATAGGAAATAATTTTTAAAATCTGCCTAAGTGTTGAAAACCCACAATATTTTTGAAAATCCATGATATTTTCGGTCTGTGTGAAAACATTCATTATTTTCAACCTTATGCCTTCCTGCTTTTGTGTACTTGTCTTCTAGCATTAAAAACTCTGTGTGTTTTCAGTCTTTCGTTGTGTCAAAAATTTTATGTGTTTTCGACGTCGGTCTTAACTGTGCAAGTGTGATCATTGGTGGGTCCTAGTTCTTCCCATTGCCCAGTGTGGTTAAAATTCAGACAAGATTAGTGGTTATCATATGTCCATATGGTAAAGATGCACAATGTTTAACCTTTACACTTTTGTGACAGGCCGTTGGATTTTTCTGTATGGACATGTCGTGGGCCCATTTGTGGGGTTGGAGCAGTTTGGTGGTCCCATTGATAGTGATGTGGTAGCTTGGGGTTGGTTGTTGCATGATCACATGTCAGAGTTTTCTAACATGTGATCATGCGACCAATTGACATGTGTCCCTGGGGCCCAGTGGTAGGTGGTAATGTGGCATTTATGATGGTGAGGTGGCAAATTTCTATTGGGTGCCATGTGGTGCTGTGGTGGTGGTCATGTCCAAAAGAAAGGGGGTGTGGGGCCAGCACTCTTGGTGGTGTGGGCACTTTTCATTGGCCGATGGGTGATAATGTGGAGATCTTATGGCCTTGTCACATGATCGTAAGGGCTATTTTCACAGCTTGTGACCATGTGACAAGTTTCTTCCTTGCTGGGGCTCGGTAATAGGTGGTGGAGTGGGCATTCCTGATTGGTCAGCATGGAGGTACTATGGTCCGACTATGTTTTGGTTGGTCCACATGATTTGAGGTGGAGTCTTATGGCTTTTTCCCATGATCACAAGGGCCATCTTTTGGCCTTGCGATCATGCGACAAGGGTGCCATGTGTGCTCGGGCCTGTTTGTAGTTTGCAGGTGGTGTTGTGGCAATCTCTGGTTGGTCTGAGATGGCAGGATGATAGATTTGAACGCGGGCCCAGGTTAGGGTATCCTGGCAGTGGGAGGATTCCATGATCAATGGTTGTCATGTGATTGCATGGAATCTTGGCGGTCCATGCGATCATGCGACTGACCATTGATATCTCCCTGCTGACGTCAGATTTTTAAGCCCGTGAGATGGAGAGGATCTACGGTGGGAACTTAATGTTGGTTTCAGTTCGATTTGTTGATCGCCAATGCACCGTTTGATTTTAGGCACTGACGTGCCAACTAGCAGGATGCATGTTAGCGGCTTGTCTCATGTTCGCATGAGCTAATTTTTTGGCTATGCAAACATGCGAAAAACCCTTTTTTGGTAGCGGCAGCGGCGGTGGTTATGAAGAAGGTAAAGGGAAGTGGCATGTCGCATGTTTGCATAGGCCTTTTTTAGTCTATGCGATCATGTGACAAATATTTGATGTCGCCATTGCAGAGTTAAAGGTGGGTCCATGGTGCTAGTGCTGCTAAGGTGTTAGATCCTGATTGGCTGCTGAAGTGGTGGTGCGGACTTGGATTTTTCATGAGCTTGTTGACCGTTGTGGACTGCCTGATTTGCCAAGAAAATGTAGTAGCAGTGACTGTGAGTTAAAGGTTGATTGGCTAGCTATTGGCGCTTGATTTCAAATATGATTGCAGGGTTTCTTGCCAATTTTTGGTAGTAGGCCGTGTGCGATGATGGGGGTTGCTCAGAATTAATTTTTGCAGGACGGTAGCAGTTGCAAAGTTGATGAGGACAATTTTTTTGCTCGAGGTGTGTTTGCAGATGGTTGATTCAACTATTTCTCATGTCTATCCTTGGTGTTCTATACCAAGCTCACAATTTCTCATGATTACAGATCATTCTTGGATCTGATTATCCTAGTTGCCTATGTTTCCTACCCTTGCAGTAAATTTTGATGTTTTTCTAGTTGTTTTAGTGGGTGAAACCCTAGCCCTAGCTATCTGTAGCTTATTGCAACCTATTTTGGGTTTCCAAGGCAGCTAGTGGTATAAGTTGTAACTTTTTTTGACTGAGTAGGGGTTCAAATTTGGGATCAGTCTAGAGGTTCTGATTTCGATTGGTTCCAGGGGTTTGTAGCAGGGTTGTATCACATTGCATGTAAGCTGAATAGAATTTTTGGAAGTCTTTTGTAGGTTATTGAAGTGGTTTGATCTCTATCCTACTTTGATCATGTACATGACTCATCATACTTAATATAACTATTTCATGTTTACAAGTCTCTCCTTGGTGTCATTCATGTGAGTTTTGGATTTTATGATCCATTGCATAGGGTCACCTTTGCATATGTTCTTGTCTTTAGTTCTTGATCTAGGATCAAGTGAAATTTACTTTAGAAGGGACATAGATTCATCTTGGTTGTCTACAGAAGGATCTTATAAGTAGTGGATGGGCTGGAACATTTATATTTATGGCTATGAGTCTTTGACAATAGTTGGTTCATGTTTCATTATTTGTATGTGAGGTTTGCCCAATTGATAATGGCACTGATCAAGGATTAGTACATTTAGTTGAGTCCAATGGCTGATTGGCTCTTGTCTACCTTCTCTATCCTCATTAATCAAAGACCATTTTAAGTTTTAAGTATTGTTGTTAGTAGTAATACCCTTCACAAGGCCATTTTATACCCAATAGCAATTGAGATTCAATGAATGTCTAGCTAACATTTAGTAGTCTCTTGCTATCATCTACTTTGTTTAATCTAGTCCAAAGTCCTAAAATTCCATAAGCTACTAGATTAGGTGCATCCACCATGGTTTTGCAGAGCTAAAAGTGAAGAGGGAAGTCTTGTCCTTATAGTTGGTCCAGTTGCCTTGCAGAGCTTTCACACTTGGATTTAACCAGTCCTAACATCAGTCTCAAGGCATATTGGTAGCCTAAAGAGCATAAGAATCATTTTCAGACACCAACAAGATGGTGACTCTATTGGGGATGAAATAAGTTTACCATTAAGAGTATCTCAGAGTCTTGCTATTTTCATTTTGGGGAAGAATCTCATAAGTTTTCTAATCTAAAAATTATCTTTTAGATTTACAAGTGTGCTACTTGGATTTGCTGATTGGGTTATATGTGACTTTGCTATGGAAGAGCCCAGAGCCTATTGGTGTTTCAAGATGGATCAGTGAAAGTTTGTGTCCTCTGAAGAGAGGTGGTGACTCTATGCTAGAAAGAACCTGAGTTGTGAAGTTTTGTCAGGACTTCATTTAGCTAAGAAGAAGGCAGCAACATTTAGCAGGGTGATCCAGGTATTCTCCATCAAAGTTTTATGTATAAGCATGGTCCTAATCAAATGATTATATCATTAAAGGGATAGGACAAGTGTGAAGTATCTCAGAATAGCTAAATGAGAGGTGGGAGTCATTTACAAGTGTTTTGATTCCCTTATTTTGATTTACAAAGAATCAAGTGTAAAGGCACAAGGTTGTATATCAGTGATGGATGTTCTTAGGGGTCCTATTGGTAGGGGGTATGCACCATTTTGTTATGATAGCATACCTGGTTTCCCCAACAAAGTCCTTGATGAAATCAGAGAGTATCTATCAAAGTTCAATAGGAATCAGTGTCCATCAACAAGAAAACATGTGATGGTTTTTTCTGATTTAATTTGCGATTTTGATGTCTGCCATGAGGATTTGTGGATGAGGTTGTTTGTGCAGACTCTTGAGGGAGATGAAAGGAAGTGGTTTTCATTTTTTCCTGCAGCCTCTATTTCTTCATGGGATGAGTTGAGTTCTTTCTTTATTGATTATTTTGATAGCTGGGTAGATGTAAAATCAATGTTGGACAATTTGATGGGAATTCAGATTGAGGAAGGTGAGTTGATTCAAAGATTTAATAGCAGATTCACTAGGACATTATTGGATATCCCTGAAAACTATAGACCACATGATCAGATTTGTTTAGTTATATACTTGAGTGCATTTAACCAAAAAATGGGTTTCTTGCTAAGGGATAAACAACCACAAAGTCTACATCAAGCTTTTGAGGTTGCATTGGATATTGAGTGCAATCTAAAGTATGGAGTTATAAGAAGGCATGTCTCTGCTAGTTTGCATATTTAGAGTAGGGTGAATGATTAGGAGGAGGTTGAGAAACATCAGTGCTCTCCTCCCTCTAATTTTTGTATTAATCACAGTGTTGTATATGAAGGTGAAATGAGTTTTACTGCCAAAGATGTTGAGAAAAGTGTTGACTGTGGGAGCATGGATGAGGTTGAGAATGAATTACTTTCTGACGATATGCCATAGGGTTTCTCTCATATTGCAGAGGATTTTTCTTCACAGTCTTCTATGCCAGTGGGTGGTAATGATGCTGATTGTAAAGTCTTGGAGTTTAAAGATTTGTGGGGAAATCCATTGAGTGGTACTTCTGATGATCATGAGAATGAATTACTTTCTGATGATATGCCATAGGGTTTCTCTCATATTGCAGAGGATTTTTCTTCACAGTCTTCTATGCCAGTGGGTGGTAATGATGCTGATTGTAAAGTCTTGGAGTTTAAAGATTTGTGGGGAAATCCATTGAGTGGTACTTCTGATGATCATGAGATTGATTACAACACTGATTATTCATATGTTGATAGTAGTGATGGTGAGTCATGCTCTATCTTTGACTCTAAATTTTATTCTTCTTTTAAAGATGTGTATGATGATGGAAATAAAGACATATATAGTGTGGTTTCTAATGAGTTATTTGATGAGGATACTAGTGAGAACCAGTTGGAACTTTGTCCAAATTATTATGAGAAACAATTCCATGTTGTTTCTAACCCACTATTTGAGGAGTGCACTTAGAGGATGGAATTTTTTGAGGATTACTCACCTTCTATACTTAAAGTTTCACATACGGTTGATCTGGAGTCTCCCTCACAAATGAGGCCAGTTGAAAGAAAGGTAATGCAGGATGAATGTTGCTCTATTGATGAAGATGCATTACATTGGGACAATGTTTTTCTTCTGCCACCTAGCAGTGAAAATAATGGTGATAATTTAATTCATGATGTTGATCATGTGAATCATCCTTATGAGGATAAAGGTGTGATTTATCAAGAGAAATTAGACTTGATAAACCTGAGTAACTTGATATATGAGCATGTTCCAGTTGCCTTGGCTGAGGTAAGTGAAAGTGAGTATAGTTGCTTTTCTTTTGATATGCAAGAGTGCATTGGAGATGAGCTGGATTCTTGCACCCAAGAAGAAAAAGTATCGATTTCTTGTCCCCTTTCATGTGTTTCAATGCATGATGATTTTGATGATGTTTGTTTTCAAAATAGTGAGTTTGTGGGGGGACATGTGAAGGAGGGCATTGGTGATGATAAACCTAGGGTTGATTTGCAATCGGTACCTGACAGTGTTTTCTATCATTGTGCATGTGGAAAAGGTTTCAGACCTTTGTTTGATTTTGTGAGCAGAAACCAAGTTTTTGATAGAGGAAAGGGTTGGTTTTCTTCTGGCATACTGATGTTACTTATGTATTTTCTATATATCTTGTACAAATGGTGCCAAGTTTTTGTGAGGAGCCAGTCTGTGATTTCTTCGATAAAGAGCAGGGAGAGGGCCTATTTTGTTTTCTCCAGTGGGTGGTCTACTTCTTCCCAGAGATTTGAGGTCCTTATTGTATCTACAAGAGATACATGTCCCCAACCAAAGCCACTATTGGTCCATTTTCCTGTCAATGCAAAATCCTGTGAAAATGGCCTGTTCCTTGCAAATGTTTGTCATGTTGTCCTGCTATGCCTGCAAGTCATAGTTTTAATGTGTGATGAAAATCCACTTGATTTCATGGTTGGTGTTCTTAGCCCCATGCTCTTCAATGTGTCACCTTGCTCTAGTCCAAATTGCACGTGCTGAATTGTAAAACCCACGAAGATATTCAAGTTTTAAGGTCTGTAGGAAATAATTTTTAAAATCTGCCTAAGTGTCGAAAAGCCACAATGTTTTTAAAAATCCATGATGTTTTCAGTCTGTGTGAAAACCTTCATTATTTTTGACCTTATGCCTTCCCACTTTTGTGCACTTGTCTTCTAGCATCAAAAACTCTATGTGTTTTCAGTCTTTCACTGTGTCAAAAACTTTGTGTGTTTTCGACCTTGGTCTTAACTGCACAAGTGTGATCATTGGTGGGTCCTAGTTCTTCCCATTGCCCAGTGTGGTTAAAGTTTAGACAAGATTAGTGGTTGTCATATGTTTTCATGGTAAAGATGCACAATGTTTAACCTTTACGCTTTTGCGATAGGCCATTGGATTTTCCTATATGGACATGTCATGGGCCCATTTGTGGGGTTTGAGTAGTTTGGTGGTCCCATTGATGGTGATGTGGCAGCTTGGGGTTGGCTATCAAATGATCACATGTCAGAGTTTTCTGACATGTGATCATGCAACCAATTGACATGTGTCCCTAGGGCCCAGTGGTAGGTGGTAATGTGGCGTCCGCGGTGGTGAGGTGGTGAATTTCTAGAAGAAAGGGGGCATGGGCACTTTTCATTGGCTTGTAGGTGACAATGTGGTGGTCTTATGGCCTTGTCGCATGATCACAAGGGCCATTTTCATATCTTGTGACCATGCAACAAGTTTCTTCCTTGCTGGGACTCGGTAATAGGTGGTGGAGTGGGCATTCCCAATTGGTCAGCATGGAGGTACTGTGGTCCCGCTATGTTTTGGTTGGTCCGCATGATCTGAGGTGGCAGTCTTATGGCTTTGTTGCATGATCATAAGGGCCATCTTTCGGCCTTGCGATCATGTGACAAGGGTTCCATGTGTGCTCAGGCCTATTTGTAGTTGGCAGGTGGTGTCGTGGCAATCTCCAGTTGGTCCGAGCTAGCAGGATGATTGATTTGAATGCGGACCTAGGTTAGGGTATCTCGGCAGTGGGAGGATTCCATGATCAATGGTTGTCATGTGATTGCATGGAATCTTGCTGGTCCATGCGATCATGCAACCAACCATTGATATCTCCCTGCTGACGTTAGATTTTTAAGCCCACAAGATGGAGAGGATCTACTGTGGGGACGTAATGTTGGTCTTAGTTTGATTTGTTGATCACTAATGCACCGTTAGATTTTAGGTGGTGACGTGCCAATTGGCAGGATGCATGTTAGCGGCTTGTCGCATGTTCACATGAGCTCATTTTTTAGCTATGCGAATATGCAAAAAACCCTTTTTTGGCAGTGGTAGCAGTAGTGGTTATGAAGAAGGTAATGTGAAGTGGCGTGTTGCATGTTCGCATAGGCCTTTTCCAGTCTATGTGATCATGCGACAACTGTTTGATGTCATCGTTGCGGAGTTAAAGGTGGGTCCATGGTGCTAGTGCTACTGAGGTGTTAGATCCTAATTGGCTACTGAAGCGGTGGTGCGGACTTGGATTTTTCATGGGCTTGTTGACCATTGTGGACTGCCCAATTTGCCAAGAAAGTGTTGTACTAGTGACTCTGATTTAAAGGTTGACCGGCTAGCCATTGGCGCCTAATTTCAAATATGATTGCAGGGTTTCTTGCCAATTTATGGTAGTAGGTTGTGTGCGATGATGGGGGTTTCTCAGAATTAATTTTTGCAGGATAGTAGCAGTTGCGAAGTTGATGAGAAGGACTATTTTGTTGCTTGAGGTGTGTTTGCAAATGGTTGATTCGACTATTTCTCATGGCCATCCTTGGTGTTCTATACTGAGCTCATAATTTCTCATGATTACAGATGATTCTTGGATTTGATTATCCAAGTTTCCTATGTTTCCTACCCTTGTAGTAAATTTTGATGTTTTTCTAGTTGTTCTGGTGGGTGAAACCCTAGCCCTAGCTATCCGTAGCTTGTTCCAACCTATTTTGGGTTTCCAAGGTAGCTAGTGGTATAAGTTGTAGCTTTTTTGACTGAGTAGGGGTTCAAATTTGGGATCAGTCCAGAGGTTCTAATTTCAATTGGTTCCAGGGGTTTGTAGTAGGGTTGTATCACATTGCATGTAAGCTGACTAGAATTTTTGGAAGTCTTTTGCAGGTTATTGAAGTGGTTTGATCTCTGTCCTACTTTGATCATGTACATGACTCATCATACTTAATATAACTATTTCATGTTTACAAGTCTCTCCTTGGTGTCATTCATGTGAGTTTTGGATTTTCTGATCCATTGCATAGGGTCACCTTTGCATATGTTCTTGTCTTTAGTTCTTGATCTAGGATCAAGTGAAATTTAATTTAGAAGGGACATAGATTCATCTTGGTTGTCTACAGAAGGATCTTATAAGTAGTGGATGGGCTGGAACATTTATATTTATGGCTATGAGTCTTTGACAATAGTTGGTTCATGTTTCATTGTTTGTATGTGAGGTCTGCCCAATGGATAATGGCACTGATCAAGGATTAGTACATTCAGTTGAGTCCAATGTCTGATTGGCTCTTGTCTATCTTCCCTATCCTCATTAATCAAAGACCATTTTAAGTTTTAAGTATTGTTGTTAGTAGTAATACCCTTCACAAGGCCATTTTATACCCAATAGCAATTGAGATTCAATGAATGTCTGGTTAACATTTAGTAGTCTCTTGCTATCATCTACTTTGTTTAATCTAGTCCAAAGTCCTAAAATGCCATAAGTTACTGGATTAGGTGCACCTACCATGGTTTTGCAGAGCCAGAAGTGAAGAGGGCAGTCTTGTCCCTATAGTTGGTCCAGTTGCCTTACAAAGCTTTCACACTTGGATTTAACTAGTCCTAACATCAATCTCAAGGCATATTGGCAGCCTAAATAGCATAAGCATCATTTTTAGACACCAACATAGCATAAGATCTCAAACCTCTGACACATCCCATGAGAACTTACACTCATCATTGATCTACTACAGATGTCAGGACCCTCTAATAAGTTGGAAACCAAGTCTCACTAACACGTCCAAGTCAGATTCAAAATCAATGGATGGTGCATGATCTCATGGGGTAGGAATATTCCTTGAGATCATGCACCGACCATAAATTGAAAAACCTTCACTATAGGCCCCACTGATAGGATCCCACTCAATAATATGCCAACCAATGAGAAGCTGCTAAATTAGGCTAACAGGGCAAACAAGGACCCACCGAGGAACATCATACTGTTGGCCAATCGGATGGCTAGTGCATGATCTCATGGTTCTAACAAATTTTATGAGAAGATATGCCAACCACTTGATTGAACTATGACCAAGACTTGGGCCTAGGGAAATATTAAAGGCCAAAACTATAGAAAGATTTAAGCGCTGGGACTTAGGAAAAAATAAAACCCACCGGGTGGTAGACTTAGGAAATATTTAAGCACATGCATTTATAAGATTTTAAGTGGCCCGAAAAGTAACATGAAAATAGAATAGGGCCAGGGTAAGAGAAAGGAATTTAAAACCCAATGGCTAGATTTTTGAAATTTTTGAACTTAGGGTTTAAGCCAGAGGCAAGGAAAAAGGGTGCAGAGACCATAGGAAAACTGGTAAAGCCATGAAAATTTTCTGAGTGCTAACAAGAGCCTCTATCTTTCATTGGATGGCCATGCATACATTGATCATTGATACCTAGAAAATTCAAGGAAGTTTGATCTAACTATTGTCTTTTTGAGTGAGTTCTTTCTCCTATTGTGAAATGCGATCTTACCTAAGGATGTGAACAATAAAGGGTCACTACAGGTAATTCACATTGGATTTAGAATGATCTCTTGACTGCTTGATTTGTTTTTTATGCAAGACATATTATGGTCATCATGATGTTGATGTTATGATGGCTATACAAATTGCAATATTAAAATGGACATGATATTCAGGTCATCCTGACATTTGTGCCTTGGTGCTTATATCTACTCTGACATTCTGAAATAAAATCAATATTCATATGTCCATGGTTATCTAACCAATGGGCATTGTATTGATTCTTGCACATACAAATCAATATTCATATGTCTATAGTTTCCTAACTAGTGGGCATTGTATTGATTTATCCGGTTACCTAAAAACTTCAATGATGACAACAAATCGACACATGATCAGTGACTAGGTCCTAGGTCCTAGGTTTACATTTCATTATGCATTTCATTTTACACTTTGCATGATCTCACAAATTGTTTGAACACTTAAATGATTCTTCAAAACCAAAAATGCTAAACATGACACAAGGACCGAGCATTGTATGAAGGTTCCTCCAACAAAACAACAAGTAGAATCATTTTTTTAGGATCAAAATCAAAATTTAAGATCATTCATATTATTAACTACTTGCATAATTGACCTTCAATCATCACATAAATCCAAAATTTAACTTAACTGATTATCTTACATCAAACTATCAAAATTTAAACTTGGTCAACCATGGTCAACTCATGGTCAAACCTAGTCAAACTTGGTCTCCGGGACCTCTAAATGATGTAGAACACATTCTTAGACGTGTACAACCACTTCTCAAATCAATTAACATGCTTCTAAACCATTCAACGCTGACTTTTCTTCTCAGATTTCAATTTTAATCCTGAAGGGGGCATGGTATTGCACATCGTTCAAGTTTGTAAATCTAAATCTCAATCAATATTTCCTTAGTAATGAAGACAACAACCACATCTAGTTATTGATTCATCTAAAGTCCTCATCGCTTGGGGAAATCTATCATGTCTTGGGGCATATTAGATTCATCTAGTATCCTAAATCTATCTTGTAAATTGTACTAGCTTTTCGTAACCATCGGTTCATTAGTGTTATTTCCTTGGTTTTTCATAATTGATGAGTTTAGGATGTGATACCAATATGATTCATACAAGGGCATTCAGGTCTCGAATCGGTCACTCACTTCTTCACAATCATAAGGTTTAGAAATATGTGTTTTGGCACTTTTTCGTAATCACCTATTCATTATTGATATAGCTAGCATCATCTCGATTCCTAGTCATTATGGGCCTGGGTCGATATCTCTCTTTCCAATATTTTCATCGGTTTCTATCTCAGAATTGGTTAACCATTCAAATCTATCTCATACATCTTTTATCATACACAGACTATTCTTTGAACCACTACGCTTTGCACAATGATTCAAAGAGGGGCAAAATGTAATACCCAAAAAATGGGCTATAGGTTCATTAACCTCTTACATCAATAATTCGATCAAAATTGACATCAAAGTCCTAACCTAAGGCACATCTACACATTATCGAATCCTAATTGATTTTATCTTAAATCTACATTAGAAAATATTCTTTGAATATTCCCTTTATCCTAATTATCTTTAATGTAATAATTATTTGGCAAGAAATCCTATTTATCCTAAAGTTTGATTAATTGAATATGATGAATATTTAATTAATTAGATTTAATACTGCCACTTAATTATTTAATTAAATTTAATTCTATTTATTCTTAAATCATATTATTTAATTTTGACAAAAAATCAAACATCCTATGACTAATTGATTAAATTTTTATTTAATTGATTTAAAAGCAAGTTGTCAATATTTAATAATATAGTTTTGAATAAAAGTTTGATTTAATAATTGATTAACCCATAAATCAATTGTTTTAATTTTAAAATCAGTTAAGTTGAGAATAAATCATTTTATTATTAAATTAATTCATATTAAAACATGCATAATCAGAAAAGTAGTCAACTTTAAATCAATTTTCAATTTTAATTTGTTAACTTTCTAAACTCAACATCTAATGATGAGTTGAAAAATAAAACTAAAGCTCTATTTTGAGATAAAAATTGCTTTTGCATGATTTTATGAATTAAATATTCTTAATTTCTTGTTAACTCAAAAATTAACCTGAGTTTATCAAGAGTGATTTATGACTTTTCTCTTGCATCCTCAAAGCCCTGGATTTCTATAAAATCAAGGCTCAGCTCTTCACAATCAACACCTCAAAAATGCATCCTCACTCTTGCGAATTTGTGACTGAAGAATTAATCTTTTGCGAATCAAGGCTATTATGAGATTTTCATTTATTGTTTTGAGAATTCATAGTTTCATATCATAGATTTTTATATGCATTCATAGCATTTCTTAGATTAAATCTGCATTCAAACTCAATTTCATACATTATAGCTTAGATTCATGCAGTTTTTCATCCTATTGCATAAAAAATCCAAAAAAGTTGATTAATTTGCATTTATATTTAATTGCTTTCATCATTTTAAATCCTTTGCTTAGGTGTTTCATTGTCATTGATCTCGATTCCAATCTGAGAACATCATACTCGCACCTACTAGAAGGCTATAAATTGCTTGGTTAGCATAGTTTTAATTACTTATAGATTTTAGTTTTTGCTAACCTCTAATGTTTTACTGAAGTGTTGTGTCTACAGCTAGGTACAAAATTCACACACACATTAACAACCTTCTTTCTTTAGCAGAGAAATGAGTTGGTGTCTTACCAATTTTGAGATAATTGGAAATATTAGCATACCAAAGATTGTGTCCAGTCAACAAGAAAAGATGTTCATCAGGAAAACTATCATCAATGGTTGCAGGATCATCAGGTACATACAGCCTAGAAAGAAAATTAGCTACCACATTGGTTTTACCAGCTTTATCTATTATGGTAATGTCAAACTCCTACATAAGCAATAACCAATGAGCCAATCTTCCAGAGATTGCAGGCTTGTTCATGAGATACTTAATAGAGAATGGTCGGTATGCACATAGATCTCATATCCAGTAATGTAGTGTCTGAATTTATTCAAGGCATAAATGACTACGAGAAGTTCTTTTTCAGTGACAGTGTAATTAAACTCAACACCCTACAAATTTTTACTAATAAATTAAATTGCATGCACAACTGAATCCACCTTCTAACCAAGCACAGCTCCAATAGCATAGTCTAAGGCATCAGTATGGACTTGAAAAGGCAAGCCCCAATTAGGTCCTCTCAAAACTGGTGCTGTGGTGAGAACTTCTTTAAGCTGCAAGAAAGACTTTGCACACTCAGAATTCCAAACAAATTCAACATCTTTCTTGAGAAAGTTATACAGTGGTGCTGTGAGCTGACTGAAATCCTTTATAAACTTTCTATAATATCTGACATGTCCAAGAAAACTTCACACATTATTTTTTTTGCTGGATTAGGTAATGTGCTAATTACTTCAATCTTGGTAGGGTCTACTTGAATACCTTTTGAAGATATGAAATGTCCTAAGACAACACCTTCTTCCATCATCATGAAGAACTTTTCACTATTGAGAGAGAGGTTATAATCATGACATCTCTAAAGAACTTTCTCCAAATTTTCCTTGGCCTCATCAAAAGTATGCCCATAGGTGGTAAAGTCCTCCATGTAAATCTCCATGCAATTAGTAGAGATATCTGAGAATATATTGATCACAGCTTGCTAGAAAGTAGCAGGGGCATTACACAACCCAAAAAGTAGTATGGAATAGGGAAATGTACCCCATGGGTAGGTGAATGTTGTCTTCTCTTGGTCTTTAGGGGCTATTTGTATCTGATTATAACCACTGAATCCATCCAGAAAAGAGAAGTATTTCTTTCCAGCTAGGTTATCAAGGACTTGATCTATGAATGGTAATGGAAAGTGGTCCTTCTTAGTGGTTGTGTTAAGCTCCCTATAATCAACAGAAAATCTCCACTTCCCTCCTTTCTTAGGTACTATAACAAGAGGGGAGACCCACTAACTATCAGAAATGGGATAGATGAAGCCAACATTTAACAACTTCTACAACTCATTCTTAACTATATCCCTTAGAGCTAGGTCAACCCTTCACTAAGGTTGGTGAACAAGTCTGAATTCAAGATTGATATAAATTTTTTGAGTGCAGAGCTTAGGGTCTAGGCTTTTCATGTCAGTATAATCCCAAGAAAAGGTTGATTGATGTTCTATTAGAAGCTACAGGACATCTATCTGCTGATAGAGAGTCAAAGTATTATTTACATTTAACTCTCATCCTGAGCTGACCTCTATCTTAGTGACCTTTTCTTCCATGGATAGTTGAGCAATTGGGGAAGACTCAATTTCATGAGGCAATAATGTATGAAGAAATTTGAAAGTTTCTAAATGTTGTAGAGCATCAAAAGGTGGTAACAAAGTTTCAAGAACATAGTCCTCTTGGGAACACACTTGGGATTGCACTCCATACTCATTCATAATAATGGAGGAAATGATTTCATCTTCTCCCCTAGAAGCTACAAAAGGTTCCCTAGATATCATCATTAACTGGTGAATGGAATTGACCTCAGGTTTAGTATCATCCAAGTCTGGCCAGATTATCTAGTCATCTTGCAACAAAGGTTGAGCTAGGGAATATAAAGTCATATTTTTAGTGTTGACTCCATTGGATATAGTCATTTTTCCCAATCAACAAGCTATATAGGCATCTGGAGTAGCCAGCCAAGGCCTTCCTAGAATTATTGGATATCCTCTCATGTTAGGCTTTGGATAAAGGACAAAAAAATCAACCGGATATTCCCAAGAATTCAACGTGACTATTACATCCTCTACCATCCCATCAGGTGTAATGGTGGAACTATCAGCAAGCTGAAGGATGGTTGGGGTTTCCCTAAGACCGATGATATGAAATCAAGACATTACTTCTTTGGTCATGACATTTATAGATGCACCTAAGTCAACTAGAGCATTTTGGACTTGCATTCTTTGAATAGTGACTGTAACCACAGGGCTACCAGGATCAGAATACTTTGGAATTGTCAATTTATCTAACATTAGATCAGATAACTAGCCTAGGACATGTATGGTATTAGGATCTTTTTTCTTCCTCCCAGGTTGCTTAATACAAGATTCTTTGATGGCTTTAGTATATGCAGGTACTTCCTTTATGGCATCTAACAGGGGAATTTTTACTATCATTTGCTTTAGTTGGGAAAGAAAATCCAACACTTCTTGATTTTCCACTGGCTTAACTTATTCCTCCAACCTATGAGGAAATGGGGGTTCTTGTGCTGCAGGAGCAGCAAGAGCAGTAGGTTTGACTGGTACCTCAGTTGGTTCTCCTGAGGCATCCTCAACTTTAGTAATGATAGGCTATTGTGGAGGAGGAAGGGTTGTGCCAGATCTTAAATGGATATTATTTAGGAAAATTGTTAGGAATGAATGCTAGATGTTGGTAGTCATTCTGTAGTAGTGGTTGTTGCATTCATGACTATGATTGTCATTGATGTCAACATAGTGATCTTCTGGAGACTAGCAGAGAAGTAGATAGTGTTTTGATTAGTGCATGTGAGATATTGTAGTTGGAGCTATGTGATGTTAAGGTTATATTCTTTGATATGTTATTTTTCTATGGTTATAAGCATTTTGGTGGAAGTAGTATTCAGGTAGTGTTCCTGAGTGGCGGTTTGTAGAAATCGGATGATATCTCCTAATCAGGATGAAATCTAGTTTTGTGTAGTTCAAAGGAATTTTAAGACACATTGATAGTGATGTGGTTCATAGCACAAACTTTGAGGTCACACGAGTGAAGAGTTATTATATTTGGAAGTTGATAGTTTTGTGTAATTTTGATGTAGCGTGTGGAAACTTTTATTTTGTCATTGTGTGCCGACTCATTTGTAATTATTTGAGTATGGTATAAAGGAAGGAATTTTTTTTCCTTATTTATACTATTAGTAATGTGAAAGAAGTGTGCACATGGTATGGTTGAATGTGAATATGAAGTGAAGAAAAGAGCTAATGAAGTTGTGAAAATAAAATTGTGAAGGAAGACATGCGAAGTACAAAGATTTGGAATTGAGATAAGGTGTAGCAATGAGTGTGGTTTGGCACAGTAAGGAGGTAACATATTTCATATTATTCTACTAAATAATATTAAGGTCATTTGGATAGTGTGTTCAGTGATCTTACCCTGAAGCTATTTGGGCAGTGGGTCCTTCTGTCTTCCATAACTCCTAACAGGGTTAGAATCTTTTAATAGGGATTCAAAATCTCCTAATATGGATTCATATGTACTAAATGTATTTCATAAGACTCCTAACAAATTCCATCCTTTCACAAGGAATATTTATATTAGTGCATCTTTTGTGGGCATCATTCCCACCGGTGTTTACTCTTTGATCAAGAGGTTCCCTAGTCAACATATCTTATGTTATTGTGTCATTGTGTATGAATATCTTTCTATGGTTGGTAATTACATTGCTTACATGGTTAAATGTTGTTGAAGTTCATAAAGACTATAATTATCTAATAATTGATTCACCCCCCCCCCCTCTTAGTTATCTTGGTGGACTTTACTTTCTAACAATTGGTATCAGAGCAATAGGTCCTTGAAAGAAAAGTTTAACAAAATAAGGAGATCCATGGCAAATTTCAGGAAAGAAAGCCCTAAGTTCGATGGAGTAAATTTTGACAGATGGAAAGAGAAGATGAAGATGCATCTACTGTGTTTAGGACCAGGTTATTGGTTGATTACAAAGAATGAGAAGACTATCATTGGAGAAGACAATCTTGAGATAGGATCTAAAGATGAGCTAGATCTATTCATGTGTAACATACTTGCAAGAGAAGCACTTTTGACAGCACTTCCAGAGAATGAATACAGTCAGGTAAAATATTTAACAAAAGCCCATGAAATTTGAAAAGCTTTACACTCTACTTTTGAAGGTGATGAACATGCAAAGAGAGCTAGATTACATAATTGGATATGTGCATTTGAAGATATAAGAATGATGGAAGATGAATCTGTTAGAAGCTATATTGGTAGAATGTCAGAAATTGTTGCAGGAACAAAAGCTTGTGGAGTAACAAAGATAGAGAATGAAGTGATATGGAAAATTCTAAGGACATTTACTCTTGTATTTAAGTAGATGACATAGATGATTGAACAAGTTATATCTTGTACAGAAAAATTTACAAGAGAAACTCTTCTTGGAAGATTGGAAGCAGCAGTGATAAACCTAAGGTTATCAGGAGACTTACCTAGAATAGAGACAACATTTAGTGCTTTTAGTATTCATCCTACTTTTTCAAGAAGTACCAATGTGAGTGGAGATTATGTCAGTAGCAACAGATCTAGAAATGAAGAAGATAAGAAGATTGAAGAAGATATTGCCTTGCTTGTGAAAAGAAAACCAAATGGTAAGAAAAATTTTAAATGTTGGACTTGTCAAGAATATGGTCATTTTGCATCTAAATGTCCTAAGAGAGTTAAGAAGTAAAAAAATAATTTCAAGCCTAGAAGATCTAAGGAATGTTATTATGCTAATGATGAAGATCTTGAAGCTAGTATAGAAAGAACTTTGAGTGAAAGTGATACTGAGAATAATGATGAAATAAGATTTGTAGCAATTAAAGAAGAGAATTCTAAATCTAATGTTAAGGAAGAAAAAACATTAGTTTCCCAAGTTGAAAAGAAATTTGATTAGATTATAGATAGTTATTGTTCACATCATATGATTGGTGACATGAAGAAGTTCATAAAGTTTAACAATTATGATGGAGGAATTGTTAGAGTTGGTAACAATGCACCTTGTTTGATTAAAGGTATAGGATCTATTACTCTTGATGGAAAGACTAATATTGATGATGTTTACTTTTTTGATGGATTGAAACATAATCTTTTGAGTGTTGGACAGTTAGTGGATAAGGGATATCAAGTTTGGTTTACTGAGAAAACTTGTGTGATAAAGGATAAAGATGGAAATCTGATTGGAACTAGATCTAGAACCAAAGGTAATGTATTTCAGTTGAATCCTACTGAGATGACATGTTTGATTACTAAAATTGATCATAGTTGGTTATGGCATAGAAGGTTTTGTCATATAAACTTTGATAACATTGTGAAAGTAAGTACTACTCTTGCAGTAAGGGATTTGCCTAAAATTATGAAGCCTACTAACATGATTTGCAAAGAATGTGTGATGGCTAAGAAAAAGAGAAGTTCATTTCCTAGTAAGAAGTTCACATCATTAGAGAAGTTGGAGATTGTTCATACAGACTTTAGCGGTCCTACCAGGACTAGAGGATTATATGGAGAAAGGAATTTTATGATTCTTGTTGATGATTTTTCACGAATGATGTGGATTGCATTTTTGAAAGAAAAATATGAAGCATTTGATAAGTTTAAGGTCATTAAGAATAAAGTTGAGAATGAATCTGGAATGAAGATTAAATGTTTGAGATCTGATAGAGGTGGAGAATTTACTTCTAGAGAGTTTAACACTTTTTGTGAAGTGAATGGTATTAAGAGAGAGTTTTCAAGCCCTAGAACACCTGAACAAAATGGTATTGCAGAAAGAAGAAACAAGTCGATGACTAAAGTAGCAAGAGCTATGTTGTTTGAGAATGATTTGGTGAAGACATTTTAGAGAGAAGCAATGTATACAATAGTATATACAATGAATAGAGTACAAATCAGAGCAGACATAGACAAGACACCTTATGAATTATGGTTTGGACATGCACCCTCAGTTAAGTATTTTAGAATTTTTGGAAGGAAATGTTATATAAAGAGAGATGATATTAGAAAGTTTGATCCTAGAAGTGATGAAGGTATTTTTCTTGGATATTCTTTGAAGAGAAAAGCATATAGATGTTACAATAAGAGAACTAAAACTATTGTTGAGAGCGCAAATGTTAAAGTTGATGAGAAGTTTAAAATTCAGGAAAGAATGCTTGATTATGAATTTGATGAAGAAGTTCATCCTCAGCCTAATATTGAAACTACTAAATTATTCTATGAGACTGATAGTGAATTATTGAATGAGAGTCCTGCATAAGAAACTAGGAAGGAATCTAGAGAAGAATCTATAGTTGAAGGAAGATCTGTAACTATGACACCGAATAGGTATATATCAAGACATCATCCTATTGAAAAAGTTATTGGAAGTTTGGACAGAGGAGTTCTGACTTGGAATAAGGTACATTTATGTTTGATTTCTCAAATTGAACCTAAATATACTAGTGAAGCTTGTGAAGATGAACATTGGATAAATGCTATGACAGAAGAACTAGATCAAATTGAAAAGAACAAGACATGGGAATTGGTCCCTAGACCTAAAGACAAGAATGTGATTGGAACTAAATGGGTATTCAAAAACAAGATGAATGAACAAGGAGAAGTAGTGAGAAAAAAAGAAAGATTAGTATGTAAAGGATACTCCTAGCAAGAAGGAATTGACTATGAAGAAACTTTTGCACCTGTGGAAAGAATTGAAGTAGTATGAATGTTCTTGACCTATGCATCTTTTAAAAATTTCAAAGTGTATTAGATGGATGTGAAGTCCGCATTTCTAAATGGTGAATTGGAAGAAGTCTACATTGAGAAGCCTGAATGTTTTCCTTTGACTCAAGAAGGAGACATGGTATGTAAATTGAAGAAAGCACTATATGGACTAAAGCAAGCACCTAGAACTTGGTATGCTAGACTAGATAAGTATTTGTTGAAATTAGGATTTTCTAAAGGAACAGCTGATAGTAACCTGTACACAAAAGAAATTGAAAATGGTTTGTTGATTATAGTTATTTTTGTTGATGACATTATCTTTGGAGGAGAAGATGAAGCTAGTGACAAATTTGCTGATGAAATGAAGACTGAATTTGAAATGAGTATGATTGGTGAGATGAAATACTTTTTGGGATTATAGATAACACAAAATAATGATGGTATCTTTGTATGTTAGACAAAGTACTTGAATGATTTAATGAAAAGATTTGGAATGGAGAACTATAAACCAGTTGGAACACCTATGGTTATAGGACATAAACTATCTAACAAAGATGAAACACCGACAGTTGAGCAAAAGAAATACAGATCCATGATTGGAGGATTGTAGTACTTAACACATACTAGACCGGATATACAACATTCAGTTGGAATGGTAGCAAGATTTCAAGCTGAACCTAGAGAGTCACATTATGCAATAGTAAAGAGGATATTGAGATGTTTAAGAGGTACAATGGACTATGGATTATGGTATGAAAAATCTGATGATTTTACCCTATGTGCATATACAGATGTTGATTGGGGAGGTAGTGTTGATGAAAAGAAAGACACCAGTGGTGGAGCCTTCTTTCTTGGAGGAAGATTAGTTTCTTGGCTAAGAAAGAAGTAGAATTGTATTTCATAGAGTACATCAGAAGTAGAGTATGTAGCAGTAGCAAACAATTGTAACCAGATAATTTGGATGAAGCAGATGCTAAAGGATATTGGAATTAGGTTTATTGAGCCTGTTGTCATACATTGTGACAAAACCAGTATAGTTAGTATGTTTAAGAATCCTATTTTACATTCTAAGACTAAGCATATAGAGATCAAGTATCATGTTGTAAGAGAAAAAGTTGTTGAAAAAGAAGTTAGATTGGATTACATAAGCACAAAGGAACAAATAGTAGACATATTTACAAAGCCTTTGCCTAAGGATACATTTGAGTATCTAAGAGGTATTCTTGGGGTTATGCCTCAACCTACTTTTGAGTAATGATGCAGTTGGTTGCATCCATCCAGTGGTATATGAGCCCTATCTTTCTTCTAGATTGGATGTTGGTACTTCCTTTATGGGGGAGTATGTGAGCTGAGTCACGAGGACTCTTGTGAATGTATTTTCTAAACAGTTTCTATTGACATTGAGTTGTTGTTGACATAGTGATGAAATTTTTGTCATTGATGTCAATGGGGGAGAAGTGTACATGAAAAACCACTTGTACTATCTATTGGAGAGAACTGAATAGGATAACAAAGCAAGATTTGATTGATGAAGAGAATTTGAAGAAGTAATGTTGTAGTATTAGATTTTTGGAACATTGGATGTTTTTCATCTATATTTCCATCAATGCCAATGGGGGAGATTGTTAGGAATGAATTATGGATGTTGGCAGTTATTCTGTGGTAGTGGTTGTTGCATTCATGACTATGATTGTCATTGATGTCAACACAGTGATCTTCTGGAGACTAGCAAAGAAGTAGACAATGTTTTGATTAGCGCATGTGGGATATTGTAGTTGTAGTTATGTGATGTTGAGGTTATATTCATTGATATGTTATTTGTCTATGGTTAAGAGTGCAGATAGTAATTCATTTATTCATAGAAGTTATAAGCATTTTGGTGGAAGTAGTATTCAGGCAGTGTTCCTGAGTAGTGGTTTGTGGAAATCAGATGATATCTCCTAATCGGGATGGAATCTAGTTTTGCGCAGTTAAAGGGAATTTTGAGACACATTGATAGTGACATGGTTCATAGCACAAAATTTGAGGTCGCACAAGTGAAGAGTTATTATGTTTGGAAGCTGACAGTTTTGTGTAATTTTGATGTAGCATGTGGAAAATTTTATTTTGTAATTGTGTACCGACTCATTTGTAATTATTTGAGTATGGTATAAAGGAAGGAATGTTTTTCCTTATCGATAGTAGTAGTAATGTGAAAGAAGTGTGAGCATGGTATGGTTGAATGTGAATATAAGCATGAAGTGAAGAAAAGAGCTAATGAAGTTGTGAAAGCAAAATTATGAAGGAAGACATGCGAAGTACAAATATCTAGAATTGAGATCTGGTGTAGTAGTGAGTGTGGTTTGGCATAGTAAGGAGGTAACATATTTCATATTATTCTGTTGAATAATATTAAGGTCATTTGGACAGTGTGTTCAGTGAGCTTACCCTGAAGCTATTTGGGTAGTGGGTCCTTCTATCTTCCATAACTCCTAATAGGGTTAGAATCTTTTAATAGGGATTCAAAATCTCCTAACATGGATTTATATGTACTAAATGTATTTCATAAGACTCCTAATAGAGTCCATCCTTTCACAAGGAATATTTATATTAGTGCATCTTTTGTGGGCATCATTCCCATAGGGATTTACTCTTTGATCAAGAGGTTCCCTAGTCAACATATCTTGTGTTATTGTGTCATTGTGTATGAATATCTTTCTATGGTTGGTAATTACATTTCTTATATGGTTAAATGCTATTGAAATTGATAAAGGTTATAATTATCTGATAACTAATTCACCCCCCCCTCTTACTTATCTTGGTGGACTTTACTTTCTAACAGAAATTGCATATCTTTGTTGTTGTGTTGTTGGCTTAACATTATTGGGATTAGGAGTAGGCTAAGCAAGCAATTGATTCTATTTAGGGGAAGTAGTGTTGGCTGCAAGAGGATGCATGAAAGCCTATTGCTAAGGTAGTGACATCAAATCTTGCTAGTTTGATTGGTTCATCCAATGTGGTTGTTGCGACCCCTACTGGGGCTGTTGCTAGGGTTGCTGAGGTTGTGACCAACCCTATTGAGATTGCTTCCATCTTGGCTGATGCTACTGCTAGCCTTGCTGAGGTTGTTGCCAACATTGCTAAGGGTATTGCCAACTTGGTTGATGCTACTGCCAGCCTTGCTGAGGTTGTTGCCAACCCTACTGAGGCTGCTGCCAACTATTATACCCACTAAATCCACTATGCTATTGATTTTTCCATGCATTATTATTATTAAAATTTTGAAGAGGATCTTGGGGAATACCTAGTCTCTAAGCCCATGGCCTTCATTGGGAAATGTTGAGCACCTCTCCATTCTCATCAATGGATTTGAACTCGGTAGGCATAGGTTGGGACTCCAAGCTTGCAACAGACTTACACTGACAATTCTTTTTCTTCTCCCTATAGTGTGGACAGTACTCTGCTAACATTGCATTAGCTTCATCTTTCTTTCTCCTTGCTTGCATTGTGTCTAACTAAGTAGCGACATCATTAATGATGTCTTTCTTGAAATCTGACAATAGATTGGATAGATCCATTTTGGACACCCCTGCACCATCAGACTTGTGAGGCAAGGCTCTCAAGCCTCTTCCTTTCTTGATAGTAGCTCTAGAATAGTTCAGACATATGCTCTTTATTTCATCCCATGTTTTCTGAGTAATTTCCTCCCCCACCATAAGTTCAAGGGCCTCTATGCTCTCATCATTCACACCTCTCAAAAAAAAATGCTTTTGAGATTCTTCATTTAGCTCATGTTGTGTGTTACGCTGCAGGCTGAACATGAACCTAAAAACATAGTCTTCCAAGGTTTCATCTTCCTTCTGTGATATTTTTAAAATGTCATCTCCTTTTAAGTCCCCTCCTCTGCAATAATCTTTATACTTATCAAGAAACATGGTGCACATTCCATTCCAATCTGCTATAGCATTAGCACCCAAACTCATAAACCACTGTAGAGTAGCCTCTTTTAAAGTGGAAGGAAATAGTTTGAGCTTATGGCCATTAGTGGTGTAGTCATAGCTTTGGTAGAGGACATCAAACTCAAAAAGGAAAGTCTTTGGATCTTCTGTGACGAGTCCATAGAATTTAGGAAGTGCGGCTGTAGGAATGTTCTTAAGATTTTGGTTACCTTGCTGAGTAGGAATAGGAAAAGGGAAGGTAGGATGAGCCATTACGTTATCTAGATATTTTGGGTAAGAAAAGAGGGAATTTAAATGGTAAGACTCTTTAGATGATGGTGGCAAAGACAATTGATCATAGGCATCAACAAACACGTTCTCAAATAGTTCTTCTTCTTGTGGGTTCTCTAATTGGGGTTCCTCAAATGTTGGATTAAAAACCTCAAATGGTTCATCCTGATTAAGGTTAGGTAGGAATCACCCAAGATGATCCCTACATCTATGCATGCAAAATTATGCAAAATGAAAACTAACTTAATGACTTCTGGGATGAAATAAATTGACACCATCCCTGGCAATGATGCCAAAAATGACTGGTTGAAATAATATCCTAGTAACTCAAGGATTGGAAATTCTTGAATAGTGATTCATTGCTTAAAATCATCATGTATCTACATAGAACATCATGCTAGACTTCATTAAATGTATCAATTTAGAAATGTGAACTTGAGATGATGGCTACAAATTTTATGCTTTACTTCTCCTTAAGAGTCATCACTACTAAAGTAAAAGATATTGCTATAGGAGATTTATACTAGAAACTAAAACTACAAATTAACTCTCATCTTGAAAGAAAAACTTAACAGTAAATAGACAATGCTTGAGAAGTAAAACTATGCTATAGGAAACAGTCAATGGTTCTGCTACCAGTGGTTGTAGGAGCAACAGTGTTTAACAACTTCAAAGAAACTTAACCAAATCCTATTTAAACATGAATAGGGAATTCACCTCCCATGTGGGCCCCATGAAATTATGAATGAATTATAACTCAAAGATTGAAATATGGAACATTCATATATTCATTTAACAAAACATGGATACAATATAGGATATCAAAGTATTTCACTTTGTTGCTGGATTACACTATGAATTCCTCAAAATGTCTAACTAGCCTGGAATCATAAGTCCAACTTATTTAAACCAACTAAGAAAAATAGAACACCTAAAGACTAGGTCCTTCATTACATAGCATAACAACTTCAGTTATAGGAATGACAACATCATTTATGCAAGAAGATAAGCCATATTTAGTGCTTTGAGAATATAGGAACACTTGGTAACTAGATTGACTTGGTCTGAATCAGAAACCACAAAGTTATGGAAGGAGTGGAGAATCTGAAATAGTTATTCACCTTAAAAGACCCACTCATCCTTGAGTCTGCACTCCTTGCTAACTTGTTATTCTCCTACAAAAGGTTAACATAAGAGAATCCACAACATGAATCCAAGGTAGAGATTATAATAAGTTTTCTTATTTTAATGTAGCCTTGTCACATGGCTGTAGGAGGTCTACCCATTAAACCTAGAGAAAAAAAATACTATATTTTATCATAACATTCATTAATCTATATATATATTCAGTCTTGTCCTTTAGTTTCAAAAGTATCAAATATACATATGGCTAAAGCTTAGAAACATAAAAGGTTGTCTAATGTTTATGAAAAACCATAAGATATTTAAGTCTGAACTTAGAAAATCATAAAAAAAACATCCCATAAACTTGACTCATCAATGACCACTCAGGAGTTGAGTGAATTAAAAGTTCAACTAGAAGAACTCTTAGAAAAAGGCTTTATCAGACCAAGTGTGTCACCTTGGGGAGCTTCGGTTATCTTTGTTAAAAAGAAGGATGGTTCACTATGGTTATGCATTGACTATCATCAACTCAATAAAGTAACCATTAAGAATCGGTACCCTTTGCCAAGAATTGATGACCTATTTGATCAGATGAAAGGAACCAAGGTGTTTTCCAAGATTGATCTGAAGTTGGGTTATCATCAGTTAAGGATTCAGGAAGCCGATATTCATCATATAGCTTTTCATACTCAATATGGACACTATGAATTTACCATATTACCTTTTGGTCTCACAAATGCACCATCATTATTCATGAGTCTTATGAATGGAGTATTCAGAACCTTCTTGGATAAATTTGTCATAATTTTCCTAGACAATATTTTGGTGTATTCTAAGATAGTGGAAGAACATGAGTAACATCTTCGACAAGTGTTACAATGCCTTCATGAGAATCAATTATTTGCAAACTTGGAAAAGTGTGATTTCTTTCAAACTAAAGTTAAGTATCTTGGTCATGTTATCTTAGGAGAAGGTATAGCAGTTGATCCCACCAAGATACAAGCTATAGTTGAATGGCCAATCCCCACCAATGTCTTAAAGGTTTGTAGTTTCATGGGTTTAGCTAGATACTATAGATGCTTCATCCAAGGATTCTCTAGAATAGCTCATCCCATCACTTCCTTGCAAAGGAAAGGGAAGAAGTTTATTTGGACTAAGAAATGTTCAAAATCTTTTCAGATCCTAAAGGATAAGTTGACCAGTGCCCCAATTTTGGCAGTACCTGACCCCATTGAAAATTTTGTAGTTTGTACTGATGCCTCCTTGGACGACATAGGGGTAGTATTGATTCAAGAGGGAAGATTTATTACTTATGAGTATAGAAAGCTTAAGGACCATGAGCTTAACTATCCCACCCATGATTTGGAGTTAGCAGCTGTAATTCATGCCTTGAATCATTGGAGATGCTTCTTATTGGGGCATCAGTTTGAGTTACACATTGAGCACCGAAGCCTTCAATCCATATTTATGTTAGAAATAGGGAATACTGAGAGGGGGGGGTGAATTAGTATTCTAAGCACTTTATCTTTTGCCCAATTATGGATATAATAGATTATCTTTGCACATGCATAACATAAGAAGCTAAACAACATGCATAGCAATAAAACTAAAGAACTCATAACACATGATTTGTTCTTGAGGAAACTCCATCCAATGGAAAACCCTAGTGGGGATGGTACCCACAAAGATCCACTAATCAAAAGTATCATGTTAAGGATGTTGACCTTGTTAGGAATCTATTACAAGAATATAGTGTATCAGTCCTGATTAAGGGACTATAGGCCTTGTTAGAAGCATCAACCTTGTTAGGAGTTGGTAGTACAAAATGTGATTACCAGCTGCGACCACTGCCCAAACAAGTAATGTACAATATACACTAATTAAAAAAAGAGGTCAAGGTACATAACCTTATACTTCTTGCATCAATATCTCTTCGCTACTCTTTCACTATCGCTATTACATATACATCATAGATCTCACATATTACATATATCTTTCTTACTTTTTACAATTACATTTATAAAATTTAATAAGGCTAATAACTTTATCCAAGGGTAAAAATCTAGGATTTTGTCCCTTTATATCGTTAAGACATTATTTTTATAAACAAAATAATCCCTTAACTCTTTACCAATTTTGCCTTCATATTCCATCATGTTGGCTTCACACTATCTTCAGTAAAACTATCATAACTTCTTTCGTACATGTCCTACTAACTTACGCTCTGAGATGGGTCATCATTAGTCACCATAGAGTCTATGTTCAATGTCACAAACAAAAACTATTTTCAGGTGCACTGGTGAAAATACTATCTCACACTTAGACAAATTTGTAATGTGCTCTGTCATACTTTCTCTCTGACTTGTGTGATCTTCATGTGGATAATATGTTGCCATAATGACAACATCTATGTAATCAACTCAGCCAAATTTCCAACAATCTCCCCCTTTGTCATTGGTGGCAACATATGAGAAAATTGGCTAAGTGTGCAACTCCAAAATCTCAAAATTGTCAAAATTGTGGCCATAGTATAACATATATATACTATCCTTATAACTTCTCAAAAAATCTTATCTCTAATACAATACTCCCCCTAAGAGTATCAATCTTTATCATATACAATCAATTTTCTGCTAAATAGCTCTCCCCCTTTGACAACAATGACAAAATAAAGGTAGGGAGGGCTTTAAAACTATATCTCAAAAAGATTATACCTTAATCCATTATTGCAAAGCCAGTAGGCTTGCAACACAATCTGCAAATTCAATCTTCATAGCTTCTATCTCCTTCTCCCATGATTTCTTAATGGAATCTACCACATTGAGTAGTGTGCTCAGTCCATAAGATGCTATTTGACATGCTTGGAGGGTCTCAAAGTTAAACTTCTGAAAAGATATCTTAACTGTAAGACATTCTTCCAACTACTCTTCAATAACGCTTAACTTCATATAAATATGCTCTCTCAAAAGAGTTAGTCTTGTCATTTTTCTATCTCTCTCATCCTACAAAACTCTGATTTCATCATAAAGATTCTGAACTTTCTTCTCAACATCACATACCTTCACATTAGGACTAGAAAGAAGGTTAGATTCATTCTCAATTTCTGCTTCCTTCAACTTGATCTTTTGATCTTCTTCTACTATCAAAGTCTCTGGTTTTGTACACTATATGTACAAAGATTTTCCTGCTCCCAAATGATTCCTCAAGTCCTTGATATAGATATCAAGACTGTTGATGTCATTTCTAATATTCTGGCTGATGTTCAAAAGTATTCTAGCCTCATAGTCTGCCTATGCTTTTATCTTTGCAATCTCAAATAAGTTAGTGAACTCATCATCAAAAGTGCTCATCACTTTCTTTTCTTTCTCCAGAGGGTCTACTTCTACAATCTGTGTAGTTACAACACCTTGTAACTTTTTAGTAAGGTCCTTCAGACATCCTTCTAGACTTTTAACTTTCTTATTCTTCCCACTGATTTTGTTCAAAGATGTGATCAATTCCATCTGATCATCATCATCTACTTCTTTTCCCAAATCCTCAAACAAAGATCCAATTTGCTTCTTCTTTCTAGTCTCAGGAGTAATACTAATTTCTACTTTAGAGGGTATAGGTGCTTGTACTTCTATCACTTTAGGTTCTTCAACAATATATTGGGTCCACTCTACTTTTACAGTTCTATCCAATTCATCAAGAGCCAAATTTTCAACAATGTTCTCTAGATTCTTGAATACATTATCATTAGTATCCAAGGTAATCTTTGTACCTTCAACATTCATAGATTATTCTTCAATGTTTATAGCTAGTGGAGAGGGAATATCCTCTTGTTCTACTTCTTCTTCTTGCTCTACTACAACTAATGGCTCTCCAACAATTTCTGCCATAACTTTAACTATTGCTTGTTCTATCTCTGTATTCACTTCTTCATATTGTCCTACCATGATCTGAATGGTTCTCCTTTTAGTCCTTAAATGGGTGCTAAGGGGCTTCAAAATTTGTTTAAGATGTTCATCATCTCTCACATCACATAGTTTCTTCACAAGATTCTCTTTGATAGATTTTTCTTCCTCTTGTGCTCTCTTCTTCCTGTTAAAAAGTTTCTTGAATAAGTCATCGGGTATCTTACCCTGAATAGTGTCAAACTTCTTATTAGCCAAAATCAAGTGCTTGACCACTACATTTTCAAGATTCAATCTCTCTGAGTAGTCATAGAGGTCATAGTATTTATTCATCTTATTAAAGTCTCCATATTTTATAATCTCTTCATTCACTCTCTCAACTCTAGGTTTCCATGCTTTCTTCTTCACAGTAGTGTCATCATCTTGAATTTATGCAACTTTCCTAGGAATTGGTGGCACCAAAGTTTTCTACCTCTTACTAGGTCCAGTAGCAATTTCTTTCACTCTCTTGCTAGGTGTGGAGGAAGAGGATCTAGTAGGTTTCCTTGCTTCTTGTTCCTGCTCAGGTTCCTCTACTTTCACTTTGACTTGTGTAGCTTCTTGTTGTATTGCACTAGATGACAAGGGAGGTATAGACAAAATCTCTTTTTGTCCAATATCTATGATTACTATTGTTGTCTACTTTGCCACTAAGAATTCTTGCTCTGTCATTCCTGAATCTTTCAGTATTCTCTTAATAGTGATTTCAACTCTTTTCTTAGACTACTTCTCCTCAAGTATAGTCTTTGTGGAGTTGAAATTTTCTTCAAAAGTTCCAAATTTTTTACTGTGAGTGTCAACCTTGCTCTAAAGTAGCCTATACACATATTCTTCTATCTCAGTTTTAGATACTTTATAGCCAAGGGGGTCTATGAACTCAATTCTAGGTTCTACTACTTCAATGTAGGTAAAGTTAGTATCAACCATAAAACATACTTCATTTTTGTATTTCTCCACAAGAGACTGTGGGATCCTTGATCTGCTAGTTACCAAGTTCTAAAAAGTCTTCATCACCAACATTGCACTCTCATTTACTTTGTCAATAACATGCCTCATATACACTTTATTGATCCTTTCCATTGTATTTCTACCATCATTCTAGTCACTTGTAATGGTGTAAGGAAATCTTCTTAATAAGTGGGAAAACATGTAAGTGATCAAAGATGAAAATCTAAACTGTGCATACTTTGCCTTCTTAATCTTCTCCAAGTTCTCAAACAATTGCATTCTCAGAATTTCACACATATCAACTGGCACTTTGTCAACACACATCAAATAAGCTATGTGTACCATTCCAGCTGCCATGTCATCCTCTCTTGAATTTGCACAAAACTTAGTTGTTAGGATCTTGCATAAGTATCTAACATCATGTTGTTGGATCTTACTAATTACAATTCCTTTGCCATTATAGGATGAACCTGTGTTATCAATGACTATTTTTATCATGTTCTTCTCATTTAAAGGAATAGCTCTAGATTTAGACAGTCCTGTGACTTCATGAATCAAATCAATTGTAATGTCTATCACTCTATCTTCAAGCCAAAACTTCACATTATGAATTCCACTAAGGATTATCTTAGTGCATTCTTCATTATCAAACTCATACTGCAATCCATACTTAACAATCTCATTGTCTTTCAGATGATCATATCCTTCTTTTAATGATATGTCCTAGTTGTAAATCTTCTGATACTCATTGGTAAAATCACTATCACTGATGGTTTCTAACTTGCATCCAAGATAACTTCTTACATTCTCTAAATGAAAAACTTCATCTAGTACAGATGATAAAGCTAAACTAGGGTCCTCTTCCAAGGGTTCTACTAGTTCCTTCTTCATTCTATGTCTATTTTTTTCTCTGACATTGTGAATTAAAGATACATCCATGATTACTTCAAATTCCTTTTACTGATTCAAAGATCTGCCAAGTAAATACCTCAATTTCATGATTTTAGGGCTTGCATAGATTCGGTGCTCAAATCCTTCACCAAATCATTGAAAAATACTTCCAATCATTTCTCTTTGATTTCCTTAACACTTTTATTTTCTTTGATGATCAAATAACATTGATCATAACCTTTTATTACTTCAATCTCACTTAGGTCTGACATCGCATTCAATTCTTTTGCCGCTTCTTTCCAAAAAGTTGTTTCTGCTAACTTGCAAAACTTAAAACTTCTTGTGATCTCACAAAACATAATATTTTTCTTTGTGCTCTTAACCATAGCATTAGAACATCATAAAATACCTTGCATTAACTATGCAAGACTGAAATCATCATAAATCTACTCCTACACTAATCTAAGTTCCTAATCTACTGTAATTTTCATAAATGAAGTGCTTTGAGATAGGTCAGGTAAGGATTCATTCTTACCACTTGATACTTCACCTTTTTGATTACCTTCAATGTTGAGTATGTCTCCTTGATCTGTGCCTTTAACAAACTTCACTTCATTTGTATTGCTACAACAACCTTTTTGTCTATTTCTTGCATCTTCATTTCTTCTTTCATGATTTCTAGGGTTAGGGTTAGGATGAAAAACTCCATTGTTCATTCTGAAAAACCTTGTTGTATGTCTAATCTTGTTGCATATCTGACAAATAATTCCATTGTTTCCATATCTTGGTCTAGGTGGATTAATCTATCATCTGCAGTTTCTAGCAATGTGTCCAACCTTGTTGCATCTATAACATATTACTCGATTTCTTCTGTTCATATCTTCAGTAGGTTTCTTATCTGCATTGTTAGTATTCCTAAACATTATACTATTATTTTTATTCTCAATAAACTTAAGTTTTCTATATTCAATAGCTCTATGTCCAAAACCATGACAATTATAACAATAACCATTAAGAGGTTTAAATTGCTTACCTATGCAATCTCTCTTCATATGACCAATAGTATTACAAGAAAAATATCTACCTTTGAATTCTTTTTGCATACCTTTGGGTGATTCCTCTTTCTTTGATGATTCTTATTCTTTAGGTGTATCTTTAGATTTGTTGATCTCATCAGACTTCTCATCTATGCTTTCAGATACTTTCAGATCTAGTTCCTTGCTTTCATCATTTTCTTTAAGAGTGTTAAATCCAAGACTAGTCTTATCATAGAATGGTTTCTAAAAAGATACTTGTTCATCAATCTTCTCACTAGTTGAATATAGCCTTTGAAGTTGTTGCTTGGATTGAGTCAATCCTCCTTTCACAATCTTGTTGTATTTTTCAAGTTCAACATACTGCAAATTGACTTTCTCAAGTTCAGATGTTACATTTCCAAGTTTAGATTTGAGTCCTTCATTTTCAGTCTTTAGAATTTCATTCTCAGATTTTAGATTCACTTCATTCTTAATATTTCCATCTTTCAAGCTAAGCTTCAAATCTTCTATCTTTAGTTCATGCTTAAGGATCTCATTTTCCTTTAAATTGTCATCACAATCTTTAATAAGAACTTTAGATTCCTTTTTAGATTTCAGATCTTCCAACTTGTTTTTCAATTTCTCAATGAGGTTCTTTGCATCTTCATATTTTCCTTTTAGAGTGTCTCTTTCATTAGTAAGCATATCAATCTGTTCAAGAGCATCTTCAAAATTCTTCTGTAGTTGATCCATATCCATAGAGATCTTACTCAAGCTGTTAGGATTTCCTTGAATGATTCTTCTCTGAGAAACTAAGCTCTGATACCAATTGTTAGAAATAGGGAATATTGAGGGGGGGGGGGGGGTGAATCAGTATTCTAAAAACTTTATCTTTTGCCCAATTATGGATATAATAGATTATCTTTACACATGCATAACATAAGAAGCTAAACAACATGCATAGCAATAAAACTAAAGAACTCATAACACATGATTTTTTCTCGAGGAAACCCTGGCCAAGGGAAAACCCCAGTGGGGATGGCACCCACAAAGATCCACTAATCAAAAGTATCCTATTAAGGATGTTGACCCTGTTAGGATTCTATTACAAGCATATAGTGTATCAGTCCTGATTAAGGGACTATAGGCCTTGTTAGAAGCCTCAACCATGTTAGGAGTTGGTAGTAAAAAATGTGATTACCAGCTGAGCCCACTGCCCAAACAAGTAATGTATAATATACATTGATTACAAAAATAGGTCAAGGTAGATAACCTTATAATTCTTGCATCAATATCTCTTTGTTTCTCTTTGACTATCGCTATTACATATACATCATAGATCTCGCATATTACATATATCTTTCTTACATTTTACAATTACATTTATACAAGTTATTAAGGCTAATAAATTTACTTCATCGGATGCCATATTACAAAGTAACTTTATCCAAGGGTAAACATCTAGGATTTCATCCCTTTATATTGTTAAGACATTATTTTTATAAACAAAATAATCCCTTAACTCTTACCAATTCTGCCTTCATATTTTGTCCTGTCGGCTTCACACTGTCTTTAGTAAAACTATCATAACTTCTTCCGTACATGTTGTAATGACTTTCACTCTGATATAGATCATCATTAGTCACCATAAAGTCTATTTTCAAGTGTGCAAGCACTAAACTTAATCTAGTCAATGTCACAAACAAAAACTATGTCCAGGTGCATTGGTGAAAATATTGTCTCACACTTAGACAAATTTGCAATGCGGTCTGTCATACTTGTGCTCTAACTTGTGCAATCTTCATGTGGATCATATGTTGCCATAATGACAACATCTATGTAATAAAATCAGCCAAATTGCCAACAATTTACTCAACCTAATCTCAACGCCAGGCAGCATCGATGGATGGAGTTCTTGTGTGAGTATGACTTTGAGGTCAAATATATCCAAGGTAAGGAAAATGTGGTGGTAGATGCTTTGAGTAGAAGCAAACATGAGATATCCATGCTCTCCCTTTTGACTGATTTGAGAGGTCAGATTTTGTAATCAATCTATTCAGATAATTTGTATCAAGAAGTTAAGGCTGAAATTGAGATAGGAAGGGCCTTAGAAGGAAGGTTCTTAGGGTATTCCTTAGAGTCAAATGGACTATTGAGACATCAAGGAAAAATTTACATCCTGCTTTCAGGTGATCTTTAGAGAGTCATCATGGTGGAAGCACACCATGCTCCTTATTCAGCTCATCTATGTGTTAACAAGATGTATTCAGATTTGAGACAACTATATTTCTAGTCAGGCATGAAGAGGGATATAGCCAATTTTGTGGCTAGGTATCTGGAATGTCAGCAGGTCAAGACCGAGCATCATCACCTAGCAAGCCTCCTTCAACCACGTTTGGTTCCTGAATGGAAATGGGATACAATACCTATAGATTTCATTGTGGGACTACTAGTCACATATCAGAGACATGATGCTATACTGGTCACTGTGGATAAGTTAACCAAGGTAGCACATTTCTCACCTATGCAGTCATCCTATACTGCTACCTCAGTAGCTAGAGTATTCATGAAGGATATAGTTAGATTACATGTTGTTCCTAGAAAGGTTATCTCTAATAGAGATTGAGTATTCACTTCAGAGTGTTAAAATAACTAAGAGGGAGGTGAATCAGTTATCCAGTGTCCCAAAACAAAATCTTCAACTTCTGCTACTCGGTAAACATAAAATACTTTCATTGTCTATGTTTTTACTGATTGTTAATCTAAAACTTATAGTAGTTACCGATCAAATCTAACATGTAATATGCAAAATATGATAACAAACAAATATCACAATCAACACATAACACAAGAGATTTAACATGGAAACCCTGTGAAGGGAAAAACCACTTGGGACCGGCAACCCAAAATTGTTCACTCTCCTGAAGTGAGGTCGGTGAAGACCCAACCCTATTAAAGGTTACAAACACACTGTTAGGTGTGACCTTGTTAGAAGATTTTAGACCAGAAGTTGTCATCCAACCAGAAGTCACTCTAGGGTTGAGAGGATAACAATGTTCACTCTATGAATGAAACATCAAAAGACTTTCATAGTCTACTCGGTTAACAGATTTTACTATGCACAATGGTTAAATATGTAACAGTAGATGATCTACCTTGAAACAACTTCCATTGCAGTTTACAGATCAATGTTCAACTCATTCAAATCTTTCTGATCAATATTCCACTTCAGATTCAATACTATATCAACTTACTATTTGTCAGTAATAACTTTCTATAGCTCGGTAACTATCCTGCATCTTGGTTCTTATTAACCAGTATGATTAGAATGCATGAAAACTTCTCCACATGATAATTCTGTAGTATCTTCTTCTTTCGACATGTTTTCATAATGAAACCAATGTCTCTTATATAGATGAGTAAATCATTTCCTTTTCCTCCATTAGATTTTTTCACTTAATCATATTCATAGATTTTTCTACTTTAGGCTTCCTCAGGTGATGTGTTAGTAACATGTTTCAATCTACTCCATTAGATCCCTTTTTATTTATGTTAGCCATCGATCTTCATAAAAAACATTATTTGTTACCTCAATTTCATACACTTTACAGCTCATCACTTTATTGGCTAAACTGATCATTTAATTCCTTTTCTATTTTGCTCGGTTAACAAATAAATGCATCGGTGAACACAAGCTTAGTTAACACTATGCTCGGTATACACTACATTCCATCGGTGTATACTGAAATGCTTTATTTACTGACAACACTACTTTGTGTCTTTCGGCTCTATTCTTCATCATATATTAATGCAACATAATGAAGTCAATTTCATCAAGTCATAGACTCATCAACAAGTTACTCATTGTGCTCCTTATCTTCATCTATCATATACATCTTCCTCATGTAGATATTTCTATTCTTCATCTCTTTCACCTTCCTTCAGATGTGTCAGTATAGTAACTTACAAGATAAGTATTGTCAAGCTAGTTGACATCAATGACAACATAATACTAATTTAATCATCTTGCATATCTAATCATCAACTCCTCTAGTAATCTTGAATTACATATTCTTCATTCTGGTTCTAAATCAGTTGTAGTTCATCAATCTCTCCCTTTGGCATTGATGGAAACTCAGGTAATATGAAATGTACCATACACATACCAAACATGTATTCTACAACTTTGTGATCAAATGCTATACAAGCTCTCCCTAGCTTAATATGTTTAATCACTACGTTACTCAACAACATTATAAAATACAGCTTTGTCATTCTATAGATATAACCTTTTCAATTCTCAGGTTCCTTTCAGATTATCTCTCCCTTAGATAGTTCTCATCAGTGCATATCTCTCCTTTTCCTTTTCATATTATTTATCTCTCTTTGACAACAATTCCAAAGAAAAAAATAAATAATCAGCTCTTGTAGTAGCTAAGTAACTCTCTGTTGTCCATTACTTCCTCTATATCTTAGTATACTGATATCCCAATCTGTTTCAGTTCTTCAAACTTAATCACAACCTTGAATAAATATCCAAAGTGTGAACTATGTTGCATCAACATGAATGATCTTCTGATAAGATTAGGCTGATGCAACATCCAGATCACATTAGTGACCGATAGACAGGGGACGAACCCCAAGTCTAGTCCTCAAATATTCAAATGTGTCCTTCGGTAGAGGCTTTGTAAAAATATATGCAAGTTTTTCTTTAGATGTAACAAATTCTAACTTTACTTGCTTCTCTTACACTTGTTCTCTTAAGTAGTGATACTTAATTGATATATGCTTTTTCTTAGAGTGCATCACTGGATTCTTTGAAATATTAATGGCACTTGTTTTGTCACAATATATGATCACTAGGTTAGTGATTAACTCATTCATTCCTTCCAACACTTGCTTGATATATGCAATGTTTGAGCAATTAGTAGCAGTAGCAACATAGTCTGCTTCAGCTGTAGACTGAGAAATACAAGATTTATTTTTACTTGTCCAAGTTACAAGTCTTTCACCAAAGAAAAATGCTCCTCTAGTGGTACTTTTTCTATCATCCACATTGCCAGCCCAATCAACATCAGTATAAACCTTTAGCTCAAACTTTCCTTCCTTAGGATACCATAATCCATAATCCTCTATCTTTTTCAAATATCTTAAGATCCTTTTAGTAGGAATCATGTGTGATTCTCTAGGATTAGCAAAATATCTAGTAACAATTTCCATAGCATGTGCTATATTTGGTCTACTGTGTGTTAGCACTGTTCTAAATATTTTCCAGTTTCATGCTAAAGCTTTTGAAAAAAACTCAGTTCATAGACCTGATGGTAATTTTTTATAGTAAAAGCCCTAGGAGTAAAGGATTCCATAAATGGTCTCATCATTTTATTATAAATTCATGTTACCTTTTTGGCTCACTAATCCCCCTGATAAAGTATGTGATATTTTTGCCCCCCTTTATTCACCACTTTATGTGTTTTGTGGTTAGGTTTTGAAATCAGGCCCCTTTTTTATTTTTTCCTCGAAGCCTAAGTTTCTCATGTTTCTTTCCTAAGTATCAAACTCTTTAAATATGTGGTTGTCATTAAATCTCATTTTCCTATTGTTAGATTCTCTAACATTTGGTATAGAGACAAGCGGACATCTATCTCAACAAGCCTAATTTTGGTGCTATATTGGAGGTTAAACATTACAATGCTTCAACGAATATCATTATACCATTGGATGAAGATGATACCTTTTTAAGTGTCATGGTATAGCAACAACCTATTAGCTCCTAAATAATTTTTCATGGCTATGAGAAATTTTCCTTGGTCTTTGCATGTTCTTCTCTATCTCTGGCCTTAAACCCTAGTTCAAAATTTTCATATTTCTAGCCGTTAGTGAGAAGAAACCCTAGGAAGACCTAAGATCTATTATATTCAAGTATTACTTTTTTCTCATTAACTTTCCTAATTGAGCATGTACTATATTAGAGCCTTTTAAAATGACCACTTCACATGTTATGTCATTAGGTTATGTCAGGCCCCTTTTAATATTTTCTGCTATGCCTAAGTCTCTCAGGGTTTATTTTCCTAAGTTTCAACCTTCAGAAAATATGTGGCTATCATTAATTTGTAGGCTTCCTATTGTCAGAGTCTTTGACATGCACCTTAGTGAAAAAATGCCATCTGTCCAAGGGGGCCCATTTGTGAGGGGATGTGTTGTCAGATTGAGTTGAGGTGGCAACTTTTCATTGGTCGAAGCAGTGAGTTGGTAGTTGTCAGTGGGCCTAAGGTCTTCGGTCTGTGAGGTGAGGTTAAAGATTAGATTGATCTCATGGTTGTCATTATACTATTGATATAAGATGGATTATATTTAAGCCAGTGGTATAATGATAGCCATCTGATTCTCTTTAGGGAATGAAATGCGAAGTGGGACCTCCTTGCCAGTGGGTGCTGACATGCTCTTGCCTGATTGGTCGACGTGTGATAAGAATAGTGGGACCATTTTCCAGGTGTTGAAAATTTGTTATGTTTTGATTGGCCGAGTGGGTTTGGTGATAGGGATGGTGTTAGTAGGGCTGACCTTCTTAGATGGTTAAGTATCAATAAGATCTAGCGGTTGTCATTATACCGCTGGGATAAAGTGCATGATTTTAAAGGCCAGCGGTATAGCGACGGTCGTTGATCTTGTTTGAAGTATGAAGTGGGTCCTCTAATGCCTGGCCATGCTAACATGCATGTTTGTGATTGGTTGTTGGATGGGTGACTTGGGAGTTGTCAGTGGGGCCAAGGTTTATGGTGTTATAAAGTGAGTTAAAGAGCTGAATGGATATTCATGGTGGTTTTGCGACAGACGTTGATTCAGTTCAGGCCATAATGGAATGTAACTGGTGGGTCCAATTGCCATGTTGTGCTGATGTGCTCATTTCTCATTGGCTATGATGCTAGTGATGTGGCAAAAGACTTTTCAAATGGCTTGTTGACTATTGCGAGGATTAATAAGGACCGCCCGATCTACCGAGAAGAAATAAAATTGACGGTCATGTTTTAAATTTGTCTGGGTAGTCGTTTCTTACAAAATTTGAAATTTTAAATGGTTTTTCAGTGACAGAAGGACTGGTTTTTAATAATGGAGTGGCTAGATCTAGTAGATATGATTTTTTCAACTACTATAGAGTGGTCCAGAGAGTTTGATGATTGTTTGCAGAGGGTTTGTACCATGAAAGAGTTGATGAGGTAGTTGCTCAAGGCATGTTATAGGTGAGTGGTTAGATTGATAAACATGGTAGACTCATGATCTTTGGTACATTGCTTTGAAATTTCTCATTAATGAAGATCATTCTTGGATCTGACTGCCTAGTTTTTGTCCAATGCAATAAATTCTGATTGAATTTAGTTGGTCTGGTGGGTGAAAACCCTAACTTCTACCCTAGTCATTTGTAGCTTGCTGCATCATGATTTTGGGATTCCAAGATGACTGGTCATATTTATTGCAGCTATTTTTTATTTTTGTGGGTTGGTGATGTTATGTTGATAGTCAATGTAAAAGACTGAACAAGGAGAGCCTGGATTTTGGGTTAGTTTCCTAGCATTGTGTTGTTTTGGTAATGTATAGATTCTATAGATTTTAATGAGAATACACTTGAATTCCAATCTTAGATTTGTGTTTGTCTTCTTTTTTTGATCTTGGGCTCATATATGTTAATGTCACAAAGTGAGTTAGCATATGGTAGACAAAGAATATTATGGACTTATCTTTGAGTTCCTCACAAAGTTAGGATTAAAGTCTTTAAGGTAGTTTCAGTGAGTTCATGGTTGGATAGGAATTTGATGATCATGTTTGGGAGTGAGAGGGATAATAGGAAAAAACACTTATTCTAAGTTCAAGAGTGTTTGAGTTAGGATTTTTAGTTGATATATGTTATTTAGTGACTCTATGCCCTAGGTTAAGGCACTAATCCATTCTCTAGAAGTAGTTCATCATCATCAATCACATATTTAAATGATAAAATATTTAAAATAAATTTATAAATGGTATAAATGCATAATATTTAGTGATTCCTTTCAAGAAGTGAATCAAGGGTACACCCACCTAAGCATCTAGGCTCAAAGTGTAGGAGGATCCTTGTTGATCCTTGTTAATTGGCCCTTTTCCTTACAGACTTTGGAGTGGTGATAGAGTCAGTGACATTAGTTTGTCAATCATAGTGTAAACCTGCAAGTAGAAAGAAGAGGAACACCAACAAAATGGTGACTCTGTTGTGGAGAGTCTAGAGATAGGAGTTATTAGTGGACTTTTGTGTTTCTCCTGTGTATTCAGTTGTTTTCTTTAAGATTTTAAAAGATTTCCCATCTTTTTTGGGTGGTGACTCAAAGCCTTAGACCCAGTGCTATAGACTATAGATCATGGAAAAAAGAAGGAATACTAGGTCCTTTGTCAAGAAACACCCAGAGGTTACTATGGAATAGTTACCTAGAAATGAAAAGAGGAGTTGGATCAGAAGAGACAGAGAGTCTACGAGTGCTCCCATCAGGGAACAAAGAAATGTTAGAAATAGAGAACCACATGCATCCTCCAATGAGGAAGATTCACAATACAAAAGTTCTAAATCAGATAGTGGTCACTCTGAAGATAGATTTTATGATACCCCAGAGGCATTATTTCAAGATAAAGGTTCATTACCTGCTAGACATGATGTACAAGCTAGAGAAAGGGGTTTTCAACCAAATTTAGATCTTGATGAGGACATGTTCAGAAGGCAACCCATGAGACCAAGATAGGTCCATTTCCCATATCAAAACCTCACTGATATGGATGTGTCATCAAGTTCTGATTATATTATGATAGACCCAGATGATTTGAGTGCACTAAGGTTATAGTTGGTAGAGTAGGATGCCATACATAAGAGGTTACAAAAGGAGAGAGAAGCTGAGAAAGTGAATGCTCTAATAGACAGACAATCTCTTCTTAGAAATATTAAGGAGTTGAAGGAAAGAAACAAGATTCTAGCTTTTGCTCCTAAGACTTTGCAACATGATGTCTTTGGTGATCTTGATACTTTGAGAAGTGAGCAAGAATGCTTACTACAAGACCATGAGTTTGATAAAGAGGGCCCTATGATTAGATAGGTTAAAAGTTATACTTCCCTCCCTAAAGATAAAGATGGGCATGAGATCACTAGGCCTGCTATTGCTGTTGGTGAAAAAGGAAAGCAAAAGATGGTGGGACACCAAAAAAGAAAACCATTGACAATACCAAAGGTCCCACCACCCATTCCAAATAAGGATATAGAGATGGAAAGAAGAAGAAAAGAAGATGAAGACCTAGCAAGGGAATTAGAGAAGGCTGAAATTGAAGCCTCCATTGCAGAAAAAAGAAGAAAGATCTAGTTCTTGAAGGCTTCATCTGCAAGTACTCTTGTACCATCCACTACTGATGAACTAGGTATGCCATCTACAACTTCTAATGTTTTTCAACTTGGTAATGTTACTACTAAGAGTTCATTTCCTTCTTCATCTGCCAAGATAAATGTTGATCCTAAACAATAGTCAAATGCACAAATAGATGGGAATGTAAATTTAAACATTGACCCTAAGGGGAACACTAGTTCAAGTTTTCAAAGATGACCTATGTAATTAGAAGGCTATAGGCAAATTAGTTTTGATGGAATACTTGGCTACCCAAATGATTTTCCAACTGATATAAGAGATAAGCTACCTAAGTTTGTTGGTAACAATGCCATTAGTTGTGAGGAACATCTTAGGTTATTTGTTGATATGCTAAATGATTATGAGGTAAAGCATGAGGATGTAGTCATGAAATTATTTGTTCAATCTCTGGTGGAGGATGCTAGAGATTGGTTTAAGAGACTCCCTGGCCGATGTATTGATACTTGGGATTCTTTTGAGAAGTGTTTTAAGGAACAATATGGTGATAGGCCTAATGCTAGTTTCATGTTAAATGAGTTCAATACTATAAGACAAAATCAGAATGAATCTGTAGTTGAGTTCAATATGAGATTTTAGAAAGGTATGCATAAGCTATTTCAAGTCATGAGGCTAGATGATAATGTTTGTTTGATCACATACTTCAATGCCTTTGATGGAAAGATGGGATATTTGTTGAGAGACAAGGAACCAAGAACTCTTAGAGATTCTTTTAGGATTACTATCAACATAGAGAATAATATGAAAATATTAGGAAAATTGGGTGGAAAAAGAGATGATCGTAAGTTATTTGGGGATAAAAAATATAAAAGGGATAATGAAAGAAATGTTGGAAATAAGAAAAAAGAGGAAGACAAGTTGGATAAGGTGTTGAATGCATTGAAAGACTTGAAAGCATCTGCTAATGGGAATAATAATGTTCCGACTTATGAAAAGCCTCAATTCAACAATAATTTCAATAGGTAGAATAGACTACAAAATTACCCCTATAATACCCAATGGAAGAATGGCAAGCCTATTATCCCTGCTGCAAGAGGAGACAATGATAGGTCTATCCCTGATCCTTTACAAAAGGATTCTATAAATGTCATAGAGGATACACCATGGTGTATAGCATGTCAATCCCCTCATTCTATAGAGCATTGTGTAGTTGCACAATCCATGTTAGCATACCAAGATGATAGAACTGAAGAGCTAGATCAGGAAGAAACTCATGATGACATTGGATGCAATCTAACAACTTCATATTTGGGTCATGAAGATGATTTTGATGCTGATGAAGAAGTAGATGTATGCCTGAGAAGACACAATAAGGCTTTGTTCCATCAGGAGGTCTTCTCTAATAATGATGGCATTGATGAAAAGACATGTAACATGATTTCTTCCTTAGAGCTAGTGATTTTGAGAAGACCTTCAAAGGAAGAAATTGCTAGGATCACTAAAAGAATGGTAGCCCAAGTGCAAACTAGAAATATGATAGAAAATGGTACTAGTGGAAAAGCTACAGGAATGTTTATAAAGAACACCAACTCCGGGGAACTCAGTGGAAATATATCAAAGGATGATCATTTAGTGAGGTTCAAAAATGTGAAAGATAAGAAGTGGGAGCCTAAGGGAGTTGAAGCTGAAATGATTTCTACTATTCAAGACAAAGATCATCAAAATGAAATGGGAAAGCTAGTTGGCGCAATGGCTAGAGTTGAAAAGGTAAAGGTCATAGCTACAACCAATATATCAGATAAATAGAAGGACACCAAGGTAGAATAGATTGAGTTTCCTCCCTTTGTCCCTATTGACATGTTGGCTGTGTTGTCTTAGATAACTATCAAGGTTCCATTGTCAAAATTGTTAAGGATCCCCGAACATAAGGATAGGGCTCTTGCATGGGTAGATAATGTCCATGATAATGATGTTGCATGCAATGAACCTTAGGTCAAAGTTTTGAAAGAAGTGGAGGTCCAGGGATTGGTATCTCACATACCACCCATATATTTGGATAGTTCTGTCAATGCTAGCCTTGAAAACATAGACCCATTCTTTTTGAGTATCATTGTGAATGGGATGAAATTAAGAAATTGTATGATTGATTTAGGTGCTTCCAATACTGGCATGCCTTTCAAAATTATGGAAAATTTAGGCCTCAAAGTTGATACAAATCAAGGCAAATGTTGTGCAATGGATCAGAGAGAAGTATCAGTCATTGGGACTATAAATGCAATGCCATATAGATTGGTAGCCTATCCAGAGAAAGAACTGACTATGAGTATCTTGGTAGTAGACATTCCACCTCATTATGGGATGCAATTATCTAGGAAATGGAGTGCTACCATGGGTGGAAGTTTGTAGTGCGATTTGTCTTTTGCAACTTTCAATTTTGATGGTCAGTCCTTTAGGATTGAAAGGGAACCAAGGGTAACTTATATGATTGAAAAGAATATTGATAATGAGGTTACCTGCTTTGTAGATACTGATGTCAATACTTTTAGAGCTAAGGTCACTTTACTTGAGAAGGAGCTTGTATTGCCATGTATTGCTGAAGAGATGGGTTCTAAGTTTATGAAGGGTGATTTGTGGGTGATGTACTTTGATGTTGCTAGTTGCAAAGATGGAGCGCGAGTAGGTATTTTACTCATATCTCCTAGTGGGAACACTTAAAAGTTTTCTTTCACATTGAATTTCTCTTGTACCAATAATATAGTAGAGTATGAAGCATTATTGCTAGGATTGAGATTGGCACACAAGCATGGAATTAAATGTATAAAATTTATTGGGGACTCTGAGTTAGTGGTGTCCCAAATAAGATCAGTGTATGCTTCAAAGAACAAAAGCTTGAAGCAATATAGGAATGTTGTATGGGATATGATTGAGCATTTTGATGCCTTCAATATTGCATGGAAGGATAGAAGTAATAACAAGATGGCTGATTTGTTAGCCAATATAGCAATTAATCCTGGTGATATTACTTTTACTAGCCTCTCTAAAGTTGAAATTTAGACTAGGCCTAGTATACTAGACAATGTTGAGAATTGGAAAGTTTTGAAGATGACCAGGATATCTTGAGATTTATGAATTGTGAAGACCAATATCATGGTCAGGAGTTAGATTGTTCAGCCTTGGTTGAGATTACAGAAGGAAAGGAGGTTGTCCTTGGTAATGAAGTCCTACAACTTAAAACTAACAAGGTTCCCAAGGGACTTGTTGTTCTAGAAAATGTATTTTATAATCAGGACAGAGTTTAGATAGGTACTAAGAGGGAAGACCAAATGAATTTAAAAGAAATAAATCTTGGTACACAAGAAGCACCTAAGAAGGTTTACATTGGTAGAGAAATGTCTCACAAGGTAAGGAAGTCCTTGATTGAGTTATTAAGAAAATTTAGGCATGTTTTTGCATGGTCATATGATGACCTAAAGTTTTATAGAGAAGACTTGTTCTAACATGTCATTCCTTTAAAAGAAGATGCCAAACCCTTTAGGCAAAAACAAAGGCCTATAAATCCTACCTTGGCACCTAAGATGCAGGAAGAATTAATGAATTTAAGAGATGTTGGAATTATAAAGCCCATTAGGAATTCTCCTTAGATGTCAAATTTGGTCCCTATCAGGAAGAAGAATGGAGACATCAGACTATGTGTGGATTTCAAAAATCTAATGTCTCTTCTCTAAAGGATAATTACTACTTGCCCAATATGGAAGCTATGTTGCAAAGGGTGACCAGATCTAAATTAATGTCCATGATGGATGGTTTCTCTGGTTATAATCAAGTAATTGTAAAAGAATCATAACAATTTAAGACAACTTTTGCTACACCTTGGGGGACTTATGTTTATGTGAGGATGCCTTTTGGTCTCACAAATGTTGGTGCAACCTTTCAAAGGGCAATGGATGTTGCCTTTGTAGATTTTATAAATGATTTCCTTGTTGTTTATTAGGATGATTGAATTGCATATTCCAAGAAAGAAGAGGATCACTACTTTCATTTGGAGAAGATATTTGTGAAAGCTTTGGAATATGGCATTTCATTAAATCCAGGGAAGTGTTCATTTGGTGTGACTAAAGGCAAGTTGCTAGGCCACCTAGTTGGAAAGAAAGGAGTTAGAATTGATCCAGAGAGGGTGGTAGTTATTGAAAAAATCCCTAAACCAAAAAATGTTAAAGGAATTCAGTCTTTCTTTGGCTAGGTAAATTTCTTGAGGATATTTGAGACAAAATTTGCTGAGGTTACTACGCCAATATCCAAGATGTTGAAGAAAGGATCTGAGATCAAGTGGGAAGGTGAGCCTAATGAATCTTTTAAGAATATCAAGAAGGCTATCAAAGATGCACCTGTGCTTAAAGCACCTGATTACAATATCCCAATGCATATATTTTCCTTTGCATCTTTCCATACTGTTGCTGCAGTTTTATTGCAAAAGAAAAATGAGGGTTATGAGCAGCCTATTGCATTCTTTAGTAAATCTTTGCAGGCTACTGAATTGAAATATGATATCAATGAAAAAAAATCATATGCACTGGTAAAGGCTATCAAGGCTTTTAGATTCTATCTGATGGGAGAAATTGTGATTGCTTTTGTGCCAAGTGCTATAGTAAAAGATATCTTTTCACAGTAGGAGGTGTCTAGAAGGAGATGCAGATGGATAAATAGAATTCAAGAATTTAATATTGACATCCAAGTTACCAAATTGGTCAGAGGACAAGGATTGGCAAAACTTATGGCTCAATCCAATCTTGATGCAAATCAGATAAACCAGACTAAAATTGATTACACTTGTGATATGGATGATTGCATTTGGTATCAAGATATTATATTTTACTTAAGGAATGTGAGTTTCCTTGTAGGAATGGATGAAAATAAGAAAAGGACATTGAAGTTACAAGCTATCAAGTATGTGATTATAAAATGAAAGTTATACAGAAAAAATTTAGATTGCATACTTTTGAAATGTGTTGATGAAAATCAAGCTGACAAGTTGTTAAAAGAAATGCATGAGGGAGTTTTTGGAGGGTATTATATGGGTAGAACTACTGCTCAAAAGGTCTTGAGAGTAGGATTCTGGTGGCCCACAATCTTCAAAGATGCAGAGTAACTGGTGAGAAAGTGTGATGCTTGTCAAAGATTCACTGGTAAGCTAAAGTTTTCTAGAAATGTACCTTTAAGGCCAGTTGAAGTACAAGCTCCATTCCAACAATGGGGAATGGATTTTATAGGAGAAATCCCAAACAAGTCCAGTGGGGGACATTCTTGGATCTTAGTTGCCACTGATTATTTTACAAAGTGGGTGGAGGCTATCCCTACAAGGAATTCAACTAGTAGGGTGGTAACTGATTTCTTATTGAATAATATTGTCACAAGGTTTGGTTGTCCTGAGAGGATTGTCAGTGATAATGCAATGTGCTTCAGATCTGTTGAATATAAGGATTTTTGCAAGGGTCTAGGAATCCAAATGTCATATTCCTCATCCTATCATCCATAAGGTAATGGACAGGCAGAATCAACAAATAAGAGCTTGATAAAAATCCTTAGGAGGATTCTTGATAAGAATAAAAGGGCATGGAATTCAAAGTTACCATTAGCTATATGGGTTGGTAGGGTAACTATGAAAAGGGAAATTGGTTGTGCACCATTTGACCTAGTATATGGGATACATGCAAGGATGCCTCAAAACAACTTATTGGAAATGTATAAGTTGTTCAATTGTATGATGATGATATAGATGATGAAATGAAATTAAGAATTGAATATCTCATCAGGTTGGATGAAAGTAGAAGAGAATTAGCCTCAAGAAATGCCAAGTTGCAATTGCAGGTCAAGAATCTATATGACAAAAGGACTGTTGAAAGGAATTTTGAACCTAATGACTTGGTATTAATCTAGAATGCTAGATTGGAAGATAAAGGAAAATATGGAAAATTTGATCCAATCTAACTAGGACCATATCAGATTCATGAAAGATGGGAAAGATTCCTATATTGTCAAAGAATTAAATGGTGATATTCAAGAATTTCTAGTTCATGGACAGTTCTTGAAAAAATACTTTAATTGAAGGTATTTATCTTTCCATGAATAGTAGTTAGGTCTGTGTATGTTGTACATTCTGTATAGTGGTGTGTTTATTTCCTATTCTTTTCATCTTTGTTTGTAGAGTTTTGCCTTGTGCTCTTTGTTGTTGTCTTTTCCAATGGGTGGTCTGCTTCTACATGAGATTCTAAATCCTTGCCATACCTGCAAGAGGCATGCATCCCCAAATAGAGCCACAGTTAGCACCTAAAGAATTTTTCATGGCTATGAGAATTTTTCCTTGGTCTCTACATGTTCTTCTCTATCTCTGGCCTTAAACCCTAGTTCAAAATTTTCATATTTCTAGCCATTGGTGAGAAGAAACCCTAGGAAAACCTCAGATCTATTATATTTGAGCATTACTTTTTTCTCAATAACCTTCCTAATTGATCATGTGCTATATAAGAGCCTTTTAAAATGACCACTTTGCATGTTATGTCATTAGGTTATGTCGGGCCCCTTTTAATATTTTCTTCTATGCCTAAGTCTCCTGGGATTTATTTTCCTAAGTTTCAACCTTTAGAAAATATGTGGTTGTCATTAATATGCAGATTTCCTATTGTCAAAGTCTCTAACATGCACCTTAGTGAAAAAATGTCATCTATACAAGTGGGCCTATCTGTGAGGGGATGTGTTGTCAGATTGAGCTGAGGTGGTGGCTTTTCATTGGTCAACGTGTGATAAGAATAGTGGGACTGTTTGCTAGGTGTTGCAGATTTGTTATTTTTTTATTGGCCGAGCAAGTTTGGTGACAGGGATGGTTAAGTATCGATAAGATCTAGCGGTTGTCATTATACCATTGGGATAAAGTGCATGATTTTTAAGGCCAACAGTATAGCGATGACCATTGATCTTGTTTGAAGTATGAAGTGGGTCCTCCAATGCCTGGCCATGCTGACATGCATGTTTGTGATTGGTTGCTAGATGGGTGACTTTGTGGTTGTTAGTGGGGTCAAGGTTTATGGTGTTATAAAGTGAGTTAAAGTGCTCAACAGATATTCATGGCAGTTTTGCAACAGCCGTCGATTCAGTTCATGCCATAATGGAATGTAAGTGGTGGGTCCAATTGCCATGTTGTGCCAATGTGCTCATTTATCATTGGCTATAGTGTTGGTGATGTGGCAAAATAATTTTCAAACAGCTTGTTGACTATTGTGAGGATTAATAAGGACCGCCCGATCTGCTGGCAACAAATAAAATTGACGACCGCATTTTAAATTTGTCTAGGTAGCCATTTCTTCCAAATTTTGAAATTTTAAATGGTTTTTCAGTGATAGAATGACTATTTTTTAATGTTGGAGTGGCTGGATCTGGTAGATATGATTTTGTCAACTACTACAGAGTGGTCCAGAGAGTTTGATGATTGTTTGCAGAGGGTTTGTATCATGAAAGAGTTGATGAGGTAGTTGCTCAAGGCATGTTGCAAGTGAGTGATCAGATTGATAAACATGGTAGATTCATGATCTTTGGTACATTGCTCTAAAATTTCTCATTAATGAAGATCATTCTTGGATCCGACCACCTGGTTTTCATCCAATGCAATAAATTCTGATTGAATTTAGTTGGTCTGGTGGGTGAAAACCCTAACTTCTGCCCTAGTCATCTGTAGCCTGTTGCATCATGATTTTGGGATTCCAAGATGACTGGTGGTATTTATTACAACTATTTTTTCTTTTTGTGGGTTGGTGATGTTATGTTGATAGTCAATGTAAAAGACTGAACAAGGAGAACTTGGATTTTGGGTTTGTTTCCTAGCATTGTGTTGTTTTGGTAATGTATAGATTCTACAGATTTTAATGAGAATACACTTGAATTCCAATCTCAGATTTATGTTTGTCTTCTTATTTTTATCTTGGGCTCATATATGTTAATGTCACAAAGTGAGTTAGCATATGGTAGACAAAGAATATTGTGGACTTATCTTTGAGTTCCTAACAAAGTTAGGATTAAAGTCTTTAAGGTAGTTTCTGTGAGCTCATGGTTGGATAAGAATTTGATGATCAGGTTTGGGAGTGAGAGGGATAATAGGCAAAGAACTTATTTTGAGTTCAAGAGTTTTTGAGTTAGGATTTTCAGCTGATATGTGTTATTAAGTGACTCTATGCCCTAGGTTAAGGCACTAATCCATTCTCTAGAAGTAGTTCATCATCATCAATCACATATTTAAATGATAAAATCTTTAAAATCAGTTTATAAACATTATAAATGCATAATATTTAGTGATTCCTTTCAATAAGTGAATCAAGGGTACACCTGCCTAAGCATTTAGGCTCAAAGTGTAGGAGGATCCTTGTTGATCTTTATTAATTGGCCCTTTTCCTTGCAGACTTTGGAGTGGTGATAGAGTCAGTGACATTAGTTTGTCAATCATAGTGTAAACCTACAAGTAGAAAGAAGAGGAACACCAACACAACTATTCGATGCTATGTGATGGAAGAGATGGTAGGTGGGGCCTTGAACTACCATGTCATTATGACATGTATGTTTTTGATTGGTTGAGGTAAAATGATGTGGCGGTCGACAAGACTTTCTAATATTAAAGAAGAATTCAAGAAAGGGCCTGCCCATTTGTAAACGTCTCTTTTTGTGATTCGACGTAAAGATAAGTGAAGTGTCATAGTGGGGTCTAATTTCCCAAATGGTTAAGGTGCGAGAAGATCTCACAGTTGTCATTATACCATTGGGATAAAGTGCACATTTTTTAGGGTCAGTGGTATAGCGACAGCCTATGATCTTGTGTAAAGATGGGGACTACTAGGTGGGTCCTTTCTTGCTGACTCTTGATGATGTGGTCATTTCTAATTGGCCAAGGGTAATAATGACATGTCAAAGTTACCAGTGTGCTTGACACCAAGGATGAAGTTACGGTTTCCTACCTACTAGCTTGTCTAACATGGTACTTTCTGATTCAATAGAGTTTTTAAAAGGAAAAGTGGGGTCACTTCTTTGGGAATAGGTAAAGAGCTACGTGTTGAAAAGAATCTTGTGGCTGTTGTTACACCGTTGAATGAATATGCTCAAGTTTTCTACCTATAGTTTGGTGTGAAGTGACACCTGTCTACTCCAATCGAGATAAAGTTAAGTTCTTTTTTTTCCCACATGGTTATTTTGAATTGATTTCATTGGTTGAGAACTCATTTGGGAAAAAGTGAAAAAGGGCTACATGCCTTTGTTTGTTGATCGTCTGATGCACCGGAAAGAAAATAAAATCAATGGCTTGAATTCAAATTTTCACTTTGTGACATTGTTCACATCCTGTGAATGCTGAGGCTACCAACTTTCAGTAATCATGAACTTAATGAGCTACATACAGATAGATTCTAAGTAGTTGGCAACATTATACATCAAGATTGAATCATTGTTTCTCTTCACCACTCTCATAAGCATTTCTGGCAAACAAGATTTTCCTCAAAGAGTGATTTCAAGTGAAGAACTTACAGGCACCTAGTAGGTCTCTTTTCTGAGTTTAAAAATTGTTTGAATTCTGTGAAGGAGTTGCAAGGAAAATTGTGTTGCCAGCTAAAAGTATTTAGGGTTTTTCTCAAGTTTTTATATATTGTTCTAGGAAGCCCTAGTTTAAAAATACTGCCAAAAAGAGCACTATCTGGGAAGACAAAGTACAAAGATAGAGGTATCTTTGAGGATTTAATGCAATTACTACCTCATTCAGATAATGGGGCAGCTAGATTAAAGGAGCTAGTTCTGAGAAACCCTAGGGATTCTGTAGCAGATGAACTGCATGATAGAGGGAATTGGATGAGAGATTCTATGGTGGGTAAAGATCATAATGGCCTAATTTTATTTAGATCAGCATACTCATAGAGAAATTCCTATGCCCCCTTTAGTAATATTTGGCAATTTGATATAGGGAAGTTGGTGGTTCCTGGAGTATTCATGGATGTAGAGTTGCTGATCCAAATTGCCAAGTGTTATGATCCTATGACAAAATGTGTCAAGGATATAAATGGGAAGGACCTGATCAACATCACAAATGATGAGATTAGGGAGGAATTTTCACTAAATGACCCTTATGTTGGGCTGGAGAAAATATATTTCATAGAATTTATAGAGATATATGAGGCATAGAGGGATTATTTGAGAGTAGGGCCTCTAAGGGAATTTTTGGAAGAAATTAGATCAATGTGTGTTGTTAGTGCAAGCACACTAGAGCCTTTTAGGATGGACTTGTTTAGTAAGAGAGCACAAGATTTCTATAAGTCTCTAACATTTGTTCTAGGGCATGATGAGGCCACTCATATGCCAATTCCATATATGTTCATGATGGTACAATCACTACACCCCCAATTGGCAACAATTTTTTATTTTTCATCTCATTTGGCTGACTGAATCCATGAGGGATTAATGGGAATCAAGAACATGAAGGTTAGTAGGCCTTTTGGATGGTATTCAATGATTATGCATATGTTCTTATACAAGGGTGATAAATTCTTTAGCTTGACAATCAACATTGTGAAGGAGAGATATGGAAAAACCCTTCCAGTACAATTGTGGACTACAACTTTGTCATGGGATAGAGTTGATGCTAGTTACATTTCTTTTGACAGGGATTTTGCTTCAAGACTTAGAAATCTATTATTTTTTGATAATCCTAGAGTCCCAAGGGAGTTATTGAGGTTGATTAGACTAAAGGAATACTGTCAGGACATTACTATTGTCCATAATTTTGGGGATATCATCTTGTATCCTATTTCTATAGTTTTTAGGGTTTATGGTTGTAGAAAGGCACCTTACATCTTTCCCTACCAGGTTCCATTAAAGGTGGGATATGCTAAAATTCTAAGGAAAATTAGTGACTTACAAGAGAATGTCCTTACGGGTAAAGGAAGGGGAACTTTCTTCCTAGATATTACTATAACACATCAGTATTTTATTAGTAAGGGAGGTTGGGTGCATTTGAATAAAGTTCTACAGCCCTACAGAATGTCAACAACCACCATTAGATGTGCAGATAATGAGGGTTTCTTATCAGGGATGTTTAGAGATAAGATTAGGTGTGCTCTTATGGAGCATCAGTTTAATTTCCCTGAGGATATAATAAGAAATGAGTTTGACCTCCAAACTCAAGAAATAAAAAAGGAAAAATGGGTGATCTACAAGAAATCTGTAGATTTCATTAAAAAATTTGACAAAGCTAATGATCCATTAAAAGGCATTGAGCCATGGGAAAGGAAATTAAATGCCCTTATGGAACATTTTGAAGGCATCATGCATGCAACGAATGAGAAGAGTGCTGCTATTAATAAAATAGACCCTGAAATGGCTAAGCAAATTCTAAGCCAGCCAAGATATATGAAGTTAACTCCTAAGGGAACATATACTGTTTAGAAGAGGAGTGGTTACAGTGTCCTTTTGCCAACATAGTAGGGACCCTCTCCTAAGAGGTAGAGATAGGAAGAATCAAGACTAGGAGAGGAATCTTTTTCTCCTTCCCAGTCCCCTATCCAATTAGATGAACATGGGGTAGTAGAACAATTAGTACAGTTGAGAAATGAAGGAAACATTTTTGTTTTCAATGATGAATTGCAAGAAGGGATGCCTGAGGCACATAAGGAGGTGGCCATGGACCTTACTATTGATGAATTTGAGGGTAAACAAATGGACCCTATCTTGAAACAAGCTAGTGATTCATTTCTTGCTGATAATAAATTTGTCAAGACTAGGGCATTCTCCCAATTTTTATGGAGAATTAAAATAAACCAATATAAAGAGATCTGTGAGAATAAAAGGGAAGAGTTCCCTGATAGGGACATGATAGAAATAGAAAATGAGACCAAGGTAGAGATGGTCAAGCAGTTTGAAAAAATTACTCTTGAGGAGGGAAGTGTTATGGTCCATACTGTAGGGGTGCTCATTCTGCCAGAGTGGGACATTGCTGATGTAATTATCTTTGATCAAGTCAAGAAAAGAAAGGTAAAAAACTCTTGCTACTATAGAGCAAGCACAACAAGCTGCTAGAGGAGTTTATTGCTTAGAGGATCATGTGGCCTTGATGATGTGGTCCCCTAAAAGGGAGGAGAACAAAGGAAAAAGAGAAGCCCTCTCTACAGAATATGTAGGAAGTTTATTGGTGCAAAGAGTAGGATAGATTTCTGGTGTAGAAGTATCAAACTTAATTTTGGAGACTGTCAAGTTCAATGTCAAAGTGGCAGAAAAGGATGCCCAAGAAAAAGAAGAATTAAGGCCTAAATTTGAAATTGTCCTTAACTCCTATAATGATCTCAAGATGGAGTTAGTCTAGAAGGATAAATTGATTTCTCAGTTATCTAGACCCTAGGATCACAGGTCTCCCCAATTGGTAATCTCTGATAAGCCTGTAGTGGCTTCATCCTCAAGCCCAATTGTTGAGTTTCCACATTCACCACTCCCAAAGACAAGTATGGATGTGAGGGTTAGTTGGGAGAAACAAAGATTAACAAAGGAGACTAATAAATTAAGGGAAATAAGAGAGCAACTGGAGAAGGAAAAAGATGAATAGGTGAAGGCCATAGCTTTGACAAACCATAAATATGAAGAGAGAGTGACAGATGCAATAATGTAGTTTGCATATGATTTGAAGCCCTCTATATTCTTCAATCATGTCAATAAGTTACATGTTTTATTTACAGCTTTGAATAAGGAGAAGACTAAGATGTCACCAGTTTTGAAAAAATGGATTCAAAGGTCTCCAAATGTGAAATTGTTTCATATGTTATCAAATGGCCAAGAAGACCCTAATCCACTGATTAAGCCAGTGCATCAGGCTGTGAAGAAAATAGTACAATAGGGCATTATTTTGGATAGTTTCATAAGAAAATCAAGTATGCTAAAGGGGGAGCTCATGCTTTCAAATTATGAACTTGTACCAACTATTCTCACAGAACAAGGGAAGTTTAAAGAATCATATTAGTGGAGAGAAGAGATGGATGTACTTTTATCAGAGAGAGTGACTGGTGCCTTAAATGACACCTATTCATTATTTAGTACCATGAGGTTGTTAATAAATGCAAGATCAATGTTTGATATTATTCAATAGAAGGTCACTCAAATTGAGAATGAGTGGGAATAGTTATCAAGTAAGAAGGCTGAGTTTGCTAATTTTGAGTTCTCAAGCGAAGAGGTGTACAATAAGTGGAGATATCAGTACATACCTCATGTTGAAAAATTTAATACTCTGCCAGCCTCTTAGAGCAAGTAAATGTAGTTACTTTTTGAGTCATAAAGGTTGTTGAGATGCATGAAGACATTCACTATAGGATTGAATACAAGATATTGTGATCAGATTTGTTGAAAGAAGCCAAGGACAACATTGAAGATATAAAGAAGGATGACTCATTTATAAATATCTCACCTATTTGATAAATGTATTTATTGTGAACCTAATAAGGTTGTTGTAAAGGTTTTAGGTTACAAATTTTGCAAACCCTAGAATGATTGGTAACTTGTTGCATTTCCTTGTATATAAAGGATTTTCCACGATCATTCTAGGCATTGAGAGTTTAGGAGTTAAAAAGATAAAATTTCTGAAACCCTAGCCCTCAGTCGGGGATTGTAATATATTGTATCATTTTTTCATCAAGAAATAGAAAAGAAGTAGAGGTTGCTGCTGCTATTTTGCAAGCTTATCATTCAGAATATGATGTATACAAAGTTCAAAGGTTATACTTAATACAAATTTCAAATCTTTGTCTCTCCTTTGGATTTATTCTATAAATCTTTAATTTTTTCTAAGATTTATATGTATGTATTTAGCTTTGAGTTCTGATCTAGGATTGGATTAAATACTACTTAGGGTGGGATACATGTTTACTGAATTCATTTGAGGATTTTCTAAAAGTAGGAAAGAGTTGGAATGTTTTTTATTTATGTTTAAAGACCAGTTATTCTCCAAATATCTTTTTATTCATTCTATCTTCTGATCTTTCTCCCAATGGATAGGGCATTGGCCTGTATTTCCCTATTTTTCTTTGTGTAGAATTATTGAAATCTTGTGATCCTAAAACATTAAATCAATACCAATCTTTTACATTTTTATTTACTTTATATGTTGTTCTACCTAGTGATGGAGAGTCAATGAATAATAGGTTGTTATTTAGTACTTTCTCATTGTCATCTATTGTAAGATCCAATATTGAATAAGGAATAGAGTTAAATGTATTGGATCAGGTGTACCTACCTTGGTTTTGCAGAGCCAAAAGTGAAGAGGATAGTCTTGTCCCTATAGTTGGTCCAGTTGCTTAAGTAATTTCCCACATTTGGAATTAACCACTCCTTAACATAAGTCATAGGCATATTGCTATCTCATGGAGTGTAAAATCTTTTGAAGAACTAACAAAATGGTGACTCTACTAGGGATTTTTTAAGAAAGTTCTAAGTAAAATAGGCACAAGTTGAGCTAGACTCCTGGCCTGCTTACTTTAAAGCCTGTTGGTTACTTTTCTTATAGAGTTGATTCCTTTTCAAGGTTTTTCCTACACCTTCGTATTTCTTAAAATCATAGAAAATCCCATATAGATTGGGTGGCAACTCTAAAACATCTCTGTACTAGTGCTTAATAAAACATCACAATATCACAATGAGTTTCAAAAATACAAGGTCTTGGAGGAAGGAACACCCAGAGGAAAGTTTGTAGGGTGAACTTCCAGCCACATCTAGACGAGCATAGGTTTGGAGAGAAAAAAGTGTTAATGACATGTCTCTTACCTAGAAGCAAGAGGGAAACTAAAGACAAGAAGGTCTTGCTCCTCCCGGTCAAGAAGGAAATGCCTCAGAATATGAGGAGGCAGTTGATCTAAGTTTAAATCAGTATGAGGATTATTATTCCCCTATAGAAAGAGAGGTTGAAAGATTACCCCACAATAGGAAAATAGTCTCAAATAGACGGTATGGAGGGGAGAGAAGATCTAGAAGTAAAAGTAGGGGTGGAAAAGACTTTGTTCCCCCTTTCACCCTTGGTTCATCACTGCCCCAAGACCTCCATGAGTCTTAGGATCAGCAAGAAGAGCCTCAAGCACAACAAGTTGAATCTTGAACAACTTTTCCTGATTCTAAGGAAATATTTGAGGAAGTATATGAATTGGAAAGAAGAATTCATGAATAAGCAGCCATTAGGCAGAAAAGAGAAAAGGAAAGAGAAGAAAAAATCAGACATGCCATGATAAGGGATGACTAGTTAAAAAGGCAATTATTAAATTTAGAGGCTATAAATTATGTTCCCATTCCTGAACCAACAAGTGAACAACCTATTGTCCATCAGGTTTTTGAAACAAGGGATCCAAAATATAAGGGAAAGAAAAAGGCAGTGAGTATTTCAATCAAGGAACCTGTAGGCCCTAAGATCCCTATGGATCAAACTTTAAGGTTGGAAGTAGACCTTGAAAAGGCTAAAAGGGAACAAGAATTGTTAGCTAAAGAACTTGAAAAGCAAGAATTAGAAGCCTCAGCATTAGAGATGAAAAAGAAGATTGACTTCCTAAAACGGTCTACAGGACCCACTAATTTTACTAACTCTACTATGACACAAGGAGCTAATGTTGCAAACATAGCTAGCTAGACAACTAGTGTTCCCCCACCAAGAGGGCTCAAAATTTCTACCATAACAAACACTAATGCATCTACATCTTAGGGTGTTGGTATATCCAATACAGGGGTTATTCATGAAATATGCAAATAGTTAGTTTTTACTGGCATCCCAGGATATCCTAACCCTATCCTTGAAGAAATTAGGAAGAAACTTCCTAAGTTCACTTGAAGTAATGTTGTTACTTCTGAGGAGCACTTAAAAAAATTTATTGATGTGATTGATGATTAAAATATTGTGCCTAATGATGTTATCATGAAATTATTTGTACAATCCCTAATAGAAGACTCAAGGGATTGGTTTAGGGCTTTTCCACATGGTAGAATAGGTTCATGGGATTAGCTTAGGCATTGTTTCAAGGAACAGTATGGTGATAAAACACATTAGGGTTTTATGCTAAATGAATTTAATAACATAAAGAAAAATTTCAATGAGGATGTTGTTGAGTTTAATGTCAGATTTCAAAAAGCCATGCATAAACTTTTGGAAGTCATCAGATTACATGATAGAGTGTGTTTTGTCACATATTTCAATGCTTTTGAATCTAATATGGGCTACCTTTTGAGAGAAAAAAATCCAAGGATTATTGTCGAAGCCTACAAGCTAGCTATGAGCATAGAAAGTAACCAAAGAATTTCAGGAAAGTTGGGAAGAAGGGAAGACAACGAGTCACCATTACTAAATAGAAAGGATCCAGGAAAGTTTGTGATTTTAAAACCTAAGGATGATGATAGCTTGAAGTAGATATTGAAAGAAATAAAGGACTTTAAGCCTGGTGAAAATATAAATAATAAAATTACAGGAGGAGATAAGCCTCCTTTTAATAATTTCAACAAGTTGCCAAGAATGCAGAATTATCTCAATGGAAAGATGGGAAGCCTATTCTTCCTGAGAGAAGGGATAAACCATATGATAGGACCCCTGATCCATTATAGAGGAACTCAATGAATATGGTGGAAGAGGTTCCATGGTGTATTCCTTGTCAGTCACCACATGATCCTAATTATTGTGTCATATCCTAGAGTGTCTCTTCACAAGAGGAACAAGAGTCTAATGAGGAATAGCCTTATGATGACCAGGGATGTGGAATGGTTTTTGGCCATCTCTAGGATGAGGTTGAATCTACAAAATAGGATGAAAATCATGATGTTTTTAATTCTCATGCCAAAACTAAATCCTACCATCAACAAGTTTTTTCAGATGAGGATAGTGAACTTGATAATGTCCAATGCAATGTTTTGAGGGATAAGGAAGCAATTGTTTTAAGGAGGCCTTCTAATGAGGAGATTTCCTTAATAACAATAGACATGGTTACTCAAGTTAAAAAAAATTACAACCTAAGAAATAGAGTGATTGGTAGTCCAAATCAGAAGCCTGTTGGAATTTTCATCAAGAAAATGGACAAAGATGTAAAAACATCACAGGACAAGTCTAAGGGTGCCAAGGCTATTGATAAGGTCAAAATAAAGAAAAATGCTAAACCTAACATTGTTTATAAGATAAAATCCAAACCCACAACTGAGGTTGTTCCAGATTTGCAGAAAGAGAATGAAGTCCATAATAAAAAAACTATAGACATATCCATCCAGGAGATTGATAAAGAAGTTGCAAATTCAAAGACAGATATCTCTAATTCAAAATATGTCCCAATTGATATGAGTAAATTGTTGTCTCAGATTATTGTTAAAGTTCCATTGCTGGAGATGATGAGAATAGAAGAACATAAGGAAAAGGCTATAAATTGGGTAAATGGTGTGGTGACCATGGATTCCCAAAAAATAGAAAGAAGTGAAACAAATAGCAGCCTTGAATGATGAAAATGAGAATGACAATGAGGATATTGTTTCTAAAATCCCCCAAATTTATTTGGATACAAATTTTGTTACTACTATAGTAGGAATAGTTGATCCTTTCTTTTTAACACTGCATATAAATGGAAAGTTGCTAAAAAAATTGCATGATTGATTCTGGAGCATCAAAAACTATTATGCCTACTGAGGTTATGAAGTCATTGGGATTAAAGGTGGACACACCCCATGGAATATGTCAAGCTATGGATTCAAGGGAAGTACTAGTTGTGGGTACTATCAAGGCTTTTCCTTATAGATTAGCTACATACCCCAGCAAACAATTGACCATGAGTGTTTTGGTAGTGGATATTCCTCCCCAATACGAGATGTTGTTATCAAGAAAATGGAGTGCTTCCATGGGAGGCAGCATATAGTGTGACTTATCATTTGCTACATTTAATTTTGAGGGACAAAATATCAAGATCACCAAGGAATATAGAACTCCACATATGATTGAAGAAGAATAAGAAGACACTGTGAATTGTTTCCTTGATACTGACATTAATGCTTTCAAAGTCCAAGGTAAAGAAGTAGAGGAGGATGTTGAGCTAGTCCACAAGTCAGAAAACCAGGAGGGATGGATTAACCTTGATAGTTTATGGACCATGTAATTTGATGGAGCAAACTCAAAGGAGGGGTCCAGAGCTAGAATATTGCTCATATCTCTGAATGGTAAAACTTTCAAATTCTCCTATACTTTGTTATTTTCATGTACAAATAATGTTATAGAATATGAGGCTCTATTGATAGGTCTAAGGTTGGCATCAAGGCATGGCATAAAATTCTTGAAACTAATAGGTGACTCTGAGTTAGTTGTTTCCCAAATTAGATCAAAGTATGCTTCAAAAAATAAAAAATTAAAGCAGTATAGGAATGCAGTATGGGATGAGATTGAAAGATTTAGTGCTTTTAATATTTGTTGGATGGAAAGAAGTCAAAATAGAATGGCAGATTTGTTGGCTAATGTGGCTCTTAGACCTGAAGATATTACATTTGTAGATGTATCTAATATAGAGGTACAAGCTTGGCCTTCCATCCCTGATAATATAGAGAACTGGAAGGTTTTCTCTGATGACCAAGATATATTAAAATTTCTCCAGTGTGACTCTCACTTTGGTGACAAAGAAATGGATTTCAGTACTTATGTTGATACAGTGAATGGTAAAGATGTCATTTTTGGGAAAGAGGTTTTGTAGTTAAAATCAAATAGAGTTCCCAAAGGATTAATTTCTCTTGAAAGGGAATTTGACAATAAAGACAAGGTTTTTTCTAGTAGTATTGATAAAACCAATGAGCTTGAAGAAATAAACTTGGGAAAAAGAATAGTCCCCAAGAAGGTTTATATAGGCAAGTGTCTATCCCCTAGGACTAGAAAAAATTTGATTGATCTTCTCAGAAAATTCAGACATGTTTTTGCTTGGTCTTATGAAGATCTCAAGGCTTATAGAGAGGACCTCTTTCAACATGAGATAACACTCAAGGAAGGAACAAAACATTTTAGACTAAAGTTGAGACCTATTAACCCAACCTTACAACCTAAAATGCAGGGAGAACTCAAAAAGATGATGGATGCTGGAATAATCAAGCCTATTAGGCACTCCACTTGGGTATCAAATTTGGTGCCTGTCAGAAAGAAGAATGGTGACATTAGGCTTTGTGTTGATTTTAGGAATCTTAACATAAATTCTCTAAAGGATAACTATGGATTACCAAATATGGAGAACATGTTATAGAAGGTCACTAGGTCAGAATTAATGTCCATGATGGATGGTTACATAGAGAAATTTAAAACTGCATTTACAACCCCATGGGGGACATATGTTTATGTAAGGATGCCTTTTGGGTTGACCAATGTTGGTGCCACTTTTCAGAGGGCTATGGATGTAGCTTTTGCAGATTTTATTGATAGGTTTATGGTGGTATATCAAGATGACCTAAGAGCCTTCTTAGCTAAAGAGCAACAACATTGCCAACACCTAGAAAAGATTTTCATTAGAGCACTACAGTATGGTGTTTCTTTAAATCCAAAGAAGTGTGCTTTTGGTGTGGTAGAAGGAAAACTTCTAGGGCATATTTTTTCAAAGGATGGGGTGAGGATAGACCCTAAAAGGGTGGAAGCCATTGATAAACTATCTTTACCAAATAATATCAAAGGGGTTTGGTCCTTTTTAGGATAGGTTAATTTCTTAAGGAGGTTTATTACAAACTTTTTAGAAATCAACATTCCCATATCGAGAATGTTGAAGAAAGGAGAAAAGGTTGAATGGAACGCTGAAGCAGTGAAGGCTTTTAATGATATTAAGAGGGCTATCAAGCATGCCCCAATTTTGAAGACACCAGATTATAGAAAACCTATGCAAATATTTTCCTTGCAATTGCCCACACTATTGCAGTAGTACTATTACAGAAAAATGTTGATGGCTTTGAGCAGCCTATTTCTTTTTTCAGTAAGATCTTGCAGGTAGCAGAATTAAATTATGATATTATTGAAAAGAAAGCTTATGCCTTAGTCAAGGCTATTAAAACATTTAGATGTTATCTGGTTGGAGCCATTGTAGTTTCCTATGTTCCAAGTGCTGCAATCAAGGATATCTTGGTCTAACGGGAGGTTTCAGGAAGATGGATTTCATTGGTGAAATCCCTAATAAGTCCAGTGGTGGACATTCCTATATCTTGGTGGAAACTGATTATTTCACCAAGTGGGTTGAAGCAATCCCCTCAAGAAGAGCAACTAGCAAAGTGGTAACAGACTTTATGATGTAGAATATCCTAACAAGATTTGGTTTCGCAGAGACCATAGTTATTGATAATGTAATGTGTTTTAGGTCAGAGGATTTTGTCCAATTTTGTCAAAACAATGGTATAAAAATCTCTTATTCATCTCCATACCATCCACAAGGCAATGGCTAGGCATAATCTAGCAACAAGAGTTTGATTAAAATTCTGAAAAGAGTCCTGGATAAAAACAAGAAGGCCTGGGATTCCAAATTATTACAATCCCTATGGGCTGACAAGGTTACAGTCAAGAAATCAATAGGGTGTGCCCCTTTTGACTTGGTATATGGGATCAATGCAAGATTGCCTGAGAATAATTTGTTACAGATGTACCAGTTCATTCAGGCATATGATGATGATGTGGAAGAAGATATGACTATTAGAATAAATGATTTAATTCAATTGAACGAGGTAAGAAATGATGCACATGATAAAAATGAGAAGATGCAGGACCAGTGTAAAGTCCTGTATGACAAAAGGACTACTCACAAGAAGTTTGTAAGTGGTGACATGGTCCTAATGTGGAATACACAAGACTAGAAGACAAAGGAAAGCATGGGAAATTTGATCACATCTGGTTGGGCCCATATATCATTGAAGAGAAATAGAGAACAAATTCATATATATTGAAGAATCTGATAGGAGAGCTCATGGAATTACCAGTTCATGGGCAATTCATAAAATTTTACTTCTCTTAAAAGTCTTTTGAGTCTCTGTACAGGTTTAGTTTTAAAATTTTATGTATAGTTCCCTATTTTTAGTCGAAGTTTTGTTTTGGTCTACTCTTCCAGGAGATTCTAGTTTTCTCATTGTATTTGTAGGAGATACACATCCCCAAGCATGAGCTAGTGTTAGCACTATTCTAAATATTTTCCAATTCATGCTAAAGCTTTTGAAAAAAACTCAGTTCATAGACCTGATGGTAAGTTTTTATAGTAAAAGCCCTAGGAGTAAAGGATGCCCTAACTAGTCTCATCGCTTTATTCTAAATTCACATTACCTTTTTGGCTCACTAATCCCCCTAATAAAGCATGTGATATTTTCGCCCCGCTTTATTCACCACTTTATGTGTTTTGTGGTTAGGTTTTGAAATCAAGCCCCTTTTTTATTTTTTCCTCGAAGTCTAAGTTTCCTGTGTTTATTTCCTAAGTATCAAACTCTTTAAATATGTGGTTGTTGTTAAATCTCATGGTTTCCTATTGTCAGATTCTCTGACATGTGGTATAGCAAAAAGTAGACATCTATATCGGTGGGCCAAATTTTGGTGTTATATTAGCGGTTAAACATTACAACACATCAACGAATGTCATTATACCATTGGATGAAGATGATACCTTTTTAAGTGTTGCGGTATAGTGACAACCATTCAATGCTATGTGATGGATGAGATGGTAGGTGGGGCCTTGAACTACCCTGTCATTATGACATGTAGTTTTCTGAATGGTTGAGGTAAAATGATGTGGTGTTTGATAGGACTTTTTAATATTAAAGAAGAATTCAAGAAAGGGCCTGCCCATTTGTAAATGTGTCTTTTTGTGATTTGACATAAGGATAAGTGAAGTGTCATAGTGGGGCCTGATTTCCCAGATGGTTAAGGTGTGACAACATCTTGTGGTTGTCATTATACCACTAGGATAAGGTGCATGTTTTTTAGGGTCAATGGTATAGCGACAGCCATTGATCTTGTTTAAAGAGGGGGACCGCTAGGTGGGTCCTTTCTTGCTAACTCTTGACGATGCGGTCATTTCTGATTGGCCAAGGATAATAATGACATGTCAAAGTTGCTAGTGTGCTTGACACTGAGGATGAAGTTATGGTTTCCTACCTGTTGGCTTGTCTAACATGGCACTTTATAATTCAATAGAGTTTTTAAAAGGAAAGGTGGGGTCACTTCTTTGGGAATAGGTAAAGAGCTACATTTTGAAAAGAATCTTGTGGATGTCGTTACACCGTTGAATGAATATGCTTAGGTTTTACACCTATGGTTTGGCGATGAAGTGACACCTATCCACTCCGATAGAGATAAAGTTAAGTTCTTCTTTTTCCCACATGGTTATTTTGAACTGATTTCATTAGCTAAGAACTCATTTGGGAAAAAGTGAAAAAGGGTTGTGTGGCTTTGTTTGTTGATCGTCTGATGCACCAGAAAGAAAATAAAATCAATGGCTTGAAATCAAATTTTCACTTTGTGATGTTCTTCAAGTCTTGTGAATGCTGAGGCCTCCAACTTTCAGTAATGGTAGACTTAATGAGCTACGTGTGGATAGATTCTAAGGAGTTGGTAGCATTATATATCAAGATTGAATCATTATTTCTCTTCACCACTCTCATAAGCATTTCTGGAAAACTAGATTTTCCTCAAAGAGAGATTTCAAGAGAAGAAATTGTAGGTACCTAGTAGGTCTCTTTTCTGAGTTTAAAAATTGTTTGAATTCTATGAAGGAGTTGCAAGGAAAATTGTGTTTCCAGCTGAAAGTATTTAGGGTTTTTCTCAAGTCTTTATATATTGGAAGCCCTAGTTTAAAAATGCCACCAAAAAGAGCACTATCTGGGAAGATAGAGTACAAAGATAGAGGTTTCTTTGAGGATTTAATGCAATTGCTACCTCATTTAAATAATGGTGTAGCTAGATTAAAGGAGCTAGTTCCGAGAAACCCTAGGGATTATGTAGCTGACGGACTCCATGATAGAGGGAACTGGATGAGAGATGCTAGGGTGGGTAAAGATCATAATGGCCTGATTTTATTTAGCTTAGCATACTCAAAGAGAAATTTATGTGCCCCCCTTAGTAATATTTGGCAATTTGATATAGGGAAGTTGGTGGTTCCTGGAGTATTCATGGATGTAGAGTTGCTGATCCAAATTGCCAAGTGTTATGATCCTATGACAAAATGTGTCAAAGATATAAATGGGAGGGACCTAATCAACATCACAGATGATGAGATTAGGGAGTTATTTTCACTAAATGACCCTTCTATTGGGTTGGAGAAAATAGATTTCATAGAATTTATAGAGATATATGAGGCACACAGGGATTATTTGAGAGCAGGGCCTCTCAGGGAATTTTTGGAAGAAATTAGATCAATGTGTGTTGTTAGTGCAAGCACACTAGAGCCTATTAGGCTGGACTTGTTTAGTAAGAGAGCACAAGATTTCTATAAGTCTTTGACATTTGTTCTAGGGCATGATGAGGCCACTCATATGCCAATTCCATATATGTTCATGATGGTACAATCACTACACCCCCAATTGGCATCAATTTTTTAATTTGCATCTCATTTGGCTGACTTAATCCATGAGGGATTAATGGGAACTAAGAACATGAAGGTTAGTAGGCCTTTTGGATGGTATTCAATGCTTATGCATATGTTCTTATAAAAGGGTGAGAAATTCTTCAGCTCGACAGTCAACATTGTGAAGGAGAGATATGGAGAAACCCTTCTAGTCGAATTGTGGACTACAAATTTGTCATGGGATAGAGTTGATTCTAGTTACATTGCTTTTGATAGGGATTTTGCTTGAAGGCTTAGAACTCTATTATTTTTTGATAATCCTAGAGTCCCAAGGGAGTTATTGAGGTTGATTAGACCAAAATAATACTCTCAGGACATTACTATTATCCATAATTTTGGGGATATCATCTTGTATCCTATTTCTACAATTTTTAGGGTTTATGGTTACAGAAAGGAAACTTACATCTTTCCCTACTGGGTTCCATTAAATGTGGGATATGCTGAAATTCTGAGGTCGATTGGTGACTTACAAGAGAATGCCCTTACTGGTAAATGAAGGGGAACTTTCTTCTTATATATTACTATAGCACCTCAGTATGTTATTATTAAGGGAGGTTGGGTGCATTTGAATAAAGTTCTATAGCCCTATAGAATTTCAATGGCCACCATCATATGTGTAGATAATGAGGGGTTCTTATCAGGGATGTTTAGAGATAAGACTAGGTGTGTTCTTATGGAGCATCAGTTCAATTTCCCTGAGGATTTAATAAGAAATGATTTTGACCTCCAAACTCAAGAAATAGAAAATGAAAAATGGGTGATCTACAAGAAACCTATAGATTTCATTAAAAACTTTGACAAATCTTATGACCCATTAAAAGGCTTTGAGCCATGGGCAAGGAAAGTAGATGCCCTTATGGAACATTTTGAAGGGATAATGCATGTAGTGAATGAGAAGAGGGCTGCTATGAGTAAAATGGACCCTGAAATGGCTAAGAAAATTCTAAGCTAGCCAAGATATATGAAGTTAACTCCTAAGGGAACATACACTATTTAGAAGAGGAGTGGTTACAGTGTCCTTTTGCCAACACAACAGAGAGGTGAGGATCTTCCTTCTACATCAAAAGGAAAAAGACCCATGGATGATCCAGAAATGCAAGGACCCTCTCCTAAGAGGTAGAGACAAGAAGAATCAAGATGAGGAGAGGAATGTTTTTCTCCTTCTCAGTCCCCTATCCAATTAGATGAACATGGGGTAGCAGAATAATTAGTACAGTTGAGAAATGAAGGAAACATTTTTGTTTCCAATGATGAATTGCAAGAAGGGATGCCTGAGGCACCTAAGGAGGTGGCCATGGACCTTATTATTGATGAATTTGGGGGTAAACAAATGGAACCTATCTTGAAACAAGCCAATGATTCATTTCTTGCTGATAATAAATTTGTCAAGACTAGGGTATTCTCCCAATTTTTATGGAGAATGAAAATAAACCAATATAAAGAGATCTATGAGAAGAAAAGGGAAGAGTTCCCTAATAGGGACATGATAGAAATAGAAAATGAGACCAAGGAAAAGATGGGCAAGAAGTTTGAAAAGATTACTCCTGAGGAGGGAAGGGCTATGGTCCATAGTGTAGGGGTGCTCATTCTACTAGAGTGGGACATTGCTGATGCAATTATCTTTGATCAAGTCAGGAAAAGCAAGGTAAAAACTCTTGCTACTACAGAGAAAGCACAACAAGCTACTTGAGGAATTACTTTCTCATAGGATCATGAAGCCTTGGTGATGTGGTCCCTTAAAAGGGAGGATAACAAAGGAAAAAGAGAAGCCCTCTCTATAGAATATGCAGGAAACTTATTGGTAGAAAGAGTAGGAGAGACTTCTGGTGTAGAAGCATCAAACTTAATTTTGGAGACTTCCAAGTTCAATGTCAAAGTGGCAGAAAAGGATGCCCAAGAAAAAGATGAACTAAGGGATAAATTTCTAATTGTCCTTAAGTCCTATAATGATCTCAAGATGGAGTTGATCTAGAAGGATAAATTGATTTCTCAGTTATCTAGACCCCAGGATCACAGGTCTCCCCAATTAGAAATCTCTGATAAGCCTACAGTGGCTTCATCCTCAAGCCCAATTGTTGATTTTCCACATTCACCACTCCTAGAGACAAGTATGGATCCAAGGGTTATTTGGGATAAACAAAGATTAACAGAGGAGACTAATAAATTGAGGGAAATAAGAGTGTAACTGGAGAAGGAAAAAGATGAACATGTGAAGGCCACAACTTTGACAAACTAGAAATATGAAGAGAGAGTGAAAAATGCAATAATGTAGTTTGCATATGATTTGAAGCCCTCTATATTCTTCAATCATGTTAGTAAGTTACATGTTTTATTTGCAGCTTTGAATAAGGAGAAGACTGAGATGTCACCGGTTTTGAAAAAATGGATTGAAAGGTCTCCAAATGTGAAATTGTTTCATATGTTATCAAAAGGTCAAGAAGACCCTGATCCACTGATTAAGCCAGTGCATCAGGCTATGAAGAAAATAGTATAGTATGACATTGTTTTGGATAGTTTCATAAGAAAATGAAGTCTGCTAAAGGGGGAGTTCATGCTTTCAAATTATGAACTTGTACCAACCATTCTCACATAACAAGGGAATTTTAAAGATTCATATCAGTGGAGAGAAGAGATGGATGCTCTTTTATTAGAGAGAGTGATTGGTTTCTTAAATGAAACCTATTCATTATTTAGCACCATCAGGTTGTTAATAAATGAAAGATCAATGTTTTATATTATTCAGCAGAAGATCACTCAAATTGAGAATAAGTGGGAATAGTTATCAAGTAAGAAGGCTAAGTTTGCTAATTTTGAGTTCCCAAGAGAAGAGGTGTACAATAAGTGGAGATATCAGTACATACCTCATGTTGAGAAAGTTAATACTCCACCATCCTCTTAGAGAAAGTAAAGGTGGTTACTTTTTGAGTCATAAAGGTTGTTGAGATGCATGAAGACATTAATTATAGGATTGACTATGAGATATTGTGATCAAATTTGTTGAAAGAAGCCAAGGACAACATTGAAGATATAAAGCAGGATGAGTCATCTATAAATATCTCACCTATTTGATAAATGTATTTATTGTAAACCTCATAAGGTTGTTGTAAAGGTTTTAGGTTAGAAATTTTGTAAACCCTAGAATGATCAGTAGCTTGTTACATTTCCTTGTATATAAAGGATTTTCCATGATCATTCTAGGCATTGAGAGTTTATGAGTTAAAAAGATAAAATTTCTAAAACCCTAGCCCTCAGTCGGGGATTGTAATATATTGTATCATTTTTTCATCAAGAAATAGAAAAGAAGTAGAGGTTGTTGCTGCTGTTTTGCAAGCTTATCATTCAGAATATGATGTATACAACGTTCAGAGGTTATACTTAATACAAATTTCAAATCTTTGTCTCTCCTTTGGGTTTATTTTGTAAATCTTTAAGTTTTTCTAAGATTTATATGTATGTATTTAGCTTTGAGTTTTGATTTAGGATTGGATTAAATACTACTCAGGGTGGGATACATGTTTACTGAATTCATTTGAAGATTTTCTAAAAGTAGGAAAGAGTTGGAATGTTTTGTATTTATGTTTAAAGACCAGTTATTCTCCAAATATCTTTGTATTCATTTTGTCTTCTAATCTTTCACCCAATGTATAGGGCACTGGCCTATATTTCCCTATTTTGCTTTGTGTAGAATGATTAAAATCTTGTGATCCTAAAACATTCAATCAATACTAGTATTTTACATTTTTAGTTACTTTATATGTTGTTCTACCTAGTTATGGAGAGTCAATGAATAATAGGTTGTTATTTAGTACTTTCTCACTATCATCTGTTGTAAGATCCAATATTGAATAAGGAACAAAGTTAAATCTATTGGATCAGATGTACCTGCCTTGGTTTTGTAGAGCCAAAAGTGAAGAGGGTAGTCTTGTCCCTATAGTTGGTCCAGTTGCTTATAGATTTTGTACATTTGGAATTAACCACTCCTTAACATCAATCATAAGCATATTGGTATCTCATGGAGTGTAAAATCTTTTAAAGAACCAACACTGTGAACTACATACATTAGCTTACCAATCATGGATCGGTAAAGTGTCTGGTTTACCTCTTTAGTTTCATCTTCCTTAATCAATTTACTTCTAGTATCCATTGGTGTTCCCATAGGTTTAGCATCTTCCATGCCAAATGTCTTCAAGACTTCCTTTATGTACTTGGACTGTGTGATGAATATCTCATCACTCTATTGAATCACTTGTAATCCTAGAAAGAATTTAATCTCTTCAAACATAGACATTTCAAACTCATTCCTCATGTCATAAAAAAAAGATTTACATACATGATCTTGACCTCCAAAAATAATATCATCAACAAAGATTTCAGCAATAATAATAGTGTCATCAGTATCACCTTTCATGTACAAATTACTGCTCTCACTAGTTCTCATAAATCCAATACTTAACATGTAAGTATCCAGTCTTTCATACCATGCTCTCAGTGCTTTCTTCAAACCATATAAAGATTTGTGTAATCTACATACCATGTCTCTATTGTTTGGATCAACAAATCATTCAAGTTGTTCTATGTAGACTTCTTCTTCAAGTATACCATTCAGAAATGCTGACTTCACATCCATTTGATAAACCTTAAATTTATTGTGTGTAGCATATACAAGTAGCATTCTAACACCTTCCAATCTAGAAATAGGTGCAAATGTCTCACCATAGTCAATGCCTTCTTCCTATGCATATCCCTTGCATACCAATCTCTCTTTATTTCTTGTCACTTCACCATTTTCATTCAGTTTGTTTCTGAATATCCATTTAGTACCGATAACATTCTTATCTTTAGGTTAGGGTACTAAGGACCAAGTTTTGTTTTTCTCTATTTTCTCTATTTCCTCCTTCATTGCATTAACCCATTCTTCATTTTCTAATGCAACTTTCACATTCTTTGGTTCAAATTCATGTACTAGACATGTAACTTGTCTTGTTTTTCTTCTTGTCTGCATTCCAGCTTGTCTGTTACTAATAATTTGTGTCTCAGGATGATGTCTTCTAACAAAACTAGCTAGTACTTAGTTTCTTCTTTCTTGTTCATCCTATTTAGGTTCATGTGCTTTCTCAGTAGCACCATTTTGTTCATCAGTTTCCCTTTCCTATTCTTCAGGGTTATTTTCTTGTTGACCGGTTATCACAGGTTGCAACTTTGGTAGATAGTCAGGAAGTTCAATGTAAGTGAATCTACCAAAGTCTTCCAGTTCCTTTCTTTCTTCTATGTACTTGTCATCAAACTCATCAACATGAACATTAGTACTTTCAATTATCTTATTTGTAACCTTATTCAAACATTTGTATGCTTTACTCTTAGTAGAATATCCTAAGAATATTCCTTCATCACCTTTAGAATCAAATTTTCCATTTCTCTCATCTTTTAGAATAAAACATTTACTTTTAAAAATTCTGAAATAGCTTACAGTTGGTTTGTGTCCAAACCATAGCTCATAAGGTGTTTGGTTGGTGTCCTTCTTCAGTTGTACTCGGTTAAGCACATATTCAATTGTCCTGATAGCTTCTCTCCAATTACCTAAGCAACATTATTTTGTATCATCAATGTTATAGCACAATCAATGATTGACCTATTCCTTCTTTCAACAATCCTATTCTGCTGAGGTGTCGTCGGTGCAGAGACCTGTCTCTTAATACCATTCTCATTACAAAAGTTATTAAATTCATCAAAGATAAATTCACCTCCTCTATCAGATCTCAAACATTTAATTTCTTTTCCAGTCTCTTTTTCTACCTTTTCCTTATACCACTTAAACATCTTAAAAGCTTCAGATTTCTCTTTTAGAAACATAACAGTCATTAGTCTAGTGTATTCTTCAACAAAAAGAATAAAGTATTTATCACCATAATAAATCTGAGTTCTCATAGGACCACATAGGTCGGTATGAACCAACTCAAGTATCTTCTTTTTTGAGTGGTCTTTGCTTTTAAAACTAGACTTAGTCATCTTACCTCTTTGACATTCATGGCATATAGCATGATCTAGTTTAGACAAGTTAGGAAACCCTCTAACTCTTTTCTTCTTACTAATCTTGATCATGTTATCAAAATTCACATGACATAACCTCTTATGCCACAACCATGCATCTTCATCTTTCATTAATAAACAAGAAGAACGGTCAATATGAAGATAAAATAGATTACCTCTGGACTGTGTACCGATTCTAACAAGTCTTCCTCCATCATCATAGATTCTTACCTTTCTTCTCTCAAAAGCAAGTCGGTGGCTTGAGTTATTCAGTTGTGCCACACTTAACAAATTATAGTTTAGTCCATCTACCCAATATGCATTTTCACATTTTATTCTATCATTAATCATTAGTGAACCTTTACCTCTCACCATACAAGGTGCATCATTTCCCATCCTTATAGATACTCCATTATATTCATCAAGCAGATCAAATTTCTCTATATCACCAAATATATGATGTGTACAACCACTGTCTATGATCCATGTATCATTTCTCCTTACTTTAGAGATTAGTGTTGTTTCTCCATGTTTCTCTTCTTCCTCTCAATCATCTTTCATAGAAACAAATACTACTTCTACATCATCATTAGTGTCAGATTCAGATTCAAATTCTTTAGCTATGTAACATACCTTTTTCCCTTTGTCATAGCTATCTCAGTTATCTCTATTGTTGTGTCAGTAGCCTCTGTTGACTCTTCTCCTATAGCTTCCTTTCGATCAGTCTTTGGATCAATCATCATCTTTCTTGTTCGGACATCTAGCAGTAATGTGGCCAACTTCTTTACAATTAAAACATGCTAGAGGTAACTTGCCTCTATACCTTCCCTTACCTTTGGGCAATCTTCTATCTATAAGAGCTTCAAGCTCATCAAGTTCATCATCGGTATTACTATTACTATCATCATTCTTATCATTCTTGCTACTAGACTTACTAATCTTCAAAGAGGACATGAAAGTGGGTTCAATAGAAGGTACAACACTATTTTCAAAGTTATTCAATTAAAAATTTGTAAGCTTACTGATCAGAGTGTCAAGGGTGAGATTGGATGTAGTCCTTGTTTCATGAATTGCAGAGACCCTAATCACATAAACTAGCAGAAAAGTTCTGAGAATCTTACTTATCACTGTTTCATCATCAATAACTCCATTAGATGCTCTAATGGCATGTACTACCTCTTTTAGTTTGTTTGTGTAATGTTCTCACCTTCTTTCATCTTCATATCATCAAATTTGCCTCTTGGGCTTTCAGCTTTGGCTCTCTTAACATTCACATCTCCACTATATATTAGAGTTAGCTTGTCCCACATCTTCTTTGTTGTATCACATTCCTTGATGTCTTCAAATTTGGTGTCGGTATAGGAAGCAACAAGTTCCATCATAGTAATATTATGTTCATGCCTACCCTTTAGTTGATCAAGAGTCAGGGTACCTAGTGTTGGTTCAATGTAGCCATTCTCCATCAGTTCTAGTGCAGAATTCCCAATTCTAGATATGTGCAACTTCATTCGGCTTTGCCATACTCCAAAGTTATCTTTGTTTAGCTTTGGCACTTCCCTCTTATACATCTTGAGACCTTTGTGCTAGAGTCCTTAAAACTCTGTTCTAAGAAACCACAGCTCTGATACCAATTGTTAGAATAACTGAGAGGGGGGTTAATAAGTTATCTAGTGTCCCAAAACAAAATGTATAATCCAAAACAAAATCTTCAACTTCTGCTACTTAGTAAACATAAAATACTTTCATTGTCTGTGTTTTTACCAATTGTCAGTCTAAAATTTATAGTAGTTATTGATCAAATCTAACATGTAATATGAAAAATATGATAACAAACAAATATCACAATCAACACATAACACAAGAGATTCAACGTGGAAACCCTGTGAAGGGAAAAACCACCTAGGACCGGCAACCCAAAATTGTTCACTCTTCTGAAGTGAGGTCAGTGAAGACCCAACCCTATTAAAGGTTACAAACACACTATTAGGTGTGACCTTGTTAGAAGATTTTAGACCAGAAGTTATCATCCAACCAGTAGTCACTCTAGGGTTGACAGGATAACAATGTTCACTCTATGAATGAAACATCAAAAGACTTTCATAGTCTACTCGGTTAAGAGATTTTACTATGTACAATGGTTAAATATGTAATAGTAGATGATTTTCCTTGAAACAACTTCAATTGTAGTTTACAGATCAATGTTTAGCTCATTCAAATCTTTCTGATCAATATTCCACTTCAGATTCAATACTGTATCAACTTACTATCCATCGGTAATAACTTTTTGTAGCTCAGTAACTATTTTGTAGCTCGGTTCTTATTAACCAGTATGATCAAAATGCATGAAAACTTCTCCACATGATAATTCTACAGTATCTTCTTCTTCTAGCATGTTTTCATAATGAAACCAATGTCTCTTATATAGACGAGTAAATCATTTCCTTTTTCTCCATTAGATTTTGTTGCTTACTCATATTCATATATTTTTCTGCTTTAGGCTTCCTTAGCTAATGTGTCAGTAACACATTTCAATCTTCTCCATTAGATCCCTTTTGATTTATGTTATCCATCCATCTTCATAACAAACATTATCTATTACCTTGATTTCATATACTTTATAGCTCATCACTTTATCGGCTAAACTGATCATTTGATTCCTTTTCTATTCTACTTAGTTAACAAAGAAATGCATTGGTGAACACAAGCTTAGTTAACACTGCACTTGGTATACACTACATTCTGTCAGTGTATACTGAAATGCTTTATTTATCGACAACATTGCTTTGTGTCTTTCAGCTCTATTCTTCATCATAGATGAATGCAACATAATAAAGTCAATTTGATCAAGTCATAGACTCATCAACAAGTTACTCATTGTGTTCCTTATCCTCATTTGTCATATACATCTTCCTCATGTAGATATTTTTGTTCTTCATCTCTTTCACCTTCCTTCAGATGTGTCGGTATAGTAACTTACAAGATAAGTACTGTCAAGCTAGTTGACATCAATGACAACTTAATACTAATTTAATCATGTTGCATATCTAATCATCAACTTCTCTAGTAATCTTGAATTACATATTCTTCATTTTGGTTCTAAATTAGTTGTAGCTCATCACAAATTTTTGGACCTCTTTACAACATGCTTTAGGGATGCAACTGAATTTCAGTTTGGCATACCACCTAGAGACTGATGGTCAGACATAGCGAGTTAATCAGGTGCTTGAGGACATGCTTAGGATGTATGTGATGGATAGATAAACCCATTGGGAAGATTACTTGTACCCGATGGAGTTTGCATACAATAATGGCTATCACATCTCTTTGGGGATATCACTATTTCAAGCTCTTTATGGTCATCCTTGTCATACCCCTTTGAGTTGGGATCAATTAGAGGAAAGAGTATTACTTGGCCCTGAAATAATACAAGATATGGAGCAATAGGTTCAAAGGATTAGAGAACATCTTGTGACAACTTAGGATAGGTAGAAGAAGTATGCTAATGCTCATGGGATTGATAGACAATTCTTTGTTAGGGATAAGGTGTTTTTGAGAGTCCACCAATGTTAGAGCCCTATCTGTTATGGAAAAGGTTCTAAGTTAGCACCAAGATTTGTAGGTCCATTTGAGATCCTCGAGAGGATAGGACTAGTTTCTTACTGAATCACCCTACCACCCTATTAGGAATGAATGCAAAGTATTTTGGCAGTCATTCTGTAGCAGGTGTTGTTGCATTCATGACTTGGATTGTCATTGATGTCAACACAGTGATATTCTAGAAATTAGCAGGAAAATAGGTACAATTTTGTTTTACACACATGTTGTATTGCAGATTGGATTTTGTGCAGTTGATGGTATGTTCTTTGGTTTTTTATTAACCTATGGTTAAAAACACAAAAATAAATTCATTCATTCATGAGAGTTATGAGCATTTTGGTGAAAGCAGTGTTTAGACAGTGTTTCTATGTAGTGATTTTTAGAAATCAGAGGATATCTCTTAGCTGGGATGGAATCTAATTTTTCATAGTTAAAAGGATGTTGGAGACTCATTAATGATGATGTGGTTCATAGCACAAACTTTGAGGATATGTTTGGAGAAAGTTACAGTATCTGGAAGCTGACAGTTTTATGTGAATTTTGTGTGTAGTGTGTAGAAATTATTATTTTGTAATTAAGGACCAACTCATTTGTAATTATTTGAGTTTGGTATATAAGAAGGAATGTTTTCCTTATTGTAATGAGAATTGTAAAAAAGGAGAATTGAGTAGAGAGGATTGAATTGTGAAAGTTGAGATGGGAATATATGCATGAAGTGAAGAAAAGAGCTAATTCAATGATGAAGGAAGACTTGTGAGTACAGAGATCTGGAATTGTGATCTTGTGTAGCAGAGAGTGCATTTTTGGCACAGTATGAAGGAGGTAATATATTTCATATTATTCTATTGAATAATTCTAAGATCTTTTGGATAGTGGGTTCAGAGATCTTGCGTTGAAGCTGTTTGGGCAGTGGGTCCTTCTGTCTTCCATAAACTCTTAACTGGATTAGAATCTTTTAACAGGGATTCAAAATCTCCTAATAGGGATTTATATGTACTAAATATATTTCATAAGACTCCTAACAGGTTCCATCCTCTAACAAGGAACTTTTATTTTAGTGCATCATTTTGTGGGCATCATTCCCACCGAGGTTCCCTAGTCAACATATCTTGTGTTATTGTGCAATTATGTATGGTTATCTTTCTATGGTTGATTACTACATTGATTATATTGTTTAAAGCATTTGAATGGTTAAATTATTAGATAACTGATTCACCCCCCCCCCCCCCTCAGTTATCTTGGGGATCTTTACTTTCTAACAATTGGTATCAAAGCAGCAGGTCCTTGAAAGAAAAGTTTAACAACTTAAGGAGATCCATGGTGAATTTCAGGAAAGAAAGCCCTAAGTTTGATGGAGTAAATTTTGACAGCTGGAAAGAAAAGATGAAGACACATTTATTGTGTTTAGGACCAAGTTATTGGTTGATTACAAAGAATGAGAAGACTATCATTGAGGAAGACAATCTAGAGGTAGGAACTAAAGATGAGCTAGATCTATTCATGTGTAACATACTTGCAAGAGAAGCACTTTTTTCAACACTACCAGAGAATGAATATAGTCAGGTAAGATGTTTGAAAACATCTCATGCAATTTGGAAAGCTTTACATTCTACTTTTGAAGGTGATGAACATGCAAAGAAGGCTAGATTACATAATTAGATTTGTGCATTTGAAGATATCAGAATGATGGAAGATGAATCTATTAGAAGCTATATTGGTAGGATGTATGAGATTGTAATAGGAATAAATTCTTGTGGAGGTGATAAGATAGAGAATGAAGTGATATGGAAAATTCTGAGAACTTTGACACCAGTATTCAAGCAGACAACACAGATGATTGAACAAGTGATACCTTGTACACTGAACTTTTCAAGAGAGACTCTTGTTGGAAGATTAGAAATAGTAGAGATGAATTTGAGATTATCAGGAGAGCTACCTAGAATGGAGACAACATTTAGTGCTCTTAACATTAGACCTAAATTATCAAGAAGTACTAGTGTGAATGGAGATTATGCAAGCAGTAGCAGATCTAAATCTGAGGAAGATAAGGACATTGAAGAAGGTATTGCATTACTTGTAAAAAGAGAACTAGAAGGTAAGAAAATCTTTAAATGTTGGACTTGTCAAGAATATGGTCATTTTGCATCTAAATGTCCTAAAAGAGTTAAGAAGTATAGAAGAAACTTTAAACCTAGGAGATCTAAAGAATGTTATTATGCAAATCATGAAGATCTTGAAGCAGGAATTGAAAGACGTTTAAGTGACAGTGATAATGATAACTTTGAGGAAATAGGATTTGTAGCAATTAAAGAAGAAAGTTTTGAATCTAATGAAAGGGAAGAAAAAGCATTAGTTTCTCAAGTTGAAAAGAAATCTGATTGGATTATAGACAGTGGTTGTTCACATCATATGACTGGAGATAAAAGAAAGTTTGTTAAGCTAGACAATTATGATGGAGGAATTGTTAGAGTTGGTAATAATGCACCTTGTTTGATTAAGGGTATAGGATCTATTACTCTTGATGGAAAGAATAACACTAATGATGTTTACTTTGTTGATGGATTGAGACATAATCTACTAAGCGTTGGACAATTGATTGATAACGGTTATCAAGTTTGGTTTGCTGAGAAAACTTGTGTGATAAAAGATAAAAATGGAAATCTAATTCTTAAAGGATCTAGAACTGGAGCTAATGTATTTTAGTTGAATCATACTGAGATGACATGTTTGTTAACTAAGATTGATGATAGTTGGTTATGGCATAAAAGGTTTTGTCATATAAACTTTGATAATATTGTCAAAGTGAGTACTACACTTGTGGTAAGAGATTTACCTAGAATTATGAAACCTACTAACATGATTTGCAAAGAATGTATGATGGCAAAGCAGAAAAGGAGTTCATTTCCTAGCAAGAAGTTCACATCAGTAGAGAAGCTAGAGATTGTTCATATAGACTTGAGTGGTCCTACCAGGACTAGAGGATTCTATGGAGAAAGGTATTTTATGACTCTTGTTGATGATTTTACAAGAATGATGTGGATTGCATTTTTGAAAGAAAAATCTGAATCATTTGATAAATTTAAGATCATGAAAAGCAAAATTGAGAATGAATCTAGAATGAAGATTAAGTGTCTAAGATCTGATAGAGGTGGTGAATTTACATCTAGAGAGTTTAATACTTTTTGTGAAATGAATAGTATTAAGAGACAACTTTCAGCCCCTAGAACACCAGAACAAAATGGTATTGTAGAAAGAAGGAATAGGTCAATAACTAAAGCAACAAGAGCTATGTCATTTGAGAATGATTTGGCTAAGACCTTTGGAGAGAAGCAGTGAACACAAAAATATACACTATGAACAGAGTACAAATCAGAGTAGATACAAACAAGACACTTTATGAATTATGGTTTGGACATGCACCCTCAGTTAAGTATTTTAGAATTTTTGGAAGTAAATGTTATATTAAGAGAGATGATGATATAGGAAAGTTTGATCCTAGAAGTGATGAAGGAATATTTCTTGGATATTCTTTGAAAAGCAAAGCATATAAATGTTATAACAAAAGAACTAAGACTATTGTTGAAAGTGCAAATGTCAAAGTTGATGAGAAGTTTAAAATTTAGGAAAGAATGCTTGATTATGAATCTGATGGAGAAGCACAACCTCAGCCTAACATTGAAAATATAGAATTATTTTTTGAAACTAATAGTGATTTGCTGAATGAAAGTCATACTGAAGAAAATAGAGAAGAAAATAGAGAAGAAAGCAGAGAAGAATCTACAGTTGGAACATGATCAGTAACTATGACACCTAACGGGTATATTTCAAGACATCACCTTGTTGAGCAAGTTATTGGAAGTTTAGATAGAGGATTTTTGACTAGAAATAAGGTACATTTATGTTTGATTTCTCAAATTGAACCTAAGACTACTAATGAAGCTTGTGAAGATGAACATTGGATTAATGCTATGAAAGAAGAACTGGAGCAGATTGAAAAAAACAAGACATGGGAATTGGTCCCTAGACCTAAAGACAAGAATGTGATTGGAATAAAATGGGTATTCAGAAACAAGATGAATGAACAAGGAGAAGTGATAAGAAACAAAGAAAGATTGGTATGTAAAGGATATTCACAATAAGAAGGAATTGACTATGAAGAAACTTTTGCACCTATGGCTAGACTTGAAGCAGTGAGAATGTTTCTAGCATATGCAGCTTACAAGAAATTCAAAGTGTATCAGATGGATGTGAAGTCAGCATTTCTGAATGGTGAATTGGAAGAAGTCTACATTGAGTAGCCTAAAGGTTTTCCTTTGACACAAGAAGGAGATATGGTATGTAAGTTAAAGAAATCTTTATATGGATTAAAACAAGCACCTAGAACCTGGTATGCAAGATTGGATAAGTATTTATTGAAATTGGGATTTATAAAAGGAACAACAGATAGTAACTTATACACAAAAGAAATTGAGAATGGTTTGTTGGTTATAGTTATATTTTTTGATGATATTATCTTTGGAGGAGAAGATGAAGCTAGTGACAAATTTGCAGATGAAATGAAGACTAAATTTGAAATGACCATGATTGGAGAAATGAAATATTTTTTGGGATTACAGATAACACAAAGCAAGAAAGGTATATTTGTAAGTCAGACTAAGTATTTGAATGACTTATTGAAAAGATTTGGAATGGAAGATTCTAAACCTATTGGAACACCTATGGTAACTAGACATAAGTTATCTAGCAAAGATGAGACACCAATAGTTGAGCAAAAAAAGTACAGATCTATGATTGGAGGATTTCATTACTTGACACATACAAGACCTAATATAGCACATTTAGTTGGGATTGTAGCAAGATTTCAAGAAGAACCTAGAGAATCACATTATGTAGCAGTAAAGAGGATACTGAGATATCTGAAAGGAACGATGGATTATGGTATGAGAATTCTGATGATTTTACTTTATGTGCCTATACTAATGCAGATTGGGGAGGCAACGTTGATGACAAGAAAAGAACCAGTGGTGGAGCATTTTTTCTTGGAGTAAAATTGGTCTCTTGGTTAAGTAAGAAGCAGAATTGTATTTCACAAAGTACAACAAAAGCAGAATATGTTGTAGCAGCAAACAATTGTAATCAAATTATTTGGATGAAGCAGATGTTGAAGGATATTGGAATAAAGTTTGATGAGCCTATTTTTATACATTGTGATAAAACCATTAGAGTGAGTATGTCAAAAAATCCTATTTTACATTCTAAGACTAAACATATTGAGATCAAGTATCACGTTGTAAGAGAGAAAGTTGCAGAAAAAGAAGTAAGATTGGAGTACATAAGCACAAAGGAACAGATAGTAGATATATTTACAAAACCTTTACCTAAGGATACATTTTTGTATTTGAGAGGTATGCTTGGGGTTATGCCCCAACCTATTTTTGAGAATTGATGCAGATGATTGCATCCGTCCAATGATATATGAGCCCTATCTTTCTTCTGGATTGGATGTTGGAACTTCCTCTATGGGGGAGTTTATGAGCTGAGTCATGAGGACTCTTGTTATTGTATTTTTTTGAATAGTGTCTTTTGACATTATGTTTTTGTTGACTTAGTGATGGAATTTCTATCATTGATGTCAATGGGGGAGAGATATACATCAAAAAAATTGTGGATTGTATGAGAGAGCTAAATGGGAGAACGAAGCAAGATTTAATTTGATATTTTGCAGTGATGTTGTAGTATTGGATTTTTGGAACATTGGATGTTTTTCATCTATGTTGCCATCAATGCCAATGGGGGAGATTGTTAGGAATGAATGCAAATTATTTTGCCAGTCATTCTGTAGCAGTTGTTGCATTCATGACTTGGATTGTCATTGATGTCAACACAGTGATATTCTGGATATCAGTAGGAAAGTAGGTACAGTTTTGTTTTGCACACATGTATTGCAGATTAGCTTTTGCATAGTTGATGGTATTTTCTTTGGTGTGTTATTAACCTATGGTTAATAGCACAAAAATAAATTCATTCATTCATGAGAGTTATGAGCATTTTGGTGAAAGCAATGTTTAGACAATGTTTCTATGTAGCGATTTTCAGAAATCAGAGGATATCTCTTAGCTAGGATGGAATCTGATTTTGTGTAGTTAAAGGGATGTTGGAGACTCATTAATGATGGTGTGGTTCATAGTGAAAACTTTGAGGATATGTTTGGAGAAAGTTACAATATCTGGAAGCTGACATTTTTATGTGAATTTTGTGTGTAGCGTGTAGAAATTATTATTTTGTAATTGAGGACCGAATCATTTGTAATTATTTGAGTTTGGTATATAAGAAGGAATGTTTTCCTTATTGTAATGAGAATTGTAAAAAAGGAGAATTGAGTAGAGAGGATTGAATTGTGAAAGTTGAGATGCGAATATATGCATGAAGTGAAGAAAAGAGCTAATTCAGTGATGAAGGAAGACTTGTGAGTACAGAGATCTGGAATTGTGATCTTGTGTAGCAGAGAGTGTGGTTTTGGCATAGTATGAAGGAGGTAATATCTTTCATATTATTCTATTGAATAATTCTAAGATCTTTTGGACAGTGGGTTCAGAGATCTTGCCTTGAAGCTGTTTGGGCAGTGGGTCCTTCTGTCTTCCATAAACTCTTAACTGGATTAGAATCTTTTAATAGGGATTCAAAATCTCCTAACAGAGATTTATATGTACTGAATGTATTTCATAAGACTCCTAATAGGGTCCATCCTCTAATAAGGAACTTTCATTTTAGTGCATCATTTTGTGGGCATCATTCCCACTGGGGTTTACTCTTTTCAAGAGGTTCCCTAGTCAACATATGTTGTGTTATTGTGCAATTGTATATGGTTATCTTTCTATGGTTGATTACTACATTGATTATATTATTTAAAGTAGTTGAATTGTTAAATTATTAGATAACTGATTCACCCCCCCACCTCTTAGTTATCTTGGGGATCTTTACTTTCTAACACACCTAGCCTTGCACGTGTGCATGATTTGTTTCACGTATCCTTACTTAGAAAGTATATTCCTGATTTGACTCATGTTTTGGATTGGAACACTTTACAGGTAGAGGACGGGCAGCTGGCTTTGGAGCTAGTACATATACTCCAGTAATGTACTTTGACCCTCAGGGGTCGTAGAAAAGAGCAGGTAAGGGTCCAATGGGACCCCAGTGATGATACCTCTACTACTTGGGAGGATGCTAGCAGACTCAGATCTACATATCTGTACTTATTTTTAGCCTTCCAGGAGTAAGCCTAATCCTAAGAGGAGAGGATGTAGTGCCCACCCTAGCATCTTCCTATGTTAGACTGATAGGACTATTGCTTTGACACTTTGGATTTTATGATGGACTATGATTATTATTTAGTTAGCATTTTATGAGACATTTGAGCATACATATTTGGTTACTGCAATTTATTTGGAAATATTAAATGAGTTAGAATTTAATGATGAATGGTTAGAAATGAACTATCAGGAAAATGTTTTACATTGATTTGTGTTATGATGTTTATATTATGATCTAATACTACTAACCCTATTTTGGTTTGATGTTCACTGGTTGATGTGAGTGTAGGATGAGGAGGGGTAGTTGTAGTTACTCCTATGGGAGATCCACATGATGTCGCACTCTCCCTCCTTGTTTGTCACTACATGTTTATATATATAGGTATATGCATATCAATTGGTAATGCAGGATGTAGGTACCATGCATCGTCTCCACCTAGCTACATAGGTCTAAGCATGCCTTCAAAATCCTCAAACTATTGTTGTGTGGAGATTTAACCAAGCTACTCTCAAGGTTTCCCATTGACTTAGAATTCTATTTAGGAAGTTATCCTAGTTGGGAAAGTAGAATGCAATTTATGTTATGGACTTGATTTGATGTTGGTCTGAGTTTACGTTATGAGTTATAATTAATCTGTTTCATATGTATAATAATTATGTTATAATTATTTGTATGTTATATAGGTATGTATATATGTGGGTGCACACACATATACCCATGCTTATATAAATAATAATATTTGTATGTTTTTATTGATTGTGTAAATAGATTTTTATTTATTATAATTAAATAAAGTGAGTTAAATAAAGTATATTTAATGAATGTATTAAATAAAAAGTAAATAATAATAATAAAAGGAAAATGCTCTTTGTAGTAAAACTAGCTATCTAGGAGGGAGTTGAACTCGAGACCTCCTAGAAGTTAGGCTACTTGTTTCCCTATTGTGCTATGTGTTTTTTCTTGAAAGGTATTTGTTTATTATTCTTGTTATGGTTTTATTTGAAGGACATTTTAACTGAATTTATTAAAACCTTGATTAAGTCCTTACAGGAATTATTTGGTTATTCCTCCAACCAACTATGGAAGTTGGAGAAGTTGCTTCCCGTAAAGCAAATCCTCCAACCACATAGTTGGAGGATAAATAATTGTAGATTTTTGGTGTGAGGGGGGATGATAATTTTGGAGGATTGGTTTTCTTTTGAGTTGTCTATAATTGATTTCTTCAGAAATTTTTATTGAAAGTTTATGTGAGTTGAGAGTCTTTGGTTTGTGAATTCAAGTGTGTGAGGATTTCTTGCATGAAGATTTCTAGAAGGATATCTACTCAAGGATTGAAGTTTCACAGAGATTCCCCAGCCAAGGGAAGAGGATTCTCCGCAGGACCCAAGGTAGGGTCTAAACTAGGAAGAATATCCTTTCTTCATCTTTGTGTATGAATGTGTTTTTATATGATATGATATTAAATTATAATATGATTGTTTTACTATGTATCCAAAATGATATGTAAATTTTTTATCCTCTGTGTATTCTACTGTGTTTCTGGGAAGTAAATTATGTATGATTATATAGTTTTTATTTATGTACTTTGTATTTCAAAAATCTTCCTAGGAAGTTAGGAATGCTTATGGTCATGTGGGAGGATGATTTTATCTAATATTGAATGAAATAAGTAAATCTAGTAAGAAACGGGAAGGGTCATGAAGGTGTAGGATTGAGATGCAGTCATTTTTCCTACTCTTTTCCTCTTGCAGGCTTCTCTATGAAATTATTTCTTTTATTTGGATTAATTAAGTCCAAGGCTTAGGTAATGTTGAGTATGTGCTATGGATGTGATGCTGAGGTCCCTACATCAGGTTGACCTTAGGGAACCTTTCCCAGGAACTCTCCACGCTTAAAGAAATTAATTTTTGGTGTTTTTGGGAAGTTCAAAATTTATTTTCATAAAAGTGTCATGTAATTTCATATGAATTTGTATTCATACTCATACAACACTTGGTCAAATGTCATATGGGAATGTATACAAATTCATATGGGTTAAAAATTAGTTTTTAAGTGTTTTTGGGGAGTTTAAAATGTAATTTTGTGAAAGTGTTTTACAGTGTCATACAAAATTGTAGTCATACCCATACGACACTTGATCAAATGTCATTTGGGAATGCATAAATTTTCATACGAGTTTATGTAGAAATTCATTTGGAGTTTTTAGGGTTTTAGGGGCTCAAAATTTGTGAGATTTTTACAAATATAACATTTAAGTATAAGTTTGATACTTTCTTATACTTTAAGTTATATTTGTATAATGAAATTAGGTACCTTTCGAGATGTTTGAGATAGGTTTCAACTTCATTGGAGTTAAGATGAAACTTCTAGATTTTGAATTTTGAATTTAATTCAGACTTAGTTAAATTTCAGGCACATGAGATTTCCCTAGACTTTTGAAATAAGCTATGGAATGTTGTGTAAATGCTGGTGGAAAGTTTTATGTTGTATCTTATGAATGTCTATACCTGGTTTTGTTGGAATTATAATATTTTGTTCATACTTGTCTTATGATAGAGTCCATAATATGAGGCTAGGACTCATTCGGGTGGCCTGAGCGCACCAGAGGGCTCCCTAGACCTATGAGATGGATCTTTTGAAAGTACTTGATGTTTTTCATGGCTTGTGTGTGTGTGTGGGTAGGGGAATAGGTACCCTAGGTGAGTGGATCACCATAGGTGTTGGAACCCTAAAGTGGTTACCAGATGGTCCTATGGGTGGGTAAGTAAAAAGTGATAACCTAATAATGAATCTGGAAAGGGGGAAAATAGAAGATAATGAAGAAAACATGTTAATGGCCACACAATCCTGTTGGAGTACTGGGACCATGGGTAAATACCAAGGTGGATCCCTATTCATAAAGGGGGTATCGGGGTTACATGGTTGCCAGGTTGGATCCCAATACATAGGTTGTGTGATGACACTCACTTAGGTGGTATCCTAGAACCTTGACCTCTGTGTTATAGTATGATGATATTTTATGCTCTTTTTGAGTCTTGGATTTCTTTATCTTCTGAGCCTTAGATTTCTTAGGGCCTTGTGAGTATCTTGCTTCTATCTCCTAGCACGGGGGGTGGAACTTCACCAGTTTCACATGGTTGGGTGGCAAAAATCTTTTGAGGTCTTGTTTGTGGTTCGTGACTTGGATGCATTCAAATTTATGCATTGATGCAAATATTTGTATTTTGTATTATGTATTATTCAAAGGAAAGATGAAAAGATATGTTTGTAATGCCTTTGGGCCATTCATGTACTTGTTATTGTAATGGGATCTATTATTAGAAAGATGTAATTGAAAAGAAAAGCCATGTAATTGGGAGGGATAGTTTTAGGTTTTGTTTCAAGGGTTGTTATTTCAAAGATCAAAGTTGGAAATATATTATGTCATGTTGAAATTATCTTTTCTATCTCTCCTTTGTTGCAATGGAAGAAAATATTTATTATGCTAAGGTTAAAATGTAGTGGTAAGGAATAGTTATTCAATGTGTAGGAAGGAGAAGTAAAATTAGTATATAAAGTAAGGAATATAATTGTAAATGAAATGTTATTTTCTTACCCTATCTCTTAAGTTCTAAAATGTGAAAGTAAAGAATGGAAATGTAATTCAATTTGGATAAGTAATGTAAATATGTTAGCAAATTAATTCATTAAGGGAACCTTAAGGAATGTAAATGTGAAGTAGTAATGATGTAATATTAGGAAAAAAAATTGTTAGTTGCAATTTTTGGTCATAAGACCTGATTCCTTATGGGTTCCCTAGCAGGGAAATTACATGGTCTTATGATGATTTAAAATCCTATAGAGAGGACCTTTTCCAACATGAGATCCCACTAAAACAAGATGTAAAACCATTCAGACAAAAACAAAGACCTATCAATCCATTACTAGCTCCCAAAATGCCATAAGAACTAGTTAAGTTGAGTGATGCAGGAATAATCCAGCCCCATAAGGCATTCAACTTGGGTATCTAACCTTGTTCTTGTTAGAAGGAAGAATGGTGATATTAGGTTATGTGTATATTTCAAAAATCTAAATGTTTCATCTTGGAAGGATAATTATTCTTTGCCTAATATGGAGGAAATGTTGCACAAAGTCACTGGTTGTGAATTATTGTCTATGATGGTTGGTTTCTTAGGTTACAACCAAGTGTTAGTTAAAGAGTCAGAATAGTTCAAAACTACATTCACTACCCCATGGGAAACTTATGTCTATGTTAGAATGCCTTTTGGTCTTAGAAATGCATGAGCCACATTCCAAAGAGCCATGAATGTTGAATTTAAAGAATATATTGATTTTTTCATGGTTTTGTATCAAGATGAAATGATCGCATTCTCAAAGAAAGTAGAAGATCATTGTAGTAATCTTGAAAAGATTTTCAATAAGGCTCTTGAGTATGGTGTGTCCCTAAATCCAAAGAAATGCCACTTTGTAGTTAAAGAGGGAAAGTTATTAGGACATATAGTGTCTAAGGAAGGAGTAAGGATTGACCCAGAGGGAGTAGAAGCTATTCAAAAGGTCATTGCTCCAAAGACTATCAAGGATGTGCAATCTTTTATTAGAAAGATTAGTTTTGTTATAAGATTCATTTCCAACTTTGCAAAGATAGTGAAACCAATAGTCAAGTTGTTAAAAAAGGATGCAAAGTTTCAATGGATTGAAGAAGCATAGTATGCCTTTAATAAAATCAAGAAGGTGGTTCAAGAGGCACTAGTGTTAAAATCCCCTGATTACAGCAAGCCATTTTCATTATTTTCTTTTGCCTCATTTCATACAATTGCTGTTGTGTTATTGCAAAAGGATGAAGAAAATTTTGAACACCCAATTGCATGCTTTAGTAAATCCTTGAAAGCTACTGAATTGAATTATGAGATGATGGAGAAATAGGCATATGCACTAGTAAAAGCTATAAAGTCATTCAAGCCCTATCTGGTGTGTGCAAAGGTCATTGCATATGTTCCACATGCAACAGTGAAGGATGTTCTTACACAATCAGAAGTTACTGGAAAGAGATGCAAATGGATTACCAAAATTCAAGAGTTCATTTTGGAAATTCATATTACTAAATTGGTAAGAGGACTAGGCCTTTCCAAATTGATGACTGAAGAAAACATGGACCTAGTTCAAGTCAATAGTGTAAGGATGCTAGATTTGACAGTGACAAGCATTGAGAGACAACCATACTACACTGATATTGTCTATTATCTCAAAAAAGCTAAATGTCCAGAATATATGTCTGATAATAAAAAAAGAGCTCTAAAATTGAAAACTCATAGATATACATTAATACACGGGGATTTGTATTGGAAAGATAGGAATGGAGTATTACAGTTTTGCCTTGACAAGAGTCAAGAAGAGAAAGTTTTAAAGGATATGCATGTTGTTGTTTGTGGAGGTCATTACTCTGCAAAGACCACTGCCCATAAGATACTAAGAGCTGGTTACTTTTGGCCCTCATTATTTAAATATTATTTTCAATTTGTCAAGAAATGTGAAGCTTGTCAGAAATTTCCTTCTAAGCTTAAGTGTTCAGGTGCATTATTGTTGAATCTAGTAGCTGCAAAAGCATCATTTTCCATGTGGGGAATGGACTTTATTGGAGATTTTTTTGAGAACTCTAGTGGTGGACAGAGTTGGATACTTGTTGCAACTGACTATTTCACAAAATGGATAGAAGCTATCCCCACCAAGAAGGAAACAAGTAAAATAGTGGCTGATTTTCTACTGGGTAATATCTTAACCAGGTTTGGTGTCCCCATTAAGTTAATTAATGATAATGCAATATGTTTTAGGTCTGATTAATTAAAGGACTTCTGTAAGGAAAATAGAATCATGATCTCTTATTCATCACCTTACCACCCTCAAGAAAATGGACAAGCTGAATCTAGTAACAAAAGTATCTTGAAAATCCTGAAGAAAAATTTGGAAAAGAATAAAAGAGCCTGGCACTCAAAGTTGAAACTTGCTTTGTGGGCTGACAAAATTACTGTAAAGAAAGCTATAGGAAAATCCCCATTTGAACTTGTATATGGATTTTAGTCAAGATTACCAATCAACAATTTGCTTCCAATATATAAGTTCATCTAGGATGAAGAATTAGACATTTCAGAGCCAATGTAGGATAGAATGGTGCAGTTGGTTGAACTAGATGAAGTCAGAAGAGATAGCCAAAAGGATAATGTCAAATTACAACAAAATATGAAATACCTTTTTGACAAAAGAGCTACTACTAGAAAATTTTAACCTGATGATTTAGTGATCCAATGGAATGTCAGAGTTGGAGACAAGGGAAGGCATAAGAAATTTGAGTCACTGTGTCTTGGCCCTTACATAATTCATCAAAGTTTTGGAAAGGACTCATACTTTTTGAAGAATATGGATGGAGAAATTTTTGAATTGCTAGTGCAAGGGCAATTCTTAAAAGCTTTTTTCAGTTGAAGTCCTGCTTTTGTGCACATGTAAATTTATGTAATTTTTGTACATGTGTGTTTCCCTTCTACTTGTGTATTTCTTTCTTGTGAGTAGGTTAGTTAGTTTTGTCTGCTTTCCCAAAGATTTGTGGTTCTTTCTTAAATTTTCATTTAAACATCCTCAGATAGAGCCATTGTTGGTAGTATTCTCTGTTCTCAAAGTTGTCTTTCAAAATTTTGATTCTTTGAAGGTTTTCCCTATTTTTATGTTGAAAATATCCTACAAATTTCCATTCCCAGAGCTTGAGAATTGATCAGAATTGAAAAAACCCTAAGTGCTAGGTCAAAGTATGCTTAAAAATCCAAAAACCCTAGGAATGCCTAGTCGAGTTCTATTTTGTTATTACTTTTTGAAAATTCACTTAAGAAATATTTTTTCATGTGATTTTATTTATTCTTGCTAGTCGCTTAGTCTCTTATGAAATCCAACATATTCCTTTTTATCAAGAAAAATCCCCAAACCTTTTAGTTGTGTGGTCTCTTTAAGTTATAGTAATATTCTCTTTATACAAGTGACTCAGTGAATGCCTTTAGTCGAGAAGTCTCTTAATGGTTTGAACTACTTTATGAGACCTAGTGACTACATTAAAAAATGTCTTGAGTATAACTATAGTCACCCAGAATCTAAATCCCATATGCTCTTAGGCAGGAGATCTCTAGATAAAAAGATGAAAAGTAAAGGTAAGGAGACTTAAGGAAGACCATTAGATCAGGACCTAACAGTGGTCGCATAGTTTCAACATGAAATCAATAAATGATAAATCAATTAGTGACATGGAGATAGACTATGGTTGCTAAGTCTTAGAATGTGAAAATGAAATTTTTAAAGAGACTTAAAGGAGACCATCAGATCAGGATCTAACGGTAATCACTTAATCACTAGATAAAAACATAGAAAGCCAAGATATTCAGTGACCATGATTTCTACCTTTAGTCACCAGGTCTCAAGATAAATTTTAAAAGGATTAAATCATTCAATGATTGATAATTTCCCTTTATTCACTTAATCTCTAAAAATATTAAAAAAGTGCCAAGTCTTTTAGCGACCGTGAGAAGCTATGTAGTCGGTAGGTCATCAGAAATCAAAATTTGATTATCTGTCACTTTCTCAGCTATCAGCTAGTGAATTGAGTTCTGAGTGTGCCAAATAATGATGGAAGTGACATGAATTATAGAGCTTGAGTCTCAAATGGTCTAATGAATTCAATTCTTTAGAATAAATATAGCTAACTGTTACTCATTCTAAATTTACCAAGTGTTCTAAGAGCTAAAGCAAGAAAGTTACAAGATTTTCTAAAGTTTTTTAGTGTTCAAGAGTTCAGGATTTCAAAATTTTTAGAAGGATTTTTATCAATTGATCAGAATGAGCCAACCAATAGTGAGAAAAGCTTCTACCAGTAAGGGATCCAAAGATAAGGGGAAATAAAGCTACTCAGATGAATTCCTCTCTTTACTTCCCAAGTCTACACAAAATAAAAAGGTCAGTGATGAAATTTTCGTTGATGGCTTAGCAATGTGTAGGGATGCAAAAGCACATGAAGTTTCTGGGATGTGTTTATTTAGGTATTTTTATAAGAATTGTGAAAGCCCAATACTAGTCTCAAACCCTTGGACCTCAGGGTTAGCCAAGTTGATAGTACCCGACATCTTCCTAGATATAGACTTACTGATTGAATTGGCCAATAGATATGACCCCTTGTAAAAAACAATAAAGAAAGATGATATCTCGGCCTTGGTGACACTAGATAGAAAATCATTCATGAAATATTTTGGTATATTTTTCCCAATGGCTACTGAGATCAATTTGCAGGCCCAAGAAAATAGATATGTTAGGAAATCAACCCTAGTTTCACGACAAATCCAAAATCATGTCCCAAAACCAAAAAAAAATTATATTGCAGCAACACCTTGGATTGCTCCATACTTCTATAAGGACCTTTGTTTCTATATCAAATACATTACATATGAATTATGTAGAGTGTTGGGAGTAGATGGTAGTGCAAAGAGAATTTCATTTCATATTCTAATGATGGTGCTAGATTTATAGAGTCCCCATGTAAGTATAGGATATGACTATATAGGGTATGTCATAAATAGAATGCATGAAGGTCTTCATTCTATTTGGATGAAGGATCCATCTCCTAAGTTTATGCATTACTCTCTATTAATGCATCTTATTTTGTATCACAATTACAACATCATGGATCTACAATATCTCTAGCCTAAGATTATGTGGAATGGTCAGCCAAATAAAGCCTAGTTTTGGATAAGGGCGTGGAATTTTACCTCTAGAGAGAATGATTTTTGTACTTTTCAGAACTACATGGTGCAGCCAATTTTGTTCAATTTAGGTTTAAATCTACCCAGGCTACCAATAAAATTTTTGCAATTATTAAGGCCTTATTAATTTGTTGACAAGTGGATAGGAAATCACAACTGGGGTGATTTATATTATGAGAAGACTTACATAATCATTAGAGTTTATGGGTGCCCCCAGCCACCTCATGTTCTCCCATTTTATGTGCCAACAAGGATTGAAGTGCTAGATTTTATTTGGCAACTCATGTTAACTGATAAGGAGAACTTGGCCCATCATAGAAAGGGTACTTTTACCCCAAGGAAATTCAAAGTCTGCAACTTCACAATTGGGAAGAATGCATTGAATAAAGTAAATGTCTAGTTAGGCCACTACAAAATGAGTGTTTCCTTGTATAGATATGTGGATAATGAGGACTTCATTGTTATTGAAAGAAAATTCTATACTCCCACCATTCCCATCAATAATAGACATGAAAAATGTCTTGAAGAGGATCTTATAAGGAATATCCTAGAAGATGATGAGGTACAAAGGAGAGCACAACAAAATCAAGATTTGTTTTCCTTAGAGAAACAATTGAAGAAGGGAATTCCTTTTGGAGGTTTCTTCCCAACATTGCCTTATTTACAAAGGCTAGATCAAATGATGGCCAACTACAATGCATTGGTCAATTCACTAGAGGGATTAATTGATGAAAAGGAGAGGGAAAAGGAAAAGAATTCTTCATCAGAGTATGTAAAAGAAAGTGGTGGTTATTCAATGCACAACCTTCCTACCATGGAATAGCCACCTCCTATTGAGTAGGGAGTAGATGAAAATGTAGTTGTGGATCTGACAGAACTTCCAAGTTCTTAGGATACCAATGAGCCTCCTCTCAAAAGGCAAAAATTGCAAATAGGAGAGCCTTCCCAAGTAAGAATAATTGAGAAGAAAAAAGATAGAGTGGGAGCTCTAATTACTAGCACAAGGGCCTATGATCATCAATTGAGGAAGAAGATTAGAGAAGAGAAGAGAAAACAAAAAGAAGTAGTAGAGGAAATAGAGTTTCCATTGGCTCTCTGTCAAGATCAAAGATTGCTCTAGTAGGATGCTTTCTTGAAAGATGATGAATTCATTAAGACTGATGAATTTAAGAATTTCCTCTTATGGAATAAGCAACAACATGATGCTTCTAGTGTCCAAATAATAGAAGAAGGCCAAGTGCCAGATGAAGCTATTCAAGCTTTGAAAGACTATGATCTAGAATCTAAGGCTATCACCCTTGAGGATGCTAGGAAGTTGGTAAAGGCTAGAAATATGCTACTTGTGCTTGGATGGGATCTTGTCTCTGCATTCATAATAGACCAAATAAGAAGGCAGCCAAATATAAATTTGTCTTCAAAAATTTAGGTTGGAGATATGATAAAAGGTTTTGGGTATAGTCCAAAGAATTAGGCACTAGCTATGTGGAGCCTATATCCCAAGGATCAGAAGCCTTCTCTTCTGAATGTACAAGAAAAAATGGAAGGAGATAAGATTGTGCAGCCAATCCACAATACTGGGGACCTTGAAATTTTACAAGTGCTCACCTATTTTACAAGATTAAATGAAGACTAATCAAAGTAGCTCTCAAATAGGTTTAAAAACCTGTTTGAAGATTACAGTGCTCTTGTCAAATATAGGGAGTTGCATATCATGAAGGAAAAGGTATTGGAGAAAATTGTGGATGATCTGACACAACAAATAATAAACATGCTTGTAATTGCACCTCCACCACCTGAATAGCCTGCACCAACAGAACCTCAAAGTGTAGGTGGAGAAGAAGCTACTACAATAACAAAAAGGGTGAACTCAAAGCAGAATGAGGCTGTAATGCAAGCCCTAATCAAAATTTTGCAGCATAGAATTGAAGTTTTTAAAGAAAAGGTAGATATAGTGTACACTGCCTATAGTAAGTTGCATGGACTACAAGTAGAGGTAAACAATTTTGTTGCTATTTTGAATACCTACTATGGAACTTGGTTATCTAGGACCTCTTTTTTTGAAAGATTGGTAGTAGTGCAACCCTTGAGGATAGATCTCCAGTTAGTTTTGCAAGTAGGGGAGGAAATAGAGTAGATAAGAGTGACTTTATCCTTCTTCAAGGGTAAAGAAAATTAGATTGAGGCAAGGATAATAACATTTGGACCTAATTTCAATAGGTTCATCCCTCATATCAAGGTAGATGATGGAACCATAAGGGATTTAGATACATGGAGATTAGGGTTTGATTCTCTACTACCTAAGAGAGAGGATTTTACTAATGATAGCAATGAATTAGATATGGATCACTTCAATGCAATTCTTGATGAAGCCTTTAAGGTTGAGATGGATTTTATTTAATTCATTGTAGATGTCAAGAAAATAGCAGATGCCAGGTGGGAGAGGTAGAAAGTACAACTTTGGAGCATTCAAGAGTTTCAATGGCCCATAGAGGAGGAGGTAGATACATGGGATGTTCTTACAAAGCCCAAGAAGAAAAATCCTGCAGAAGCTGAACTCAATATAATTGATAAAGAATGAAGAGGACACTTGGATATCTGACACCTAACCTATGAAGCATACATATGATAACTATTTATGAAGAGTGGTGTAGGTTATCCTGAAATGGTGGTCACCATATCTCGTAATAACTCAACAAAGTTATCAAGAATATCTCCAGACTGTTAGGGATTTTTCTAGTAGGATCAAACTTGGAAAATGTATAGGCTTGATTATCAGATTATCAACTCTCAAGTTTGCAAGATAGAGTCTAATTGACAAGGATTGGATAAGATCCTCCTTTTTCTTTGAGCTCCACAAGACTCAAGTAGGTATTGCCTTGGATGGTTTACTATATTTCAAGTAAAAATCAATGGTGGATTGATTTATTCACTACTATGCTATTTATGCTTCAAACTACTTCAAATAAAAGATCACTCTGCAAATAGCTGAGAATATCTTGATGCAAAGTATAATAATCAAAACTATAAATGTAATAGCATATAATAGTGGAATAAGGATGTCAATCCTTCTTCTTTTTCTTAGTTCTACTCAAGGAAGGCTAACCTTTTGATTCTCTCTTTAAGGAATCAGCAAATTGAACTATATCACCTGGGATAAAGTCCTCTCAAAATATGTATGAGCTTAAAAATAGAAATGTACTGGTAATTATATATTGTTCCTCATGAATGAAAGATGACTGTATAACAAACATCCAACCAGTGCCTATTCCATTGGGAAAAAGAGTCTGAATATAAATCCACAGGAAGATTTCAAGGAAATATAGTAGAATACCTTACAAACTACATGCAATATGAATAGGATTCCTTAAAAAATATCTTGTCAATCTTATGTTCTTATCATCAAAATCCTAACACATATGTCTACTCTTTGAAATTGCATATGAGGATTTCATCCTTTCCTTGAAAGGAACTCAAAATCAATTAGACTAGTTACCTTACAACCGGTATGTTTTCAAATGCATTACAAATTAAAACATACAAGAGTAGAACACAAATAAAAGAGACAATAACAGAATGAGATAGAAATTATAGTGTATTCTATTGAAAATGAACCCGTCTATTACATACAAAGCTTGAAGGTTCAGGAACTTAGACACATGACTAGAAAATATGCCCTGCAGAGAATTTCAACATTCATCCAATAGGGACCTTCTCTCAATAGACAAACTATAGGAATAGGAACAGGAATAGGAACCCCCTCAAAAATGTTACAACTACCTATATATAGCATCAAAATCATCTTGGAATCCTTAAGAGACAAGGATGCAATAAGCTATAGATGATTTTGACCTAAACCTAAAATAGAGAAGACAAAAAAAAAAATTGAGAACATTCAAATGGTGGAGAGACAAAAAATTATAATGACTCAGCTGATATCTAATCCTCTTCTCCTAATAAATTAAATAATGAAAGCCTTGGGAGAATCAACAAATCTGATCTCAAATAAAACCTAGGAAAGCTCTACAAAAGGAAAACCAACTTGCAAGAAATCTAATCTGCAGAGGATATGATTTATTCCCATCTGCCAGATCTACAATTAATCATGTCTGAAAAAGAAATATCTCCCAAAATCTGATCACAGATAAAGAAGCCATTACTTCTCTCACCAACTTAATCAGATCTGATTCTAATCACCACCAATGTATTCCTCATCTTCTGTCATTTTTGGAAACATATTATATGACCATATTCTAATAAAAAATGAATCTGCAAACATTAATTCTCTGAGAAAGCTCTCTCATTTAAAAATTTTCAACTTTATCCCTAATGTTGAGCTATATTAGATTTTAAATCTTTTATTTCTTTTTAACTCCGGCTTTTACTCAAACCTCACCAGAATGTGACAAGTGGCATTCTCTGATTTGATGTCTTTGACTGGCTCTGCAAACTCACTTTAAACCTTAGTCCATCTGGAGACTTGGAGACTACATTAGTCTCTAAATCTCTGAAGTTATCTCTTAACCATGATTTCTTTGAGAGACTTGGAGAATTCCTTTAGTCTCCTAATCTCTGAAACTTTTCCTTAACCTATGCGTCTGATGTGAGATTGGGCAACCTCCTTTAATCTCCAAGTCTCTATATCTTCGCCACTTGACCACCAGCATCTAGAGATCTGGTGACCATGCTAGTCTCTAGGTCTCTAGAATTTTCCTACTAACTGCTAAACTTCTCAAGATCATGCAACTATGTTGTCTCTAGGTCTTTGAACCTTCAGCCTCTAACCACTAACATCACACGACTGCGTGACTGACCACCATCTCCAAGTCTCTGGATTTTCCTCTAAGTAGCAGTTTGGTCTCGAGACTGCACGACCAACTGCCATGTGTCCTCTTGGGGTCCATGTCATTGCCGTTGTGTCTCTACAAAATTTCCTTACCTATGTGCCCATAGACATAGAAACTAAGGCATCAATCACCTATACGTGTGGATAGAGCTTCCATCTCTTCAATCTATTTCATTCTTTGTAGACCATTCCATATAAACACTTCAAACTTTTCCTGCGGGATGCATGTGGAATATATGGTTCTTAGTTTTTAAAGTTTATTTAGTATTTTTCCTCAAACTAATGGGGCCCACTGCTACATTGATTCCTCTAGCCAAGGGGCCCACCAAGTGGCCTGTCATGCCCTGCCAGGGAACCAAAGAAGAGAATAAAGATTCTCTTAGGAAAGAAAACCTTAGTAACAAAATGTGAAAATTTTTGAGCTTTAAAAGATAATAACATAAGCAAAGTTTAACTTAGATTACTTCCATGGTTCCCTAATAGTATACTAACAATCCTTTCAACCTTCATTAAAGATATGAATAACATGGATAAACTTTAAATCAGTTATATTATAACATTTAAAGATTATTGAAAGGAAACATAAATACTTTATTCCAAATATTTAACCTAACTCTTAGATCCAACCACATTCCCTAAATATTCCTGTATGTACAACATAACATTTGAAACACTAATTCCTTACAAATGAATCATTTAAGACTTGATTAAATATATGTATGAAATTATCCCATTTGATTTACTAGCTTTTCTTAAACAACAATAATATACAGCATACCAATTTGAAACTTACTAAATTCCTTTCTTCCTTCTTTTGCTAAATCTACCCATTCCAAATTATATCACTTACAATGAAGATCACATTACATTCATCTTCTCTTAGGACGTTACAATAATAACTTTACTTTATATTTGACAAGAAATGATGAAAGATAAACAAAGAGTCTTCTTTCTTCAAACTCGGACAAGGTATAAACAAGAATCCATAAACACTGCAACTGCAAAAGATACCTCGATAAAATATTTACCACCCAAACACGTGGATGCCAATAGGCCCACTCCCCCATGCTAGGAGATAAAAAACAAGGTCCACAAGGAAGTGATAACAACTAGGCCATACTTAGAGTTGGGGTAATCTTTCCCAAACAGCAACCAAAAAGAAGATCAAGGTACCAACATTTTCTAAAGGCTCTCAGGCTAGGTAGAAACTTCTAAACCATAGACTAAGTGAGTGTCCTTAGGATTTCTACCCTTAACCAAAACATCACAAACACATCATACATGAAGTAAAACACATCTTAAAGACATTTGAGAACTTTTATCAAAGAATAGGAAAGTTAGAAACATTTAGGAACGTTTACGAAGCCTTGGTGTAGTCCTAGTCCACCAGACAACCCTAAACCCTAATTTTGATCTCTAACCATAACTAAACCTTATTCAAGAATATAAATGCACCATATAACCTCAACCAAAAAAATTATATATATATAAAGTTTACACAAAATTCTCTATGCCAAAACACAATGTTCCATAAAATCTCCCACGTCTAAAATTTAACTAAGTCTGATTTTAAAAAAAAATTCTATAATCTAGAAGTTGCATCTTAATTCCTATGAGGCTAAAACCTATCTCAAACATCCTAAATGGTACCTAATTTCTTTATAAAAGTATAAATTAAAGTATAAGAAACTTATACTTAAATGTTATACTTGTATAAACAAAACCATCCCCAAATTATAAGTCAAAACCAATCCATTTTCGGGTTACAAATCCAACTCTATTTCAGGTATAACAAATTCATCCTGAAATTATAAACCAAAACCAATCTTATTTCAGGTTACAAAACCAAGTCTGAAATTATAAACCCAAATCATCCCGAAATCAACCCTATTTCGGGGTTAAATCAACTTCTAAAAACCCGTAGACATAATACAATTATAATAACATCAATGATCAGAATATAAACGGCTGGCACATAATAATAATAATAAACATTAATAAAAATGGTTGTATACTACAATAATGGAGTAAATTTAAATGATAGGCATATATTACTAATAAACAACATTAATAAACATAATCGGCTGGCATATATATAATAACAATAAACACCATTATTAAACAGAATCGGCTGGCATATAAATAACATTAATAAGTACAATCGGAAAGTATATATATAATATCAATAAATAGAAATAATGCAATAACATTAATAAATGAATACATATTCAAATCATTCCCATGAGTAATATTAACCAAAAATAATAAATAAACAAGCCTAAGAATATTAAACTAAACTTTCAATATTTCATATCACATAGGAGAGTTAATTCTCAGGATAAATTCCAACCTAGAGTCCTGCAGGGATTCAGTTGATGAAGAATAATCCGATCCTCTCAAACCCTTCCAGCACTTCTTCAAATCATTCTGGAAGCAGACTCAATCCTCCTTTGAAAATACTATGGTTTTCAATGTGACATTCTTCCTAAAACTATAATAAATTTTTCTGAGAAAAATCTTCAGCCAACTAAAGCCCCAACATGATGTCTTAAAACTACAATAAGGCTTCTTGAGAAATCATTCCAGCCAACTCCCGACTCCCCCTTCTCACAGGAATTCTTCCCGTATAAAAAACTAACGGAGTAGTTGCACGGGAAAAACCAACCGAAGCAACTATCCAACCAAAAGTTGGTTAATAGTTTAGGCTTAATAAATCATTAATAAAATTCATTCTCAGGAAGGTAGATTATAAACTAATATATTACATTATCCAACCAAAAGTTGGTTAATAGTTTAGGCTTAATAAATCATTAATAAAATTCATTCTCGGGAAGGTAGATTATAAACTAATATATTACATTATTGGTAATATAAACTAATATATTACATTATTGGTAATGTCACATTATTAGTTTATAATCTATGTTCCCGAGAATGAATTTTATTAATGATTGATTAAACCTAAACTATTAACCAAATTTTGGTTGGATAGTTTCTTCGGTTGGTTTTTCCCGTGCAACTACTCCCTTAGTTTTTTATATGGGAAGAATTCCTGTGAGAAGGGGGAGTTGGGAGTTGGCTGGAATGATTTCTCAAGAAGCCTTATTGTAGTTTTAAGACATCATGTTGGGGCTTTAGTTGGCTGAAGATTTTTCTCAGAAAATTTTATTATATTTTTAGGAAGAATGTCACATTAAAAACCATAGTATTTTCAAAGGAGGATTGAGTCTGCTTCCAAAAGGATTTGAAGAAGTGCTGGAAGGGTTTGAGAGGATCGGATTATTCTTCATCAACCAAATCCCTATAGGACTCCAGGTTGGAATTCATCCTGAGAATTAACTCTCCTCTGTGATATGAAATATTGAAAGTTTAGTTTAATATTCTTATGCTTGTTATTTATATATTATATTTGGTTAATATTACTCATGGGAATGGTTTGAATATGCAGCCATTTATTAATGTTATTGCATTATTTCTATTTATTGATATTATATATATACCTACTGATTGTACTTATTAATGTTATTTATATGCCAGCCGATTCTATTTCATAATGGTATTTATTGCTATTATATATATGCCAGCCGATTATGTTTATTAATGTTGTTTATTAGTAATATATGCCTATCATTTAAATTTACTCCATTATTGTAGTATACATCCATTTTTATTAATGTTGTTTATTATTATTACGTGTCTGCCATTTATGTTTTGATCATTAATATTATTATTAATTGTATTATGTCTACAGGTTTTTAGAAGTTGATTTAACCCTGAAATAGGGTTGATTTCACGATGATTTGGGTTTATAATTTCAGAGTTGGTTTTGTAACCTGAAATAAGATTAGTTTTGGTTTATAATTTCATGAAGAATTTGTTATACCCGAAATAGAGTTGGATTTGTAACTTGAAAATGGATTGGTTTTGATTTATAATTTGGGGATGGTTTTGTTTATACAAGTATAACATTTAAGTATAAGTTTCTTATACTTTAATTTATACTTGTATAAAGAAATTAGGTACCATTCAGGATGTTTGAGATAGGTTTTAGCCTCATAGGAATTAAGATGCAACTTTTGATGGAATATGGATGAAGTGACTGAGAGGGGGGGGGGGTGAATCAGTCAACCATAAAACACTTCACAATTAATTCTTTCCAGATTCCTTAGGATATCTTAAAAAATGTTATCTGTTTTAGTACTCGGTAAATAGATTGCAGTAACTTTGAAGATGCTGAAAGTATTAGCAAAATTATCTTTTAGATATTCATCAGTACTGGTGTATGATTAAGATAGCAATTAAGAACACAAGAGACACAAGATTTAACGTGGAAACCCAATATGGGAAAAACCACCAATGTATCTAGATACTGATTTTCACTTTTCTGAAGTGATGCCTGGTTAGAAGCCAACCTGGTAAAAGGTTACAAAACACACTGTTAGGTGTGACCTTGTTAGAGGATTTAAACACCCTGCTAGGAGTGGCCTGGTAAGAGGTCTTGAAAATAATTCAATGGAATTGTCACCTTGTTAGAGGATTTACAATATGGTTGTTAAACCAACTCGGTTAAGAGATTTAGAATTCACTGTTACAATGATAAGAAGGTAACAATGAAAAATGACCTGTATAATAATGCAACTGTCTTGCTGATTACAGATCTTTGTTCTGCATATGTGTGATCCTTCCTGATCGAATAAATCTGTGCTGCACCTCAAGGATATCTAAACATCCTTCACAAATTTGCACACACCTTTCCTGTCTTTCTTCTGTAAATCTTCTTCTATATTTCTTGTTTATTTTTCACATTTGACCTTTTATTTATATGATTTTAGATTTGTCAAATCGACATTATTTAGTATAACAGTCAGCTGAAATAAGAAAACTCTATTTGCAAAAATCCTTCAAGGGCCGATAGTGCTCGGTGACCATAATTTTCTACAATCTTTCGGAGACCGAGGGAACTCGGTAAACACCGACAATCCTTTACCTTCGATAACCGACTGAACTCGATAAATACTAAATTTCCTTTGACGACCGACTGAACTCGGTAAACACTGAATTTCCTTTGACGACCGACTGAACTCGGTAAACACTGAATTTCTTTTGATGACCGACTGAACTCGGTAAACAGTGAATTTTCTTTGATAACCGAGTGGACTCGGTAGACACTGATTTTCTTTGATAACCGAGTGGACTCGATAGACACTGATTTTCTTTGATAACCGAGTGGACTCGGTAAGCACTAATATTCCTGTCTGGCAGACCGACTGAGCTCGATAGGAATTGATTGCTGCGGACTATGACATTGTGTGACATCAAAGACAATACATAATTTGAGTAGCAATTTCCTTCAAACAATTGTTTCCAACAATCTCCCTCTTTGGCATTGATGGCAACACAATATGTCATAGCATAAGAAATTTGAAAGAGTTAGCTCAGTTCAGATTCAAATCTCCCTCTATCAACAAACTTCCTTTATCCTGAAAATTCTTCCTTCTGACTATTGAAAATTTCTTGAAGTAATAGAAAAGACATAGCAAACACTCCCTCTTTGACAACACATGCCAAAGACAATTCACATATTACCGGTGAAAATTAATGTACCTCAAGTACTGATTCATATGCAATGATTCCTTGAATATGCTACATCAACTGGTTGATTTTCAATCATTTTCTGGTTGATGCATCACTAAAACTATATTTAGTGAGCCTCGGATAGGGGAATGACCCCTAACTTACCTCTTAGATACACAAATGCATCCTTAGGTAATGGTTTGGTAAAAATGTCTGCAATCTGTTCTTTTGTATGAATATATTCTAATCTGATTTCCTTATCTTGCACCAATTCTCTGACAAAGTGATATTTAATAGCAATGTGCTTGGTTTTAGAATGCATCACTGGATTCTTCGAAATGTTTATTGCACTGGTATTGTCACAAAATATAACAACTGGTTCTTTGATTTCAACCTTCATACCTTCTAATAACTGTTTAAACCAAACAATATTTGAACAGTTTACTGCAGCAGCAACATATTCTGCTTCAGCTGTGGATTGAGATGTGCAATTTTGCTTTTTACTAGTCCAGGATACCAGTCTTTTTCCAAGAAAAAATGCTCCACCACTTGTGCTTTTTCTGTCATCAATGTTTCCTACCCAATCAGCATCAGTAAACACTTTTAAGTCTAGATTGCCTCCAAATTTATACCACAAACCATATTCTTCAGTTCCTCTTAAGTATCTTAAGATTCTTTTGATTGCCATCATATGATTTTCCTTAGGTTTTGCTGAGAATCTAGCTACTATACCGACTCCTAAGGCAATATCAGGTCTTGTATGTACTACATACTACAATTTTCCAATCATAGATCGGTATAGGGTCTGATCAACTTCTTTTGAATCATCATTTTTCATAAGTTTCAGTCCAGTACACATGGGTGTACCAACTGGTTTTGAATCTTCCATACCAAACTTCTTAAGTATTTCCTTAATGTATTTAGATTGAGTAATGTATATACCACTCTTGCTTTGCTGAATTTGAAGACCAACAAAGAAATTTATTAAACCAAACATAGACATTTCAAATTCTTTGTTCATTTACTCTGAAAATTCTTTGCACTAATCCTCATTCCCTGTAAATATAGTATCATCCACCAATATTTCTGCCAATACAATTTTGTCATCCGGTCCTTCTTTAATATACAGATTGATGTTATCATTGGCTCTTTTGAAATTAATCTAAATCAAATAGTTATGGAGTCTTTCATACCATGCTCTAGGAGCTTGTTTCAAACCATACAATGCTTTGTGTAACCTGCAGACCATGTCCTTTTTATCTAGATCAACAAAACCTTCTGGTTGTTCAATGTAGACTTCTTCATCAAGAATTCCATTGAGAAATGCAGATTTTATATCCATCTGATATACCTTAAATCCTTTGTGTGCTGCATAAGCAAGTAGAGTTCTTACACCTTCTAATCTTGCAACAGGAGAAAAAGTTTCTCCATAATCTATACCTTCTTCTTGAGAATAACCTTTACATACCAGTCTAGCTTTGTTTCTAGATACTTGACCCTCTTCATTCAGTTTATTCCTGAATACCCATTTTGTTCCAATAACATTCTTATCTTTAGGTCTGGGTACAAGAGTCCATGTTTTGTTCTTTTGTATTTGTTCTAATTCTTCATTCATTGCTTCAATCCAACTTTCATTTTCCAATGCATCTTTGATATTTCTAGGTTCAAAGTCAGTAAGCAGACATGTACCTTTTAGCTTGCTTCTTGTCATAGTACCATCTAATTTGTTTCCAATAATTTGATCTAGTGTATGATGTCTTCTGACATATTTGGCTAGTATAGGTTCCTTTCCTTTTGAATGATTCATGCTATTGTCTTCTAGGATTTCTTCTTCAGGTTGCTCGGGCTCGGTAGATATTTGCTCGGTAACTTCAGGCTGAGACTCGATCTAAATTTCTTCCTGTGACTCGGTTTGAACTTCTTCCTGTGACTCGGTTTGTGACTCGGGTGCTCGGCTCGGTAGATATAGTTTCCTTATTGATAGTAGTGTCTGCCAATGTTTCAGGTTCAATGTAAATGAATCTTCTGTAGTTCTCAAGTTCCCTTTTGCTTTCTTCTTCAGTCTTTTCTGCAAACTCATCAAATTTTACATGTATACTTTCTATGACTTTGTGAGTAGATAAGTTCAGACATTTGTATGCCTTGCTTTTGCTATAATATCCTAGGAATATTCCTTCATCACTTTTCACATCAAATTTATTTCTTTTGGATTCTTTTAAGATATAACACTTGCTACCAAATATTTTCATGTAACTTACATTGGGTTTATAGCCATACCATAATTCATAAGGAGTTTTGAATGTGTCTTTCTTCAATTGTACTCGGTTCAAGGTATGAACTGCAGTGCTGATAGCTTCCTTCCAGTACTTTATAGCAATGTTCTTTTCTATCATTAGAGTCCTTGCACAATCCATAATAGATCTATTTCTTCTTTCTACTATTCCATTCTGCTCAGGAGTTCTAGGAGCTGATACCTTTCTTTTGATTCCTCTTTCAATGCAAAAGTTGTTAAAATCATGGGAGATGAATTCACCACCTCTGTCTAATCTTAAGCATTTCAATCTTTTCCCTGTTTCCTTTTCCACTCTTGCTAAGTACCATTTGAACTTTTCAAATGCTTCTGATTTTTCTCTTAAATACATAACAGTCATCATTCTAGAATAATCATCAACGAAAAGAATAAAGAATTTATCTCTAGTATAGCTTTGTATTCCAATAGGTCCACATAAATCAGTATGCACAATTTCCAAAATTTCTTTAGACTGATAGTTCTTACTCTTGAAACTAGTTTTACTCATTTTGCCAATCTGACAATTCTTACATAGACTAGTATCAGGTTTCTTCAAAGTAGGAATGCCTCTAACCTTCTTGAATTTGTTTATTTTTATCATGTTATCAAAATTCACATGACATAACCTTTTGTGCCATGGCCAACTTTCTTCTATTTGAGCAATAAATCATGAATATTCACTGAGATCAAGATAAAATAAGTTACCTTTTGTTTGTTTGCCTGATCCAATGAGTTTTCCTTTTCCATCCAGCAGTCTTGCTTGACCATTCATGAATTCAACCTTGAAACCAGTGTTGATTAGCTGTGCTACACTTAGAAGATTATGTTTTAGTCCTTCAACCCAATAAGCATTATCACATATGAGTTCTTTGGTTAATGAGATTCTTCCTTTTCCTTTTATACAACAAGTTTCATTGTTTCCAAATCTTACATTACCACTATCATAGTCTTCTAGATATTCAAATTTTGTCTTGTCACCAGTCATGTGGTGTGAACATCCGCTGTCTATTATCCATTTATCATCTTTGCTTATATGAGAAATAAGTGCCATCTTATCTTCATCATCATCAGATTCATCTTTTATAGCAATAAAAACAATTTCTTCTTCACTATCATCAGAATCTTTAGCCATAAAACATGTTTTCTTACCTTTATCCTTGAATAATTTGAAATTCTTTTTGCCATAGTACTTGTGACTTCTCTTCTCTTCCTTGACTTTCTTGTTTGGGCACCTAGCTGCAATATGTCCAATTTCTTCACATGAAAAATAGATTAAAGGAGTTTTACCTTTATATTTACCTTTCCCTCTAGAGTACTTCTTTGCAAGTAATGCTTCTACAATTTCAAGATCACTATCAGAACTTTCTTCTGATACTTCTTCACTTTCTAACTAAACTTCTTTAATTTTCTTGTTCTTCTTTAGTTAAACCTTGGCCTCAAATGCTGATTCAATATTTTTGAAACTAGGAACATAGTTGTCATAGTTGTCTAATTCAAAGGTTGTCAATCTTCCAACTAAAGCATCCAAAGTTATATTGTGGTTTGTTTCACATCTTCTTTCTTGAATAGCTGATACTCTTATTGCATAGATAGGGAGTAATGTTTTGAGTACCTTACTTATAACAGTTTCATCTGAGATTGTTCCTCCAGAAGCTCTAATTGCACTTACACTTGCCTTGATTCTTTCAACATATTTTGCAATGTTTTCATCTTCCTTCATATTCATCTTGTCAAACTGTCCTCTTAGGCTTTCTGCTTTGGCTCTTTTCACATTTGCATCACCACCATATATTTTCTTCAGTGCCATCCACATTTCATATGCAGTAGTGCAGTCTTTAATATCATCAAATTCTTCATAGCTGAGAGTAGATGCAATGTCTATCATCATGGTGTTGTGAGTCTTTTTATCTGCAATGTCTTCAACAGTTAATGCACCATTAGGAATTGTGTATTTTTCATCAATGTATTTGCATCCTGAATCACCAATGGAAGCCAGATAAAGTCGCATGAGACCTTGCCATGCTGAAAAGTTATCTCTGTTGAGCTTTGGAATTTCCCTCTTGTAAGACATCCTGATCTTTAGCTTAGGTCCTTGAAACCCTTCCTGCAAGCACCAAATGCTCTGATACCAATTGATGGAATATGGATGAAGTGACTGAGAGGGGGGGGGGGTGAATCAGTCAACCATAAAAAAATTAACAATTAATTCTTTCCAGATTCCTTAGGATATCTTAAAAAATGTTATCTATTTTAGTACTCGGTAAATAGATTGCAGTAACTTTGAAGATGCTGAAAGTATTAGCAAAATTATCTTTTAGATATTCATCAGTACTGGTGTATGATTAAGATAGCAATTAAGAATACAAGAGACACAAGATTTAAAATGGAAACCCAATATGGGAAAAACCACCAATGTATCTAGATACTGATTTTCACTTTTCTGAAGTGATGCCCGGTTAGAAGCCAACCCAGTAAAAGGTTACAAAACACACTGTTAGGTGTGACCTTGTTAGAGGATTTAAACACCCTGCTAGGAGTGGCCTGGTAAGAGGTCTTGAAAACAATTCAATGGAATTGTCACCTTGTTAGAGGATTTACAATATGGTTGTTAAACCAACTCGGTTAAGAGATTTAGAATTCACTGTTACAATGATAAGAAGGTAACAATGAAAAATGACCTGTATAATAATGCAACTATCTTTCTGATTATAGATCTCTGTTCTGCATATGTGTGATCCTTCCTGATCGAATAAATCTGTGCTGCACCTCAAGGATATCTGAACATCCTTCACAAATTCGCACACACCTTTCCTGTCTTTCTTCTGTAAATCTTCTGCTGTATTTCTTGTTTATTTTTCACATTTGACATTTTATTTATATGGTTTTAGATTTGTCAAATCGACATTATTTAGTATAACAGTTGGTTGAAATAAGCAAACTCTATTTGCAAAAATCCTTCAAGGGCTGACAGTGCTCGGTGACCATAATTTTCTACAATCTTTCAGAGACCGAGGGAACTCGGTAAACACCGACAATCCTTTACCTTCGATAACCGACTGAACTCGGTAAATACTGAATTTCCTTTGACGACTGACTGAACTTGGTAAACACTAAATTTCCTTTGATGACCGACTGAACTCGGTAAACACTGAATTTCCTTTGACGACCGACTGAACTTGGTAAACACTAAATTTTCTTTGATAACCGAGTGGACTCGGTAGAAACTGATTTTCTTTGATAACCGAGTGGACTCGGTAGACACTGATTTTCTTTGATAACTAAGTGGACTCGGTAAGCACTAATATTCCTGTCTGGCAGACTGACTGAGCTCGGTAGGAACTGATTGCTGCGGACTATGACATTGTGTGACATCAAAGACAATACATAATTTGAGTAGCAATTTCCTTCAGACAATTGTTTCCAACAACTTCTAGATTTTAGAATTTTTCAAAAAAATTAGACTTAGTTAAATTTTAGATGCGGGAGATTTTATGGAACATTGTGTTTTGACATAGGGAATTTTGTGTAAACTTTATATATATATATATATATATATATATATATATATAAAATTTTGGTTGAGGTTATTGTTGGCAATTTGGCTAAGTTGGTTACATAGATGTTGTCATTATGGAAACATATGATCTACATGAAGATCACACAGGTCAGAGAGCTAGTATGTCAGAGCGCAATACGAAATTGTCTAAGTATGAGATAGTGTGTTTTTACCAGTGAACCTGAAGATAGTTTTTGTTTGCGATGTTGATTGGAGTAAGTTCAGTGCTTTCACACTTGAACATAGACTCTATAGTGACTATTGAAGACTCACCTTAGAGTGCAAGTCAGTACGACATGTACAGAATAAGTTATGACAATTTTTCTAAAGACAATGTTAAGCTGACATGATACAATATGAAGACAGAATTGATAGAGAGTTAAGGGACTATTTTGTTTATCAAAATAATGACTTAAAAATATAAAGGGATGACATCCTAGATGTTAACCCTTGGATAAAGGTATTTTGTAATATGATAGTTCACTAGAAATTTATTAATCTAATAACTTTTATAGATGTAATTGTAAATTGTAAGAAGGATATCATCAAGAAGTGATATGATGCGAGATATATGATGTATATGTAATAGCGATAGTGAAAGAGCAGTGAAGAGATATTGATGCAAGTAGTATAAGGTTATGTACCTTAACCTACTTTTTTAATAATTGAATATTGTATATTACTTGTTTGGGCAGTGGGCTCATCTAGTAATCACTTTTTGTACTACCAAATCCAAATAGGGTTGAGGCTTCTAACAAGGCCTATAGTCCCTTAATCAAGACTGAGACACTATATGCATGTAATAGACTCCTAACAAGGTCAACATCCTTAACATAATACTTTTTATTAGTGGATCTTCATGGGTACCATCCCCACTGGGGTTTTCCCTTGGCCAAGGTTTCCTCAAGAACAAATAATGTGTTATGAGTTCTTTAGTTTTATTGGTATGCATGTTGTTTATCTTCTTATGTTATCCATGTGTAAATATAATTTGATATATCCATAATTGGGAAAAAGTAAAAGTTTGTAGGATACTGATTCACCCCCCTCTCAGTATTCCCTATTTCTAAAAATTGGTATCAGAGCTTAGTTACTCAGAAAAGAATCATTCAAGGAAAGCCTAGTAGCTTGAGTAAGATCTCTATGGATATGGATCAACTATAGAAGAATCTTGAAGAATCTCTTGAATAGATTGATATGCTTACTGATGAAAGAGATACTCTAAAAAGAAAATATGATGATGCAAAGAACCTCATTGAGAAACTGAAAAAAAAAGTTAGAAGATCTGAAATCTGAAAAGGAATCCGAAGTTTTTATTGAAGATTGTGATGACAATTTAGAAAAAGAAAATGAGATCCTTAAGCATGAATTGAAGATAGAAAATTTGAAGCTAAGTTTGAAAGATGGAAATAGCAAGAATGAAGAAAATCTGAAATCTAAGAATGAAATTCTAAAGACTGAAAATGAAGGACTAAAATCTAAACTTGGTAAAGTAACATCTGAACTTGAGAAATTCAATTTGCAGTATGTTGAACTTGAGAAATAGAATACAATTGTGAAAGGTGAACTGACTCAATCTAATCAACAACTTGAAAGGCTATATTCAACTAATGAGAAGATTGATGAACAAATATCTTATCAAAAACCATTCTATGATAAGACCGGTCTTGGATTCAACACTTTTAGAGAAAATGAAGAAAGCAAAGAACTAGATCTGAAAATGTCTGAAAGCATAGTTGAGAAGAAGTCTAATGAGATTAACAAATCTAAAGATACACCTAAGGAAGAAGAACCACCTAAGAAAGAGGAATCACCCAAAGGTATGCAAAGAGAATTCAAAGGTAGATGTTTTCCTTGTAATACTATTGGTCATATGAAGAGAGATTGTACAGGGAAGCAATTCAAACCTCTTAATCGTTATTGTTATAATTATCATGGTTTTGGACATAGAGCTATTGAATGCAGGAAACCTAAATTTATTGAGAATAATAATAGTAGTAGAATGTTTAGGAATACTAACAATGCAGATAAGAAACCTACTAAAGATATGAACAGAAGAAATGGAGTAATATGTTATAGATGTAACAAGGTTGGACATATTCCTAGAAATTGCAAATCATAGATCAATCAACCTAGACCAAGATATGGGAACAATGGAATAATTTTTTAGATATGAAACAAGATTGGACACACAGAAAGGTTTTGCAGAATGAACAATAGAGTTTTTCATACCAATCCTAACCCTAGAAATCATGCAAGAAGAAATGAAAATGCAAGTAACAATCAGAAAGGATGCTGTCGTAATTCAGATGAAGTGAAGTTTATCAAAAGCACAGATCAAGGAGACATATTAAACATTGAAGGTAATCAGGAAGGTGAAGTATTAAAAGGTAAGAATGAATCTTTACCTGACCCATCTCAAAGTACTTAATTTATGGAAATTGCAGTAGAATAGGAACTTAGATTAGTGTAGAGTAGAGATATGATGAATTGAGTCTTGCACAGTTAATGCAAGGTAGTATATAATGTTCTAATTCTATGGTTAAGAGTGCAAATAAAAATATTATGTTTTGTGAGATCGCAAGAAGTTTTAAGTTTTGTAGGTTAACAGAATCAGCTTTTTGGAAAGAAGTGGCAAAAGAATTGAATGTGATGTCAGATCTAAGTGAGATTGAATTAATAAAAGGTCATGATTAGTATTATTTGATCATAAAAGTGAATTCAAGTGTTAAGGAGATCAAAGAGTAGTGATTGGAAGCATTTTGCAAGGATTTGGAGAAGAATTTTGTGCCAAATCTATGAAAGCCCTAAAATCACAAAATCAAGGTATTTTACTTAGCAGATCTTTAAATCAGTAAAGGAATTAGAGGAAATCATGGATGTTTATTTGATTCACAATGTCAAAGATAAAAATAGACCTAAGATAAAAATGGAATTAGTAGAACCCTTGGAAGATGATCCTAGGTTAGGTTTATCATCCATACTAGATGAAGTTTTACATCTAGAAAATGTTAGAAGTTATCTTGAATGCAAACTAGAGACTATCAGTGATAGTGATTTCACCAAGGAATATCAGAAGATCTACAATCAGGGCATGACATTGAAAGAAGGATTTGAACATTTGAAAGATAATGAGATCATTAAGTATGCATTACAGTATGAATTTGATAATGAAGAATGTACTAAGATAATTCTAAGTAGAATTCATAATGGGAAGTTTTGGTTAGAAGATAGAGTGATAGATATCATAGCTGATTTGATTCATGAAGTTACTAGACTATCTAAAACTAGAGCCATTCCTTTAAATGAGAAGAACATGAGGAAAATAGTCATAGACAACACAAATTCTATTAGGTGTTCAACAAGTGGGAGAATGTTAGGAATAAGGTGTCTCAACCTTGGATAATTCCTATTCTTATTATTTGTTTTGTAAAATGTATTTCTTGCAAATAATGTTGATGTGTCAGCATCTTGAATTGTGTGTAAGGAGATCATGGCTAAAATGGTTATGACATATTCCTATGACATGTAAGAGCTATGTCAGGAAGATTCAATGACAGGTGAAGACATGTGGCAACTGATAAATTTGAGTACTTTACACTCTTCCCCAATCATGGAATGGTAAAAAACCCTAATACGGTTATCTTTGGGAGTAGCCCTAAAAAGTGAAGCGCATGATATAAGATTTTTTAGGGTTGCGAAGAGATGTGATGTGAGTGTATTGTTGGAATGTTTTATGCTGCCATGATTTGTCTTCAAGGGTTAAGAAATATTCTGAAAGAACTTGCATTGCAAGTGTATTGTAAGCTGTAATAGTTTTGATCAATACATTGTGCAGGTTTTGGAGTGCTAGGGTTTTTACCGAAAGGTTTCCCCAGGGTATATCATTGTGTCATTCTCTATTTTTTTGTATGTATGGTATGTGGTTGCAATATCTTTGTTAAAGTAGTTAACGAATCTGAAATTGTAAGGATTTAAAATAATTTGCACAATACTCTCCTATAGAGATTAGCATAGGAAGCTGTTTCCGCACCTGAGTTTCCTTACAAGTGGTATCAGAGCTTGATCAACTTTTGATCCTAGTTGTTGGGTAGGGTTTTTTGGGCTGATCTCAAGTTTGAGTGGGAGTTTTTTGCAGAGCATTCTGAATCTTATTTGCATATTGAGATGGCAAGTTCATCATATGGAAGAATGGAGGTGGAGAAATTTAATGGCAGTAATTTTGAGTTGTGGAAACTCAAGATGGAAGACATGTTGGAAGATCGTGACCTATGGGAAGTGAATTCAAATGCTACAAGACCAACAACTATAGCTCAAGTAGATTGGGATATCAAAGACTGTAAAGCTAAGGGCCTCATAAGACTTTGTTTAACCGATGCAGTTCTTCTGAATGTTCTAGATGAGAAAAACACAAATAGTTTGTGGGAAAGACTTGCGGCTATGTATCAGGCCAAATCTCTCTAGTGAACAAGTTGTTCCTGAGGAAGAAGTTGTACTCTCTATGAATGGAGGAAGGTGGATCCGTAACGGATCATTTAAATGCATTTAATCTACTAGCTACACAGTTGACATTAGCTGGTGTCAAGTTAGAGGAGGAGGATCGTTGCTACACACTTTTGTGTTCTTTACCAGATTCATGGGACCATCTTGTGATGGCTCTCAGAAGCACATTAGTCACCTTCAAAATGCATGATGTGGTGTCTTCACTGCTATTAGAGGAGATGTGGAGAAAGGCTTCTATTTTGGAAAAAGAAGCCCTTGCTATTTGTGGGAGATCCACTGAAAGAGGGAAGAAAAATGACAATAAGTTTGACAATAAGGGTAGATCCAAATCTTGTGGGAAGTCAAAGACTTCCAATAAGTCCAAGGCAAAATGTTGGAACTGTGATAAATCTAGGCAGTTTCATAAAGACTGCAAAGAGCCGAAGAAGAAGAAAGGTTCAGATTCAGCTTTAGAAAGATCTCAAGAAGATGGTGATGCATTCATCACAACTTTGGCAGCCCATGCATCTGATGATGTGTGGTTGGTTGACTTGGGTGCATCTTTTCACATGACCTCTCATCAAAATTGGTTCTCAAAATATGAAGATTTTGATGGTGGAAAGGTGTACTTGGGTGATGATTCTCACCTAAAGATAGTTGGACATGGAAGGGTCACTATCAAATTTCTTGATGGACGAGTAAAGGGAATCAATGGAGTTATGCACATTTCGGGTTTGGCATGAAACCTATTATCTGTAAGTATGCTGAATGATGTAGGTGTGCAAGTTGTTTTTTCAAAAGAAGGATCCAAGATGATGAGAGGATCGGTAGTGCTTGCAAGGGGTACTAGGAGAGGTACCTTATTTCAGCTAGATGCATGTATTTCTCTATGTAATAGTTCTTCATCCTCACCATCTGAACAAGCAGTGAAGAAGTTTGTGGCTATTGGTTCTGATGGTAGTGCAAACACTTTGGAAGGTAAGCTTCCTATAGAAAAAGACAATGTTGTGGCATATGAGATTTGGCCACATTGGTGAAAAGGGTCTCAAAACCCTAAAAAATAAAAATCTCATTGAGGGGTTAAATGATTGCAATCTCAAGTTTGACTTTTGTGAACATTGTGTCTATGGTAAACAAAATCATGTTTAGTTTTACTCTAGTTATCACAAATCTTCTGATGTATTTGGTCCTGTAAAAATTCCTTCAATCTCCAAGTCTATATTTTTTGTATCTTTCATAGATGATTATAGTAGAAGGACATGGATTTATTTCCTTAAAAGTAAGACACAAGTCTTTAGTCAGTTCAAGGAATTTAAAGCTCTTGTAGAGAATCAGACTAGTAAGAAGATTAAGTGTGTGAGAACTGACAATGGTGGTGAGTTTTGCTCAGCAAAGTTTGAATAGTTCTGTAAAGAACAAGGTATCGAGAGGCATAAGACAACTCCTTATACCCCATAGTAAAATGGAGTTGCAGAGAGAATGAACAGGACATTGATGGAGAAGGCTAGGAGTATGCTTAGTGGAGTTGGTTTAGAACAAAGGTTTTGGGCTGAAGCTATGGCCACTGCTTGCTATCTAGTTAACAAATCTCCTACATCAGCCCTTGTTGGTAAGACACCCATGGAGGTGTGGTCTGGTAAGAAGCCTTCAATTAGACATATTCATGTTTTTGGTTGTGAAGCTTATGCACATGTTCCAAATGAGAAAAGATCTAAGTTGGAAAACAAAGTTGTTAAATGTATTTTCATCAGATACAGTGCTGGTGTGAAAGGATACAAGCTTTGGGATCCTGTGACTAGTAAGATATTGTATAGTAGAAATGTTATTTTTAGAGAGCTAACATCTTCTCCTATTGTGCTACAACTAGATGAAAAAGGAAAGGAAAAAGATGTTGTTTAGTTGCCTCCTACCCCTGAGAAGAATGAACAGAGAGACTATGTTGGGCCTAATGATGAGGAGAGCTCTAGCAGCTCTGATAGTTTGGAAGAAGAGGAAGAACAACCTCAACCGCAGCCCTTGAGGAGATCCATGAGAGAAAGAAAGCAACCAAAAAGGTTTGGTTATTCTATGTTAGATTCCAGTTGTGCTTTTGCTTTGATTACTAACACTGATGAGCCTAGATCTGTGAAAGAGGCTTTGGGCATGGAAGATGTAGGTTCCTAGATTGAGGCTATGGGTGATGAGATGGCTTCATTGGAGAAAAAAAAACTTGGGACCTTGTACCTTTGCCTAAAGGGAGAAAATTTGTTGGCTATAAATGGGTGTTCAAGAAGAAATTCTATGCAGATGGCAGTGTTGAAAGGTACAAAGCTAGATTGGTTGCAAAGGGGTATTCATAGGTAGAGGGAATAGATTATGGTGAAATATTCTCTCCTGTTGCAAAGTTGACATCCATTAGATTTCTGTTATCTCTTGCTGCATCATATGATTTAGAGATAGAACAGATGGATGTGAAGACAACTTTCCCTCATGGTGATTTGGAGGAAGAGATTTATATGTCACAGCCTGAGCACTACATTGTTAAAGGTAAAGAATCCTTAGTTTGCAGATTAAAGAAATCTCTATATGGTTTGAAGCAATCTCCTAGGATGTGGTACCTTAATTTTGATGCCTTTGTGTTGTCAATTGGATTTTTAAGATCAAAATTAGATCATTGTGTTTATTTCAGAGTTGAAAATGATCACCTTCTTATTGTTGCATTATATGTTGATGATATGTTGCTATTTGGGAAGGGTAAGGGTATGATTTCTAATTTTAAATCTCAGTTGTCAACACAGTTTGAGATGAAAGATCTTGGGGCAGCTAGGTACATCTTGGGTATGGAAATCAGTAGAGACAGGTCTAATAGAAAACTTTGGTTGAGTCAGAGTATGTGAAGTCTGTGTTGGATAGGTTTAGCATGGAAGATTGTAGACTACTATGTGTTCCTATTTCTATGGGAATAAAGTTATCTATAGATGATTGTCCAAAATCTCCTAGTGAGGTGGAGGACATGAGTAGAGTACCTTATGCTAGTGCAGTTGGCAGTCTTATGTATGCTATGGTCTATACTAGACCAGACATTGCCCAAGTAGTGGGAGTCCTGAGTCAGTTTATGGCTAACCCTGGATGGGTACATTGGAATGCAGTTAAGCAAGTATTCAGATAGTTGAGGGGTACATCAGATTACTCCATATGTTATCATGGTAACTCTTCTGGATCTCCACATTCAGTTTGTATTCATGGGTTTGTGGATTCAAATTGGGTAGGTGATATTGACAACAAGAGATCCACTAGTGCTTATGTGTTCACTATGTCTGGTGGTGCCATTAGTTGGATGAGTAAGCAACAACCTGTGGTTGCTTTGTCCACTATAAAAGTTGAGTATATGGCTGCTACTCATGCTTGTAAAGAAGCCATTTGGCTTAGAAGATTATGTTCTGATGTTGGTGTTGATGCAGAATAGATTACTATTTGGTGTGACAGTCAGAGCGCTATTTGCCTTGCAAAGAATCCAACTTTCCATGCCAGAATGAAGCACATTGATGTGTAGTTTCACTTTGTGAGAGATATGGTGGAAGATGGAAAGGTAAATTTGGAGAAGGTAGATACTATGAAGAATGTTGCAGATGCATTAATGAAACTAGTGGGCACTGAGAAGTTCAGATGGTGTTCGGAGTTTATGGGCCTTTTGACCTATAGCGATTAGTTCCTGTTATGTTCATGTTGCTCTTACAAGGTGTTCGACAAGTGGGAGAATGTTAGGAATAAGGTGTCTCAACCTTGGATAATTCCTATTCTTATTATTTGTTTTGTAAAATGTATTTCTTGCAAATAATGTTGATGTGTCAACATCTTGAATTATGTGTAAGGAGATCATGGCTAAAACAGTTATGACGGATTCCTATGACACGTAAGAGCTATGTCAGGAAGATTCAATGATAGGTGAAGACATGTGGCAATTGATAAATTTGAGTACTATACACTCTTCCCCAATCGTGGGGTTCGGGGTTCCTATTTTCTCAGAGAATGGTAAAAACCCTAATACAGTTATCTTTGGGAGTAGCCCTAAAAAGTGAAGCACATGCTATAAGCTTTTTTAGGGTTGCAAAGAGATGTGATGTGAGTGTATTGTTGAAATGTTTTATGCTGCCATGATTTGTCTTCAAGGGTTAAGAAATCTTCTGAAAGAACTTGCATTGCAAGTGTATTGTAAGCTGTAATAGTTTTGATCAATACATTGTGCAGGTTTTGGAGTGCTGGGGTTTTTACCGAAAGGTTTCCCCAGGGTATATCATTGTGTCATTCTCTATTTTTCTGTATGTATGGTATGTGGTTGCAATATCTTTGTTAAAGTAGTTAACGAATCTGAAATTGTAAGGATTTAAAAGAATTTGCACAATACTCTCCTATAGAGATTAGCATAGGAAGCTGTTTCCGCACCTGAGTTTCCTTACAAATTCATCCTATAATGGTAGAGGATTTGTGATTAGTAAGATTCAAAAAGATGATGTCAGATACTTATGTAAGATCCTAACCACTAAGTTTTGTGCAAACTCAAGAGAGGATGACATGGCAGCTAGAATGATACAAGTAGCTTATCTAATGTGTGTTGATAAAGTACAAGTTGATATGTGTGAGATTCTAAGAATTCAACTATTTGAGAATTTGGAAAAGATTAAGAAAACTAAGTATACACAATTTAGATTCTCATCCTTAATCACTTATATGTTTTTTCATCTATTGAGAAGATTTCCTTACACCATTGGAAATGACTAGAATGATGGCCAAACTACAATGGAAAGGATTAACCTAGTGTACAAGAGGCATGTTATTGATAAAGTGAATGAGAGTGGAGTATTGGTAATCAAGACATTTCAAAATTTAGTGTCAAAAAGATCAAGGATCCCACAGTCTCTTATGGAGAAGTATAAAAATGAGATATGTTTCATGGTTGATACTGACTTTACCTACATTGAATCAGTAGAACCTAGAATAGAGTTCATAGACACTCTTGGCTATGAGATCTCTGAGGTAGAGACAAAAGAATATGTGAGAAGGTTACTTAAGTGGAAGTTGGACACTCACTGTAACAAGTTTGGAACCTTTGAGGAGAATTTAAACTCGCAAAGACCTTACTTGAAGAGAAGTAGTCAAAGAAAAGAGTTGAGAGTACTATCAAGAAAATTCTAAAAGATATAGGGATGACTAAGCATGAATTCTTGGTAGCCAAGAAAATAGCAGGAGTAATTAAAGATATTGGACAAAAAGAAGTTTTGTCTATTCCACCTCTATCATCAATTGCAACACAGTAAGAAGAATCACAAGTTAAGGTGAAAGTGGAAGAAATTGAGAAGGATCAAGAAGCAAGGATATCCACTAGATCCACCTCCTCCAAACCTAGAAAAAGAGTAAAAGAGAGGGCTACTAGACCAGGTAAGTGGCAAAAAACTTTGGTGCAACCGGTTCCAAGGAAAATTGCAGAAATCAAAGATGATGACACTTCTATTAAGAAGAAAACTTGGAAACCTAGAATTGAGAAGCTTAATGAGAAGATCATTGAAGATGGAGACTTTACAAGAATGAATAAGTATTATGATCTCTATGATTATGCAAAGAGATTAAATCTAGAAAATGTAGTGGTAAAGCATATGATTTTGTCTAATAAGAAGTTTGATACAATTCAGGGTAAGATACTTGATGATTTGTACAATAAACTTGTGAATAGGAAGAAGAGAGCATAAAAAAAAGACACATCTATTAGAGAAAATCTTGTAAGAAAGCTTTGTGTTCTAAAAGATGAAGCACACTTTAGTTAGATTATGAAAGCTTTAAGCACCCATTTGAGAACCAAGAAGAGAACCATTCAGATTATGGGAGGCAGATATGAAGAAGTTAATGTAGAAATAGAGCAAGAAATCATCAAGGTTATGCCAGAGAATGCTAGAGAACCATTAATTGTAGTAGAGCAAGTAGGTGAAATAGAATAAGAGGACATTCCCTCTCCACTAGCCATAAACATTGGAGATGAAGTCATGAATGTAGAAGGAACTATGATCACCTTGGATACTAATGATAATGTATTCAAGAATCTGGAAAACATTGTTGACAATTCAGCTTTTGAAGAGTAGGAGACTACCAAAGGAGAAGAGAAAATAGAGACCACAGTTGTAGAGCCTAAAGTGATAGAAAAACAAGTACCTATTCCCACTAAAGAAGAAATTAGTCTTACTCCTGAGACTGAAAAGAAGAATAGATTGGATCTATGATTGTGAATTTGGGAAAGGAAGTAGATGATGATGATCAAATGGAATTAATCACATCCTTGAACAAGATCATTGGAAAAAACAAGAAAGTAAAAAGTCTTGAAGGATGTCTAAAGGAGCTTACTGAGAAGTTACAAGGCATTGTAACTAAAAATTGTAGAAGTTGACCCTCTGGAGAAAGCAAAGAAAGTGATGAACACTTTTGATAGTAAGTTCACAAATTTAACTGTTATAGAAAAAGTAATAGCTCAAGCAGCCTATGAAGCCAAAACACTTTTGAACATTAGCCAGAATATCAGGAATGACATCAACAATCTTGATATCTGTATAAAGGACTTGAGAAAGAATTTGGAAAGAGGAAAATCCTTGTACATCTAGTGTACAAAATCAAAGACCTTGATAGAAGAAGAAGATCAGAAGATGAAGATGAAGGAAGTAGAAATTGAGAAAGAAACTAACTTTCTTTCAATCCCCAATGTGAAGGTATTTGATGTTGAGAAGAAAATTCGTAAGATATATGATGAAATCAAAATTTTGCAAGATGAAAAGGATAGGAAAATGAAAAGATTTACTCTTTTAAGAGAGCACATTTGTATGAAGTTAAGTATTATTGAAGGGAAATTGGAAGAATGTCTTTAAGCTAAGACATCTTTTCAAATGTTTAGCTTTGAGAATCTCCAAGCATGTGAGATAGCATCTTATGGATTATGCGCACTACTCAGTGTGGCAGATTCTATTAAGAAGTCATGGGAGAAGGAGTTAGAGGCTATAAAGATTGATTTTGTAGATTGTGTTGCAAGCCTATCAGCTTTGCAATATTGAGTTAAGGTATAATCTTTTTGTGAATACAGTTTTTTAACCCTCCTTACCTTTATTTTGTCATTGTTGTCAAAGGGGGAGAGATATATAGTAGAAAATTGATAAGAAAATGATAAGGATTGATACTCTTAGGGGGAGTACTTTATTAAAGATAAGATTTTTTTTGGAGTTATAAGGATAGTATATATATTTTATACTATGGCCACAATTTTGAGATTTTGAAGTTGTAGACTTAGCCAATTTTCTCATATGTTGCCACCAATGACAAAGGGGGAGATTATTGGCAATTTGGATGAGTTTGTTACATAGATTTTGTCATTATAGAAACATATGATCTACATGAAGATTGCATAGGTCAGAGAGCTAGTATGTCAAAGTGCAATGCTAAATTGTCTAAGTATGAGATAATGTATTTTTACCAATGAACCTGAAGACAATTTTTGTTTGTGATGTTGATTGGAGTAAGTTTTGTGTTTATACACTTGAACATAGACTCTATGGTGACTATTGAAGACTCACCTCAAAGCACAAGTTAGTATGGCATGTACAGAAGAAGTTATGATAGTTTTTCTAAAGACAGTGTTAAGCCGACAGGACAAAATATGAAGACAAAATTGATAAAGAGTTAAGGGATTATTTTTTTAATCAAAATAATGACTTAAAAATATAAAAGGATGACATCCTAGATGTTAACCCTTGGATAAATTTATTTTGTAATATGATAGCCAACTGGAAAGTTATTAATCTTAATAACTTGTATAAATGTAATTGTAAATTGTAAGAAGGATATCATCAAGAAGTGATATGATGTGAGATATATGATGTATATGTAATAGAAATAGTGAAAGAGAAGAAAAGAGACATTGATGCAAGAAGTATAAGGCTATGTACCTTAACCTACTTTTGTAATTAGTGAATATTGTATATTACTTGTTTAGGCAGTGGGCTCATCTAGTAATCACTTTTTGTATTGCCAACTCCTAACAAGGTTGAGGCTTCTAACAAGGCCTATAGTCACTTAATCAGGACTGAGACACTATATACATGTAATAGACTCCTAATAGGGTCAACATCCTTAACATGATAATTTTGAATAGTGGATCTTGTTAGGAATGAATGCTAAATGTTTGGCAGCCATTTTGTAGTAGTTGTTGTTGCATTCATGACTATGATTGTCATTGATGTCAACATAGTGATTTACCGAAGACTTGCAGAGAAGTAGACAAACTTTGGATTAGCACACGTTGGTTATTGTAGTTGGAGCTATGTGATGTTGAGGTTATACTCTTTGATATGTTATATGTTTATGGTTAAGAGTGTAGATATTAATTCATTTATTCATGGAAGTTATGATCATTTTAGTAGAAGCAGTATTCAGGCAGTGTTCTTGAGTAGTGGTTTGAGGAAATCAGATGATATCTCCTAATCAGGATGGAATCTCATTTTATGTAGTTAAAGGGAAGTTGGCAACACATTGATAGTGATGTAGATGATAGTGCAGACTTTGAAGTTGCACGAGTGAAGATTTATTGTATTTGGAAGCTGACAGTTTTGTGTAATTTTGATGTAGCGTGTGCAAACTTTTACTTTGTAATTGTATGCTGACTCATTTGTAATTATTTGAGTGTGGTATAAAGGATGGAATTTATTTCCTTATAGAATATAGTTTTTATAGTGATGATGTGTGATGGGGTATGCATGAAGTGAATAAAAGAGCTAAGTATGAAAGCGAATATGTGAAGGAAGACATGCAAAGTATAGAGATCTGTAATTGAGATCTGATGTATTAGTGAGTGTAATTTTGCATAGTCAAAGAAGAGGTATCATATTATTCTATTGAGTAATGCAAATATTATTTGGACAATGTGTTTAGTGATCTTACCCTAAAGTTTTTTGGGCAGTGGGTCCTTCTTTCTTCCATAACTCTTAACAGGGTTAGAATCTTTTAACAAGGATTCAAAATCTCCTAACAGGGATTCATATGTACTAAATGTATTTCATTAGAACCCTAATAGAGTCCATCCTCTCACAAGGAATATTCATATTAGTTCATCTTTTGTGGGCATCATTCCCACTAGGGTTTACTCTTTGATCAAGAGGTTCCCTAGTCAACATATCTTGTGTCATTGTGTTATTGTGTATGACTATCTTTCTATGGTTGGTAATTATACTGCTTATATGGTTTAATGCTATTGAAGATGATAAAATTTATAATTATCTAATAACTAATTCACCCCCCCTCTCAATTATCTTGGTGGACTTTACTTTCTAACAATTGGTATCAGAGCGGTAGGTCCTTGAAAAATAAGTTTAACAACTTAAAGAGATCCATGAAGAATTTCAAGAAAGAAAGCCCTAAGTTTGATGGAGTAAATTTTGACAACTGGAAAGAAAAGATGAAGACACACCTATTGTTTTTAGGACTAGGTTATTGGTTTATTACAAATAATTAAGACTATCATTGAAGAAGACAATCTTGAAACATGTACTGCTGATGAAAGAGATATATTCATGTGTAACATACTTGCAAGAGAAGCACTTTTGATAGCACTTCCGAAGAATGAGTACAGTCAGGTAAAATATTTGAAAAAGTCTCATGAAATTTGGAATGCTTTACACTCTACTTTTGAAGGTGATGAACATGCAAAAAGAGTTAGATTACATAATTAGATATGTGCATTTGAAGATATAAGAATATTCGAAGGTGAATCTATTAGAAGCTATATTGGTAGAATGTCAGAAATTATTATAGGTATAAAATATTATGGAGGAACAAAGACATAGAATGAAGTGATATGGAAAATTATGAGGAAATTGACTCCTGCATTTAAGTAGACAACACAGATGATTGTGTTAGAGTAGTCATATTATAGCTAATAATTAATTAATTTAATTATTAGTCTATTATTCTCTACACTTAAGTTAGACTTAGGCATCTCATTCCTTTAGGGTTTTGGTATCCTTTTATAAGGATTCCCTCTTTGTATTTCATTAATTCAATTATTGGATCATAATAGATTTTGCTCTTTGCATGTCCATAAGATGTCTCTGGCTTTTTGGCCTCCATGATTTTTCTTGCTTCTGTGCTTTGCTTCTTCCATGTGACAGGGTTATGCATGCAAATTTTCTTGGGAGATTAGTATTTCACCTAATCTAACATGGTATCAGAGCCATCTTGCTGCTCGTTGTTCGTGTTTTGTTGAAGTGTTTCAGAAGCAGGAGGTTTTCAAGGGTTTCAGAAGTTTTTTTTGTGGATCTGGGGGGGAGCTGAAATTTGGCTCACCTTGGGCAAAAACGGACACCACCATTATGTCTGGAAGGCCCAAGAACCCCTAAATCCATATAAAACTTATCCATTTTGGACATAGTGGCATCTGAGGCAAAAAAATTTTTGCATACCAGGGCCGTACGGCCCTGGCACGCACTCCGAGATGGCGATTTTTCAAAAAAAAATTATTAAAATTTTTTTACGGGGCGGCCTCCCGGGCGCCACCCAGCGGCCACCCGGGTGCCACCCCACGGCCTCCGCCGAGCCGCTAGCAGCTGGCTCCTCCGCCGCCCCGCTGGCCTCCTCCGCCGGCCCCGCTCCGCGGCCCGCCCAGCCGCCGCCCGGCCCGGCCGCCACCCCGGCTCCGCCTGCGCCTGCTGCCCGCCGGCCCAGCTCCGCTCGCCCGCGGCCCTGCCGTCCTGTGCCGCCCGCTGTCCGACGGCCCCCGCTCTGCTCCGCCGGCCGCCCTCTGCTCCGCTCCGCCGGCCGCCCGGCGGGGTTTTAAGCCCTGCGGGCCCTAGCGACGGTCACATGGGTGACCGAGAGCTCTAGCTCTAGCCCCCTGCGCACGCCATGCGCCCAAGGGCTTTGCATTTCCAGCCCCAGGGGCTTTAAAACATTTTTTTGAAGCTTTTTTAGGGTACCTGGGCCTTTTTTGCAATATCTTGAGCATACGGGGGTCTTTTTTTGACTTCTTTATATCGCCGGAAAGCTCTTTCCAAGCTCTTTCTGATTATGGAGGTTAGAGTTTTTGGATCTGCTGTTTTGATAGTGTTCTTTTCTGTCAAAGGTGATGTTTACTTTTTGCCTTCCGGGAGCCATATCTCGCTCATCCGGACTCTTTTTTGGGCTCACCATATATCATCGGAAAGCTGGTTCAGTGTGCTATTCAGTAGCAGAGGTTATTTTTCCAGATTCTACTCTAGGTTTTCACTCCTCTGAGTTATGCAGTTTATGCCCTCTGGTGGAGTGCTTGGTTCTATAGGTCCGGGGATCTCTTCTTCTGAGTTCATAGCTCACTCTTCTTTCTGACTTCTGAGCTTGCATGCTCTTTCTGATGTATCTTTATTCTATAAACGCACTGAGATAAAGTGCCCTCTTCTGCATTTATGGGATCTTTTTCACCTGGTTCAGTTTTAGTATTCGCACTCAGTTATAAAGTGCCATGGGGGGATTCTGATGCATTTGCCACTATAGGCGCATCCACTCTTGTCAAGTGAGCATACCTTCCACGACATTAGCCCATGTAGACTATGTCTATGACACCGCCCTTTATCTTGTGTGTGTGCTTCTGTTGCACTGTTGGTGTTCCTGTTTCTTCTTCTTGCAGATGTTTCTGGCATTGCATTTCAGTGTTCCTGTCACCCCGTTCAGCATTATGGGGGGGTTCACCTGTTGGCTCTATTGCTTCCTTGGTTCAGTTGAGTGATCTACGTATTCAGTTTTTGTTCCTATGTACTAGGCAGATGCAGTGGTTAGGCACCTATGCATTTCGGTGAGATGGATCATCTACTATATAGACACTCATTCATTCCTATTTTGGAGGTCACCTCTTTGATTGATCAGCTCTTCAGACTTTGTCTTCTCTACCTGGTCATGCACTTCAGTGGGGGTTCCAGCAGTATTCTTCTGATAGTGTTTGCAGCTTCATGCTTCGGAGATGCTTCATGCTCTTTCTTGTTCCTTTCTTTGGGACATTCCCTAGATTGGAGGCTTTGTTTCCTTCATCTAGTTTATTTTCTTGTACTTGGGTACCTGATCAGGCCTTGTTGCCGGGACCCATTTCTTTTTCATGCATTTTTGTTTTCATGCATCTTTTAGTCCTTAGTTGTTTAGCTTCTCCCTAAGTTACACTTAAGGGGGGGTGTTAGAGTAGTCATATTATAGCTAATAATTAATTTATTTAATTATTAGTCTATTATTCTCTACACTTAAGTTAGACTTAGGCATCTCATTCCTTTAGGGTTTTGGTATCCTTTTATAAGGATTCCCTCTTTGTATTTCATTAATTCACTTATTGGATCATAATAAATTTTGCTCTTTGCATGTCCATAAGATGTCTCTGGCTTTTTGGCCTCCATGATTTTTCTTGCTTCTGTGCTTTGCTTCTTCCATGTGACAGGGTTATGCATGCAGGTGTTCTTGGGAGATTAGTATTTCACCTAATCTAACAAATTAAACAAGTGATACCTTGTACAACAAAATTTACAAGATAGACTCTTCTTGGAAGATTGGAAGTAGCAAAAATGAACTTGAGATTAATAGGAGACTTACCTAGAATGGAGACAACATTTAGTGCTCTTAGTGTTTTCCCTACTTTGTCAAGAAGCATCAGTGTGAGTGGAGATTATGCTGGCAGCAACAGATCTAGAAATGAAGAAGACAAGAAGATTGAAAAGAACAAGACATGGGAATTGGTCCCTAGACCTAAAGACAAAAATGTTATTGGAACTAAATCCGTATTCAGAAACAAGATGAATGAACAAGGAGAAGTAGTAAGAAAAAAAGAAAGATTGGTATGTAAGGGTTACTCACAACAAGAAGGAATTGACTATGAAGAAAACTTTGCACCTATTTCAAGAATTGAAGAAGTAAGAATGTTTTTGGGTTATGCAGCTTACAAGAAATTCAAAGTATATTAGATGGATGTGAAGTTAGCATTTTTGAATGGAGAATTGGAAGAAGAAGTCTACATTGAGTAGCCTGAAGGTTTTCCTTTGACTCAAGAAGGAGACATGGTATGTAAATTGAAGAAAGCTTTGTATGGACTTAAACAAGCACCTAGAACTTGGTATGGAAGACTGGATAAGTATTTGTTAAAGTTGGGATTTATAAAAGGAACAAATGATAGAAATCTATACACAAAAGAAATTGAAAATGGTTTGTTAGTTATAGTTATTTTTGTTGATGAAATTATCTTTGGAGGAGAAGATGAAGCTAGTGACAAATTTGCTGATGAAATGAAGATTGAATTTGAAATGAGTATGATTGGTGAAATGAAATACTTTTTGGGATTACAGATAACACAAAACAATGATGGTATCTTTGTAAGTCAAACAAAGTACATGTATGAATTGTTGAAAAGATTTGGAATGGAAGATTGTAAACTAGTTGGAACACCCATGGTGTCCAGACATAAGTTATCTAGCATAGATGAAACACCTATAGTAGAATGAAAGAAATACAAATCTATGATTGGAGGATTGAAATATTTGACTCATACAAGACCTGATATAGCACACTCAGTTGGAATTGTAGCAAGATTCCAAGCTGAACCTAGAGAATCACATTATGCAGTGGTAAAGAGGATACTAAGATATTTAAGAGGCACAATGGACTATGGACTATGGTATGAAAAATATGATAATTTTACCCTATGTGCATATATAGATGCTAATCGGGGAGGTAGTGTTGATGATAAGAAAAGCACCAGTCATGGAGCATTTTTCCTTGGAGGAAGATTGGTTTCTTGGCTAAGAAAGAAGTAGAATTGTATCTCACAAAGCACAACAGAAGCAGAATATGTAGTAACAACAAACAATTGTAACTAGATAATTTGGATGAAGCAAATTTTGAAGGATATTAGAATAAAGTTTGTTGAGCTTGTTGTTATACATTGTGATAACACCAGTACAGTTAGTATGTCTAAGAATCCTGTATTACATTCTAAGACAAAGCATATAGAGATTAAGTATCATGTTGTAAGAGAGAAAGCTATTGAGAAAGAAGTCAGACTTGAGTACATAAGTACAAAGGAGCAGATAGCAAATATATTTAAAAAGTCTTTGCCTAAGGATACATTTGAGAATCTGAAAGGTATGATTGGGGTTATGCCCCAGCCTACTTTTGAGAAGTGATGCAGTTGGTTGCATCCGTCCAGTGGTATATGAGCCCTATCTTTCTTCTGGAATAGATGTTGCTACTTCCTCTATGGGGGAGTATGTGTATCTGAGCTAAGTCATGAGGACTCTGGTAAATGTATTTTCTGAAAAGTGTCTTTTAACATTGAGTTTTTGTTGACATAGTGATGAAATTCCTATCATTGATGTCAATGGGGGAGAAGCATACATGAAAAACAATATAGAACATCTATTAGAGAGAACTTAATAGGATAACGAAGCAAGATTTGATTGATGAAGAGGATTTGAAGAATCGGTGTTGCAGTATTGGATTTTTGGATCATTGGATGTTTTTCATCTATGTTGCCATCAATGCCAATGGGGGAGATTTTTAGGAATGAATGCTAAATGTTTGGTTGCCATTCTGTAGCAGTTGTTGTTGCATTCATGACTATGATTGTCATTGATGTCAACACAGTGATTTACTAAAGACTAGCAGAGAAGTAGACAGAGTTTGGATTAGCGCATGTGGGTTATTGTAGTTGGAGCTATGTGATGTTTAGGTTATACTCTTTGATATGTTATATGTCTATGGTTAAGAGCACAAATAGTAATTCATTTATTCATGGAAGTTATGATCATTTTAGTAGAAGCAGTATTTAGGCGATGTTCCTAAGTAGCGGTTTGAGGAAATCAGATGATATCTCCTAATTAGGATGGAATCTAGTTTTGTGTAGTTAAAGGGAAGTTGCAGACACATTGATAGTGATGTAGATGATAGTGTAGACTTCGAGGATTTATTATATTTGGAAGCTGACAGTTTTGTGTAATTTTGATGTAGCGTGTGGAAACTTTTATTTTGTAATTGTATGTTGACTCATTTGTAATTATTTGCGTGTGGTAAAAAGGAAGGAATGTATTTCCTAGTTGAATATAGTTATGATAGTGATTATGTGTGATGCGGTATGCATGAAGTGAAGAAAACAACTAAGTATGAAAGTGAATATGTGAAGGAAGACATGCGAAGTACAAAGATCTGAAATTGAGATCTGATGTATCAATGAGTGTGGTTTGGCATAGTCAGATAAATGGTATCATATTAATCTATTGAGTAATGAAAATATCATTTGGATAGTGTGTTTAGTGATCTTACCCTGAAGCTGTTTGGGCAGTGGGTCCTTCTGTCTTCCATAACACTTAACAGGGTTAGAATCTTTTAACAGGGATTCAAAATCTCCTAACAAGGATTCATATGTACTGAATGTATTTCATAAGACTCCTAATAGATTCCATCCTCTCACAAGGAATATTCATATTAGTGCATCTTTTGTGGGCATCATTCCCATCGGGGTTTACTATTTGATCAAGAGGTTCCCTAGCCAACCTATCTTGTGTCAATGTCTTATTGTGTATGAATATCTTTCTATGGTTGGTAATTATACTGCTTATATGGTTTAATGTTGTTGAAGATGATAAAAGCTATAATTATTTGATAAATAGTTCACCTCCCCCCCCTCAGTTATCTTGGTGGACTTGTTAGGGATTTTCTTGTGGGTCAAACTTGGCAAGGATATTGGCTTGATTCTCAGTAAATAGTTTTCCAAGTTTGCAAGAAAAGCCTAATTGATGAGGATTGGATAAGATCCTCCTTCTGCTTTGAGCTCCATAGGACTCAGGTGGGTATTGCCTACAAATAGGTTACTATCTTTCAAGTAAGCTATGGATTGGTGGATTAGGTCTTCATTGTCATGCTATTGAGTTCATTAGAGGTACTTTTATGGAAGATAATTCTGAAGACAACTGAGAACAACCTATTGCAGAATGTGACTAATGAAACTCCTAGTATGATAACATGAACAATGTCATAAGGGTGATGAGTCCTTTTTATGAGTAAAACTCAAGGAAGGCTAACCTTTGATTCACTCTTCAAGGAATCAACAATTATGGATTGTAAAACATCAGGAACTGTCCTATTTTTTGGGTACATGAACATGAAATGAAATGGTAATGATAGTGATAAAATTTGTGCTTGATGGCAGAAAGGTGTTTGAATAACAAAGATCAGACCAGTGCCTAATCCTTTGGACAAAGGAGTCTAACATAAATCAATAGCAGAATATCAAGGAAATACAGTGGTATGCCTTACAAACCACATACAATTTAGATAGAGTGCCTTACAAACCATATTCTCAATCTAGGTTTGCTATCATCAAGATCTCCACAAATGTGTTCATTCCCTCAAATTGCACATGAGGATTTAATCCTTTCCTTGAAAGAAACTTATGCAACAATTAGATAGCTACCTTACAACTAGTATGTTCTATATGCCTTACAAATAGAAACTCACAAGAATAAACACAAAGCCAAGAGACAATAACAAAACCAAGGGAAAAATTGTATTTTATTTCATGAAAGAGTATCAATACATAAAAGGAAACTCTTCACTCAAAGACTCAAGACAATAATCTTCTCTACAAAGCTTGTATTATCAGCATTCAACCATCAAGAATATGGAACCAGAGAATAGAATCCCTTAGAATGCCAAAAACTAGAACCCGAAACCAAAAGATTAGAAAACCGCAAAGCTAGGAAAACCAAAAAATCTTGGAACCCTTACAAAATTAGAACTCTTACTACTTATACCATTAGCTATCTTGGAATCCTAAAAGAATTCAGGATGCAACAAGCTTCAGATAGCTAGGGTTAGGGTTTCACCCACTAAACCAACCAATTTCAATCAAGGAGAAAACCAAGCAACCTGGATAAACAGATCTGAGAATTGATCTTCATCAATGAAAAATCCTAATTTGTACTGAAGATCATGCAAACACCATGCCTTTTCAGTCTAATTGTACATTTGTAACATGCTTCAAGCTTCACCTATGTTCATTTTAAGATGGTACAGGTGTCTGCAATCAATCATCAAACCTTCTGGATCATCCTGCAATAGTCGGCACAACAGCTTCATCAAATCCTGCCACTAAAACAATCAATTTTTAGTCCTTCTGTCATTGGAAACCATTTAAAATTCAAATTCCTAGTGGTAGCGGTCAGTCAACAATCTTTAAAACATGACCGTTGATTACATCTCTTCTTGATAGATCAGGCGGTTCACAAAACTTCTCCAATAGTTGACAAAACCCTTTAAAAAATGCTTTCAATATCATTAAACCTTCGAAGCAATCAAAATAGATCACATCAATGATGAAAAGGCACCATGCAACATACTAGACCCACACTTTATAAAGTTTTAATCTGATGGTTGGCACATAATCTCATAGCTGTAACAAACTCAATGAGATCATACACCATCTGTTAGATCTTCCACACTGGCATCACTTTGAATCTCTCAGGCCCACTGACTTGTCCAGAATTCCTTCCAGCTTAGCCAATCAGAATGCAACACATCAACAACAAGTCACTAGACGGTCCCACTTCTTGGCCAAGCACCTAACCTTTTGCACATTTGGCAAATACGTTACTGCAGGAAATTTCAAGTCACTTAATACTTTGTCTTAACCTCAGTCTGGTCAAGCAGTTCAATGAACAAATTTTTCCACTGAATCACTAAGTTTTTATTTAACCCTGGGTTATATTCCATGAATACAAAAACCTTCATTCGCCAATTCACAAGATCCTTTTCACAACCCACCTCTGGAAACATTTGGTGAATCAGTGACCAAAGATAATCACATGTTCGCTTAATACATTAGGGATTCACTAATTTATCTAGAGATTCAGTGAATAGATCACTCGTGTATTTCACTAAAAGGACTTAGAACCCCACCAAACACCTGGTGAATGAGTGAACACAAAAAAATATTGGTGCCCCCAAACTTTTGTCTGAGCCACCAAAAACTTTGATACCCCTGGGCCCACCTGACAACACATCTGACATATTCCTAGGTGGACTAGTAAGAAAAGGCCAAATATGCACACCTGGTAGTGGACCCACTAAAAGAAAAGATTACATCACAAAGAAGAATCAACGGTTTTTATAAAACTGCAAGCCTCTGACATATTCTATCAGATCTCATGATAACCATTGGAGCAACCTTTTTATACTTCTCTGATAGATCCCTTGACATGAAACAAATCTAGGGTCAAGCTTAAGTCCTCATAAGCCATGAAGATTCCACTAGAACATACACCCACCATCAATGAAGAATCTCACCCATGTTCTGACAAACCTCTGACACATAAAAGAATCAACAGCTGGTCTTATAGCCTCATGTGTCTAAAAAACCCTTAAGATCATACACTGGTCGTCAATGCTCTGCCACTGTTAGAACCACTGAACCTCCAAAAATGTTGGCCCCATTGACAATATTCTGAGTCATTAATACATGGACCAATGAGAAAATGCTGACTAAGCACACCTGGCATGTGGACCCATTATTGGAAAAGCGCTAGCCGTGAAAGAGAATCAATGGCTGGCACAACCTCGTAATCCTCTGACACACTCCATAAGATCTTATGCCTATCATTGGATTGAGATGGTGTCAGAAAGTTGGGCCCAGGAAAGGAGAAAGGCCAGAGACTTTAGGAAATATTAACGCGCTAGACTTAGGAAAAATTACACGGATGGACTTAGGAAAAATTAAAGCTGGGTGCTTGGAGACTTAGGAAAATAAAGGCCGCTAGGGTAATAAAATTTAATGCACATGACTTAAGGAAATTTTAAGTGGCTCAAAAAATTAACATCCAATTAGAATAGGGTGAGGGTACAGTGAGGGTTTTCCTCGCCAACGGCTAGATTTTTGAAATTTTGCCTAGGGTGTTACAAAAAATATGGAAAAAATAATTGCAGAGGCTAGAACAAAATTGGTAAAGCCATGAAATTTTTACAGGTGCCAATAGTGGCTCTATCTGAGGATGTTGAAGCGTAAGTTTTAACAAGAACCACAGGACTCTGGGACGTAGACCAAAAACCACTAACCTACAATAGGGAAAGAAACACACAACTTGAAAGGAGACAAACCTGTACAAGATTTACAAAATATTTACACATGCATGAGAATCAAAAAATTAATTGAAAAAAGGGTTTCAAGAATTTCCCATGCACTGGCAATTCAAAAACTTCACCATCCATGTTCTTCAACAAGTAGGAATCCTTCCCAAAACTATCATGAATAAAAAAAGGACCAAGCCACAGTGATTCGAATTTCTTATGCTTCCCTTTATCTTCTACTCTTACATTCCATTGAAGTACGAGATCATCAGCCTTGAATTTCCTAGTAGTTTCTCTTTTGTCAAATAAGTAGTTCATCTTTTGTTGCAACCTGATATTATTCTTCTAACTTTGTTTTCTCTGTTCATCCAATTCTGTCAGCGGCATAATTCTATTCTGCATAGGCTCTATAACATCCAATTCTTCATCCTGAATAAACTGATAAAATGGAATTAGATTATTTATAGGTAGTCTTGATTGCAAACCATATCTTGATTGCAAACCATATACAAGCTCAAAGGGGGACTTCCTAGTGGCTCTTTTCACTGTAATCCTATCTACCCATAAGGCCAATCTCAACTTGGAATACCAAGCTGTCTTATTCTTTTCAAGTATTTTCTTCAAGATTGTCAGGATACTTTTATTGCTACACTCAGCCTGTCCATTTGCTTGAGGATGATAAGGAGATGAGTAGGAAGTGATGATTCCATTTTCATTACAAAACTCCTTAAACTCATCTGATTTGAAACACATTGCATTATTTGTAATCAACTTCAAAGGAACACCAAATTTGGTCAAAATATTGTCAAGTAAGAAATCAATCATCACTTTACTTGTTGCCCTCTTTATAGGAATAGCCTCTATCCATTTTTTGAAATAGTCAATTGCAACAAGTATATAATTATGTCCTCCACTAGATTTCTCAGCAAACTCACCTATGAAATCCAAGCCCCACATGGAAAATGGTGCTTCAACAGCTATTGGGTTCAATGATAGTGCTCCTATGTACTTTAATTTTGAAGCAAACCTCTGACAAGATTCACATTTCCTAACATACTGGAATGAATCTTTAAACAAGGTAGGATAGAAATAGCCAACCCTTAAAATCTTGTGAGTAGTAGTCCTTGCTGAAAAATGACCTCCACAAACACCAGCATCCATTTCATCTAAAGCCTTCTCTGCCTGATATCTGTCAAGACAAAACAACAAGACTCCATCTCTATTTTTCCAATACATGTCTCCTTGTATCAATGTATATTTATGAGCTTGTAATTTCAAGGATCTTTTTTGGTTATTTGTCATATAGTCTGGGCATCTAGCATTCTTTATGAAATAGACAATATCAACATATTCTGGTTGTAATTCAATACTTGTAATTGTCATATCAGGAGTTCCTTCATTATTTACATGGACTAAGTCCATATTTTCTTCAGTCATCAATTTTTCCATGCCTTTTCCTCTCACAAGCTTAGTGATATGGATTTCTAAATTGAATTATTGAATTCTAGTAATCCATTTGCATCTCTTTCTAGTAACTTCAGACTGAGTGAGGACATCCTTAACTGCTGCATATGGGACATATCCAAGTACCTTTGCACAAACCAAATAAGGTCTGAAAGATTTGACTTCTTTTACCAATGCATATGCCTACTTCTCCATCATCTCATAATTTAATTTAGTAGCCTGCAAGGATTTGCTAAAAAATGCAATTGGATGTTCAAAACCTTCATTGTCCTTTTGCAATAAAACAATAGCAATGGTGTGAAATGATGCAAAAGAGAACAATGAAAAAGGCTTGGTATAGTTAGGAGACCTAAGCACAGGTGCCTATTGGACCACATCTTTAATCTTCTCAAATGCATCCTGAGCTTCTACAGTCCATTGAAACTTCACATCCTTTTTCAACAACCTTACTATAGGCTTGACAATTTCAATAAAATTTGCAATGAATCTTCTAACAAAATTGATCTTTCCTAAAAATGACTGCACACCCTTGAGATTTTTTGGTCCAGACACTTTCTTGATGGCTTCAACTCTCTCTAGATCAATTCTTATTCCATCTTTTGATACAATGTGTCCTAGAAGCTTTCTGTCTTTGACTGCAAAATTACACTTCTTTGGATTCAAAGACACACCATACTCCATAGCTTTGACAAAAATATTTTCTAGGTGTGAACAATGATCATGAGCCTTCTTGGAATAAGCAGTTAGGTCATCCTGGTACACAACCATAAATACATCAATATATTCCTTAAAAGCAACATTCATGGCTCTTTGGAAAGTTTCTCTAGCATTTCTGAGACCAAATGACATTTTGACAAAAACATAGGTTCCCCAAGGTGTGGTGAATGCTATTTTGAATTTCTCAGATTCATTTACCAACACCTGGTTATATCCATAAAAACCATCCATCATAGATAGTAATTCACATCCAGTGACTTTATGTAACATTACCTCCATGTTAGGCAGTGAATAATTATCTTTCAAATATTGCAACATTCAAATTTTTGAAGTCTACACACAACCTAATGTCCCCATTCTTCTTGCTAACTGGGACTAAATTAGATACCCAAGTTGAATGCCTTATAGGTCAAATTATTCCTACATCACTCAACTTGACCAGCTCCTACTGCATCTTAGGAGCCAACAATGGGTTAATGGGTCTTTGCTTCTATCTGAATGGTTTGACATCTTGCTTTAATGGGATCTCATGTTGGAAAAGGTCCTCTCTATAGGCTTTTAGGTCATCATAAGACCATGCAAACACATGCTTGTACTTTTTCAACAACTTTATCAAGTTATCTCTCAGTTGAGGGGTTAATCCTTTCCTAATATAGACTATTTTAGGTGCATTGTGTGACCCCAAATTCACTTCCTCTGGATCTTCTATATTAGCATTACTTATTTTTGACATATGATCATTTTGGCTACTATACAATGCTTTTAACTTAGTTAAGCCCCTAGGGATATTATTTGAACTCAACTGGATCACTTCATTTTCCATGACCATGTCCTTGCCTTCAATTTCCTCAACCAATGTATTGTAGTCTATAGGTTGATCCTCATATAGGTCAAGACATTGAATGAATTTCAGAATGTCATGATCATCTTCAAAGACCTACCAATTGTAAATGTTGTCTGCAACAATTGGTCTACTTTTTACTTCAAGAATTGATACTCCAAACAAATTTGAATCATCCCCTTTTAGAGAAATATTGGCCAAAAAATCAGCCATTATGTTATTGGATCTTTCTACCCAACATATATTTAAAGCATCAAACATTTCAATCTGATCCCATATTACATGCTTATACAATTTCAATCTATCATTTTTTACAGCATACTTGGATCGGACTTGTGCTACCACAAGTTCAGAATCACCAAAAACCTTTAAACATTTTATCCCATGTTTGATAGCAATATTTAATCCCAAAGACAATGCTTCATATTCAACAGTATTATTTGTGCATTGAAAAGTCAATGAGAATGAATATTTAAAAGTAGTACCTAATGGAGATATGAATAAGACTCTAGCTCCTGAGCCTTCTTTTGAGCATGCTCCATCAAAATACATCTGCCACAATCCATTTTTTTGTTTCTTTAATTCTGCAACCAGTGGATCTATCTCTTCCACTAGTGGGATAGTCACTTCTAATTTGAAATTCTCCATTTCAACATCCACACAACTGTTTAAATGATCATCATTTATTTCAATCATATGTGGAGTTCTGCTTTCTCTAGATACTTTCACATTGTCACCATCAATATTGAAAGTTGCAAAGGATAGATCACACTAAATACTACCTCCCATTTGAGCACTCCACTTCCTTGACAACAACATCCCATAATGAGGGGGAATATCTACCACTAGAACACTCATTGTTAGCAACTTGTTAAGGAAGGCTGTCAACCTATAAGGAAGTGCTTTTCTAGTACCAATAAGAGGGACCTCTCTTGAATCCATAGCCTGACATCTACCATGAGGTGTATCCACTTTCAGATCCAAGGATCTCATTATTTCTGTAGGCATAATAGTATTAGAGGCTCCTGAATCAATCATACAATTTCTTAACAACTTTCCATTCACTATTAAGGACAAAAAGAAAGGATCAATTGTTCCTGACACAACATTAACAACATTAATGTCCAAATAAATCTAAGGGATCTTAGAGATAATCTCCCCACATTGGTTCTCAGTTGAATCACCTCCTACAGTAGCCATTCCATCAACCTTGGTGGAACTTTGGGTATCAGAAGAAAAGGCTCCTTTTACCCACCTCAAAGCCTTAACTTTACGCTCCTCTATCCTCATCATTTCTAATAAGGGGACCTTGATAGTGATTTGCGACAATAATTTGCTCATGTTAATGGGAACATACTTAGGGTCAACAACATCTTGCCCAATGGTAGTGACCTCTTTATATTCTTCATGTGTAACCACATTGGGACTATCTTTGCTCTGACCCTTTTCTTTCTCTTGCAAAGGAGAAACAACATCCACAAGAGGTTTAGCTTTTACCTTGTAAGCCACAATTGGCTTTGTGAAGGTGACATTTTTCTTCAACTTGGTTTTGTCAGCAATCTCAGTAACCTTTTGCTTATTTTGAGCTTTTTTTTCATCCCTTTCTATTTTCTTGATGAAAATTCCAGTAGGCCTACCACTTGGACTACCTACCACCCTATTTCTCAAATTATAGTTGCTTTTAACTTGAGACACCATGTCTTCTATGATTTGTGCAATTTCTTCATCAGAGGGTCTTCTCAACATTACTGACTCATCACCTCTTAGAGTATTGTACTGAAATACATCAAGGTGATTATCTTCTTCATTAGAAAACACTTGCTAATGGTAAACCTTATTTTTGACTTGGGAACTCCCAACATCTTGATCTTCATCTTCCTCTATAGAGTCTAATTCATCATATATGTATGAAGAAGTCATACCACACCCTTGATCATCATAAGCATCATCATTGTTGTTTCCTTGATCTCCATTTGTAGAAACACTTTGCACAGTAATAGGGATCATGAGGTGATTGGAAAACAATACACCATGGAACATCATCATTCATATTCACTATATTTTTGTGCAAAGGGTCAGGGGTCTTGTCATTTGGTTTATCCTTTCTTTCAGGAAGCACTGGCTTTCCATCCTTCCACTGAGTATTATAGGGATAGTTCTACATTCTTGGCAACTTATTAAAGTTATTGAAGGATGGCCTGTCATTTCCTTACACTCTACTATTTCTTGCCTCACCAGGTTTTAAATCCTTTATTTCTTTCAAGATTTGCTTCAAACTATCATCATCTTTTGGCTTTGCATTGGGTTTCCCTGACTCTCTTCTATTTGAGAGTGATGGCTGACAATCTTCTCTCCTTCCAAACGTCCCTAATATCCTTCTATTGCTCTCTATATTAATAGCCAATTTATAAGCCTCTACAAGATTCCTAGGGTTCTTATCTCTCAAAAGATATCCCATTTTTGAATCAAAAGCATTCAAGTATGTGACAAGACATACTCTGTCATCCAATCTGATAACTTGCAACAACTTATGCATAGCTTTCTGAAATCTAACATTGAACTCAACAACACCCTCATTTGAATTTTTCTTGATGTTTTTAAACTCATTAAGCATGAAGCCTTCATTGGTTTTATCATCATACTATTCCTTGAAAGACTACTTGAACTAATTCCATGAACATATGCTAGCATGAGGTAAATTTCTAAACCAATCTCTAGCATCTTTAGTCAGAGATTGAACAAAAAGCTTCATGATCACATCATCAGGCTCAATATTGTAGTCATCTATCACATAAATAAAAAATTTCAAATGTTCTTCACAAGTAATTGCATTGCTTCCAGTGAATTTTGGGAGCTTCTTCCTATTTTCATCAAGGATGGGATTTGGATAACCAAGAATCCCAATAAAAACCAATTGTTTATGCCTCTCATGAATGAGACCTACTTGAGATGGGTCACCACCTAAAGATGTAGATGTTTGAGTATTAGAAATATTAGAAATCTTAGGCATACCTAAAGTTTTAGCAGTACTCAACACATTTTCTCCTTGCGCTTGAGAAGTGGAAAGGGTATTAGCATGTCTAGAAGATTGCTTTAGGAAATCAATCTTCCTCTTCATTTCAACAACGGTGGCTTCAAGCTCTTCCTTTTCCAACTCCTTGGCCAAGATTTCTTGTTTTCTTTTTGCTTCTTCTAGATCAGCATCTAACGTTGCTACTTGATCCATGGACTTCTTTGCATGATTTGGTTCATTTATTGAAACTCCTATAGCCTTTTCTTTACCTTTGTCCCGAGGATTTCTTACTTCATAAACTTGCTACACAATAGGCTGATCTTCTTCTTGTTCTATCACATGATCCTGATTCATGGCCTCAAGATCTAACAATTGTTTCTTCAATTTCTCAGCTCTAATCATAGCATGTCTAGTATTTTCCTCTTTCTCCTTGTCTCTTTTCTATCTCAAATGAATCTGTTCTTGGACTCTCCTCTCCAACTCATAGACTTCTTCAAAAGTTTCTTTTGATTTAGGGAGAGTAGTCTTAGATTCAACATCTCCTACTTGAACCTCATCCTCATATTGGTTCAAGCCCAAATCAACAACCTCCTTATATTTAGAGGTATTTCCTTCTTGATTCATCTGAACAGGCTGGATTTATTCCTCTTGTCTTTCACTCCCTCTATGTTTCTGAGTATGAAACATACTCCTATTTTTCTTCCTCTCTTTGTCTAACCAGGCCTAGAAGTACTTGGATGACCTTCTCCTAATCTATCTTTAGGAAGTTTATTTCTCTAAGACCTAGTACCTCTGTAACTCATCCTGTGAATGATTTTCTAACCAGCACTGCTACAAAGATTGTTAGAGTCACCACCCAAAAATTTGGGAATTTTTCTTTAAAATATAGACACCAATGGTAACTAGCTAGTTTGTATAAGGTAGGAGCCCTGGCTCAACTAAACCCTATAACTTAGCAAAATATTTTCTTACAACTCCCCAGCAGAGTCACCAGTCTGTTAGGGATTTTTCTTGTGGGTCAAACTTGGCAAGGATATTGGCTTGATTCTTAGTAAATAGGTTTCCAAGTTTGCAAGAAAAGCCTAATTGATGAGGATTGGATAAGATCCTCTTTCTTCTTTGAGCTCCATGGGACTTAAGTGGGTATTGCCTAAAAATAGGTTACTATCTTTCAAGTAAGCTATGGATTGGTGGATTAGGTCTTCATTGTCATGCTATTAAGTTCATTAGAGGTACTTTTATGGAAGATAATTCTGAAGATAGCTGAGAACAACCTATTGCAGAATGTGACTAATGAAACTCCTAGTATGATAACATGAACAATGGCATAAGGGTAATGAGTCCTTCTTTTTATGAGTAAAACTCAAGGAAGGCTAACCTTTGATTCATTCTTCAGGAATCAACAATTATGGACTGTAAAACATCAGGAACAGTCCTATTTTTTGGGTACATGAACATGAAATGAAATGGTAATGATAGTGATAAAATTTGTGCTTGATGGTAGAAAGGTGTTTGAATAACAGAGATTAGACCAGTGCCTAATCCTTTGGGAAAAGGAGTCTAACATAAATCAATAGGGGAATATCAAGGAAATATAGTGGTATGCCTTACAAACTACATACAATTTAGATAGAGTGCCTTACAAACCATCTTCTCAATCTAGGTTTCCTATCATCAAGATCTCCACAAATGTGTTCATTCCCTCAAATTACACATGAGGATTTAATCCTTTCCTTGAAAGAAACTTATGCAACAATTAGATGGCTACCTTACAACCAGTATGTTCTATATGCCTTACAAATAGAAACACACAAGAATAAACACAAAGCCAAGAGACAATAACAAAACCAAGGTAGAAATTGTATTGTATTTCATGAAAGTGTATCAATACATACAAGGAAACTCTGTTGGAAATATAGATGTAGTAACTGAGAGAGGGGGTGAATTAGTTAACCATAAATTTACTTTCCACAGATCCCTTAGATGTCTTATTAAATCATTTGCTACTGTTATTCGGAAAACATACAGAGAAATGTTGAAACTTGGTTATTGCAGTGAGTATTAATTATAAGTGTTCTTAAGCATTCACCAGTGATTAACATACATGAAAAAAGAAAATAACATGAACACAAGAGACACCAAATTTAACGTGGAAACCCAATATGGGAAAAACCACCAATGTAACTAGTTACTATTTTTCACTCTTCTGAGGTGAAGCCCTGTTAGGAGCCAACCCGGTAAAAGGTTACAAAGCACACTGTTAGGTGTGACCTTGTTAGAGGATTTAATCACCCTGTTAGGAGTGGCCTTGTAAGAGGTCTTCAAACAATTCAATAGAACTGTCACCTTGTTAGAGGATTTAAAAAATGGCTATTAAACCAACTCGGTTAGGAGATTTTGAAATCACTACTACAATGGTAAGAAAGTAACAATGAAATGACCTAAATAATGATGCAATTGAATTGCTGAATATAGATCTCTGTTCTGCTTCACTAGATCCTTCTTGATCAAAATATATCTCTGCTACTCCTCAAGGATATCTAATCATCCTTCAAAATTCGCTCACACTTTCCTTCTTTTTCACTTCCACACTTTTAATTCACAACTTGACCTTCTATAGATACCATTCAGATTTTCCATTTAGATTGTCAAGTCAACACTAATAACATTACTAATCATTACAATAGTCGGCTGGAATAATCAAACTTTATTTCTCAAATCAACAAAATCCTTTATTGGGCCGACCTTGCTCGGTAAACACTAATCCAAAAAGATTTCCTTTGGTGACCAAGAGAACTCGGTAAGCACTGCAAATTCTGCAACATCCTTTGGAGACTGAGTGAACTTGGCAAACACTAACTTTCCTTTGTTAACCGTGGAAGCTCGGTTAACACTATTTTCTGCCATACTTTTCTTTGACACCCGAGATATCTTGGTAGACACTAAAAAATGCTTGCTGACTGACTGAGCTCGGTAAATACTGGGAACTACTTTTCTGACTGATTGAGCTTGATAAATAATATGACATTTGTGTGACATCAAAGACAACACACAATTAATCCAACAATCTCCCTCTTTTGCATTGATGGCAACACAATATGTCATAGCACAAGGAAATTTCATAGAAAACATAGAGTAAGGAGCATATCCTTAGCTTCATTCTGATTCTCAACTATGAGAACTCCCTCTGTCAGCAAACTTCACTTTCTGACTGAAAAACTCTCCCTCTTAGAAATCTAAAGAAATTTCTTGAAATATGACAACAAACTCTCCCTCTTTGACAACACATGCCAAAGACAACACATACCAAGTGAATAGAAATGTACCTTGAGTACTGATTGATATGGAATGATTCCTTGACTAAGCTGCATCAAATGACTAATCTTTAATATGCTCTGGTTGATGCATTACTAAAACTTCATTTAGTGAGCCTCAGATAGGGGAATGACCCCTAACTTACCTCTTAGATACAAGAATGCATCCTTAGGTAGTGGCTCGGTGAATATATCTACAATCTATTCTTTTGTATGAATATATTCTAATTTGATTTCCTTGTCCTACACCAATTCTCTAACAAAGTGATATTTTATAGCAATGTGTTTGGTTTTGGAATGCATTACTGGATTCTTTGAAATATTTATTGCACTTGTATTATCATAAAATATAACAACTGGTTCTTTGATCTCAACCTTCATGCCTTCCAATAACTATTTGAACCAAACAATATTAGAGCAATTTACTGCTGCAACAACATATTTTGCTTCTGCTATGGATTGGGATGTGCAATTTTGCTTTTTACTGGTCCAAGATACCAACCTCTTGCCAAGAAAGAATGCTCCACCACTTGTACTTTTTCTATCATCAATGTTTCTTGCCCAATCAGCATCAGTAAACACTTTTAAGTCTAGATTGCCTCCAAATTTATACCACAAGCCATAATCTTCAGTTCCTTTCAAGTATCTCAAGATTCTTTTGATTGCCATCATATGCTTTTCTCTTGGTTTTGCTGAGAATCTTGCTACTATACCAACTACTAAGGCAATATTAGGCCTTGTATGAACTACATACTGTAATTTTCCAATCATTGATCTGTATAAGTATTGATCTACTTCTTTTGAATCATCATTTTTGGTAAGCTTCAGTCCAGTACACATGGGGGTACCAACTAGTTTTGCATCTTCCATACCAAACTTCTTAAGTATTTCATTGATGTATTTAGACTGAGTAATGTAGATACCATTCTTGCTCTGCTAAATTTGAAGACCAAAAAAAAACTTTATCTGACCAAACATAGACATTTCAAATTCTTTGTTCATTTTCTCTGAAAATTCTTTGAACTGATCATCGTTACCTATAAACACAGTATCATCCACAAATATTTTTGCCAAAACAATTCTATTATCTGGTCCTTCCTTGATGTACAACTACTGTTATCATTAGCTCTTTTGAAACCAATCTAAATAAGATAGTTATGTAATATTTCATACCATGCTCTAGGGGCTTGTTTCAGACCATACAATGCTTTGTGTAACTTACAAACAATATCCTTTTTGTCTAGATCAACAAAACCTTCAGGTTGCTCAATGTAGACTTCTTCATCAAGAATACCATTGAGAAATGCAAATTTTACATCCATTTGATATACCTTAAATCCTTTATGTGTTGCATATGCAAGTAGAGTTCTTACACCTTCTAATCTTGCAACAGGAGAAAAAGTCTCTCCATAATCTATACCTTCTTCTTGAGAATACCCTTTACACACTAATCTAGCTTTGTTTCTAGATACTTGACCATCTTCATTCAGCTTGTTCCTGAATACCCATTTTGTTCCAATTATATTTTTGTCTTTAGGCCTAGGTACAAGAGTCCATGTCTTGTTTTTCTCTATTTGTTTTATTTCTTCATTCATAGCCTCAATCCAACTTTCATTTTACAATGCATTTTTAACATTTTTAGGTTCAAATTTAGCAAGTAAACATGTACCTTTCAGTTTACTTCTTGTCATAGTACCATTTGATTTGTTCCAATAATCTGATCTGGTGTATGATGCTTCTTGACATACTTGGCTAGTATAGGTTCCTTGCTTCTTGAATGAGTTACATTGTCATCTTCTTGAATTTCATCTTCAGGATCAGTTTTCTTGGGCTCGGTAGATATTCGCTTGGTAGCTTTAGACTAAGACTCGGTTTCTTGTGACTCGGTTTGAATTTCTTCTTGTGACTCGGTTACTATACTAGGCTCAGTAGATGTAGTTTCCTTATTGTCAGATGTGTCTGGCAATGTATCAGGTTCAATGTAAACAAATTTTTTGTAATCCTCTGGTTCCTTTTTGCTTTCTTCTTCAGTCTTTTCTGCAAACTCATCAACTTTCACATGTGCACTTTCTATGATTTTGTGAGTAGACAAATTTAGACATCTATATGCTTTACTTTTGCAAGAATATCCCAAAAATATTCCTTCATCACTTTTTACATCAAATTTTCCTTTTCTAGATTCTTTTAAGATGTAACATTTACTACCAAATACTTTCAGGTAACTTACATTGGGTTTATAGCCATACCATAACTCATAAGGAGTTTTGAATGTGTCTTTCCTCAATTGTACTCAGTTCAAGGTATGAACTGCAGTGCTAATAGCTTCCTTCCAGTATTTCATAGCAATGTTCTTTTCAATCATTAGAGTCCTTGCATAATCCATGATAGATTTATTCCTTCTTTCAGCTATTCCATTCTGCTCAGGAGTTCTTAGGGCTGATACCTATCTTTTGATTCCCCTTTCAATGCAGAAATTATTGAATTCATGGGAGATGAATTCACCACCTCTGTCTGATCTCAAGCACTTCATTCTTTTTCCTGTTTCCTTTTCTACTCTTGCCAGATACCATTTGAATTTCTCAAATGCCTCTAATTTTTCTCTTAAATACATAACAGTCATCATTCTAGAGTAATCATCAACAAAGAGAATTAAATTTTTTTCTCTAGTATAGCTTTCAACTCCAATAGGTCCACATCAATTAGTATGCACAATATCCAAAATATCTTCAGGATGATAGTTTTTACTTTTAAAGCTAGTCTTTCCCATTTTACCAATTTGACAATTCTTGCATAGACCAACATCAGGTTTCTTCAAAGTAAGAATACATCTTACTTTCTTGAATTTACTTATTTTTGCCATATTATCAAAATTTACATGACATAACCTTTTGTTCCATAAAAAATTTTCTTCAATTTGAGCAATAAAACATGAGCATTCACCAAGATCAAGATAAAACAGGTTACCTTTGGTTTGTTTGCCTAAACCAATCAGTTTTCCTTTGTCATCCAGCAGTCTTTCTTTGCTATCCATGAATTCAACCTTGAATCCAATGTTGATTAGCTATGCTACACTTAGAATATTATGCTTTAGTCCTTCAACCCAATATGCATTATCACATACAAGTTCTTTGGTTAATGAAATTCATCCTCTTCCTTTTATACAACAAGGTTCATTGTTTCCAAACCTTACATTACCACCATCATAGTCTTCAATGTGTTCAAACTTTGTTTTGTTACCAGTCATATGATGTGATCATCCACTATCTATAATCCATGTATCATTTTTGCTTATATGGGAGATAAGTGCCATCTCATCTTCATCATCATCAGATTCATCTTTTACAGCAATGAAGACAATTTTTTCTTCACTATCATCAGAATCCTTAGCCATAAAACATGTTTTCTTACCTTTATCCTTGAATGACTTGAAATTCTTCTTGCCATTGTACTTGTGACCTTTCTTCTCATCCTTTCTTTTCTTGTTTGGGCACCTAGCTACAATATGACCAATTTCTTCACATGAGAAATAGATTAAAAGAGTTTTACCTTTGTATTTACCTCTACCTCTAGTAAATTTCTTTGCAAGTAATGCTTCAATAACTTCAAGATCACTATCTAAACTTTCCTCTGATTCTTATTCACTTTCTAACTGGATTTTCTTGCCCTTCTTAAGTGAAAGTTTGGCCTCAAATGCTGATTCAATATTTTTAGAAGTTGGAACATAGTTGTCATAGTTATCCAATTCAAAAGTTGTCAATCTTCCAACTAAGGCATCCAAAGTTATATTGTGATTTTGTTCACATCTTCTTTCTTGAATAGCAAATACTCTTATTGCATAGATAGGAAGCAATGTTCTAAGAACCTTACTTATAACAGTTTCATCATCAATTTTTCCTCCAGAAGCTCTGATTGCGCTAACACTCACCTTGATTCTTTCAACATATTTTGCAATGTTTTCATCTTCTTTCATCTTCATCTGATCAAACTATCCTCTTGGCTTTCTACTTTGGCTCTCTTCACATTGTCACCACCACCATAAATTTTCTTCAGCTTGTTCCACATTTCATAAGCAGTTGTCTAGTCTTTGATCTCATAAAATTCTTCATAGCTAAGAGCTGATGCAATGTCTATCATCATGGTGTTATGGTTCTTTTTCTCTACAATGTCTTCAACAATTAATGTGCCAGTAGGAACTGTATATTCTTGATCAATATATTTGCATCCTGAGTCACCAATAGAAGCTAGATGAAGTCTCATGAGACCTTGCCATGCTGAAAAGTTATCTCTATTAAGCCTTGGAATTTCTCTCTTGTAAGACATCTTGATCTTTAGCTTAGGTCCTTGAAACCCTTCCTGCAAGCACCAAAAGCTCTGATACCAATTGTTGGAAATATAGATGTAGTAACTAAGAGGGGGGGTGAATCAGTTAACCATAAATTTACTTTCCATAGATCCCTTAGATGTCTTATTAAATCATTTGCTGCTGTTATTTGGAAAACATACAAAGAAATGCTAAAACTCAGTTATTGTAGTGAGTATTAATTATAGCTATTCTTAAGCATTCATCAGTGATTAAAATACATGAATAAAGAAAATAACATGAACACAAGAGACACCAGATTTAACATGGAAACCCAATATGGGAAAAACCACCAATGTAACTAGTTACTATTTTTCACTCTTTTGAAGTGATGCCCTATTAGGAGCCAACCTGGTAAACACTTACAAAACACACTGTTAGGTGTGACCTTGTTAGAGGATTTAATCACCATGTTAGGAGTGGCCTTGTAAGAGGTCTTGAAACAATTCAATAGAACTGTCACCTTGTTAGAGGATTTACAAAATGGCTATTAAACCAACTCAGTTAGGAGATTTTGAAATCATTGCTACAATGGTAAGAAAGTAACAATGAAATGACCTGAATAATGATGCAACTGAATTACTAAATATAGATCTCTATTCTATTTCACTAGATCCTTCCTAATCAAAATATATCTCTATTGCTCCTCAAGGATATCTAATCATCCTTCAAAATTCACTCACACTTTCCTTCTTTTTCACTTGCACACTTTTAATTCACAACTTGACCTTCTATATATACCATTCAGATTATCCATTCGGATTGTCAAGTTGACACTAATAACATTACTAATCATTACAATAGTCAGCTAGAATAATCAAACTTTATTTCTCAAATTAACAAAATCCTTTACTAGGCCAACCTTGCTTGGTAAACACTAATCCAAAAAGATTTCCTTGGGTGACTGAGAGAACTTGGTAAGCACTGTGAATTCTACAACATCCTTCAGAGACCGAGTGAACTCGATAAACACTAACTTTCCTTTGTTAACCATGGAAGATTGGTTAACACTATTTTCTGCCATACTTTTCTTTGACACTTGAGATATCTCGGTAGACACTGAAAACCACCTGCTGACCGACTGAGCTTGGTAAATACTGGGAACTGCTTTGCTGACTGACTGAGCTTGATAAATAATATGACATTTGTGTGACATCAAAGACAACACACAATTAATCCAACAAACTCTTCACTCAAAGACTCAAGACAATAATCTTCTCTGCAAAGCTTGTATTATCAGCATTCAACCATCAAGAATATGGAACCAGGGAATAGAATCCCTTAGATTGCCAAAAATTGGAACCCAAAACCAAAAGATTGGAAAACCACAAAGCTAGGAAAACCAAAAAATCTTGGAACCCTTACAAAATCAGAACTCTTACTACTTATACCATTAGCTATTTTGGAATCCTAAAAGAATTTAGGATGCAAAAAGCTTTGAATAGATAGGGTTAGGGTTTCACCCACTAAACCAACCAATTTTAATCAGTAATTAATTCTAGGGGAGAAAACCAAGCAACCTAAACAAACAGATTTGAGAATTGATCTTCATCAATGAAAAATCTTGATTTGTCTCGAAGATCATGCAAACACCATGCCTTGTTAGTCTAATCATACATTTGTAACATGCTTTGAGCTTCACCTATGTTCATTTTAAGATGGTACAGGCATCTGTAATCAATCATCAAACCTTCTGGATCATCTTGCAATAGTCGACACAACAACTTCATATAATCCTACCGCTAAAACAATCAATTTTCAGTCCTTCTATCACTGGAAACCATTTAAAATTCAAATTCCTGGTGGCAATGGTTAGTCAAAAATATTTAAAACATGACCGTTGATTACATCTCTTCCCGACAGATCGGGTGGTTCACAAAACTTCTCCAACAGTTGACAAAACCCTTTAAAAAATGCTTTCCATATCATTAAACCTTCAAACCAATCAAAATAGAGCACATCAGTGATGAAAATACACCATGCAGCATACTGGACCCACACTTTATAAAGTTTTAATCAAATGGTTGGTGGATAATCTCATAGCCCTGACAGACTCCATGAGATCATACGCTGTCTGTTAGATCTTCCCAACTGGAATCACTTTGAATCTCTTGGGCCCACTAATGTGTCTAGAATTCCTTCCAGCTCAGCCAATCAGAACACAACACATCAACAACAAGTCACCAGATGGTCCCAGTTCTTGGCCAAGTACCTAACCTTTTGCACATTCAACGAATATGTGACTGCAGGAAATTTCAAGTCGCTTAATACTTTGTCTTAACCTCGGTCTAGTCAAGTGATTCAGCAAACAAAGTTTTCCACTGAATCACTTAGTTTTTATTTAACCCTAGGTTATATTTCGCAAATACAAAAACCTTCATTCGCCAGTTCGCAAGATCCTTTTCACAACCCACCTCTGGAAACATTTGGTGAATCAGTGACCAAAGATAATCACATGTTCACTTAATACATTAGGGCTTCACTAATTTATTTGGAGATTCAGCAAATAGACCACTTGTGTATTTCACTAAAAGGACTTAGAACCCCACCAAACACTTGGTGAATGAGTGAACACATAGAAAAATATTGGTGCCGCTAAAATTTTGTCTGAGCCACCAAAAACTTTGATACCCCTAGGCCTACCTGACAACACATCTGACATATTCCTATGTGGACCAATAAGTAATGGCCAACTACGCACACTTGGCAGTGGACCTGCTGAAACAAAATATTATGTCACGAAGTAGAATCAATGGTTGTCATAAAACCACAAGCCTTTGACATATTCTATCAGACCTCACAACAACCATTGGATCAGCCTTTTTATGCTGCTCTTATAGATCCCCTGACATGAAAAAAATCTATGGTCAGGCTTAAGCCCTCATAAGCCATGAAGATTCCACCAGAACATATGCCCACCATCGATGAAGAATGTCACCCCTATTTTGACAAATGTCTGACATAGAAAAGAATCAACGATTGGTCTTATAGCCTCATGTGTCAGAAATAACCCTTAAGATCATACACTAGCCATCAATGCTCTACCACTGTCAGAACCATTGAACCTCTGAAAATGTTGGCCCCACTGACAATATTCTGAGTCATTAATATGTGGACCAATGAGAAAATGCTGACTAAGAACACCTGGCATGTGGACCCATTATTGAAAAAGTGCAAGCCATGAAAGAGAATCAATGGTTGGCACAACTTCGCAACCCTCTGACACACTCCATAAGATCTTACACCTATCTTTGGATTGAGATGGTGTCAGAAAGCTGGGCCCAGGAAAGGAGAAAGGCTGGAGACTTTAGGAAATATTAAAGCGCTAGACTTAGGAAAAATTACACCGACAGACTTAGGAAAAATGAAAGCTGGGTGCTATTAGGAATGAATGTTGAAGCCTTTTGGTATTCATTTTGTAGCAGTGGTTGTTGCATTCATGACTATGATTGTCATTGATGTCAACACAGTGATGTTCTGGAGTATAGCAGAGAAGTAGGCACGGTTTTGTTTTGCACACATGTTACATTGCAGATTGAGTTATGTGCAGTTGATTATATTTTCTTTGGTATGTTATTAGCCTATGGTTAAGAGTGCAAAAATAAATTCATTTATTCATGAAAGTTATAAGCATTTTGGTGGAAGCAGTGTTCTAGCAGTATTCCTGTGTAGCAATTTTTGGTAATTGGAGGATATCTCCTAACTAGGATGGAATCTGATTCTACTTAGTTAAAGGGAAGTTTGAGACTCATTTTTGGTGACATGGTTCATAGCACAAACTTTGAGGTCACATGATTGGGAAGTTATTGTATCTGGAAGCTGATAGTTTAATGTAATTCTGATGTAGCGTGTTGAAATTATTATTTTGTATTTGCATGCCGACTCATTTGTAATCATTTGAGTGTGGCATAAAGGAAGGAATTTTTTCCTTGTTATAAGAGGATTATAATAGTTGTGATTTGAAATTATGAAATTTGTGATGCGAATGTATGCATGAAGTGAAGAAAAGAGCTAATTCAGTGATGAAGGAAGACTTGCGAAGTACAAAGATCTGGATTTGTGATCTTGTGTAGCAGAGAGTGTGGTTTTGGTATAGTGTAAAGGAGGTAACACATTTCATATTATTTTGTTGAATAATCCTAAGATCTATTGGACAGTGAGTTCAGAGATCTTGCCTTAAGCTATTTGGGCAGTGGGTCCTCCTATCTTCCATAACTCCTATCAAGGTTAGAATCTTTTAACAGGGATTCAAAATCTCCTAAGAGAGATTCATATGTACTAAATGTATTTCATAAGACTCCTAATAGGGTCCATCCTCTAACAAGGAACTTTCATATTAGTACATCATTTTTGTGGGCATCATTCCCACCGGGGTTTACTCTTTGATCAAGAGGTTCCCTAGTTAACATATCTTGTGTTATTGTGTCATTGTGTATGATTATCCTTCTATGGTTGGTTACTGCATTAATTATATGGTTTAAAGTTGTTGAAGTTGGTATTGAAGTTAATGATGATAAATGGTTTAATTATCAAATAACTGATTCACCCCCCCCTCTCAGTTATCTTGGTGGTCTTTACTTTCTAAGAGGTGCTTGGAGACTTAGGAAAATAAAGGCCGCCAGGGTAATAAAATTTAACGCACATGCCTTAAATAAATTTTAAGTGGCCCAAAAAATTAACATCAAATTAGAACAGGGCCAGGGTACACTTAGGGTTTTCCTTGCAAATGGCTAGATTTTTGAAATTTTGCCTAGGGTTTTACCAAAAATATGGAAAAAATAACTGTAGAGGTCGGAAGAAAACTGGTAAAGCCATGAAATTTTTGCAGGTGCCAACAGAACTTTACTTTCTAACAGATCTTTGTGGGTACCATCCCCACTGGGGTTTTCCCTTGGCCAAGGTTTCCTTGATAATAAATAATGTGTTATGAGTTCTTTAGTTTTATTTCTATGCATGTTGTTTAGCTTCTTATGTTATGAATGTGTAAAGATAATCTGTTATATCCATAATTGGGCAAAAGTAAAAGTTTGTACAATACTGATTCATGCCCCCTCTTAGTATTCCCTATTTCTAACCATATTGTTCATTTAGATGCTTGAATAAGGTTTAGTTATGGTTAGTGATTAGAATTAGGGTTTAGGGTTGTTTTGAGGACTATGACTACCCCAAGGCTTTGTAAACATTCCTAAACATTCCTAAACATTTCTAACTTTCCTATTCTTTGATACAAGTTCTCAAATGCCTTTAAGATGTGTTTTACTTCATGTATGATGTGTTTGTGATATTTTGGTTAAGGGTAGAAAACCTAAGGACACTCACTTAGACTGTTGTTTAGAATTTTCTACCTGGCCTGAGAGCCTTTAGAAAATGTCAGTACCTTGATCTTCTTTCCGGTTGCTTTTTGGGAAAGATTACCCCAAGTCGAAGTATGGCCTAGTTTTTATCACTTCCTTGTGGACCTTGGTGTTTATCTCCTAGCACAGGGGAGTGGGCCTTTTTGCATCCACGTGGTTGGGTGGTAAATATTTTATCAAGGTATCTTTTGTGGTTGCAGTGTTTATGGATTCTTCTTTATACCTTGTCCCAGTTTGAAGAAAGAAGACTCTTTGTTTATCTTTCATCATTTCTTGTCAAATATAAAGTAAATTTATTTTTGTAACCTCCTGAGAGAAGATGAATGTAATGTGATCTTCATTGTAAGTGATGTAATTTGGAATGGGTAGATTTAGGAAAATAAGGAAGAAAGGAATTTAGTAAGTTTCAAAGTAAAGTGGTGTATTGTATATTATTGTTGTTTAAGAAAAGCTAGTAAATCAAATGGGATAATTTCATACATATATTTATTCAAGTCTTAAATGATTCATTTGTAAGGAATTAGTGTTTCAAATGTTATGGTGTACATACAAGAATATTTAGGGAATGTGGTTGGATCTAAGAGTTAGGTTAAATATTTGGAAGAAAGTATTTATGTTTCCTTTCAATAATCTATAAATTTTATAATGGCCTCTTGTCTTCTTACTTATTTAATTAAGTAAGTTCTAGAGTATTTAAATACTTTTAAAATCCCTAACATAGGCAATGTGGGATATATTCATTTAGAGATTTTCAAGTTTTTTGCCTCTTCCCTATACCTACACTCGATTTCACCTTCATGTTGTTGATTGGTTTCTCACACTAAGCTCCCAACAAAATTCTCCATACTGGCATTGCATGAGCCCTCAACTCAAACTTGTATAGGGTACCTCATGCAATTATGCATGTTCTTTCCTTAATGTGCAAGGCCTCCCATTGGACTTGTGCATGCCCATCCAATTCATTTGTGCAAGGCCATTAGAAATAGCCCCCTTTGAATTGTCTCATGCCCACTATTCATTATGCATGAGCCTATTAGTTACTTCTTGGAAGCCCCCCTAGAACTCCCTATGCAAGGCTCTCCTTTGTTTTGTGTGGGCATGTTTTTCTAACTGGTAGCTCCCTTCAAAGACATGCCCCCATAGCACATATGTGCAACCAATTTGCTAAGTATTTCACATCCCCATTGCTTGAATGAGGATCCTCCTTAAAAAATGCCAAGCTCTTCCCTTAATGCATGGGCCAAGAAGCCTCTCAAAGTCTTATGCAAGTCTCCATGCTATGTGAGCACTTCCACACACTTGCGTGAGTGCCCCCATATTTGCTTAGATGGCTCCTTGCACATATTTCACATGATCATTGTGCCTTTTGAATTTAAATGGTCCTCTCTTAATAGCCTTTACACTTTCATCTCATAGAAAAAGGCCTTTCCTTTGTACTTGTGTGAGCCATAAATCTGCATGCTCTCACCTGCATGAGCCCCCCTTTGATTGCATGGACTCCCTCTTACATTGCACAAGATATTTGTATTGGCTGGAAGCCACCTAATGTGGCATTGTTTTCCATTTGCATGAGGCAATCAACTATGTTTACAATGTCATTTAGTCTTCACGACCAACATCTGAAGAATCATAAAGTATTCAAAATATGTGCACACAACCCCTTATATCTAATATGTACCATTTCAATGTCTTGGCTGATAACCTTTAAAATAAAATGTGCTGGCCTCTATTTGTCTCTTGTGCAAGGCCTTTGATACACTTCCCTTCCTTCATCCATTTCATATTCAAGCAACCAAATGCCCTTCCTTGCATGAGCTGGCAATCTCCTTCACTAGTCAGCCAATATATTACATTGGCATCCCCAAAAATCTGGTTGTGCAGGCTTCCATTTAATTGTGTAATACTTTAATTAGAAACCTCCACTCTTAAAACAAGGCCATCTATTATACTTACATAGGCAGCCCCTCACATATACCAAATTAACTAGCAAGCCATCCATCTAGATTAAGATATCTCAAAGATTGCCACAAAAACAATGGTGGAAGTTGAGTAAGACGTTTGCAGTGAGATAGATTCATAGTCTTCAAAGACTTCATACCATGAATTAGAGGTATTATTCACAATTTTGAGCATCATCTGGAATTGAGTGTAATGATGTGTTTTGGAAGAGTAGGAAAAATTACAAATTGTTCATTCCAAGCCATCTCTAGATTCTATAAAAATTCCAAATGTTGAAAGCATGGTGGAAATTTTGATAAGAGAATGTTGCTAACATCAAGCCTCTTTATCTTGATAAGATTCCCAAAATCTTCAAGCAAAAGATTCTAAACCACATCTTCTTAAGTATAACTCTTCCAAGCATTGAAGATCATAGACTTCTTTCTAGGAAGACAACTCTGTTTAATATTTGGGGGTTGCAGTCCTTTAATTGACAATTGGATAAGACTAGATAATTTAGGTTTATCGGTAGTCTTTTTATCTTAGACTTTATTTGCAAATTTCCAGCACATCAAGAAATCTAATTTCTACTTTGGTGCTAAAATGTTTATATGTTGAAGCTCCATGCGCCTTCTCCATATCATGACCTCCATATTTGAGTTTTTAGATAAAAGGCTTTGATGTCTTCGGCAAGAAAGTAGAGAAAACAAATTCAATAGCTCTTTTTAGTGGGCTGATGGGAGAACATTTGCCATGCTATCACCATGCCTTGTCATATGATGCTCTTAGAGATGTTGAACACAACTTGAACATTGTCATCTATACTTTCTTGACTGGTTGAAGCTCTTAAAATCTTCTACCAGTTTGATTTATGTAGTCATTATGATAATTGCAACCTGTGAGACCATTATTGTAGAGGGTGTTAATTAATATTTTCTTCTTCACAGTTTACTTTTCATATTTCTACAATGTTGACCAGATAACATCAGCTGGCCTCTAGGAGCGGCTTTAAAAACTGACCAAATGGCCCGGCCAGAGAGCGCCATCAGAAACATACCTTCATTCTCAACATGTAAGTATGCTGGTCAAAGGAGAAACACTCATAAAATTTGAGCCCAAAGATGTGACTGAACGAACATGGCCACTCGGAACATAATTCTGTTTGAACTGCCAAATTGCACAAGTTGCCTCAAGAACCTACCTCAAAAACTGACTGACTAAAACTTTCATAAACTAGAAACTTGGGCACTGATTCACCCTCATACAAGGAATATAAATCCATGATCAGCTTCCTCAAAAATTTGAAAAGTTGATCACAGTCAAATGTTAAAGTCAGTCTGTCAGACATATTCAGAATTTAAAACAGTGAAAATCATAGAAATCTGATTTGAAAATGGCCTGGGAAAGTGGCCAAATGGATTGGTAGAAACCTCAAAATCTTCAAGAAATACACTCCCAGGTCTATAGTATGAAAAAAATTTCAATTATGTTAGACCTCAAACAGGGTGTAAACTGGGATACCTCAAAGTAGGTCACTTAGAAAATAGGACAATGCACTCATGGAAAAACTTAAAAATTTGCAAATGAAATGGCTTTGGAGAAGTGACTAGATGGACACATGGGGAGCTGAAACTTGGCATAAAATTTCTCTCTCATGCCTACAATATGATGCAACAAGCGGCACATTATGATCAATCACAGGGAAAAAGATGCAATTATCCGAAGTGGGCCTCCAACTAAATTGTGCAACTGATCTTCATTAAAATGTTAGAAACTACAAACAGAATCAAATTAAAAAATTGCCTAAATAGATTTGTCATGGCCTGAAAAATATTCATGGTAACACATTTCCATGATTAGAATATAGAGCAATATTCAATTATCCATTCCACCCAATTGGGTGCAAGTTGCAAGACTTCAAAGTAGGGCATTCAGAAATCTGCACTTTCACATTTTGAGAAGCAACACAAATTGCAAACAAAATTGCTCTGGGAAACCTATCATATAAACTCATATGAATCTTCAAGTGAAACTAAAGCTTCTCTTTTATGACTACAACACCTCAGACCTATCCTTATATCATGAAACATTATCAGGTCAAAGATGCAAGCATGCAAAGTAGGCCATTTGCTACAATCAGACAATATGCAAAATGCAGATTTAAGTGAACACCTTTAAACAACTATCTCCAAAACTCATCAAAACTAAAAATTGAAAGTTGTGACCCATTACATCTACCCCATGATAGGGTTTTAACATGTTCCCCAATTGGCATGTCACGAAAATCATCAGGTCACATTTTACTTGCATTTCAAGTAGGCATCTTCTAAAAGTTTTTAGGGGTATTCACCTTGCCTTAGAGAAAATTTTGAATTGGTCACTCCAAATTTGGGCCAAATTTGAGAGTACCAAGAGTGTCTCTAGTTGGGGATGCATGCCCCATGCATGCATGTGGAGAACTTTAGAATCTCATGGTAGAAGAAGACCACTTATAAAATGAAATCTAAATTTTCTCTTTCTTCTCTTTTCACCTTTCCTTTCTAACATCTCTTCTCAAAAAATGGGAACCTCTACTGAAAGAAAACACACCACACAGCTGAAAGGGAAAGTGACTATACATACAAGGAAATTATTTTAAAAAGGCCCAAAGGCCCAAACTGGATTTAACTCTTACCTCTATCATACGTCTGATTTTCAACTCCATAGATCAAAGGAAAACTAAAATTCTTGCTTCCATGTGTTTGATTGAAAACATTGCCACTTTCCTTCAGCATATCAAACAAGAAAAAAATATTGAATTCACCATCACTTTGCAAAACAAAATCATTGAAATATTGTAAATGTTGATCATTGTATGATATCAAAGCATCATATTCTTCATTACTACTAACTTGCTGAAAGATGGAACATTCTAGCTCTCTCTCAAAGCTGAAAACATTATTCTAATCATTAGGTTGTACCACAAAACATAGTTCTCTCACATCAACATTTTGCAAACTAAAACATAAACTTTCTAAACAAAAATTTGTCTACAAAAAAATCAAGGATAGTTTGATGATCACAAGCTCTATTAGCATTTCTTAAATAGAATAAAACATTGTCCATTACTAGTTCCTGGATCATTTGTAAATCTGAAAATAGATATTCAAATTTTCCTCTTTCTTCCAAATCATGGCTTAAACATGAATCACTAATACTTGGCTTATCAAAATCTGAATGTATACTAGCACAAGAAACTTCATATTCATCATAAACAATAGGGATCTCATGAAAATAATTTGATCTTTTGCAAGAGGAGATAAATCAGGAACACAAAAGAAAAAGGTTCAACCTCATCATCTTCAAAATGTGGAAACTCCATATCGTGATCCACATTCTTCTTTTCAAAAAGATTATCATCAGTGGCTTGTGTACTCACATCAGAATCTTCTTCAATACCTTCCTACAAAGTATTAGCATGATACAAATCCAAAACTTGTTGGTGGGTGGGAGGGAAAACATTAAAGAATTCATTATAAGCATATGAAACTTGAGCAAATGAAAGATCATCCTTTAATGGTTTGATGGAAGACTCAAGATTAGAAAAGGATTTAAAGTCTACACGATTATTTATATTAGGAAAACTTTCACCCCTTGAATCTAAAACAACACTCATGATTTCAAAATGTAACATATCATATTCAATTTGATTGTGGTCTAGTGATATGGGAGGACAAGAAAAATCAGAAATATAAGTATCAAAACTCTTTCTATCTGATGTATTTTCCTTGTCAAACTTAATATGTGTGAAGTGTTGAGATTCAAATCTATCCTTCCCTAAAAATTTGAGATAGTCATAGGATAATAAATTTGAAATTTGTTGACTATGAAGTGAACAACTATCATCATTCATACTCACTTCTAATAAACTTTCACAATCAAAACATTCACTGTCATTTTCCACACCCTTAGCAATATCATTATTATCAAAACTTATATCCATAAGGCATGAAGTCAGAGAATCATTTTCTGATACATACCTCTGAAAATCTAAAATTTTCTCACTGCTTGGCAAGGATTGACATTCTGATTTATCCCAACTGTGTTCTTTCTTGATGTTGAAATTTTCTTCCTCATTGGAGTCATGGAGTGAGATCTCTTGGACCATATCATCTTATGTAAAGAAATCACTACAAACACTAATATTTGCATCATAGTTATCATCTTGTTGTCCACACAAAACATTTTCATTGTCTATTGGCAATTTGGCTAAAGTGAGTACATAGATGTTGTCATTATGGAAACATATGATCCACATTAAGAGCACATGGGTCAAAGAGCAAGTATGGCAGATCGCAATGTAAATTTGTCTAAGTGTGAGATAATATTTTCACAGTGTACCAAGATACAGTTTTGGTTTGCAAAGTTGACTGGACCAAGTTCAATGCTTACGCACTTGAACATAGATGCTATGATGGCTAGTAATGACCCATCTTAGAGTGCAAGTTATTATGGCATGTACAGAATTAGTTATGGTAGTTTTACCAAAGATAGTGTGAAGCTGACAAGACAGAATATGAAGATAGAATTGGTAAAGAGTTAAGGGATTATTTTGTTTACCAAAATAATGACTTAACAATATAAAGGGATGACATCCTAGATGTTTACCTTTGGATAAAGATATATGGAAGCCGACCATGTAAAGTTACTAGCCTTAATAACTTGTATATATGTAATTGTAATTGCAAGAAGAAGTATGAATGAAAAGTGTAATATGGTGATGATATGATATGATGTGAATGTAAAAGAAGTGAAGACATTGATGCAAGCAGTATAAGGTTATGTACCTTAATTCATTTTTGTAATCAGTATACATTGTATATTACTTGTTTGGGCAGTGAGCTCATCTTGTAATCAGATTTTGTATCTACAACTCCTAACAGGGTTGAGGCTTCTAACAAGGCCTATAGTCCCTTAACCAGGACTGATACACAATACATATGTAATAGACTCCTAACAGGGTCAACATCCTTAATAGGATACTTCTGATTAGTGGATCTTTGTGGGTACCATCCCCACCGGGGTTTTCCCTTGGCCAGGGTTTCCTCGAGAACATATCATGTGTTATGAGCTCTTTATTATGCATATTGTTTAGTTTCTTATGTTATGCATGTATAAAGATAATCTTTTATATTCATAATTGGGAAAAAGATAAAGTTTGTAGAATACTGATTCACCCCCCCCTCTCACTATTCCCTATTTTTAACAATTGGTATTAGAGCTTAGTTACTCAGAGAAGAATCATTCAAGGAAAGCCTAGCAGCTTGAGTAAGATCTCTATGGATATGGATCAACTACAGAAGAATCTTGAAGAAGCTCTTGAACAGATTGATTTTCTTACTATTGAAAAAGATACTTTGAAAAGAAAGTATGATGATGCAAAAGACCTTATTGAGAAATTGAAGAACAAATTAGAAGATTTGAGATCTGAAAAGGAATCCAAAATTCTTATTGAAGATTGTGATAGCAACTTGGAAAAAGAAAATGAGATCCTTAAGCATGAATTGAAGATAGTGAATTTGAAGCTTAGTTTGAAAGATGGAAATAGCAAAAATGAAGTAAATCTAAAATCTGAGAATGAAAGTCTAAAGACTGAAAATGAAGAACTGAAATCTAAACTTGAAAAAGTGACATCCGAATTTAAGAAAGTAAATGTGCAGTATGTAGAACTTGAGAAGTACAATAAGATTGTGAAAGGTGAACTAACTCAATCCAAACAACAACTTGAAAGGCTATATTTGTTAGAAGTTGTAATCTTTCCTTGGTATATTTATAAACCAAGGTTAGACCTTTTTTTTCTTCTTTTCTTGTTCTAATATATTAGGATATAAGCCAAGGTATCCTAATATATTTCTTTTTGTCTTCTTTCCACTACATTCTATTTTTTCCTCTAGTAGAATATGTGAGGAAAAATATTTATTGTAATTTGTAAATTTAGTTTATTCCTCCTTATGAGGAATCTCACACTTGGCCTCACACACTTATGAATGGTGACATTCATTCTCATGGGAGTTACATTTTGAACTCCTCTTATCTCTACATATAGAGATATTTCTCCTCTCTTCTCATTCAACACTTCTACTCTACTCTCTCTCATTCTTCTAAAATATTGTATGAGCGAAAGCTCTCTCTCTCTCTCTCTTTGGCTATTTTGCCCATTCATAATTCACGGGGGTTTTTTTATGCTTTTCCCCCTTCAAAACTTCTTGTCTCCTTTGTTGTTTCTTTTTGGTGTATGCTTTAAAGATTAGTTTAATTCATGATAATCTTCCTTTTTCCTAACTCATTTGGATTAATATGTTCCTAGCTCGTATTTGATTTTCCATTTTAACATGGTATCAGAGCAAGTTTAATCCATTTTTTGAGTTCATGGTTTAAGCGGTTATCATATTACGGAGCACTCCAAATTTGGAGACTCATTTTATTAATTTGAGAGAGTTTTTAGTTCATATAATTTATTCTCTTAAAGTATCTTTATTTGGTTACTCTTTTGTAAAAATCAGTTCTCAAATATTTATTATTATTATATCTTAACCTAAAATTAATTATTCAATCTTTTTATTCTTTTATGATAGGCTTAGTTGTTTAAAAAAAATAAAAAAAATAAAACTATCCTTTTTAGTTCATGCATTTTTAGAAATCTTCAAGTTTCTATTTGTTTCTGTTTGCATCAGAGGCGTTATTCTCAATCATTTATCTTTGCCTAACCTTTGCATGCAGGTTTTTCATTATTAACTTTGCATGCATAGGCCTGTTGTTTTCTTTTTTATGTATGCATTAAGTTGGTTTTTTATCTATCTCTGTAATGTTTCTGAGGATTCAATTTCCCTCAACTAGAAATACTTGTGGTTGTTGTGGGTCGTGATTATCCTCTACACCTAATTCATTTTACAATGTTGTTTCATTGTTTATTTTCTTTTCTATCTTTGGATTATCAAGTCTATTGACTGCATTCAGTTTGTGCTCATCGGAGAGTAACCAAGATATTTGTATTGTTGTCATCGCATTCATAAATTTGCATGCTGGTTTTTCATTTCATGCATGTCTTTTTTATCTGTTCATATATGTGACTTGTAGCTCTTTTATCCTTTGGCAATCTTTTTTCAGCTGTTTTCTCTATTGGGTTTCTGCTGGTTTGTCCCTTTGCACCTTTGAGGCCGCTCATATCCTCCTTGAGTCACTGGGCAGGAAGGGAGTTTTATCCCACTCCAATAATTTCACAGGAGAAGGCTGCATTATCAAGGATTGTTTTATCAAAATTGTTATTTATTCGAAAACCTATTTTTTCTTTTTGTTTAAGATTCCATTTGTTTTATTCTTTTTGAGTTATGATCAGGTCAGACAATCTAGTTGGGCTATTTGAGAGAATTCCTTTTTTGCATTATCAAGGATTTCATTAGATATTGCATTAGATATTGTTTGCATCAACAATGGTGATTGCATTAGAATTAAGTTCATTGTTTCAATAGTTTGTTGTTTCTTTCATCAAAGTTCACCATTTTCTTTTTTAGGTTGATCGATTTGCCTTATTTTAATTTGGTTTCCAGATTTATTGGAATGTTTTGGGTCTTTAGGTACCGTGATGGTGTGATTCCATTGAATTGTATTATATGTCTTATTTAAGAGATCTGATACATTTGATATACTTTGAAGTGGCAGTTAATGTGTATAGCAATCTGTATTTCTATTCTTAGTAGTTTTGCTGTACAGGCAATTTTTTTCTTGTATTTTTTTTCTCTGTATTTTCAGTTCAACACTAGATTGCATTATTGTCTCTAACTTCTGTTAGCCAATTTTTTAATTCTGTTATCTAGGCTGGCTCTTTCTTAATTAAACCTTTTGATTCTTGATCTCCTTAGCTACTGGAAATCTATTCTCTTATATTAACATTATTTGTATTAATGTTTCATATCATTGTAGGTGATAATAATATCTTTCATTATTATATAATTGCAGACATTAATCATTATAAACATTTTTTTACTGCATAACATTTTAGTATTAACGTTGAGAACTATCATTGCATAACGGTTTTATTTTATTGCAGAAAGATATCATAGTTAGTTATTATTTCATTGCTGATGGTATTAACATTGTAGGTGTTTTAACATTTTGATTATTATGTCATTTTGAAAATATTACCATTTTGATCATTGCAAGTTATAATATTTTCCTTAAAAAGGAAACAGTTTATTTATTAAAGTATTTTTATTTGGATTTCTTATTTAGATTTAATTTTATTCATATATATATTTTTTAAGGAGTTTGAATTTCTTTAATATAATTTTAAAACTATAAATATTATTATTTATGTTTGATCTTTAAAATTGATATTTATATAAAGTTATATTAAATTAAAAGTTATTATTCTTTTTTTAATAAAGGTGTATAAGTAAAGGGGGTATTTTTTTTCTCCGATACTATATTCTTGAATTCATTAATCTTGTTTAGCATACTCTAGATTGCCCTCCTGTGTATTCTTTATTGCTGGAAAATAACGTCTATTATACTAACATTTTTTTGGCAGCAAATAGAGTTTATTTCTACATAATTTGATTCATTTCTATTTAGTTCTGTCTAGATTAGTTATCTTTATTATTTTCTGCCCCCTGTTCTATTCAAGTGTTTTCCCTTCGAGCTTCCCTGTCCATTCTGCTTTATTCCTGCATCCATCATGTCTACCCTAATGCCTGAGATCAAACTAACTAGCACCAACTATCATGCCTGGAAAACCCACATGACCTGGATATTCAGATTCCACCATCTATTAGACATTGCCACTAATGCCAGCACTAAACCTCCTACCACTGCTTCTCAAGCTGACCAAGATGCTTGGCAAGCTAAGAACGATGAAGCACTTGGTTTAATTGGCATATCCTTAAGTCCCAAACTATATGTCCTTATTTCCTCCTGTACAGAAGCCCATCAGGCTTGGGACATCCTGAAAAACACCTATGATAGTGCAGATGAGACCCATAAAATTCAACTTCAAGACTAGCTTGAAGATCTCAGGTATACAGATTTTAACTTTGTTGATGATTTCTTGCTCAAGTTTGATTCAATTAAAAATTTACTCACTAGATTACAAGTTCCTCTTTCTGATTTAAGGATAATTCATATTATAATTTGTAAATGTTTACCTAGGCAGTTTCAACAATTTATTACAAATATCTATTCTTAGTTAGCTATTCCTTCTTTAGCAACTCAATTAACTTATGCTATTTTTCAAAATATGTTGCGTCAAGAGGAGGCTAAACTGATTCAATTTGGTATATTAAAATCTCATGAACATGCTTATGTCAATCTCATAGAGCTAGTCATAATTCAAATAACAATCAAAATAATCAGAGATCAAACAATTCCAACTACAATCAAAAGCATCAAAAACCTAACAATATTAACACTACTAATAACAATTATCAAAGACCTAATAATTACAATAACTATAATAATAATAATAACAACAACAACAATAATAATAATAATAATAATAATAATAATAATAATAATAATAATAATAATAATAATAATAATAATAATAATAATAATAATAATAATAATAATAATAATAATAATAATCCTTCAAATAGGCCTTATTGCACTTATTGTGGTCAAAATGGTCATTTAATTCATAATTGTTTTAAGAAACAGAAAGAAGATCAATGAAATTCTCAAAATTACTCTAATGGAAATCAATCTCATTCTACTTTTACTGCCTGTTTTAATTCTTCTATACCACCTAAATGGATTATTGATCATAATGCATCTCAACATGTCTAATACCACAAGGAAGTCTTTGATTCTTTCCAACCTGATTCTATGCATATCCCTTTAGCTAATAATTGTTGTTAAGTTGAAGAAACTGGTATTATTTCTATTCAAAATGATAAATTACATGATGTGTTTTCTGCTCCTAACCATATTTATGTTCTTGCTCTTCCTAATGATAATGATGAACATAGTAATGATACTCCTAATAATTTAGTTTCTCCTAGTTGTGATGATAATAATTTGTTTTACTCTCTTGTTGATGATATGTTTGACTAAGAAGATGAAATTATATCTACATTTCTTAATAATACTTTGCAAGACATGTCTATTACTCAAGATGAAATTTTTTATGGTAGTTCTATGATTGATGATAATGATGCCTATATTAACTCTCCTATTAATGCTTCATATTTTGATGAATACACTACAAATTTATCTTATACAACTAATAATTGTATTTCTGAATCTATAACTCATGAAAATGTTACAAATTTGGTTTATGCTTATGATTCTCAATATGATTTTTTTCAAAATGTTACTGATTCAACACTAGGTGATCCCAATAATGGGCACTCTACTAGTGTTTCTTTCTTTTTTGTAGGCCCAAGTTTTGATTATGCTCCACCTTTAGTTTTAAATAGAATTGAATATACAAACTGCATAAATGCATCTCAAGCATCTCAATGGTCTCTTAAATATTTGGGCTCTCCTCAACATGATATTCAAACTCCTATGTACCATTCAAGCTCCAAAGCAAAAGTTGAAGACATGCAAGATGGTCAAGCCAAAGACATCCTAATGAAGACTCTTTCCAAAGAAACATCTCGGATTCATTGTAAACATTTGGGTTTAATACCTATTGATGTAATTACCCCAAGTAAAGATTAAAGAGGGGTGTTAGAAGTTGTAATCTTTCCTTGGTGTATTTATAAACCAAGGTTAGACCTTTTTTTTCTTCTTTTCTTGTTCTAATATATTAGGATATAAGCCAAGGTATCCTAATATATTTCTTTTTGTCTTCTTTCCACTACATTCTATTTTTTCCTCTAGTAGAATGTGAGGACAAATATTTATTGTAATTTGTAAATTTAGTTTATTCCTCCTTATGAGGAATCTCACACTTGGCTTCACACACTTATGAATGGTGGCATTCATTCTCATGGGAGTTACATTTTGAACTCCTTCTCTTATCTCTACATATAGAGATATTTCTCCTCTCTTCTCATTCAATACTTCTACTCTACTCTCTCTCATTCTTCTAAAATATTGTATGAGAAAAAGCTCTCTCTCTCTCTCTCTCTCTTTCTCTCTCTCTCTCTCTCTTTTTGGCTATTTTGCCCATTCATAATTCACAGGGGTTTTTTTACACTTTTCCCCCTTCAAAACTTCTTGTCTCCTTTGTTGTTTCTTTTTGGTGTATGCTCTAAGGATTAGTTTAATTCATGATAATCTTCCTTTTTCCTAACTCGTTTGGATTAATATGTTCCTAGCTCGTATTTGATTTTCCATTTTAACAATATTCAAATAGTGAGAAGATTGATGAACAAGTTTCTTTTGGGAAACCATCCTATGATAAGACTGGACTTGGATTTAATATATTCAGAACAAATGATGAAAGAAAGAAACCAGATCTGAAGACATCTGAAAGCATAGATGAGAAGAAGCTTGATGAGATTGAAAAATCTGAAGATGAACCTAAAGAAGAAGGAGAATCATCAAAGCAAGAGGAATCACCCAAAGGTATGCAAAGCAAATTCAAAGGTAGATGTTTTTCTTGTAATACTATTGTTCATATGAAAAGAGATTGCACAGGTAAACAGTTTAAACCTCTTAATGGTTATTGTTATAATTGTCATGATTTTGGACATAGAGCTATTCAATGTAGAAGACCTAAAGTTATTAAGAATAATTATGGTAATAGAATGTTTAGGAATACTAACAATGTAGATAAGAGACCTACTGAAGACATGAACAAAAGAAATGAAGTAGTGTGTTATAGATGCAACAAAGTTGGACACATTGCTAGAAATTGCAGGTCATAGATTAACTAGCAAGGATAGAGATATGGGAACAATGGAATTGTTTGTCAGATATGTAATAGGATTGGACATATAGCAAGGTTTTATAGAATGAATAGTGGAACTTATCATCTGAAACCTAACCCTAGAAACAATGCAAGAAGGAATGAGGATACAAGTAACATATAGAAAGATTGTTGTAGCAATATAGATGAAGTGAAGTATGTTAAAGGAATAGATCAAGAAGGCATAATTAACATGGAAGGTAATCAGATAGGTGAAGTATTAAGTGGTAAGAATGAATCCTTACCTGACCTATCTTTAAGCACTTAATTTATGTAAATTATAGTAGATTAGGAACTTAGATTTAGTGTAGAAGTAGATTTAAGATGAACTAAGTCTTGTGCAATTAATAGAAGATAGTTTATGATGTACTAATGCTATGGTTAAGAGTGCAAAATAAAATATTGTGTTTAGCGAGATTGCAAGAAGTTTTGAGTTTTACAGGTTAACAAGAATAAATTTTAAAAAGAAGTGGTAAAAGAATTGAATGCGATGTCAGAATTAAGTATGATTGAAGTCATAAAAGGTTATGATCAATGTTATTTGATTGTCAAAGTGAATTAAAGTATCATGGAGATCAAAAGCAGAGATTGGAAGTGTTTTACAGAGATTTTGTGAAGGATTTAAGCACTGAATCTTCACAAACCCTAGAATCATGAATTTGAGGTATTTATCTTGACAAATCATTGAATCGGTATAAAGAATTGGAAGGAAACATGGATACATCTTTGATTCACAACATTAGAGACAAAAACAGACCTAAATTGAAGAAAGAACTAGTAGAAGCTTTAGAAGTAGACCCTGAGTTTGCTTTATCATCCGTACCAGATAGAGTTTTGCATTTGGAAAATGTAAAGAGTTATCTTGGATGTAAACTGGAAACAGTAAATGACAGTGATTTTTCAAGTGAGTATCAGAATATATATAACCAGGATATGTCATTGAAGCAAGGTTATGAACATTTGAAAAACAATGAAATTGTCACGTATGGTTTGCAGTATGAATTCGATAATGAAGAGTGCACAAAGATCATTTTAAGTAGAATTCACAATGGGAAATTTTGGTGAGAAGACAGAGTGATTGACATCACAGCTGACCTAATTCATGAAGTCACTAGTTTATCCAAACTTGGTGCTATCCCTTTAAATGAGAAAAACATGAGGAAGATTGTCATTGACAACACTAGATCATCCTATAATGGTAGAGGTCTTGTTATCAGAAAGATTAGACAACATGATGTAAGATATCTATGTAAGATTTTGACTACAAAGTTTTGTGCTAATTCCAAAGAAGGTGACATGGCAGTTGGCATGGTTCACATTGCATATTTGATGTGTGTAGACAAAGTTTCTGTTGATATGTGTGAGATTTTGAGAATTCAATTGTTTGAGAATTTGGAGAAGATTAAGAAGTCTAAATATGCACAATTTAGATTCTCATCTTTGATTACATATATGTTTTTCCACCTTTTGAGAAGATTTCCTTACACAATTGGAAATAATTGGAATGATGGACAGTCTACGATGGAAAGAATAAATTTTTTTTATAGAAATCATGTTATTGATCAAGTTAATGAGAGTGCTATGTTAGTTTTGAAGACATTTTAGAATTTTGTATCTAGCAGATCAAGGATTCCACAGTCACTTGTGGAGAAATATAAGAATGATATTTGTTTCATGATTGACACTAACTTTACTTACATTGAAGCAGTAGAACCCAGAGTTGAATTCATAGACCCTCTTGGCTATGAGATTTCTGAGATTGAGACAGAAGAGTATGTTGGAAGATTGTTGAAAAGTAAATTGGACACCCAATGCAGTAGGTTTTGAACTTATGAAGACAACTTTAATTTTGTTAAAGCTAAAATTGAAGAGAAACAGTCTAAGAAAAGAGTTGACAGTACCATAAAGAGAATATTGAAAGACACAGGGATGAGAGAAAGAGAATTTTTGGTAGCTAAATAGACAACAGTAGCATTGAGAGATGTTGGATAGGGAGAAGTCGTGAGTGTACCACCGTTATCCAGTGTAGTACAGAGAGAGCCTACACCAGTTAAAGTGAAAGTAGAAGAACCAAAAAAGGAACAAGTAACACCAAGCAAGAGAAAGAAAGAAATTGCTAATAGACTAGGAAAGAGACCGAAGACTATAGTTCAACCAGTACCAAGAAAGTTTGCAAAAGTTAAAGATGATACTAAGAAGAAAGCTTGGAAACCAAAAGTTGAAAAGCTAAATGAGCAGATTATTGAGAATGGAGATTTTGCAAGAATGAATAAATATTATGTTCTTTATGATTATACTGATAGAATTAATTTGGAGAATGCTATTGTGAAGCATATAATTTTGGCAGATAAGAAATTTGACTCTATTCAAGGTCAAATACCTGATGAATTGTTTACTAAACTTATTAATAGAAAATAGAGAGCATCTGAGGAAGACAAAACTATAAGAGAGAATCTTGTGAGAAATCTTTGTGAAGTGAAAGATGATGATCACTTGAAGTAGATTTTGAAGCCCCTTGAAACTCTTTTGAGGACTAAGAGGAGAACCATTCAGATCATGGCAGGATAGTATGAGCAAGTGAGAACAGAAACAGAGCAAGCAATAATTAAATTTATGACAGAAATTGTTGGAGAAACTTCAGTTGCAGCAGGACTTGCAGTTGATGTTGAACAAGAGTATATTCCCTCTCTTTCAACTATTAATATTGAAGATGATACAATGGACATTGAAGGTACTAAGGTGACCTTGGACATTGAAGATCATTTATTTAATAATTTAGATAACATTGTTGACAATTTAGCTCTTGATGAACTAGATAGGACTGAAGAAGCAGTGCAGACTAAATGGGTGAGTGATGAACCTAAAGAGACAAAAATTCATGCACCCACTCCTAAGGGAAAGAAGAAATAAATTGGAACTTTTTTTGAAGACTTAGGTAAAGAAGTTGATGATGATGATCAGCTAGAGTTGATTAGTTCTTTGAATAAGATCATTGGAAAGAATAAGAAAGTAAATAATCTAGAAGGAAGTCTGAAGGAACTAATAGAGAAGTTGCAAAGTATTGTAACTACACATATTTTAGAAGTAGATCCTTTGGAGAGAACCAAAAAGGTACTAAGTACTTTTGATGATGAGTTTACCAACTTATCAGACATTACTAAAGTAAGAGCTCAAGTAGCTTATGAAGCTGAAATGCTTTTAAGTATGAGTCAGAATATCAAAAATGATATTATTAGTCTTGATGTTTGTATCAAGAACTTGAGGAAACATTTGGAGATTGGAAAAGCTTTGTACATATAGTGTACAAAACTTGAGATTTTGATAGTAGCAGAGGAGCAGAAAATGATGCAGGAGCATCCAGGGTGTAAGAGCAATCTTGCATCACCCAAAAATATTTCTATTTTTATATTCAATAAGGGCTATCTTGTGCAGAGCTTCTATTTATGAGAACTTTCTATTTTTATTAAGTTGGTCATACAATCTCAGAATGTTTTGATTTTACATGTGGAGGTTCATCTCAGTCATATCAACCTGTGAGTAAAGTTTCATGGCTAGATCAAGTCTAGTTTTGAAGATATTGAGGATTTTTGGTATTGGTGGCAGGGTATAGAAACTTTGAACTCAGTTTTGAAGGCTTTAGAGGCCTTGGATGAGGTCAAAAATTTGGGTGACATGTGCTTGTGTGAGTCAAGCCTATAGAGTGCTTTGTGGCCTTTCTAAAATGCGGTTATAATAGTCCGTCGGGTCAACTGGTGATGACTTATGGTCTCCAGAAGTCCAGTCACCTGAAATGGTGAAAAATAATATTCCTTCAAAATTTTTGTTCGGGTTTCAAAAGTTATTTTGAGCCAACTTTGATGTAATAAATTGAAAAATAAAATAATTCTAAGTTTGGTCGGCCCTAAGGGCTAAATTTCTAGAACCTTCTCGGGCGGTGGAAAATGCCTATATAAAGAAGGCCTGTAGTGTTGTCTAGGGTAGTTTGGGGTAGAGATTTGGGTATTGATTCGAGGCTTTGTCCTACAGAATATTGTAAGGGAATGCCCATGTAGCTTTGCATACTGTAATTCTGAAAGTTTGTAATTCCACATTTGTGGAGATAATAAGAAGCCAATTTTTTGTTCTTGCATATTGTTGTTGTTTCTCTATTTCTATTATGTGTTTGTGGTATTAAGGAGACCACCCCTTATCAAGTGGTATTAGAGCAAGAGTTCTTGAGTGTGTAAATAGATCATCGATTGTGAGGCAGTTTGCACCAGGACTGTGGTTAGGATTTGAGCACGCATCATGAAAATGCCTCCATGAAGGGAACATGGTGGAAGAGCCAGTGTTGTAACACCTAAGGTTAGAGCACTCCAGAGACAAGTGTGAGCATTGGAAGAGAAGATTCATAGAGGAATGAATCTTAATGTCAGAGATGAAAGTGAGGATGAAGCCGAAGAAGAAGATCAAGAAGGAGAAGTCGAAGTTGTGAACCAGGAGGAAGAAAGACTTTTTTGGGCCATTTCCAAGATTAGAAAAAGACCTAAGATTGAGGTTCCTACATTTTTAGGAAACCTTAACCTAGAGGAGTTGATTGACTAGATCAATGAATGTGAAGAATATTTTTAGTATGAAGATATTGAGGATCCTGATAGGGTCAAATTTGTGAAGGCCAGACTGAAAGGTCATGCGAAGATCTGGTGGTAAGAGATCCAATTGGAGCGAAATAGAAGAGGGAAAGATAAAATCACAAGATGGGATTGAATGGTGGATAAATTGAAGTGGTAGTTCATTCCTATTGATTATGAGCTTGACCTACTGAAGAAGATGCAAAGTTTGAAGCAGGCAGGAAGATCTGTTCAGGAGTATACAGAGGAGTTCTATCGAATCCTCATTAGAATAGGCCATGTAGAAGCTGACAAGGAGAAAGTTTCTTGTTACCTTAATGGGTTAAGGTCAACCATTCAGGAGGAGCTGAATCTAGTTCGATTGAATAGTATTGAAGAGGCATACCAGTTTTCCCTAAAAGTAGAGGAAAAGCTGACCAAGAAGTTTAAGAGTAGATAAAATGGAAGAGGTTGTTGGTTAGAAATCTCATTTTTTCTTTTTTTCCCTAAATTTATGGATGATCTTGAAAAAATTTTAGTCTTTAGGGTTTTCTAGGTCTAATTGCCTTTGAAAAGTCATAAAAACCCTAGTTTAGGTCATCAGTGTTCTAATTCTCTATTACTTTATCAGTCTACTTAAGCCTCAAATTTGCATGTGTGCTTCTATTTTCCTCTTAGTCATTGAGTCTCCTTAAGGTTTAGGATATTCCTATTTGTCTAGCGAATGCCAGAAAGCCTTTGTCACCTGATCTCATGACCTTTTCAGAATATTCCTTATTATCTAATGACTTAGCATTTCACCTTTAGTCTCCAGATCTCGCAATGATAGTCTTGAGATATAGAGACTGCTGTATTTCATTTTTCACTAAGAGACTATAGTCGCATAATCTCTAAATTGGTTTTTCCTATGGTTGAGAGATCTCTCAATGATTTAGTTAAGTTGCCTTTCATTCGGCGATCATGAGGTTTCTCCTTGGTCGTTGAATCTCGAGATGGAACAGTGGTCTTCCTTGGTGGTTGTCTCTAGATCTCATAATAATATGATGGTTTACCTTTCCATTTAGTGATTAAGAGTTTTGTTGGTCACGTGATATCCCAATGTTGATGGCTATCTCTCTGGTGGTTAGTTATTCTACGACGCAGTTGTCGCTAGATCTCTGAATGTGGTGGTTAGGTGACAAAGGATTGTTAGATTTATTGAGAACCGTTGATGATTTTTGATTGTGTGGATGGTGCTTGATCTCTAGTCTTAACCCAGAGTGAAGAAATGTTCTCATGACTTGGAGAATGCCTCAGTTGTGTGTTCTCAAGATTAAACCCTAGTTAAGTGAAAGATTGTGAGATTTAGCGAGAGGTCTTTGTCGCCAAGTCTCTAGATCTACCCGAGGTCAAGTGAGGGTTAGTGAAGTGTTTTGGCCCTGCGGTTATGATTTTATTCAGTGAAGTAGTGACTATGTGGTCATGTGATCTCAAGTTCCTAATAGTTAAGTGGTAAGCTTTCAGCGATTCAGTGACATAATTTTATGGGGGTCGCAAGATCAGGCGGTTAGTTGTGAAATCTTCTCATGACTTAACCTAAACCACTGGATGAATTGAAGGATGAGATCAATGGTGGTCGCATGATCTCAAGAAAGAAGTCAAATAGTTAAATTTTTATGAGATTATGAGACTTCAGGATTGTCACCAGATCTCCAGGTCAGGTGATCGTCGAAAGTTTTCAAAGATAGATATATTGTCGCGACTATAGTTTTTCATTATGGTCGCCAGTTCTCAGAACATAATAAATTAATGTATCACTTTCTTCAGTCGCTAGATCTCCAAATGGCCAGGTCACCTGATCTTAGAATGAAGTTTGAAAATTCAAAAGTATTCCTCGACTACGAGATTTCCTCTTAGTCGCCAGATCTTAGAATACCTTTCTAAAGTGCCAAATTTGTAAAATGACTATGTGCCTTTTTCTTCAGTCACCAGATCGTGGAATGTTCAAATTTGAAATTTCTCAGATACGGCTAGTAAATTGAAACCCTATGCATGTTGAAGTAATGGAAAAAGTGACCTTTTTTTGGTTGGAGATGTTAGACATGGTGGTGCATTCAATGCTACAGGTTAAAATAGCTAGGAGGTAGCTCATTTGAAACTTACAAAGCCTATTGGAGAAGTATAGAGTGCTAGGTTTTCTAAGCTTTCAGGACTTGTAGTGTGATTAGTGAATTTGTAGAAGAATTTCTAGAGCTCCAGTTAGGATGAGTCAGATGACAGTGAGCGGAGCTTCTACCAGCCGAGGGTCGAAGGAGAAAGTAAAGGAAAGTTTTTCAGATGAATTTCTCACTCTCTTGCCTTGTTCTTCTCAAAACAAAAAGGTCAGTGATGATATTTTTGTCGATGACCTAGCTTACTGTAGGGATGTTAAAACTCCAGAGATCATAGGCATGTGCCTATTTACATATTTCTACAAGAACTGTGATAGTGTTATACTGGTTTCAAACCCTTGGACTTCAAGGTTGGCCAAGTTGATTATCCTAGAGGTTTTTCTAGATGTGGACATGCTCCTCATGCTATCTCAGAGATATGATCCTCTCTCAAAGACCATTAGAAAAGAGGATGGTTCACCCTTGATAATCTTAGACTGAAATTCTTTCATGAATGCTTTCGGGGTTCAGTTTCCAATGGCCACAGAAATCAACTTACAGGGTTTAGCAAATAGATATGTTAGAGAGGCTACTCTGGTCTACAGGGAGATTAAGAATCACATGCCTAAGGAGAATAAAAACTATATTGCACCTATGGCTGGATTGATTATGTATGCCTACAAAGACTTGAAGTTTTACCTGAAATACATTGCATATGGGATATGCCAAGTTTTGGGAATTGATGCAGGTCCTGAGAGGGTTACATCTAATATTTTGATGCTGGTGATGGATTCACAGAGGTGTACAGTGAGAAAAGGGTATGACTTTATTGGTTATAGGGTAATAGTACAAAGCTGTGTCACACTTTTATAAAGGAAAAGGTCAACAACACACAAAAATTTTAACTTTAATGACATAAAAATGGCATTTATGTTTAAAATTTGGAGATGATGTAAACTAATGAAATGTGTAAAAGTGGATGAAGTTTATGGCTATAATTTTTTTAATTTTCTTTGAACAAGAATTCACATGGTTTTTAAATTTTTTAAGTCCATTTTTTACTTGCTGAAAAATGAGGGTCTTGTCCGCACCAAAAAAGTATATGCAAATAATCTCTTTTTTCTTTGATTTCAAAATATGTCATAGATAAAATGTATAGCTAGTGCAGAAAAGAAGAAAAATTAGTTTTCAATGTGTATTTTCTCTGTTATAACTACTCAAAGTTGAACATACCTGAAATCGACAGTTTTCATCTCGCGTCAAATTTCCCCTATCAAATCTACACCATTCAGAAAATAAATGACACAGTCTAGAAGATAACTCTCTCCACTAGTGTTAAATATAAATTTTCAATTTTTTTGATAAGCTTTACTATTTTTTTCTCTTTTTGAAGCATCTTGTTCTCGAATGTTAAAATACCTACTTGTAGTATTTTGAAATTATAATATATTAGATCTAATTAAAATACTATAAAAATTATATGATGATAATCTTGACTCTGTGCTCTAAAAAAGGGTATTTTTATATTTGTAAAAAAATATCATTAAAAAGAGTAAGAGTTATTGAAACGTCACTTTTCTGAAATAATTTTATTTCTTTAGTAATTGTTATAAAACATGCATTTAATAGATATTTCCAGATGGAAAAGGTGAAGAACTTATCTAGCTTAGCTAGAATGAATCTAGCTAGACCATATGTTTGACAAAAAATAAGTTTAGTTAGAAATACTCAAATTTAGCTATGCTGATACGTTGTCCTGAAATGTGACATAGCTTTGTGCTTTTACCCTATATCATAAACAAGATGCATGAGGGTTTGCTGTCCTTAAAGAATTTCACCTCTGGTTCTCAACTCAAGTTCATGCATTACTCCCTGCTGATGCATCTAATTGTGTATCACAATTATGGCTTAATAAATTTTAGTGATCTCAAACCACAAATGATGTGGAATGGAAAACCTAACCCAATTCATTTCTGGATAGGAGTCTAGAGCCCTTTGTGCCCTAGGTGAGATTTTTGTGCTTTTGAGAACTGGATTGTGCTCCCCATTCTCTAGAGTTTGGGCGTGAATTTCTCAAGATTACCCACCAAGGTCCTATAGTTGGTGAGACCCCAACAATTTATTCATAAGTGGACCAAGGGTCACAATTGGGGAGATATTTAGTATGAGACAAGCTATACAATGATTAGGGTTTATGGATGCCCTCAGCCTCCTCATCTACTCCCATTCTATGTACCACCAAGAGTTGCATTTCTAGAATTTGTCTGGCAACTCATGTTGATAGAAAGAGAACACTTGGCTTCCCACAGAAAGGGGACTCTCACTCCTCAGCACTTGAGGGTACATTATATTACAATTGCAAAGGGAGCATTCAGTAAATTAAATGATTAGTTAGAGAAGTATAGGATGTTTGCAACACCACATAGGTATGTGGATAGATAAGGTTTCATGGCTGCTGCAAGGAAATACTACATGCCCACCATTCATTTCAATAAGCTACATGAGGAGTATCCTAAAGAAGATGTGATCAAAAACATCATTAAGGATGATGAGGTGGAGAAAAGAATTAGGCAATTGGATCAGTTACACAGAATTGAGAAGGAGTTTAAAGGAAAAGGATTGGTATTTGAGGGTTTCTTTCCCACTTTGCCTTACTTCCAAAGACTTGAGAAAATGATGGCTGAATTTGACACACTTCTTCAATCCATAAGACATCAAATTGATGATGCTAATCAGGGCAAAAAGGCCCATTCAGAATCAGAATGTCATGAGGATAGTGATGGTGGCTACCCCATATATAGTCCACCCACTATGGAACAACCAATGGCCAAAGGGCCTGGTGAGGAGAAATGAAATGTAGATCTTGTTGAATAGCCTAGTTCTAAGGATAATGTTGAACCTCAAAAGAAAAAGGAAAATTTGTTAACTAGAGTGCCTTCACAGAAGAGGAGGAAAGATAGAGTGAGTGCCCTCTACATAGGGACTAGCTTTCACCACCATGAAATTAGGAAAGCAGTCAGAGAGGCTAAAAGGAAATAGAAGTATGAAACAAAAGATGTAGAGTTGCCTCTGGCTTTAGGCCAGGATGAAAGATTAATTGAGAAAGATGCTTTCATGAGGGATGATAGTTTTGTGAATTCTGAGGAATTCAAGAGTTTCTTTTTATGGCATAAGCAACAATAGGTGGCTTCAAGTGTACAAATAACTGAGGAGGGTCAAGTTCTAGATTAGGCATTACAACAATTGAAAGAATATGACCCTGAGGAGGAAAATATTACTCTAGATGAGGCAAAGGAATTAGTGAGAAAAAGTAATATGTTGCTTGTGCTAGGGTGGAGTTTGTATACTAACTTCATAATAGATCAAATAAAGAGACAAGAAGATGTTACTATGTCTTCTGAGACCCAAGTAGGGGACATAATAAGAGGATTTGGGTATAGCCCAAAAAGTTAGGCCTTGGCCATGTGGAGTATGTATCCAAAAGTCAAGAAACCAATAATTTTGAATGTAAAAGAACAAATGGAGGGAGATAAAATAGTGTGGTCAATCCACAATATAGGAGACCTAGAAATTTCTCAGGTTTTGACCCAATTTGCAAGATTAAATGAGGATAAAACTAAACGGCTGTCAGAGAGATATGGCAACCTCTTGGAGGATTATAGTTCCCTAGTGAAGGATAGGGACTTGCAGATAATAAAAGTCATAGCATTAGAGAAGCAAGGGGAGGAACTGCAATTGCAAATTATAAATACCCCTATAGTAGCCCCTACAGCTCCTGAAAAGCCAGTGGCAATAGAGGCACAAGGAATGACAGATGAGAAGGTGGTGGCTGAATTGAAAAAGATCAATGATGAAAAGAATGATGCAGTATTGCAAGCCCTATTGAGTGTTTTGCAGCATAGGTTGAACACAATCAAGGATAAATTTGACCTAGTTTATAATGCTTATGGCAAGTTGCCAGGATTGTAAAAGGAGGTCAAGAGTTATGTGCAGATTTTGAGTGATTTTCATACACTATGGTCTGTCAAGGCACCACTTTTTGAGAGATTGATTTTTTCTCAATCTATGGGGAGTGACATATTGGAGATAGTTGTAGGATTTGGTAAGGAGATTGACAAAATTAAAGCCATTTTACCACTTTTCAAGGGTAAGGAAAATTTGATTGAGACTAAGATAGCCATGCTCAGCTCCTATACCAACAGATTCATCCCCTCAATTTTAAGTACAGATGGGACAATAAAGAGCCTTGATAATTGGAGATCGGATGTTGATCTTCTACTACATAGGAAAGAGGCATTTTTGGGTGAGAATAATAATGTTTATTTAGTGAGCTTCAATAAGGCCTTAGATGAAGCCATCAAAGCAGAGGTTGACCTCACCAAGTTTGTGTCAGATGTTAAGGCAATTACGGATGCTAGATGGGAGAGACAAAAATCCCAACTACAACTTGTCCAAGGTTTTAATTGGCTGACAGAGGAACAGGTAACTGGATGGGATGAAAAGGCAAAGCCCAAAAAGGCTAGATCTATTTTAGTTGATTTGGATATTTTGGATGAAGATTGAAAAGGACATCTGACACACCTGACACCTGACCCAAGGAATACAAGTTTGATAAGCTATCATTCAAGAATGGTGTAGGTTAGCCTGAAATGGTGGTCACCATGTCTCATTGAAATCAAGGAGCTATCATAAATATTTGCAGTTGAGGGTGTCAGTTTTTGAGCAGTCAAAGATGTACCATAATCTGAAAAGGTCTTGTCCTTTCACCACCTGCGGGTTGGTTGTATATTTTATTATATTTTTATGTTTTAATAGGAGTTAGGTTTTCCAACCACCCAAAGCTTGTCACATTCCCATTAATGAGAAAATTCCAACTTGGTTGTGAGAAGGCTATAAAGAGTTTAAAGCTCATTTTGTAAAGGGTTGGTAGGAAAAAATGGAGTAGAGATTGAAAAGATATAGAAAATAGAACTGGATTGCTTAGGAGCAGATCACCAAGCTTTGTGTCTGGTCCTCTGAGTAATGGAATTGTGAATGTAAGTGGCAAGTTGATTTTAATACAAATACACTGCAACTTCTACCATATATTGTTGTTGTCTATTTGCTTATATATTTTACTCTTGTATGTTTTTCATGTTAAGCATTTGAAATATACCAATTGTAAAGCAACCTGCTTGACTGTTCTATGAGTTTCTTTCAAGGAAAGAATTAAATGTGCTTATATTTCATCTTGGAGAGTAAATATATTTGTATGGATCTTTGATGATAACAATATTTGGTTAATAGAATAGTTTGTAAGGCAACCTATTTGAAGCTGTAGTAGTGTGTAAGGCATATTGTTGTGTTTCTATTAGGGTTTACTCATTGATTTGCATTGTGACTCTGTTGCCCATAGGATTAGGCACTAGTTTGGTATTTTTTCCTCACAAGTTGTATCTTTCATCAATCTTAGGGAAGAAGTTGAAACATTCACATTATTTATCAATACCTTTTATTTTCATGTTTATTGCACTTGATAGATTGGACTGTGCCTAGGGCATTTAGTTCATATTTCCTGATTCTATAAAGAGAGAATCATATTAGGTTGTCCCTCCTTAAAAGAAAGAAGGATGAGAATCATTAAAGTAGTGATTATTGCTTCATTCATAGTCACACTTTGTCTGGTTAAAGTTTGCATTAAAGTGATTACAGCCATATGCAAAGTGTTCTATAGGTTTATGCATTAAAAAGACTAGAAGCTGGTCAGTGTCCACTCATAAGAATACTACAAAGACAGTCATCATTAAAAGGTAATACCTGCCTAAGTCTGTGGAGCTCAAAAATGAAGGAGGATCTTATCCAATCCTCAGCAATTAGGTCTTTCTCTTATGGGAATTAGTCTCAAGGAAAACAATTTCAAACATCATTTTATGTCCTACAATAAAAATCCGTAACAAATTGGTGACTCTACTGGGGAGTCAGTAAATTATTGAACAATTGAGATCTTTGGTCATACTACACAAAGAATTTATTTGGTTTTCTTTCTCCAAACCCCAAAAGGATTTTTGGGTGGTGACTCTAATCAAATCTTTGAACTAGTGTTTTTAAATTTAGATCATTGTTTTACAATGACTCACAGACATACTAGATCTTGGAGAAAGGAACATCCAGAAGATAACTTAGAGGGAGAGCTCCCATCCCCATCAAGACAAGGTCATATGAGAAAAGATAGAAATACAAATGACATGTCTTTTACATGGAAGCAGAAATGAAATGCAAGAAGAGAAGAGCCTGTCCAGGCAAATCAAGAGGAAAATGCTTCTGAATATGAGGAAGCAATTGATTTGGGCTTAAACCAATATGAAGATTACTACTCACCCTCTGAAAAGGATGGAAGAAGAGCATAGTCCCATAGGAGAGGAATCCTTGGAAACAACAAGAGATCTAGGGGCCAAACTAGGAGCAAACTAGCTTATGTTCCCTCTTTTACTCATGTTTCTCCTTTACAAGACTATCAAATATCAGGTGACCACCAAGAAGAAATCCCTACCCAAGAATCCTCATAAAAAATAGCCCTTCCTAATTCCAAGGAAATTTTTAAAGAAGTGTTTGAATTGGAAAGAAGGATCCAGGGGCGAATTCAAATAAGACAAAAGAGAGAAAAGGAAAAAGAGGAAAAGATTAGACATGCAATGATTAGGGCAGAGCAATTGAAGAAGCAGTTACTGGATTTTGAAGCCATAGATCATATTCTAATAACTGAACAAATGGAGGACCGACCTTTTGTCTATAAGATCCATGAGACAAGAAATTCTAAGGACAAAGGTAAGCAAAAGGCTATAGGGATCTCAATAAATGAAACAAATACTGCCAACAAACCCCTAGATCAAGCAGCAAGATTAGATGCTGACTTGGAAAAGGCCAAAAGGGAACAAGAAATATTTGCCAAAGAATTAGAAAAGGAAGAATTGGAAGCCACTGTAGCTAAAATAAAAAGAAAGATTGATTTCCTTAAGCAGTCTTTTGGACCCACCAATACCCTTTCCACTTCTCAAGCACAAGGTGTAAATGTGTTGAACACTGCCAAAACTTTAGGTATGCCCAAAACTTCTAATATCTCAAATGTTCAAGCATCCACATCTTTGGGTGCAGGCCCATCTCAAATAGGATCTGTACATGAGAGACACAAGCAATTGGTTTTTAATGGGATCCCTAGTTACCCAAATCCTATCCCTGATGAAATTAGAAAAAAGCTTCCAAAATTCACTAGAAGCAATGCAATTACTTGTAAAGAACATTTGAAAAGTTTCACTGATGTGATAGATGATTAAAACATTGAGCCTGATGATGTGAACATGAAGCTTTTTGTTCAGTCTCTGACTGAGGATGCTAGAGATTGGTTTAGAAATTTGCCTCATGCTAGCATATGCTCTTGGGAATAGTTCAAACATTTTTTCAAAGAACAATATGGTGATAAAACTAATGAAGGTTTCATGCTGAATGAGTTCAACAATATCAAGAAAGATCCAAATGAGGGAGTTGTTGAGTTCAATGTTAGATTTCAAAAGGTGATGCATAAATTGTTACAAGTAATCAGACTAGATGATAAGATTTGTTTGGTTACTTATTTGAATGCTTTTGATTCCAAAATGGGGTATCTTTTAAGAGATAAGAACCCTAGAAATCTTGCAGAAGCTTACAAACTAGCCATTAATATAGAGAGCAATAGAAGAATATCAGGTAAGTTGGGAAGAAGAGAGGATTATAGGCCTTCAGTCTCAAACTGAAAAGAGCCTGGGAAACCTGATGCAAAACCAAAAGATGATGATAGTTTGAAGCAAATCTTGAAAGTAATAAAACATTTGAAGCCTAATGAGGCAAGAAATAATAGAATATAGGGAAATGATAGGCCATCCTTCAACAAATTCAATAATAAATTACCAAGAATGCAGAACTATCCCTATAACACCCAATGGAAAGATGGGAAGCCAGTGCCTCCTGAAAGAAAAGATAGGCCAATTGATAAGACTCTGGATCCCCTGCATAGGAATACAATAAACATGAATGATGATGTTCCATGGTGTATCATTTTTCATTCACCTCATGATCCTTACTACTATGCAATAGCTCAAAGTGTTTCTGCAGATGATGAGCAGGATAATAACCATGAGGAATCCTATGATGATCAAGGTTGTGGTATGACTTCATCATACATCTGTGATGAAATAGATTCTAGTGAAGAAGATGAAAATCAAGATGTTGGCAATGCCCAAGTTAAAATTGAGACTTATCATTAGCAGGTACTTTCTGATGAAGAGGACAGTTGCTTGGATGGAGTCCAGTGCAACACTTTAAAAGATGATGAAACAATAGTGTTGTGGAGGCCTTCTGATGAAGAGATTGCACAAATCACAACAAATATGGTCACCCAAGCTATAAATAACTATAATTTGAGGAATAGGGTGGTAGGTGATTCGAGTAAAAAATTAGCTGGCATATTTATCAAAAGAACAGGTCAAGATGTAAAAAAAACTCAAAACAAAAATAAGGTTGCTAATGTTGTTGGAAAGACTAGGGTCAAGAAGAATGTAACATTTCTTCTCCCTAATGTAACTTATAAGGTAAAGCAAAAACCTCTTCAGGAGACTGTTGTCTCTACCCAAAAGGAGGTTAAAATCATGAACAAGGATCAACAAGGCCTTATGGAGCATGAAAACAGTAAGGAAGCAACTATCATTAAGTGGGATGTAGTTGATCCCAAGTATGTCCCAGTTGACATGGGAAAATTATTGTCACAAATTACTGTTAAAGTCCCCTTATTGGAAATGATGAGAATAGAAGAGCATAAAGAAAAGGCCTTGAGTTGGGTACAAGGAGTTCTTCCTTCTGATACCCAAAATTCCACCAAGGATGGTAATGTGACTACTGCAGTAGATGACTCAACTGAAAATCAATGTGGAGAGATCATCTCTGAGACCTCTTAAATGTATTTGCATACTAATGTTATAAATAATGTGACAGGGACTGTTGATCCTTTCTTTTTGTCCCTAATAGTGAATGGAAAGTTGTTAAAAAATTGTATGATTGATTCAGGAGCCTCTAATACTGTTATGCCTACAAAAATAATGAAATCCTTGGGTTTGAAAGTAGATACACCTCATGGAAGATGTTAGGCTATGGATTCAAGAGAGGTCCCTGTTATTGGTACTATAAGGGCTTTCCCTTATAGGTTAGCAGCTTTTCCTAATAAGTTGTTGACAATGAGTGTCCTAGTGGTTGATATCCCACCTCACTATGGGATGTTACTGTCTAGAAAGTGGAGTGCTTCAATGGGAGGTAGTATCTAGTGTGATTTGTCCTTTGTGACTTTCAGTATTGATGGTGAGAATGTGAAAGTATCCAGAGAAAGTAGAACCCCACACATGATATAATTGAATAATATGGCTGAGTTGAATTGTTATGTGGATGTTGACATGGAAAAATTTAGAGTGGAAAAATCCATTTCACAAAGGGAGGATTCGAATCTACTGACCCAGGAACTAAGGGAACAAAAAGATGGGTAGTGGAAAATATATTTTGATGGAGCATGCTCAAAGGAAGGCTTAGGAGCTGGAGTTCTATTCATATCTCCATTAGGTACCACCTTTAAGTATTCATTTTCATTAACTTTCCAATGCACAAATAATACTGCTGAATATGAAGCACTGTCATTGGGATTGAATATTGCCATCAAACATGGGATTAAATGTTTAAAGGGTTTTGGTGATTCTGAGCTTGTGGTGGCACAAGTTCAATCTAAATATGATGTTAAAAATGATAGATTGAAACTATATAAGCATGTAGTCTGGGACCAGATTGAAATGTTTGATGCTTTTAATATATGTTGGGTAGAAAGATCCAAGAATATAATGGCTGATTTTTTGGCAAATGTTGCTTTGAAAAGAGATGATTCAACTTTGAATGGAGTTTCAATAGTTGAAATAAAAAGTAGGCCAGTTGTGTTAGACAACATTTACAATTGGTAAGTTTCTAAGGATGATCATGACATTTTGAAATTTATTCAATGCCTTGACATATATGAAGATCAGCTTATAGACTGCAATACATTGGTTGAGGAAGTTGATGGTAAGGACATGGTTATGGGAAATGAGGTAATCTAATTGAATTCAAATAGTATACCTAAGGGCCTAACTGAGTTAAAAGCAATATATAATAGCCAAAATGATCATATGTCAAAAATAAGTAATGCTAAGATAGAAGATTTGGAAGAAATAAATTTGGGATCACATAATGCACCTCAAATGGTTTATATTAGAAAAGGATTGGCTCCTCAACTGAGATATAATTTGATAAAATTGTTAAGAAGGTATAAGCATGTTTTTGCATGGTCATATGATGACCTAAAAGCTTATAGAGAGGATTTGTTCCAACATGAAATCCCATTGAAAGATGAGGTCAAACATTTTAGGCAAAAATAGAGGCCCATCAACCCATTGTTAGCTCCTAAAATGTAGCAGGAACTAGTCAAGTTGAGTGATGTAGGAATAATCCAACCTATACGGCATTCAACTTGGGTGTCTAACTTAGTCTCGGTCAGAAATAAGAATGGGGATATCAAGTTGTGTGTAGATTTTAGAAATTTGAATGTTGCATCATTGAAAGACAACTATTCATTACCCAACATGGAGACAATGTTGCATAAAGTCACTGGATGTGAATTATTGTCTATGATGGATGGTTTTTCTGGATATAACCAGGTGTTAGTAAAAGAATCAGAGTAGTTCAAAACATGATTCACTACACCTTGGGGAACTTATGTTTATGTCAGAATACCATTTGGTCCCAGAAATGCTGGAGAAACTTTTCAAAGGGCCATGGATGTTTCTTTTAAGGAGTATATTGACTTATTCATGGTTGTTTACCAGGATGACCTAACTACCTACTCAAAATTGGTTGTTGACCATTGCTCACATGTAGAAAAGATTTTTGTTAAAGATCTGGAGTATGGTGTGTCTCTAAGTCCAAAGAAGTGTAATTTTGCAGTCAAGGAAGGAAAGTTGTTGGGACACATTGTGTCAAAGGAAGGAATAGGAATTGACCTAGAGAGAGTTGAGACTATCAAGAGAGTTATAGTACCAAAAAATATCAAGGGAGTGCAATCCTTTTTAGGAAAGATCAACTTTGTTAGAAGATTCATTGCCAATTTTGCTGAAATTGTTAAGTCCATAGTGAAATTGCTCAAGAAAAATGTGAAGTTTCAATGGATTGTTGAAGCTCAAGGTGCATTTGATAAAATTAAAGAAGTAGTTCAACAGGCACCTATGCTTAGATCCCCTAATTATACTAATCCATTTCCACTTTTTTCCTTTGCATCATTTCACACAATTTCTACTATACTACTACAGAAGGATAATGAGGGTTTTGACCATCCAATTGCATTCTTTAGTAAGTCTTTGCAAGCTGCAAAGTTAAATTATGAGATGATGGAAAAGTAGGCATATGCCCTAGTAAAAGAAATGAAATCTTTTAGACCTTATCTAGTTTGTGCTAAGGTCATTGCATATGTCCCTCATGCTACAGTCAAGGATGTCCTCACTTAGTCTAAAGTTACTGGTAAGAGATGTAAGTGGATTTCCAAGATGCAAGATTTCAATTTAGAAATCCATATTACCAAGCTTGTGAGAGGACAAGGCCTAGAAAAATTGATGACTGAAGAGAATATGGATTTAGTTCAGGTTAACAATGAGGGAATCCCTGATAAGACAATAACAAGTATTGAGTTGCAACAAGAATGTGCTGATATTGCATACTTCCTCAAAAATACCAAATGTCCAGGACATATGATAGACAACCAGAAGAGGTCCCTAAAATTGCAAGCTTAGAAATATGCATTGATACAAGGAGACTTGTATTGGAATAATAGAGATGGAATTTTTCTCTTTTTCCTTGATAGATATCAAGCAGAGAAAGTTTTGAGTGAGATGCACACTGGTGTTTGTGGAGGGCATTATTCAGCAAAGAATATCGCCCATAAGATCTTGAGGGCTGGTTATTTTTGGCCTACACTATTTAAAGAATCATTTTAGTTTGTGAAGAAGTGTGAAGCCTGTCAAAAATTTTCTTCCAAATTAAAATATTTAGGAGCACTGTTGTTGAACCAAATAATTGTTGAAGCACCATTTGCTATGTGGGGATTGGATTTCATAGGGGAATTTTCTGAGAAATCTAGTGGAGGACATAGTTGGCTACTTGTTGCAACTGATTATTTCACAAAATGGATAGAGGCCATTCCCACAAAGAATGCAACTAGTAAAGTGGTGATTGATGTTTTGCTTGACAACATTTTGACTAGATTTGGTGTTCCCATAACACTGATCACATATAATGCAATGTTTTTTAGATCAGATGAATTCAAGGAATTTTGTAAGGACAATGGAATCATGACATCTTATTCATCTCCTTATCATCCTCAAGCGAATGGACAAGCTGAGTCTAGCAACAAAAGTATCTTGACAATCTTGAAGAAAACACTTGAGAAAAATAAAAGAGCCTGGCATTCAAAGTTGAAATTGGCGTTATGGGAAAATAGGATCACAATAAAGAGAGCCACTAGGAAGTCCCCTTTTGAGCTTGTATATGGCTTACAGTCAAGATTGCCTATAAATAATTTGCTTCCTATTTATAAGTTTATTCAGGATGAAGAATTGGATTAATTAGAACCAATGCAAGACATGATCATGTAATTGATTGAGCTAGATGAAGTGAGAAGAGAAAGTCAAAAGAGCAACATCAGATTGTAATAGAAAGTGAAGAACCTATTTGACAAGAGGGCTACTACCAGAAAGTTCAAAGCAAATGACTTGGTACTTCAATGGAATGTAAGAGCAGAAGACAAAGGGAAGCATAAAAAGTTTGAATACTTATGGCTTGGTCCCTTCATGATTCATGAAAGTTTTGGAAAAGACTCTTACTTGTTGAAAAGTATGGATGATGAAGTTTTTGAGTTGCCAATGCATGGGCAATTCTTAAAGCCTTTCTTCAGCTGATTCTTTCTACATGCATATGTATAGGTGTGTTTCTTTTAGTTTGTGTGCTTCCTTTCCAGTTTTAGGTCAGTGCATTTTTTGGTCTGTGTCCCAGAGATCCATGGTTCTTGTTCAAACTCATGTTTTAACATCCTTAGATAGAGCCACTATTGGTTAGAAATCTCATTTTTTGTTTTGTGCCCTAAATTTATGGATGATCTTGAAAAAATTGTAGTCTTTAGGGTTTGCTAGGTCTAATTGCCTTTGAAAAGTCATAAAAACCCTAGTTTAGGTCATCAGCATTCTAATTCTCTATTACTTTATCGGATGACTTAAGTCTCAAATTTGCATGTGCACTTCTATTTTCCTCTTAGTCTATGAGTCTCCTTAAGGTTTAGGAATATTCCTATTTGTCTAGTGAATGCTTGAAAGCATTTGTCACCTAATCTCGTGAGCTTTTTAGAATATTCCTTATTATCTAACGACTTAGCATTTCACCTTTAGTCTCCAGATCTCGCAATGATAGTCTTGAGATCTAGTGACTTCTATATTTGATTTGTCACTAAGAGACTATAGTCGCATAATCTCCGAATAGGTTTTTCGTATGGTAGGGAGATCTCTCAATGATTTATTTAAGTGGCCTTTTATTCGGTGATCATGAGGTTTCTCTTTGGTTGCTGAATCTTGAGATGGAATAGTAGTCTTCCTTGGCGGTTGTCTCTGGATCTCATAATAATATGACAATTTATCTTTCCGTTCAGTGATTGAGAGTTCTGTTGGTCATGTGATCTCCTGATGTTGACGACTATCTCTTTGGTGGTTAGTTATCTGAATGTGGTGGTTAGGTCACAAAAGATTGTTAGATTTATTGAGAACTGTTGATGATTTTTGATTGTGTGGATGGTGCTTGATCTCCAGTCGTGTGTTCTCAGGATTAAACCCTAGTTAAGTGAAAGATTGTGAGATTTAGTGAGAGGTCTTTGTCGCCAAGTCTCCAGATTTGGCCAAGGTCAAGTGAGGGTTAGTGAAGTGTTTTGACCCTGCGGTTATGATTGTATTCAGTGATGTAGCAACTATGTGGTCATGTGATCTCAAGTTCCTGATAGTTAAGTGGTAAGATTTTAGTGATTCAGTGACACAGTTTTCTCAGGGTCGTGAGATCAGGTAGTTAGTTATGAAATCTTCTCAAGACTTAATCTAAACCACTGGATGAATTGAAGGATGAGATCAATGGTGGTCGCATGATCTCAAGAAAGAAGTCAAATAGTTAAAGTTTTATGAGATTATGAGACTTCAGGATTGTCGCCAGATCTCCAGGTCAGGTGATCACTGAAAGTTTTCAAAGATAGATATATTGCCACGACTATAGTTTTACATTATGGTCACCAGTTCTCATAATAGAATAAATTAATGTATCACTTTCTTCAGTCACTAGATCTCCAAATGGCCAAGTTGGCTAATCTTAGAATGAAGTTTGAAAAGTCAAAAGTATTCCATGACTACGAGATTTCCTCTTAGTCACCAGATCTCGGAATACCTTTCTAAAGTGCCAAATTTGTAAAATGAATATGTGCCTTTTTCTTCAGTCGCCAAATCACAGAATGTTCAAATTTTAAATTTCTCAGCTACGGCTAGTAAATTGAAACCCTATGCATGCTGAAGTAATGGAAAAAGTGAGCTTTTGTTGGCTAGAGATGTCAGACGTGGTGGCGCATTCAATGCTACAAGTTAAAACAACTAGGAGGTGGCTCATTTGAAAGTTATGAAGCTTATTGGAGAAGTAAAAAGTGCTAGGTTTTCTAAGCTTTACAGACTTGTAGTGTGATCAAAAAATTTGTAGAAGAATTTCCAGAGCTATAGTTAGGATGAGTCAGATGATAGCGAGTAGAGCTTCTACTAGTCGGGGGTTGAAGGAGAAAGTAAAGGAAAGTTTTTCAGATGAATTTCTCACTCTCTTGGCTAGTTCTTCTCAAAACAAAAAGGTCAGTGATGATATTTTTGTCGATGACCTAGCTTACTATAGGGATGCTAAAACTCTAGAGATCACAGGCATGTGCCTATTTACATATTTCTACAAGAATTGTGATAGTGTTATACTGGTTTCAAACCCTTGGACTTCAAGATTGGCCAAGTTGATTGTCCTGGAGGATTTTCTAGATGTGGACTTGCTCCTCGTGCTATCTCAGAGATATGATCCTCTCTCAAAGACCATTAGAAAAGAGGATGGTTCACCCTTGATAATCTTACATGAAAATTCTTTCATGAATGCTTTCAGGATTCAGTTTCCAATGGCCACGAAACTCAACTTACAGGCTTTAGAAAATAGATATGTTAGAGAGGCTACTCTGGTCTCCAAGGAGATTAAGAATCACATGCCGAAGGAGAATAAAAACTATATTTAACCTATGGCTAGATCAATTTCATATGCCTACAAAGACCTAAATTTTTACATGAAATACATTGCATATGGGATATGCCAGGTTTTGGGAATTGATGCAGGTCTTGAGAGGATTACATCTGATATTTTGATGCTAGTGATGGATTCACCGAGCCATATGGTGAGAAAAGGGTATGACTTTATTGGTTATATCATAAACAAGATGCATGAGGGTTTTCTATCCTTAAAGAATTTCACCTCTGGTTCTCAACCCAGGTTCATGCATTACTCCCTGCTGATGCATCTAATTGTGTATCACAATTATGGATTAATAAATTTGAGTGATCTCAAACCACAAATGATGTGGAATGGACAGCCTAACCTAGTTCAGTTTTGGTTAGGAGTCCGAAGCCCTTTGTGCCCTAGGTGAGATTTTAGTTCTTTTGAGGACTAGATTGTGTTCCCCATTCTCTGGATTTTGGTTGTGAATTGCTCAAGATTACCCACCAAGGTCCTACAGCTGGTGAGACCCCAACAATTTATTCATAATTAGATGAAGGGTCATAATTGGGGAGATATTTACTATGAGACAAGCTATACAATGATTAGGGTTTATGGATGCCCTCAACCTCCTCATCTACTCCCATTATATGTACCACCAAGAGTTGCATTTTTAGAGTTTGTCTGGCAACTCATGTTGACAAAAAGAGAACACTTGGCTTCCCATAGAAAGGGGACTCTCACTCCTCGACACTTGAGGGTGCATTATATTACAATTAGAAAGGGAGCATTCAGTAAAGTAAATGATTAGTTAGAGAAGTACATGATTTTTGCAACACCACATAGGTATGTGGATACAAAAGGTTTCATGGCTGCTGCAAGGAAATACTACATGCCCACCATTCCTTTCAATAAGCTACATGAGGAGTATCCTAAAGAAGATGTGATCAAAAACATCATTGAGGATGATGAGGTGGAGAAAAGAATTAGGCAATTGGATCAGCTACACAAAATTGAGGAGTTTAAAGGAAAAGGATTGGTATTTGGGGGTTTCTTTCCCACTTTGCCTTACTTCCAAAGACTTGAGCAGATGATGGCTCAATTTGACACACTTGTTGAATCCATGAGGGATCAAATTGATGATGCTAATCAGGGCAAAAAGGCCCATTCAGAATCAGAATGTGATGAGGATAGTGATGGTGGCTACCCCATATATAGTCCACTCACTATGGAATAACCAATGGCTGAAGGGCCTGGGGAGGAGAAAAAAAATGTAGATCTTGCTGAATTGCCCAGTTCTAAGGATACTGCTGAGCGTCAAAAGAAAAAGAAAATTTTTTTAACTAGTGAGCCTTCATAGAGGAGGAGGAAAGACAAAGTGATTTCCCTCTACACAGGGACTAGCTTTCATCACCATGAAATTAGGAAAGTAGTCAGAGAGGCTAAAAGGCAACAGAAGTATGAAACATAAGATGTAGAGTTGCCTCTGGCTTTAGGCCAAGATGAAAGATTAATTGAGCAAGATGCTTTCATGAGGGATGATAGTTTTGTGAATTCTAAGGAATTCAAGAGTATCTTGTGATGGCATAAGTAGCAATAGGTGGCTTCAAGTGTACAAATAACTGAGGACGGTCGAGTGCCAGATGAGGTATTACAACAATTGAAAGAATATGACCCTGAGGAGTAAAATCTTACTTCGGATGAGGCTAGGGAATTAGTGAGAAAAAGTAATATGTTGCTTGTGCCAGGGTGGAGTTTGTATATTGACTTCATAATAGATCAAATAAAGAGACAAGAAGATGTTACTCTATCTTCTAAGACCCAAGTAGGGGACATAATAAGAGGATTTGGGTATAGCCCAAAAAGTTAGGCCTTGGCCATGTCGAGTCTATATCCAAAAGACAAGAAACCACAAATTTTGAATGTAAAAGAACAAATGGAGGGAGATAAAATAGTGTGGTCAATCCACAATACAGGGGACCTGGAAATTTCTCAAGTTTTGACCCAATTTGCAAGATTAAATGAGGATAAAATTAAATAGCTATGAAAGAGATATGGCAGCCTCTTAGAGGATTACAGTGCCCTAGTGAAGGATAGGGACTTGCAGATAATAAAAGTCACAGCATTAGAGAAGTAGGCAGAGGAACTACAATTGCAAATTATAAATACCCCTATAGTAGCCCCTACAGCTCCTAAAAAGCCAGTGGCAATAGAGGCACAAGGAATGACAGATGAGGAGGTGGTGGCTGAATTGAAAAAGATCAATGATGAAAAGAATGAGGGAGTATTGCAAGCCCTATTGAGTGTTTTGCAGCACAGGTTGAACATAATCAAGGATAAATTTGACCTAGTTTATAATGCTTATGGCAAGTTGCCAGGATTGCAAAAGGAGGTCAACAGTTATTTGCAAATTTTGAGTAAGTTTCATATAGTGTGGTCTGTCAGGGCACCTCTTTTTGAGAGATTGATTTTTGCTCAATCTATGGGGAGTGACATACCAGAGATAGTTGTAGGAGTTGGTGAGGAGATTGATAGAATTAAAGCCATTTTACCACTTTTCAAGGGTAAGGAAAATTTGATTGAGACTAAGATAGCCATGCTCAGCTCCTATACCAACAGATTCATCCCCTCAATTTTAAGTACAGATGGGACAATAAAGAGCCTTGATAATTGGAGATCGAATGCTGATCTTCTACTTCCTAGGAAAGAGGCATTTTTGGGTGAGAATAATAATGTTGATTTAGAGAGCTTCAATAAGGCCTTAGATGAAGCTATCAAATAAGAGGTTGACCTCACCAAGTTTGTGTTAGATGTTAAGGCAATTATAGATGCCAGACGGGAGAGACAAAAATCCTGACTAAAACTTGTCCAAGGTTTTAATTGGCTGATAGAGGAATAGGTAACTACATGGGATGAAAAGACAAAGCCCAAAAAGGCTAGATCTTCTACAGTTGATTTGGATATTTTGGATGAAGATTGAAAAGGACATCTGACACACCTGACACCTGCTCCAAGGAATACAAGTTTGATAAGCTATCATTCAAGAATGGTGTAGGTTAGCCTAAAATGGCAGTCACCATGTCTCATTGAAATCAAGGAGCTATCATAAATATTTGTAGTTGAGGGTGTCATTTTTTTAGTAGCCAAAGATGTACCATAATCTGAAAAAGTCTTGTCCTTTCACCACCTATGGATTGGTTGTATATTTTGTTGTATTTTTATGTTTTAATAGGAGTTAGGTTTTCCAACCACCTGAATCTTGATGCATTCCCATTAATGAGGGAATTCCAAGGTGGTTGTGAGAAGGCTATAAAGAGTTAAAAGCTCATTTTGTAAAGGGTTGGAAAGAAAAAATGGAGTAGAGATTGAAAAGATATAGAAAATAGAACCGGATTGCTTAGGAGCAGATCACCAAGCTTTGTGTCTGGTCTTCTGAGTAATGGAATTGTGAATGTAAGTGGCAAGTTGATTTTAATAAAAATACACTACAACTTTTGCCATATATTGTTGTTGTCTCTTTGCTTATGTATTTTAATCTTGTATGTTTTTCATGTTAATCATTTGAAATATACCAGTTGTAAAGCAACCTGCTTGACTTTTCTATGAGTTTCTTTCAGGGAAAGAATTAAATGTGCTTATATTTCATCTTGGAGATTAAATATATTTGTATGGATATTTGATGATAACAATATTTGGTTAAAAGAATAGTTTTTAAGGCAACCTATTTGAAGTTGTAGTAGTGTGTAAGGCATACTGTTGTGTTTCTGTTAGGGTTTACTCATTGATTTGCATTGTGACTCTATTGCCCTTAGGATTAGGCACTGGTTTGGTATTTGTTTCTCACAAGTTGTATCTTTCATCAATCTCAGGGATGAAGTTGAAACATTCACATTATTTATCAATACCTTTTATTTTCATGTTTATTGCACTTGATAGATTGTATTGTGCCTAGGGTATTTAGTTCATATTTCTTGATTCTGTAAAGAGAGAATCATATTACGTTGTCCCTCCTTAAAAGGAAGAAGGATGAGAATCCTTAAAGCACTGATTATTGCTTCATTCACAGTCACACTTTGTCTAGTTAAAGTTTGTATTAAAGTGATTACAACCATATGCAAAGTGTTCTATAGGTTTATGCATTAAAAAGACTAGAAGCTAGGCAGTGTCCACCCATAAGAATACTACAAAGATAGTCATCATTAAAAGGTAATACCTGCCTAAGTCTGTGGAGCTCAAAAAAGGAGGATCTTATCCAATCCTCAGCAATTAGGTCTTTCTCTTATGGGAATTAGTCTCAAGGAAAAAAGGTTCAAACATCATTTTATGTCCTACAAGAAAAATCCCTAACAGAGGTCATAGTGGATGATTTGGTGGATGATCATATGGAGGCCAAAATGAAAATCCAAAAAATAAGGATGAGGCCAGTAGTAGTCAAAATCAGAGAGGAAACAATTCCAATCATTTCCAAGATTAGAACGATAGAGATCAGAGAGGAAGAGGAAGAGGACAAGGTTGAGGAAGAGGATGCTTCTGTGGAACATGTTTTCACTATGGAGAAGAAGGTCATAGGGCATTTGAATGTCCTCAACACCAAGGAAGGACAGATAGGAGGAATGAAGGCTAGGCTAGAGTTTTACACGTAGATGCAGATGCCAGATCATCAAATTTTGAAGATGCTAAAAGAGGAGAGACGCTAATTAAGAGAAGAGTCTTGCTGAGTGGTGAGAATGAACCTGAACAAAGTAGGAGGCTATTTCACACTAGATGCAACTGTGAGGGTAAATGTTGTGATGTGATTATCAATAGTGAAAGCATTGAAAATTTGGTGTCAGAAGAGATGGTGACAAAGTCGAAGCTCAAGAGATAGAAACACCCACATCCATATCGGTTTGCTTCGATGCAAGATGACAAAAGGTCATGGTTAGTGAATAGTGCTTGGTAAAGTTCAAGATTAGCGAGTACCAAGATGAGGTACTATGTGATATCATATCTATGGTTGCATGTTATATGTTGTTGGGTAGACCATGGCAGTTTGACAGATGTGTTGTACACGATGGTCGTGTGACTACCTATTCCTTGACAAAGGATGGAGTGCCACATAAGCTAAAGCCATTGAAGGAGATCGAAGAAAAGGTATGTGGTAATGCAAGAATAACTTTTGTTGATGGAAGGAAATTCCTAGATGGTATGAGGCATGAGCATGTGTGTTTTTCTTTAATTCCAAAAGCTAGTAAAGAGGAAGTAGAGGATGTACTTGTAGAGGTTGTAGATTTGTTGAATGAGTTTCAAGATATTGTATCTAATAATATACCTGATGGATTACCGGTAGTAAGGAAGATCAATCATCAGATGAATTTGATTCTAGGAGCTAGTTTTCCAAACAAGGTAGAACACAAAATGACACTAGCAAAAAGTGAAGAGTTGAACAGACAAGTACATGAGTTTTTACAAAAGGGATTGATTCGATAGAGCCTCAATCCATGTGATGTACCAGCAGTATTAGCACCAAAGAAGAATAGAGAATGGAGGATGTGTATAGATTCCAGAGCAATAAACATGATCACAATCAAGTATAGGTTTCCATTTCCATGAATGGATGATATTATGGATTATTTGAGTGGAGTTGTGTATTTCTCAAAGATAGATCTGAAGAGTGGATATCACTAGATTTGGATTAGAGAAGAAGATGACTGGAAGACTACCTTCAAGACAAAGGAAAGGATTGTATGAGTGGTTAGTCATGCCTTTTGGGCTAACCAATGCACCGAGCACTTTCATGTGGCTCATGAATGAGGTTTTGAAAGAATTTCTAGGTAAGTTTGTCATTGTTTACCTAGATGATATTTTGATCTTTAGTAAGACATTGGAGGAACATATGATGCATATTCATATGGTGTTTGAGAAGTTGAGAGATGAGAAATTGTTGATTAATTTGAAGAAGTCCAATTTTATGAAGAAAGAGTTAGTGTATTTTGGATTTCTAGTTTCAGCAGAAGGTCTAAAAATGGACCTAAAGAAGGTACAGGCTATCCTTGAATGGCCTACTCCAAGGAGTGCTACTGAGGTAAGATCTTTTCATGGTTTGGCTAGTTTTTAAAGAAATTTTATTAAAAAATTTAGCAGTATTTGTGGACCCTTGACTGAAACAATGAGAGGGGATAGAAAAGAGTTCAAGTGGACTAATGGGGCAGATAAGAGTTTTAAACTATTGAAATGGAAAGTTACAGAACAACCTATTTTAGCACTTCTAGATTTTAATAAGGTGTTTCAAGTAGACTATGATGCTAGTGGTACTACAATAGGAGCTATTATGTGCCAAGAAGGTAAACCTATTGCTTATTTTCATGAGAAGTTAAATGATGCCAAGAGAAAATATTCTATTTATGATCAAGAATTTTATGCTATAGTTCAGGCATTGAAGAAGTGGAGACACTATCTTCTTCCTAAAGAGTTTGTTTTGTATACTGATCATCAACCTTTGTAATATTTGAATAGTCAAGGAAAGTTGAATCAAAGGCATTTGAAATGGGTTGAGTTTTTGTAGAGTTATACATTTGTTTTGAAACACAGGAGTGGAAAGTCTAACAAGGTTGCAGATGCTCTTAGCAGAAGGAAACTATTGCTGACAGAAATGTAGATTGAAGTGGTTGGGTTAAAGGAACTCAAGAATTTGTATCCAAAGGATCCTAATTTTGGTGAAGCTTGGAAAGCTTGTAAAGAACCTATTACTCTAGATAGGACGAAGTGGATGGATTTCATCATTTAGGATGATATGCTATTCAGAGGGAGTCAGTTGTGCATTCCAGAAGTTCTATGAGGGAGAATCTCATCAAGGAGAAGCATAGAAGAGGATTGGCTAGACATTTTGGTCATGATAAAACCCTTGCTTTGGTTAGTGAGAATTATTATTGGCCATAGTTGCAGCAAGATGTCAAGAAGTTTGTACAAAATTGTAGAGTATGTCAGATGGAAAAAGGAGTGAAGAAAAATATAGGGTTGTATCAACCATTAGCTATACCAGAGAAGCCTTGGGAGGATATCAGTATGGAATTTGTTCTTAGTTTACCAAGGACATAGCGGGGACATGATTCAATTTTTGTGGTAGTTGATAGATTTTCAAAGATGGCACATTTTATTCCCTGCAAGAAGACTAATGATGATGTTCATGTAGCGGAATTATTTTTTAGAGAAGTGGTGAGACTACATGGTTTGCCAAAGATTATAGTTTCAGATAGGGACACTAAGTTCATTGGATATTTCTTGCGTACATTGTGGAAGAAGCTAAAGATAGATTTGAAGTTGAGTTCATCACATCATCCACAGACTGATGGACAGACAAAGGTGGTGAATAGGAGTTTGGGAAATTTGTTGAGATGTTTGGTTGGAGATAAGCCAACAGGATGGGATTTGATTTTACCATAGGCAGAATTTGCATATAATAATTCTATCAACAAGAGCACTGGTAAATCACCATTCCAGATTGTATATGGGAGTAGTCTCAGAAATGCATCTGAGTTGAGAAAGATAGATAAAGGAGAAATAAGTAGTGCTGAAGCTGAGGATTTTGCAGAACACTTGAAGAACATCCATGAGGAGGTGAGGAAGCATATTACCAAGATGAATGTGCAGCATAAGGCTAAGGTAGATGTGAAAAGGAGGCATAAGGAATTTCAGGTTGGAGATGAAGTCATGGTTCATTTGCGAAAGGAGTGATTTCTAGTTGGTACATATAACAAATTGAAAATGAAGAAGTTTGGGCCATGTAAAATACTGAAGAAGCATGATTCAAGAAATGCATATGAAGTAGAATTGCCTACTGAGCTGAATATTTCACCAGTGTTTAATATTTCAGATCTGACAGAGTATCATGAGGGAGGTGTTGAAGATGAGGTTACAGTAGCACAATGGAGTATTCTAGCAACTAGTTCAGATACCAAAGAGATTGAGGATATACTGGATAGTCGTGTTGGCAGAAGCACAAGGAACATGACATATGAAGAATATCTAGTCAAGTGGAAAGGATGACCTATTGAAGATTCATCATGGCTGACAAAGGAGGAGGTTAACCATCTTGGTTTTCCTCTACACACTTGAGACATGACAGGGTCACTTCTCAAATTACCCCAGGTGTCTAATGCAGGAGCATCCAAGGTGTAAGAGCAATCTTGCATCACCCAAAAAATATTTTTGTTTTTATATTCAATAAGGTTATCTTATGCAGAGCTGCTATTTATGGGAACTTTCTATTTTTATTAAGTTGGTCATATGATCTCAGAATGTTTTGATTTTACATGCGGAGGTTCATCTCAATCATATCAGCTTGCCAGTAAAGTTTCATGGCTAGATTAGGTCTAGTTTTGAAGATATTGAAGATTTTCGGTATTGGTAGTAAGGTATAGAAACTTTGAACTCAATTTTGAAGGCTTCAGAGGCCTTGGATGAGGTCAAAAATTTGGGTGATAGGTGCTTGCACAAGTCAAGCTTGTAGAGTGCTTCATGGCCTTTCTGAAATGGGGTTATAATAGTCCATCGGGTCAACTGGTTATGACTTATGCTCTCCAGAAGTCGGGTCACCTGAAATGGCAGAAAATAATTTTCCTTCAAAATTTTTGTTTGGGTTTCAAAAGTTATTTTGAGCTGACTTTGATTTAATAAATTGAAAAATAAAATAATTCTAAGTTTGGTCGGCCCGAAGGGCTAAATTTCTAGAACCTTCTCAAGCAGTGGAAAATGCCTATATAAAGAAGGCCTGTAGTGTTGTCTATGGTAGTTCGGGGTAGAGATTTGGGTATTGATTCAAGGCTTTTTCCTATAGAATATTATAAGGGAATGCCCATGTGGCTTTGCATATTGTAATTCTCAAAGTTTGTAATTCCACATTTGTGGAGATAATAAGAAGCCAATTTTCTGTTCTTGCATATTATTATTATTTCTCTATTTCTGTTATCTATTTGTGGTATTAAGGGGAGCACCCTTCATTAGAAAATCAAGGTGGAGGAAGCTGAGATTCAGAATGAATCTAATCTTGTTTCTATACCCAATGTAAAAGCAAGTGATGTTGAGAAGAAAGTTAGGAATTGTTATGATGAAATAAGATCATTACAAGATGAAAAGAATAGGAAATTGAGAAGATTTGAACTTCTAAGAGAGCACACATCTATGAAGTTGAGCATTATTGAGGAATAGTTAGAAGAATGTCTTATTGCTAAGACATCATTTCAAAAATTTAATTTTGAGAACCTTCAAGCTTGTCAGATAGTAGCTTATGGATTAGGCACACTTCTGAATGTGGCAGACTCTATCAGAAAGTCATGGGAGAAAGAGTTTGAAGCCATGAAAGTAAATTTTGCAGATTGTGTTGCAAGCCTACTAGCCTTGCAATAAGTAAATGGAGGCATAATCTTTTTTTGGGGTACAATTTTGTAATCCTCATTACTTTATTTTGTCATTGTTGTCAAAGGGGGAGTGATTGTAGTAGAGCAAAAAATTGTTATGTATATGAGGATTGATACTCTTAGGGGGAGTATTGTATGAAGTTTTGTATCAAAAAGTATATTTTGAGGAGTTATAAGGATAGTATACATATTCTATACTATGGCCAAAATTTTGTTATACATTTTGAGATTTTGACTTATACACTTAGCCAATTTTCTCATATGTTGCCACCAATGACAAAGGGGGAGATTTTTGGCAATTTGGCTAAAGTGAGTACATAGATGTTTTCATTATGGAAACATATGATACACATTAAGAGGGAACAAGTCAGAGAGCAAGTATGGAAGATCACAATGTAAATTTGTCTAAGTGTGAGACAATGTTTTCACAGTGTACTACGATACAGTTTTGGTTTCCAACATTGACTAGAGAAAGTTCAGTGCTTGCACACTTGAACATAGATGCTATAATGGCTATTGATGACCCATCTCAGAGCACAAGTTAGTATGACATGTATGGAATTAGTTATGGTAGTTTTACCGAAGACAGTGTGAAGCCGATAGGACAGAATATGAAGACAGAATTGGCAAAGAGTTAAGGGACTATTTTGTTTACCAAAATAATGACTTAACAATATAAAGGGATGACATCCTATATGTTTACCTTTGTATAAAGATATATGGAAGCTGACCATGTTAAGTTATTAGCCTTAATAACTTGTATATATGTAATTGTAATTGCAAGAAGTATGAATGAGAAGTGTAATATGGTGATGATATGATATGATGTGAATGTAAAAGCAGCAAAGAAGACATTGATGGAATTAGTATAAGGTTATGTACCTTAATTAATTTTTGTAATTAGTATACATTGTGTATTACTTATTTGGGCAGTGGCCTCATCTTGTAATCAGATTTTGTATCTACAACTCCTAACTGGGTTGAGGCTTCTAACAAGGCCTATAGTCCCTTAACCAGGAATGATACACTATACATATGTAATAGACTCCTAACAGGGTCAACATCCTTAACATGATACTTTTGATTAGTGGATCTTTATGGGTACCATTCCCACCAGGGTTTTCCCTTGGCTAGGATTTCCTCGAGAACATATCATGTGTTACGAGTTCTTTATTGTTATGCATATTGTTTAGTTTCTTATGTTAGCCATGTATAAATATAATCTGTTATATCCATAATTGGGAAAAAGATAAAGTTTGTAGAATACTGATTTACCCCCCCTCTCAGTATTCCCTATTTCTAACAATTGGTATCAGAGCTTAGTTACTCGGAGAAGAATCATTCAAGGAAAGCCTAGCAGCTTGAGTAAGATCTCTATGGATATGGATCAACTACAGAAGAATCTTGAAGAAGCTCTTGAACAGATTGATTTTCTTACTATTGAAAAAGATACTTTGAAAAGAAAGTATGATGATGCAAAAGACCTTATTGAGAAATTGAAGAACAAATTAGAAGATCTAAGATCTGAAAAGGAATCCAAAATTCTTATTGAAGATTGTGATAGCAACTTGGAAAAAGAAAATGAGATCCATAAGCATGAATTGAAGATAGTGAATTTGAAGCTTAGTTTGAAAGATGGAAATAGCAAAAATGAAGTAAATCTAAAATCTGAGAATGAAAGTCTAAAGACTGAAAATGAAGAACTGAAATCTAAACTTGAAAAAGTGACATCAAAATTTAAGAAAGTAAATTTGTAGTATGTAGAACTTCAGAAGTACAATAAGATTGTGAAAGGTGAACTAACTCAATCTGGACAACAACTTGAAAGGCTATATTAGAATAGTGAGAAGACCGATGAACAAGTTTCTTTTGGGAAACCATCCTATGATAAGACTGGACTTGGATTTAATATATTTAGAACAAATGATGAAAGCAAGAACCAGATCTAAAGGCATCTGAAAGCATAGATGAGAAGAAGCCTGATGAGATTAACAAATCTGAAGATGCACCTAAAGAAGGAGAATCATCAAAGCAAGAGGAATCACCAAAAGGTATGTAAAGAGAATTCAAAGGTAGATGTTTTTCTTGTAATACTATTGGTCATATGAAAAGAGATTGCACAGGTTAATAGTTTAAACCTCTTAATGGTTATTGTTATAATTATCATGATTTTGGACATAGAGCTATTGAATGTAGAAGACCTAAAGTTATTGAGAATAATTATGGTAATAGAATGTTTAGGAATACTAACAATGCAGATAAGAGACCTAATGACACATGAACAAAAGAAATGAAGTAGTGTGTTATAGATGCAACAAAGTTGGACACATTGCTAGAAATTGCAGGTCACAGATTAATCAGCAAGGACAGAGATATGGAACAATGGAATTGTTTGTTAGATATGCAATAGGATTGGACATATAGAAAGGTTTTTCAGAATGAACAATGGAACTTATCATCCAAACCCTATCCCTAGAAACAATGCAAGAAGGAATGAAGATACAAGTAATAGACAGAAAGATTGTTGTAGCAATATAGATGAAGTGAAGTATGTTAAAGGAATAGATCAAGAAGGCATAATCAACATGGAAGTTAATCAGACAAGTGAAGCATTAAGTGGTAAGAATGAATCATTACCTGACCTATCTTTAAGCACTTAATTTATGTAAATTACAGTAGATTAGGAACTTAGATTTAGTGTAGAAGTAGATTTATGATGAACTAAGTCTTGCGCAGTTAATAGAAGATAGTTTATGATGTACTAATGGTATGGTTAAGAGCACAAAAGAAAATATTATGTTTAGCGAGATCGCAAGAAGTTTTGAGTTTTGCAGGTTAATAGGAATAACTTTTGAAAAGAAGTGGCAAAAGAATTGAAAGCGATGTCAGAATTAAGTATGATTGAAGTCATAAAAGGTTATGATCAATGTTATTTGATTGTGAAAGTGAATTAAAGTATCAAGGAGATCAAAAGAAGAGATTGGAAGTGTTTTGCAGAGATTTTGTGAAGGATTTAAGTGTCGAATGTTTGCAAATCCTAGAATCATGAATTTGAGGTATTTGTCTTGACAAATCTTTGAATCGGTATAATGAATTGGAAGGAAACATGGATACATGTTTGATTCACAACATTAGAGACAAGAACATACCTAAATTGAAGAAAGAGCCAATAGAAGCTTTAGAGGTAGACCCTGAGTTTGCTTTATCATCCATACCAGATGGAGTTTTGCATTTGGAAAATGTAAAGAGTTATCTTGGATGTAAACTAGAAACAGTAAATGACAGTGATTTTTCAAGTGAGTATCAGAATATATATAACTAGGATATGTCATTGAAGCAAGGTTAGGAACATTTGAAAAACAATGAAATTGTCATGTATGGTTTGCAGTATGAATTCAATAATGAAGAGTGCACAAAGATCATTTTAAGTAGAATTCATAGTGGGAAATTGTGGTTACAAGATAGAGTGATTGACATCACAACTGACCTAATTAATGAAGTCATTGGTATAACCAAACTTGGTGCTATCCCATTAAATGAGAAAAACATGAGGAAGATTGTCATTGACAACACTGGATCATCCTATAATGGTAGAGGTATTTTTATCAGCAAGATTAGACAACATGATGTAAGATATCTATGTAAGATTTTGACTACAAAGTTTTGTGCTAATTACAGAGAAGATGACATGGCAGCTGGCATGGTTCAAATTGCATATTTGATGTGTGTAGACAAAGTTTCTATTGATATGTGTGAGATTTTGAGAATTCAATTGTTTGAGAATTTGGAGAAGATTAAGAAGTCTAAATATGCACAATTTAGATTCTTATCTTTGATTACATATATGTTTTTCCACCTTTTGAGAAGATTTCCTTACACAATTGGAAATAATTGGAATGATGGATAGTCTACGATGGAAAGAATAAAAAAAGTTTATGGAAATCATGTTATTGATCAAGTTAATGAGAGTGCTATGTTAGTTTTGAAGACATTTCAGAATTTGGTATCTAGCAGATCAAGGATTCGACAGTCACTTGTGGAGAAATATAAGAATGATATTTGTTTCATGATTGACACTAACTTTACTTACATTGAAGTAGTAGAACCTATAGTTGAATTCATAGACCCTCTTGGCTATGAGATTTCTAAGATTGAGATAGAAGAGTATGTTGGAAGATTGCTGAAAAGTAAATTGGACACCCAATGCAGCAGGTTTGGAACTTATGAAGACAACTTTAATTTTGTTAAAGCTAAAATTGAAGAGAAACAGTCTAAGAAAAGAGTTGATAGTACCATAAAGAGAATATTGAAAGACACAGGGATGACAGAAAGAGAATTTTTGGTAGCTAAACAGACTGCAACAACATTGAGAGATGTTGGATAGGGAGAAGTCTTGAGTGTACCATGTTTATCCAATGCAGTACAGAGAGAGCCTACACCAGTTAAAGTGGAAGTAGAAAAACCAAAAAAGGAACAAGTAACACCGAGCAAGAGAAGGAAATAAATTGCTACTAGACCAAGAAAGAGACAGAAGACTATAGTTCAACCAGTACCAAGAAAGTTTGCAGAAGTTAAAGATGATACTAAGAAGAAAGCTTGGAAACCAAAAGTTGAAAAGCTAAATGAGCAGATTATTGAGAATGGAGATTTTGCAAGAATGAATAAATATTATGCTCTTTATGATTATACTGATAGAATTAATTTGGAGAATGCTATTGTGAAGCATATGATTTTGGCAGATAAGAAATTTGACTCTATTCAAGGTCAAATACCTGATGAATTGTTTACTAAACTTATTAATAGAAAATAGAGAGCATCTGAGGAAGACAAAACTATAAGAGAGAATCTTGTGAGAAAGCTTTGTGAAGTGAAAGATGATGATCATTTGAAGCAAATTTTGAAGCCCCTTGACACTCTTTCGAGGACTAAGAGGAGAACCATTCAGATCATGGAAGAATAGTATGAGCAAGTGAGAAGAGAAACAGAGCAAGCAATAATTAAAGTTATGACATAAATTGTTGGAGAAACTTCAGTTGCAGGAGGACTTGCAGTTGATGCTGAACAAGAGGATATTCCCTCTCTTTTAGCTATTAATATTGAAGATGATACAATGGACATTGAAGGTACTAAGGTGACCTTGGACACTGAAGATAATGTATTTAAGAATTTAGATAACATTGTTGACAATTTGGCTCTTGATGAACCAGATAGGACTGAAGAAGCAGTGCAGACTAAATTGGTGAGTGATGAACCTAAAGAGACAGAAATTCATGCACCCACTCCTGAGGCAAAGAAGAAAGAAATTGGAACTTTGTTTGAAGACTTAGGTAAAGAAGTTGATGATGATGATCAACTAGTGCTGATTAGTTCTTTGAATGAGATCATTGGAAAGAATAAGAAAGTAAAGAAATCTAGAAAGGAAGTATGAAGGAACTGACAAAGAAGTTGCAAAGTATTGTAAATACACATATTTTAGAAGTAGATCCTTTGGAGAGAGCCAAAAAGGTACTAAGTACTTTTGATGATGAGTTTACCAACTTATCAGACATTGATAAAGTAAGAGCTCAAGCAGCTTATGAAGCTGAAATGCTTTTAGGTATGAGTCAGAATATCAGAAATGATATTATTAGTCTTGATGTTTGTATCAAGAACTTGAGGAAACATTTGGAGACTGGAAAAGCTTTGTACATATAGTGTACAAAACCTAAGATTTTGACAGCAGTAGAGGAGCAGAAAATCAAGGTGAAGGAAGCTGAGATTTAGAATGAATCTAATCTTCTTTCTGGACCCAATGTAAAAGTAAGTGATGTTGAGAAGAAAGTTAGGAAGTGTTATGATGAAATAAGATCATTGCATGATGAAAAGAACAGGAAATTGAGAAGATTTGAACTTCTGAGAGAGCACACATCTATGAAGTTGAGCATTATTGAGGAATAGTTAGAAGAATATCTTACTACTAAGACATCATTTCAAAAATTTAATTTTGACAACCTTCAAGCTTGATAGATAGCAACTTATGGATTAAGAACACTTCTGAATGTGGCAGACTCTATCAAAAAGTCATGGGAGAAAGAGTTTGAAGCCATGAAAGTAAATTTTGTAGATTGTGTTGAAAGCCTACCGGCCTTGCAATAAGTAAATGGAGGTATAATCTTCTTTTGGGTTACAATTTTGTAATCCTCCCTACTTTATTTTGTCATTGTTGTCAAAGGGGGAGTGATTGTAGTAGAGCAGAAAATTGTTATGTATCATAGTTATCATCTTGTTGTCCACACAAAACATTTTCATTGTCTTGTTGTTCACAAATTTTATTATCAGTATTATCATCAGTAAAATGTTGAAAATAAGTGGACTCGTCATCATAATCACTAAACTCAAATTCATCATTATCAGATGCACATCTAGCATCTACAATACTCTCAGAGTTTTCAGATTCAACATCACTATATTCAGCCTCAGATACACCTTTAGAAGAAGAATCTTCTACATTTTTTATCCATTCTATAGTATGCTGAATATATTCTACCCTCTGAGTGATTGGAAAATTAAGTGTGTGAGGAAACAAAGTTTAGCAAATAAATTTGCCCATACAAATTCCTGAGGACAAAAAGGAATGACATACTTCTTGATCTCATCAGTAAATCTTATGTAGAAATCATATTGTGACTCACCCTCCTCTCTGCTCATGTTTTCTTGTAAATGTAACACCATTCTTTCTTGAAACCTTTTTTTTAACATTTTTTTTCTTCCTGAAGAAGTTCAAGCTCTGATACTAGGTCCTTTGATTCAAATATGTCTTATTCATCACTGCATTCCATATCACTATATTTCTCAATATCACCATATTTTTTAATAATAAAATCCTCTAATGCTACCATAGATCCTACTGAGCCATGAGGTAATTATTTAAACCAATCCCTCACAATCTCAACTAAAGATTTTGCAAAAAGATTCATTAATACATCCTCATGTGTGTTGGAGATTTTCCAGCAGGCCAGTACTGACTGTATGTTTGTCATTGATGACAATATATGGAAAGTAGCATGTGTGGAAGTCTTATGAAATAAGCCTTCAATATATGATGCATGGAAATGATATCAGCATGATATCATGGGCACAGAGGTTAACTATGAGTACAGACAGTTATATAGTAGCTTGTGTCAGCAGTGTTTCTGACAGAGTTACAGGCAGAGGTCTGTGTATGGTTGTTTGTATAGTTGTCTTATGGGCATGTGCCCTAGGATATATGTTGAAGACATGTTAGTGATGTTTTAGTTATGAACACATAGTCTAATGATGAACACAAGTGAAGTTATGCAGTCACTATTCACTAGTAGCAGTTTCCTATGTTTGTTCAGAAGAGCCGACAGAGATTTTATTGGTTCTTGAGTTGCACCTATCTTGAGGATATGCACCCTTGGAGTTAATCTTGGAGAAGTGTTATTGATGTTCAATTAAGAGAACATAAGTTAATTTAGCTTATAGAGAAAGTTCCAATTGTTTTGGTAGAGCCAATAGTGTATAGCGTGCATCTACAATTATATTATATGAACAAGTCCCAGAATATGTTGCACCCATAGTAGAGCTGAAAAAATGTTTTTTTGGAGTTTATTATGGTTTATCTAATATGATTTCAAGGTGATTCTAATAGGCTGACTTGATTATATCATTTGGAGGAAATATATTTATAGGCAGTCATTTGTGATTGCTTGAGTGTCGTTCATGGTTGATTAAGCATAGGACAATAGAGTGTGCGAAGTGGTGGAACCATCAGAAGAAGGTCTATGTACCCAAGTAAATTAATTGTGCTATTCATTGGAACTGATCTAGATAGCAGGTCAAAGTGCAGTTTACCAAGATCTAGATATAGTGTGTATCTATTATTCAGAAGATTTTAGCCTTTGCCCATTTGAGCAGTGAGCTCTCAGACAGTGTGTCCTCTCCCCTAATAGGGAAAATTGTAAAAGACTCCTAACAGGGTCTAACCCTTAACCAGGTCTACTGTACTTAATATATTTTAAAGCTACTCCTAACAAGGTAAAGGATCTTCTATCAAGGATCATTATACACTAGTACATAATATTAGTGGGTATCAAGTCCCACCAAGGTTTTTACCTATTTGGGTTTCCCCGTAACCAAAATATTGGTGTTGTATTCAAGTGTTCTTTCATTGTGTTTATGCTTTATGTTTAAGTATACTTAATTGGATAAAGAATTGAAACTTGTAGATAACTGATTCACCCCCCCTCCCCTCTTAGTTATCTCTTGGGACTATTCCTAACAATTGGTATCAAAGCCAAGTGCCTCGGAGAGAAATTTTAACAACTTGAGGTTGATCAGATGGCATACTTCAGGAAATAAAGTCCTAAGTTTGATGGAGAGAATTATCTTGATTGGAAGAACAAGATGGTGACCCATTTGTAATGCATTTCTTTTGAAGTTTTTAATGTAACCATCCAAGTAGCCAAGATTCCCTCATTAGAAGACCTTGGAAAAGATGATGCTACTGATACAAAAAAGGAATTGTTTCATTTTAATGCTATTGCCAAAGAAGCCCTTATCAGCTCCCTATCTGATGGTGAATTTTTAGAAGTAAAGAAGGTAGATACAGCCAATAAAATTTGGAAGCACCTTGAAGATATTTTTGAAGGAGACAAACAAGCAAAGGATGAGCACAGAAAGACATGGAAGAAAAGATACAATGCATTAGAGATGCTACCTAAAGAAAATATCAGAGCTTACAATCAGAGGATTAATGAAGCAGTTGGTGGAATCAGGAACAATGGTGGAGAGATTTATGAGGAAGACATTATGGACAAGTTGATGACTAATCTTACTCTAGAATATGAAAGCAAGATCAAAATCCTTGATGAGACCATGCTTCTTACATCAAATTTCAAGAGAGATACCTTGATTAGCAAAATCTCAGCTTTTGAGGTTTCAAGATTGAAGACAGAACCAAAGAGTGAGACAACTTTCAAAGCAATAGTTCATGGTAAGAAAAATGAAAACACTTCTAGTAATTTTGATGATGATGGTGAAGATAAAAAAATAGATAATTTTATTGTCATGATTTCCAAAAGAGAAAATAAAGGAAAAGGAAAATATGAAGGTCAATTACCATTTAAGTTCTTTTCATGTAATAAGATAGGTCACTTTGCATCTAAGTGTCCTACTAGAGTTAGAAAGCTCAAAAAGGATTACAAGCCTAAGTACTCTAAGGAATGTTACTTTGCTGGAGATGGAGTTTTAGATGAAGAATCAGGTGAAGAAGAAATTGGATTCATTGCTATTGTAGACAAAACAAATATTAAGTCAGTTCCTAAAAATGAGAAAGTGAATCAAGAGCTAGCATTGATCTCCCAAGCAGATATAAGAACAAACTGGATTATAGACAGTGGTTGCTCACATCACATGACAGGTGATAAAGGTGTTAGAAATAGGGAATCCTAAGATTGGGGGGGGGGGGGGGGTGAATCAGTATTCTACAAACTTTATTTTTTTCCCAATTATGGATATAACAGATTATCTTTATACATGCATAATATAAGAAGCTAAACAATATGCATAGCAATAGAAATAAAGAACTCATAACACATGATATGTTCTCGAGGAAACCCTGGCCAAGGGAAAAACTCAGTGGGGATGGTACCCACAAAGATCCACTAATCAAAAGTATCCTATTAAGGATGTTGACCCTGTTAGGAGTCTATTACAAGAATATAGTGTATCAGTCCTGATTAAGGGACTATAGGCCTTGTTAGAAGCCTCAACCCTGTTAGGAGTTGTCAATACAAAATCTGATTACCAGATGAGCCCACTGCCCAAACAAGTAATGTACAATGTATACTTATTACAAAAATAGATTAAGGTATATAACCTGATACTACTTGCATCAATATCTTTTCACTGCTCTTACATTTGCATCATATCATTACAATATTACCACATGTCTCTCTTTCTTCTTCTTACAATTACATATTACATATATACAAGTTATTAAGGATAATAACTTTACATGGTCGGCTTCCATATATCTTTTTCCAAGAGTTAACATCTAGGATGTTGTCCCTTTATATTGTTAAGTCATTATTTTGATAAACAAAATAATCCCTTAACTCTTTACCACTTCTGCCTTCATATTTTATTCTGTCAGCTTAACACTGTCTTTGGTAAAACTATCATAACTAATTCTGTACATGTTGTACTAACTTGCACTCTAAGATGGATCATCATTAGTCATCATAGAGTTTATGTTCAAGTGTGCAAGAACTGAACTTACTCCAGTCAACATCACAAACAAAAATTGTATCCTGGTGCACTAGTGAAAACACTATCTTACACTTAGACAAATTTGCAATGTGCTCTGCTATACTTGCTCTCTGACCTTTGCAATCTTCATGTGGATCATATGTTGCCATAATGAAAACATCTATGTACTCACTTCAGCCAAATTGCCAACAAAAGGTAGGTTTGTTCATTTGGACAAATACAATGGAGGTATGGTTAGATTTGGAGACAACACTCCTAAACCTATAATTGGTAGAGGAGCCATCACTTTGGATGGAAAGAATAGTACTGATGATGTTCTTTATGTTGATGGTTTGAAACATAACCTTCTCAGTGTTGGATAGTTACTTGGTAAAGGCTATCAATTGGAGTTCAAAGATGATAAATGAATCATTAACAACAAAGATGGTGTTATGATTGCATCAGGCACAAAGACAAGAGGTAATGTTTTTCAACTCAATTAAGAAGCAAGTTGTTTTGTTGCTAAAGTTGTTGACAGTTGGTTGTGGCATAAAAGACTATGTGATATCAATTTTGATAACATAGTAAAGATAAGCAATGTTAAAGTAGTAAGAGATCTACATAGCATAGCAAAGCCAGTTGATACTATATGTAGAGAATGTGTGATGGGGAAGCATGTGAGAAATTCATTCAGGAGTAAGAAGAATTTAGAAGAGAACAAGTTAGATCTGATTCATACAAACCTATGCAGACCAACTCAAACAAGATCATACTATGGTGAAAGGTATTTTATTTTGTTTGTTGATGATTATACTAGGATTATGTGGGTTGCATTCTTAAAAGATAAGTCAGAAGCTTTTGAGAAGTTCAAAATATTCAAAGCTAAGTTTGAGAATGAATCTGGATTAAAGATAAATTGTTTGAGATCGGATAGAGGAGGAGAATTCACCTCTGATAGATTCTATGAGTACTGCGAAGAACATGGCATAAAGAGATAGTTAAGTGCACCTAGAACACATTAGCATAATGGAATTGTAGAGAAAAGGAATAGGATAATTCTTGATACAACGCGCACCATTATGATAGAAGGAAAAGTTGCACACACCTATTGGAGAGATGCAGTCAATACAATAGTCTATACAATCAATAGAATTTAGTAAGGCCCGGTGCTGACAAAAAAACTTATGAGATATGGTTTGGTAATGTTTCCATAGTAAAATACTTCAGAATCTTTGGAAGCAAGTGCTACATCAAGAGGGATGAAGCAATAGGCAAGTTTGATGTAAGAAGTCATGAAGGTATTTTCCTTGGTTACTCTACTAAAAGTAAAGCTTATAGATGTTTCAATTTAAGATTGAAAAAGATCATTGAAATTTCTCATGTGAAGATTGATGAAAATTGTATGATTCAAGAAAGATATCATGATTACTCACCCATGATTGAGGAAGAACCTAGACCCTCTTCTAGTGAGACAATTATCAAAGAAATGTTTGACAACATTCATGTGTTGTTCAATGACCCTGAGAGAAGTGAGGAAGAGACTCCTACGACTGATGAGTCAGTAATAGCTAAGGTTCCAAATTTTACATCTATAAATCATTCCAAGAAAAACATCATTGGAGATTAGAGAGGAAAATTCTTAACAAGATCACAAGCAAAGAACTTAGCTAGCAATGATGCAGTATGTTTATTATCTCAGATTGAACCTTTAAGTGTTGAAGATGCTTGTAAGGATTCAGATTGGCATGATGCTATGAAAGAAGAAATTGATCAGATCATTAAGAATGGCACTTGGAAACTAGTCCCAAGACCTAGTGATAAGAATGTGATTGGAACAAAGTGGATATTCAAAAACAAGATGAATGAAGATGGTACATTAGTAAGAAACAAAGCAAGATTAGTATGTAAGGGATATACACAAAGAGAAGACATTGATTATTTAGACACATTTACACCTATGATTAGATAAGAAGCTATTAAGTTGTTTTTAGCTTATGCTATAGTTAAAAAGTTCAAAGTTTATCAGATAGATGTCAAATCAGCATTCTTGAATGGAGGCTTAAAAGAAGAAGTATACATTGAGCAGCCTAAAGGATTCACCTTATCAGAAAGACCTGATATGGTATGTAGATTGAAGAAGGCCCTCTATGGACTTAATGATGTAGGAGCATCTTGGGTGTAAGAGCAATCTTGCATCACCCAAAAATATTTCTAGTTTCTTTTCATTAAGGGCTATCTTGTGTAGAGCTGCTATTTATGGAAACTTGCTATTTTTAGTAAGTTGGTCTTATGATCTCAAAATATTCTAATTTTATATGTGGAGGTTCATCTTAGTCATATCAACCTGCTAGAAAATTTTCATGGTTAGATCAGGTTTAGTTTTGAAGATATTGAATATTTTCGATATTGGCAACAGGGTACAAAAACTTTGAACTCAGTTTTGAAGGCTTTATGGGCCCCAGATGAGGTCAAAAATTTGGGTGATGGGCACTTGCATGGGTCAATCCTATAGAACACCTCGTGGCATTTCTGAAATGGGGTTATAATAGTCAATCAGGTCAATTGGTGATGACTTATGGTCTCCAGAAGTCGACCCACCTGAAATGGCAAAAAATAATTTTCCTTCAAAATTTTTGTTTGGGTTTCAAAAGTTATTTTGAGTTGAATTTGATGTAATAAATTAAAAAATAAAATAATTCTAAGTTTGGTCGAGCCTTAGGGCTAAATTTTTGGAACCTTCTCAAGCGGTGGAAAATGCCTATATAAAGAAGACCCGTACTGTTGTCTAGAGCAGTTCTGGGTAGTAGATCTGGGTATTGATTTGAGGCTTTGTCCTACAAAATATTGTAAGGGAATGCCCATGTGGCTTTGCATATTGTAATTCTGAAAGTTTGTAATTCCACATTTGTGGAGATAATAAGAAGTCAATTTTATGTTCTTTCATATTGTTTTTGTTTCTCTATTTCTATTATGTGTTTGTGGTATTAAGGGGAGCACCATTCATCAAGTGGTATTAGAGCAGGAGTTCTTGAGTGTGTAAACAGATCGCTGACTGTGAGGTAGTTTGCACCAGGACTGTGGTTAGGGTTTCAACACACATTATGAAAATGCCTCCACAAAAGGAACATGGCAGAAGAGTTGGTGTTGTAACACCTGAGCTTAGAGCACTCTAGAGACAATTGCGAGTATTGCAAGAGGAGATTCATAGAGGAATGAATCTTAATGTCACAGATGAAAGAAAGGATGAAACCGACGAAGAAGATCAAGAAGGAGAAGTCAAAGTTGTGAACCCAGAGGAAGAAAGATTTTTTTGAGCTATTTCCAAGATCGAAAAAGGACCTAAGATTAAGGTTCCTACATTTTCAGGAAATCTTAACCCAGAAGAGTTGATCGACTGGATCAATGAATGTCAAGAATATTTTGAGTATGAAGATATTGAGGATCCTAATAGGGTCAAATTTGTGAAGGCCAGACTGAAAGGTCATGCAAAGATCTGGTGGCAAGAGATTCAATTGGAGCAAAATAGAAGAGGGAAGGATAAAATAACAAGATGGGATCGAATGGTGGATAAATTGAAGTGACAGTTCATCCCTGTTGATTATGAGCTTGACATACTGAAGAAAATGCAAAGTTTGAAGCAAGCGGGATGATCTGTTCAGGAGTATACAGAGGAGTTCTATTGAATCCTCATCAGAATAGGCCATGTAGAAGCTAAAAAGGAGAAAGTTTCCCCTTACCTTAATGGGTTGAGGCCAAGCATTTAGGAGGAGCTGAATCTGGTTTGAATGAATAGTATTGAAGAGGCATACCAATTTTCTTTAAAAGTAGAGGAAAAGCTGAACAAGAAGTTTGAGAGCAGACAAAATGGAAGAGGTCACAGTGGATGGTCATATGGAGGGCGAAAAAGAAAGATGAGGCCAGTAGCAGTCAAAATTAGAGAGGAAACAATTCCAATCATTTCCAAGATCAAAAAAATAGAGATCAGAGAGGAAGAGGAAGAGGATAAGGTTCATGAAGAGGAAGCTTCCATGGAACATGTTTTCACCGTGGAGAAGAAGGTCATAGGGCATTTCAATGTCCTCAACACCAAGGAAGGATAGATAGGAGGAATGAAGGCCAGGCTAGAGTTGTACATGTAGATGAAGATGCCAAATCATCAAATTTAGAAGATGCTAAAAGAGGAGAAATGCTGATTAATAGAAGAGTCCTGCTGAGTGGTGAGAATGAACCTGAACAAAGGAGGAGCCTATTTCACACTAGATGCGAGTGTGAGGGAAAATGTTGTGATTTGATTATTGATAGTGGAAGCACTGACAATTTGGTTTTAGAAGAGATGGTGACAAAGTTGAAGCTTAAGAGATAGAAACACCCACATCCATATCAGATTTCCTGGGTGCAGGATGACCACAAGGTCATGGTCAGTGAATAGTGCCTAGTAAAGTTCAAGATTGGTGGGTACCAAAATGAGGTACTATGTGATATCATATCTACGGATGTGTGTCATATGTTGTTGGGTAGACCGTGGCAGTTTGACAGATGTGTTGTACATGATGGTCCTATGAATACCTATTCCCTGACAAAGGATGGAGTGCAACATAAGCTAAAGCCATTGAAGGAGACCAAAGAAAAGGTATGTGGTAATGCAAGAATAACATTTTTTGATGGAAGAAAATTTTTAGATGGTATGAGGCATGAGCATGTGTGTTTTGCTTTAATTCCAAAAGCTGGTAAAGAAGAAGTAGAGGATGTACTTGTAGAGGTTGCAGATTTGTTGAATAAGTTTTAGGATATTGTATCTAATAATATACCTGATGGATTACCACTGGTAAGAAAGATTAGTCATCAGATGGATCTGATTCCAAGAGCCAGTTTTCCAAACAAGGCAGCACATAGAATGACACTAGCAGAAAGTGAAGAGTTGAATAGACAAGTACATGAGTTATTGTAGAAGGGGTTGATTCGAGAGAGTCTGAGTCCTTGTGATGTACCAGTGGTATTAGCACCAAAGAAGAATGGAGAATGGAGGATGTGTATAGATTCCAGAGCAATAAACAAGATCAAAATCAACTATAGGTTTCCATTGCCATGAATGGATGATATTATGGATTGTTTGAGTGGAGCTGTGTATTTCTCAAAGATAGATCTGAAGAGCAGATATCACCAGATTCAGATCAGAGAAGGAGATGAATGGAAGACTACCTTCAAGACAAAGGAAGGATTGTATGAGTGGTTAGTCATGCCTTTTGGGCTAATTAATGCACTGAGCACTTTCATGTGACTCATGAATGAGGTTCTAAAAGAATTTTTGGGTAAGTTTGTCATTATGTACCTAGATGATATTTTGATCTTCAGCAAGACATTGGAGGAACATATGATGCATATTCGTATGGTGTTTGAGAAGCTAAGAGATGAGAAATTGTTGATTAATTTGAAGAAGTGTAGTTTTGTGAAGAAAGAGTTAGTGTATTTGAGATTTGTAATTTCAACAGAAGGTCTAAAAATGGACCCAAAGAAGGTACAGGCTATCCTTGAATGGCCTACTCCAAGGAGTGCTACTGAGGTAAGATCTTTTCATGGTTTGGCTAGATTTTATAGAAAGTTTATCAAAAATTTTAGTAGTATTTGTGGACCCTTGACTGAAACAATGAGAGGGGATAGAAAAGAGTTCAAGTGGACTAATGGGGCAAATAAGAGTTTTAAACTGTTGAAATGGAAAGTTACAGGACAACCTATTTTAGCACTTCTAGATTTTAATAAGGTGTTTCAAATAGACTATGATGCTAGTGGTACTGCAATAGGAGCTATTATGTGCCAAGAAGGTAAACCTATTGCTTATTTTAGTGAGAACTTAAATGATGCCAAGAGAAAATATTCTATTTATGATCAGAAATTTTATGCTATAGTTCAGGCATTGAAGAAGTGGAGACACTATCTTCTTCCTAAAGAGTTTGTTTTGTATACTGATCATCAAACTTTTTAATATTTGAATAGTCAAGGAAAGTTGAATCAAAGGCATTTGAAATGGGTTGAGTTTTTGCAGAGTTATACATTTGTTTTGAAACACAGAAGTGGAAAGTCTAATAGGGTTGCAGATGTGCTTAGCAGAAGGCAAGATTTTCTAATAGAGATGCAGATTGAGGTGGTTGGGTTCAGGGAACTCAAGAATTTGTATCTAGAGGATCTTAATTTTGGAGAAGCTTGGAAAGCTTGTAAAGAACCTATTACTCTAGACAAAATGAAGTGGCTGGATTTTATCATTCAGGATGATATGCTATTTAGAGGGAGTCAGTTGTGCATTCCATGAAGTTCTATGAGGGAGAATCTCATCAAGGAGAAGCATAGAGGAGGATTGGCTGGACATTTTGGTCGAGATAAAACCCTTGCTTTGGTTAGTGAAAATTATTATTGGCCAGAGTTGCAGCAAGATGTCAAGAAGTTTGTACAGAGTTGAAGAGTATGTCAGATGGCAAAAGGAGTGAAGTAGAATACAGGGTTGTATCAACCATTACCTGTACCAGAGAAGCCTTCAGAGGATATCAGTATGGACTTTGTTCTTGGTTTACGAAGGACACAATGGGGACATGATTCAATTTTTGTGGTGTTTGATAAATTTTCAAAGATGGCACATTTCATTCCCTATAAGAAGACTAATGATGCTATTCATATAGCAGAATTGTTTCTCAGAGAAGTAGTGAGACTACATGGTTTTCCAAAGACCATAGTTTCAGATAGAGACACTAAGTTCATTGGATATTTTTGGTGTACATTGTGGAAGAAGCTAAAGATAAATTTGAAGTTGAGTTCATCACATCATCCACAGACTGATGGATAGACAGAGGTGGTGAATAAGAGTTTGGGAAATTTGCTGAGATGTTTGGTTGGAGATAAGCCAACAGGATGAGATTTGATTTTACCACAGGCAAAATTTGCATACAATAATTTTGTCAACAGGAGCACTGGTAAATCACCATTCTAGATTGTATATGGGAGTGGTCCCAGAAATGCATCAGAATTGAGAAAGATAGATAAAGGAGAAATAAGTAGTGCTGAAGCTGAAGATTTTGTGGAACACTTGAAGAAGATGCATGAGGAGGTGAGGAAGCATATTATCAAGATGAATGCACAGTATAAGGCTAAAGTATATGTGAAAAGGAGGCATAAGGAATTTTAGGTTGGAGATGAAGTCATGGTTCATTTGTAGAAGGAGTGATTTTTAGTTGTTACATATAACAAGTTGAAAATGAAGAAGTTTGGGCCATGTAAGATACTGAAGAAGCATGATTCAAGAAATGCATATGACGTAGAATTGCCTACTGAGCTGAATATTTCACTAGTGTTTAACATTTTAGTTTTGATAGAGTATCATGAGGGAGGTGTTGAAGATGAGGCTACAGTAGCATAGTGGAGTATTCCAGCAACCAGTTCAGATATCAAGGAGATTGAAGACATACTGGATAATCATGTTGGTAGAAGCACAAGGAACATGACATATGAAGAGTATTTGGTCAAATGGAAAGGATGACCTATTGAAGATTCATCATGGCTAACAAAGGAGGAGGTTAACCATCTTGGTTTTCCTCTACACACTTGAGTCATGATGGGGTCACTTCTCAAAATACCCCAAGTGTCTGATGCAGGAGCATCCTGGGTGTAAGAGGAATCTTGCATCACCCAAAAATATTTCTGGTTTCTTTTCATTAAGGGCTATCTTGTGTAGAGATGTTATTTATGGAAACTTGTTATTTTTACTAAGTTGGTCTTATGATCTCAGAATATTCTAATTTTACATGTGGAGGTTCATCTCAATCATATCACCCTGCCAACAAAGTTTCATGGTTAGATTAGGTATAGTTTTGAAGATTTTCGGTATTGGCAACAGGGTACAGAAACTATGAACTCATTTTTGAAGGCTTTAGAGGCCCTAGATGAGGTCAAAAATTTGGGTGACAAGCACTTGTGTGGGTCAAACCTATAGAGCACTTCATGGCATTTCCAAAATGGGGTTATAATAGTCAATCAGGTCAACTGGTGATGACTTATGGTCTCCAAAAGTCAGGCCACCTGAAATGGTAGAAAATAATTTTCCTTCAAAATTTTTGTTCAGGTTTCAAAAGTTATTTTGAGCCGACTTTGATGTAATAAATTGAAAAATAAAACAGTTCTAAGTTTGGTCGAGCCTTAGGGCTAAATTTTTGGAACCTTCTCGGGCGGTGGAAAATGCCTATATAAAGAAGGCCTGTAGTGTTGTCAAGGGTAGTTCTGGGTAGTAGATCTGGGTATTGATTCAAGGCTTTGTCCTACAAAATATTGTAAGGGAATGCCCATGTGGCTTTGCATATTGTAATTCTAAAAGTTTGTAATTCCACATTTGTGGAGATAATAAGAAGTCAATTTTCTATTCTTGCCTATTATTGTTGTTTCTCTATTTCTATTATGTGTTTGTGGTATTAAGGGAAGCACCCTTCATCACTTAATCAAGCCCCTAGAGCATGGTATGAGAGAGTAGATGGATACTTAACAAAGATTTGATTCAAGAAAGGAGAGGTAGATTGTAATCTATTCTTTAGAGAGACATCTAAAGGTTTATTACTTGTAGCTATATTTGTTGATGACATTATCTTTGGAGGTAATGACAAACTCAGTGCTCAATTTTCCAAAGAAATGCAAAATGAGTTTGAGATGAGTATGATTAGTCCTATCAAGTACTTTTTAGGATTGAATGTGTAGCAGATAGAGAAAGGTATATTCATTAATCAGTCCAAGTATGTGAAATAAATATTAAAGAAATTCAAGATGGATGATTGCAAGCCAGTAGGGACACCTATGATTACTAGATGCAAGCTTACAAAGGAAGATGACTCACTAGTAGTTGATATAACATTATAAAAGTCAATGATTGGTAAATTGATTTAGATACTTACAAGGCACTATAGATTATGGTTTATGGTATCCCAATTCAGAAAATGTTGAGCTTCATGTATACACTGATGCAGATTAGGCATGATGTGTTGATGAAGGAAAGAGTACATTTGGTGGAGCAGTGTTTTTTGGTGATAGACTTGTCACTTGGACAAGCAAGAAACAAAACTGTATTTCTCAGTCAACAACAGAAGTGGAGTATGTTGCTATAGCCTTGAATTGTTCTACAATTGTGTGGATCAAGAAGATGATAAAATGTTTTGGAATTCATATTGATTATCCTATTGATATTCACTATGATAACACCAATAATATCAATATGTCTAAGAACCATGTGACGCATGCAAAGAAAAAACACATTGAGATCAAGTATCACTTCCTAAGAGAGAAAGTGGCAGAGAAAAAAGTTAAGTTGGATTATGTGAATACTAAGGAACAATTGGTAGACATATTCACAAATCCCTTGCCTAAGGATACTTTTGAGTATCTCAGGGGGAAGTTGGGAGTAATTCCCTTCCTTGATTCTGCTTAGAAGGAAGCAGGGATGGCATCAGCCCTTAGGGACTAATGGAAGGTTGACTACTCTACCTCGGGAGTAGTACCGGTGCTTAAAATGAGTGGAGCCCTTTTCCATTGATGTCAAAGGGGGAGTATATATATATATAGAGTCATGAAAAAAAAAGTAAAAAGAGGAGTAATATACTATGGGGAAGCAATATTCAGGTCAGTTGAGGAAATGAAGAATGTTGGAATATATTGTAGCAGGTGGAGGATTCATCTTTTGGGGAGTTTTGAAGAGGAAATGGAGAATGTTATGAAAGAATTATTCATTTGGGTTGATGGTGGTTTTTCATTCCACATGTTGCCATTAATGCCAAAGGGGGAGATTGTTGGAGATTTTCCAGCAGGCCAATACTAACTGTATGTTTGTCATTGATGACAACATATGGAAAGTAGCATGCATGGAAGTCTTATGTAGTAAGCCTTCAATACATGATGCATGGACATGATATCAACATGATATCATTGGCACAAAGGTTAACTATAAGTACAGATAGTTATATAGTAGCTTGTGTCAGTAGTGTTCCTGACAGAGTTATAGGCAGTGTTCTATGTATGGTTGTTTGTATAGTTGTCTTATGGGCATGCACCCTAGGATATATGTTGAAGACATTTTAGTGATTTTTTAGTTATGAGTGCATAGTCTAATGATGAACGCAAGTGAAGTTATGCAGTTGCTATTCACTAGTAGGAGTTTTCTATGTTTGTTCAGAAGAGCCGATAGAGATTTTATTGGTTCTTGAGTTGCACCTATCTTGAGGATATGCGCCCTTGGAGTTAATCTTGGAGAAGTGTTATTGATGTTTAGTTAAGAGTGCATAAGTTAATTTAGCTTACAGAGAAAGTTCCAGTTGTTTTGGTAGAGCCAATAATGTATAGCATGCATCTACAATTATATTATATGAACAGGTCCTAGAATGTGTTGTGCCCATAGTAGAGATGACAAAATATTTGTTGGAGTTTATTATGGTTTATCTAATATGATTTCAAGGTGGTTCTAATAGGCCAACTTGATTATATCATTTGGATGAAAGATAGTTATAGGAAGGCATTTGTGATTGCTTGAGTGTCATTCATGGTTGATTAAGCAGAGTAGAGTAGAGTGTGTGAAGTGGTGGAACCATCAAAAGAAGGTCTATGTCACCAAGTAAAGTACTTGTGCTATTCATTGGAACTGATCTAAATAGCAGGTCAAAGCACAATTCACCAAGATCTAGATATAGTGTGTATCTATTATTTAGAAGGTTGTACCCTTCACCCATTTGAGCAGTGAGCTCTCAGATAGTGCATCCTCTCCCCTAACAGGGACAATTGTAAAAGACTCCTAACAGGGTCTAACCCTTAACTAGGTCTACTATACTTAATATATTGTAAAGCTACTCCTAACAGGGTAAAGGATCTTCTTGCAAGGATCATTATACACTAGTATAGAATATTAGTGGGTATCAAGTCCCACAGGAATTTTTACCTATTTGGGTTTCCCTGTAACCAAAATATTGGTGTTGTGTTCAAGTGTTCTTTCATTATTTTTATGCTTTATGTTTAAGTATACTTAATTGGATAAAGAATTGAAACTTGTAGATAACTGATTCACCCCCCCTCTCCCTCTCAGTTATCTCTTGGGACTATTCCTAACAGTGTGATGTTGTGATCATCTATTAAATTGGAAAACTTTTCAACATACTCGTCAGCTAATTTCTCACCCTTACCAATGAATTTAGGAAAACAATCCCTAACTGCTTATGGAATGGGATTTGGGTATCGAGGGATACCTTCAAATTTTGTAGCATTACACAACCTAACCCAATATAGTTGTGACATCTTAACAAGTAGAGTAACTACAAACTGCCTCTCTCTTCCCTTTTAACTTAGTGCTAGCCACTTAATAGGGAAAACATGCATAATTGATTTTCATGAACAAAAGCTTTTATCTAATGAAAATAAAATAGCTGGAGTATGATGAAGCTGCTACAAACTATTTAATTTGAAGTCACCTCCAAATCACCTTCAAAACTTAGTAGAGTCACCACCTCCTTGCAGAGGAAAAGACTTTAACTGCTGATAATTATTTATGTATCCTTTTCCACCAACACAAAAAATTTCAACATGGTATATATACTATTTATCAGGACTGAAAATATGTCATTATATGCACTGATCAAACATAGAACTCAGAGTCGCCACTCACAACTTGGTGAGATGATTTGAAACTTCTTAAAAATGACTCTTATACACTTCAATGGAAACCATTGGATAAATGAATAAGTCAGCCATGAGTCTAGCTCTACTCATACCCATGTTAATCCAACTTCACTTTAACATTCCCCAATAGACTCGCTAGTTTGTTAGTGAATTTTCTTTTAGGATCAAACTTGGAAAATGTATAGGCTTGATTCTCAGATTATGAACTCTCAAGTTTGCAAGAAAGAGTCTAATTGATGAGGATTGGATAAGATCCTCCTTCTACTTTGAGCTCCATAGGACTTAGGTAGATATTGCCTTGGATGGTTTACTATATTTCAATTAAAACTCAATAGTGGATTGATTTCTTCATTGTTATGCTATTTATGCTTCAGACTACTTCAAATAAAAGATCACTCTACAAACAGTTGAGAATATCCTAATGCAGAGTATAAAAATAGAAAATATAAATGTAATAGCAGAGAATAGTGGAATAAGGATCTGAATCCTTCTTCTTTTTCTGAGTTCTACTCAAGGAAGGCTAACCTTTTGATTCTCTCTTTAAGGAATCAACAAATTGAACTATATCACCTAAGATAAAGTCCTCTCAAAATATGTATGTGCTTAAAAATAGAAATGTATTGGTAATTATATTTTTTTTGGATGACTGAAAGATGACTATATAAAAAACATCCAACCAGTGCCTATTCCATTGGGCAAAAGAGTCTAAATATAAATCCAGAGGAAGATTTCAAGGAAATATAGTATAATACCTTACAAACTACATGCAATCTGAATAGGATGCCTTACAAACTATCCTGTCAATCTTATCTTGTTATCATCAAAATCCTAACACATATGTCTACTCTTTGAAATTACATACGAGGATTTAATCCTTTCCTTAAAAGGAACTCATAATCAATTAGACTAGTTGCCTTACAACTGGTATGTTTTTAAATGCCTTACAAATTAAAACATACAAGAGTAGAACATAGAGAAAAGAGACAATAAAAGAATGAGATAGAAATTGCAGTGTATTTTATTGAAAATGAGCCTGTCTATTACATACAAAGCTTGAAGGTTCATGAACTTAGACACAGGACTGGAAAATTTGCCCTGCAAGGAATTTCAACATTCATCCAATAGGGACCTACTCTCAACAAAGAAACTACAAGAATAGGAATAGGAACCCCCTCAAAAATGTTACAAATGGCCTATATATAGCATTAAAATCATCTTGGAATCCTTAAGAGACAAGGATGCAACAAGCTACATATGATTTTGACCTAAACCTAAAATAGAGAAGACAAAAAACAAAACTGAGAACCTTCAAACAGTGGAGGGACAAAAACTTCTAATGAATCAGCTGATATCTGATCTTCTTCTCCCGAGAAATTAAATAATGAAAGCCTTGGGAGAATCAACAAATTTGATCTCAAATAAAACCCAGGAAAGCTTTGCAAAAGGAAAATCAACTTGCAAGAAATCTGATCTACAAAGGATATGATTTATTCCCCTCTATTGGATCTGCAATTAATCATATCTAAAAATGAAATATCTCCCAAAATATGATCATAGATAAAGATGCCATTATTGCTCTCACCAACTTGATCAGATCTAATTCTAATCATCACCAGTGTATTCGTTGTCTTCTGTGGTTTCTGGAAACATATTATATGACCATATTCTGATAAAAAATGAATCTGCAGACATTAATTCTCTAAGCAAGCTCTGTCATTTTTTTTTTTTTGAGTTTATCCCTAATGTTGAACTATATAAGATTTTAAATCTTTTATTTCTTTTTAACTCTGGCTTTTACTCAAACCTCACCAGAATGTGATAAGTGGCATGCTCTGATTTGATGTCTTTGACTGGCTCTGCAAACTCACTTTAAACCTTAGTCCATCTAGAGACTCGGAGACTACATTAGTCTCTAAATCTCTGAAGTTATCTCTTAACCATGCTTTCTTTGAGAGACTTGGAGTATTCCTTTAGTCTCCCAATCTATGAAACTTTTACTTAACCCTGGGTCTGATGTGAGATTGGGTGACCTCCTTTAATCTTCAAGTCTCTATATCTTCACCACTTGACCACCACCATCTAGAGATCTAGTGACCATGCTAGTCTCCAGGTCTTTAGAATTTTCCTACTAACTACCAAAATTCTCAAGATCATATGACTGTATTGTCTCCAGGTCTCTGAACCTTTGGCCTCTGACCACTAACATCACATGACTACGTGACTAACCGCCATCTCCAAGTCTCTAGATTTTTTTCTAACTAGCGGTTTGCTCTCGAGACTATGCAACAAACTGCCAGGTTTCCTCTTGGGGTCCTTGTCACCACTATCATGTCTCTGCAAAATTTCCTTACCTATGTGCCCACTGACAAAAAAATTGAGGCATTAGTCAACTGCGCACGTGGACAGAGCTTCCATCTCTTCAATCTATTTCATTTTGTGTGGAGCATTGCATATAAACACTTCAAACTTTTCCTACAGGATGCATGTGGGATATATGGTTCTTAGTTTTTTAAAGTTTATTTAGTATTATGCCTCAAATTAATGGGGCCCACCACCGCACTGAGTCCTCTAGCAAAGGGGCCCACCAAGTGGTCTCTTGTCTTCTTACTTATTTCATTAAGTAAGCATTGGAGTATTTAAATACTTTGAAAATCCCTAACATAGGCAATGTGGGATATATTCATTTAGAGATTTTCAAGTTTTTTGCCTCTTCCCTATACCTACACTTGATTTCACCTTCATGCTGCTGGTTGGTTTCTCACACTAAGCTCACAACAAAATTCTCCATAATGGCATTGCATGAGCCCTCAACTCAAACTTGTGTAGGGCACCTCACACAATTTTGCATGTTCTTTCCTTAATGCGCAAGGCCTCCCATTGGACTTGCACAGGCCCATCCAATTCATTTGTGTAAGGCCATTAGAAATAGCCCCCTTTGAATTTTCTCATGCCCACTATTCATTATGCGTAAGCCTATTAGTTACTTGGTAGCCTCCCTAGCACTCCCTACGCAAGGCTCTCCTTTGTTTTGTTGACTTGCAGCTCCCTTCAAAGATGTGCCCCCAAAACACATATGTGGAACCAATTTTCTACATATCTCACATCCCCACTGCTTGCATGAGGCTCCTCCTTAATAAATTCTAGGCTCTTCCCTTAATGCATGGACCAAGCAGCCTCTCAAAGTCTTATGCAAGTCTACATGCTATGTGAGCACTTCCACATGCTTGCGTGAGTGCCCCCATATTTTCTTAGATGACTCCTTGTGTATATTTCACATGATCACTGTGCCTTTTGAATTTAAATGGTCCTCTTCAAAATGTGCCCACCATGACTAGCATTCTTAATTTCATGTGCATGGAATCCCCTCTTAATATCCTTTACACTTTCATCTCATGGAAAAAGGACTTGCCTTTACACTTGCGTGAGAGATAAATATGTAGGCTCACACCTATGTGAGCCCCCATTTGATTGTGTGGACTCCCTCTTACATTGTGTAGGACATTTGTATTGGCTGGAAACCACCTAATGTGGGCATCTTTTCCATTTGTGTGAGGTAATCAACTATGTTTACACTATCATTTAGTCTTCACGACCTGCATCTGAAAAATCACAAAGTATTTAAAATATGTGCACACAACCCCTTATATCTAATGCACACCATTTCAATGTCTTAGCTGATAACTTTTAAAAGAAAATGAACTGGCCTCTGTTTGTCTCTTGTGCAATCCATTTGATACACTAGCCTTCCTTCATCTCTTTCATATTCATGCAACCAAATACCCTTCCTTGCATGAGCTGGAAGTCTCCTTAACTAGTCAGCCAATATATTACACTGGCATCCCCAAAACTCTGGTTGCACGGGCTTCCATTTAATTAGAAGCATCTACTCTTAACACAAGGCCATCTATTATTCTTTCATTGGAAGCCCCTCACATATACCAAATTAACTAGCAGGGCATCCATCTAGATTAAGATATCTCAAAGATTTCCCATAGAAACAATGGCAGAAGTTGAGTAAGACATTTGCAGTGAGATAGATTCATAGTCGTCAAAGACTTCATACCATGCATGAGAGGTATTATTCACAATTTTGAGCATCTTCTAGCATTGAGTTAATGAGGTCTTTTGGAAGAGCAGGAAAAATTACAAATTGTTCATTCTAGGCCATCTCTAGATTCTGTAAAAATTCCAGATGTTGAAAGCATGGTGGAAATTTTGATAAGAGAATGTTGCTAACGTCAAGCCTCTTTAGCTTGATAAGATTCCCAAAATCTTCAGAAAAAAGCTTCTAAACCACATCTTCTTAAGTATAACTCTTCCAAGCATTGAAGATCATAGACTTCTTTTTAGGAAGACAACTCTATTTAATATCTGGGGGTTGTAGTCCTTCACTTGACAATTGGATAAGACTAGATATTTTAGGTTTATTGGTAGTCTTTTTATCTCAAACTTTATTTTCAAATTTCCACCACATCAAGAAATCTAATTTATGCATTGGTGCCAAAATGTTTATATGCTGAAGCTCCATGCACCTTCTCCACATCATGCCCTCCATATTTGAGTTTTCAGATAAAAGGCTTTGATGTCTTCGACAAAATAGTAGAGTAAACAACTTCAATAGCTCTTTTAGTGGGCTACCGAGTGAACATCTTCCATGCTATCACCATGCCTTGTCATATGATGCTCTTAGAGATGTTGAACACAACTTGAACATTGTCATATGCAGTTGCTTGACTACTTGAAGCTCTTAAAATATTCCACTAGTTTGATTTTTGTAGTCATTATAATCATTGCAACCTTTGAGAGCATTGTTGTATAGGGTTTTAATTAATCTTTTCTTGTTCACAGTTCACTTTTTACATTTCTACAATGTTGACCAGATAACATCAGTTGGCCTCTGGGAGCGGCTTCAAAAACTAACCAAATGGCCCCGCCAAAGAGCACCACTAGAAACATACCTTGATTCTCAACATGTAAGTATGCTGGTCAAAGGAGAACCCCTTAAAAAATTTGAGCCCAAAGATGTGACTGAACGAACATGGCCACTCGGAACATAATTCTGTCTAAACTACCAAATTGCACAAGTTGCCTCCAAAACCGGCCTAAAAAATTGACCAACTGAAACTTTCATAAACCAACAACTTCGGCACTGATTCACCCCCATGCAAGAAATATAAATCCATGATAAGATTCCTCAGAAAATTGAAAATTTGATCACAATCAAATGTTAAAGTTAGTCTGTCAGACATATTCAGAATTTAAAATAGTGAAAATCATAGAAATTTGACTTGAAAATGGCCTGGGAAAGTGGCCAAATAGATTGGCATAAATCTCAAAATCTTCAGGAAAATACACTCCCAGGTCTACAGTATGAAACAACTTTCAATTGTGTCAGACCTCAAACATGGTGTAAACTGGGATATGTCTAAGTAGGTCACTTAGAAAATAGGACAATGCACTCCTGGTAAAACTTAACAATCTACAAATGAAATGGCTTTGGCAAAGTGACTAGACAGACACACGAGGAGCTGAAAATTGGCATAAAATTTCTCTCTCATTCCTATAGTATGATGCAATAACCAGAACATTATGATCAATCATAGGGAAAAAGATGTAATTATCCAAAGTGGGCCTCTGACTAAACTATGCAACTGATCTTTGTTAAAATGTTAGAAACTACAAATGGAATTAGATTGACAAATTACCCAAATAGATTCATCATGGCCCAAAAAATATTCATGGTAGCACATCTCCATGATTAGAATATAGAGGAATATTCAATTATCCATTCCACTCAATCGGGTGCAAGTTACAAGACTTCAAAGTAGGGCATTCAGAAATCTGCACTTTCACATTTTGAGAAGCAACACAAATTGCAAACAAAATTTCTCTACCAAACCTATCATATGAACTCATATGAATCTACAAGTGAAACTAAAGCTTCTCTCTCATGACTACAACACCTCATACCTATCCTTATATCATGAAATATTATGAGGTAAAAAATGCAAGCATGCAAAGTAGGCCATTTGCTACAATCGGGCAATATGTAGAATACGGATTTAAGTGAACACCTTTAAAAAACTATCTCCAAAACTCATCAAAACTGAAAATTGAAAGTTGTGACCCATTACATCTACCCCATGATAGGTTTTTAACATGTTCCCTAATTGGTATGTCATAAAAATCATCAGGTCACATTTTACTTGCATTTTAAATAGGCATCTTCTAAAAGCTTTCAGGGGTACTCACCTTGCCTTACAGAAAATTTTGAATTGGTCACTCCAAATTTGGGCCAAATTTGAGAGTACCAACACCGACAAAGGTGTCAGTTATCAAACAAAAGGGATCAGCTTTCAAATGAGTCCAAATTTTTTTTGTCTTTCCACCACCTAAAGGGCCTCAAATTATTTTTTGTCTTTTCTGGTTTAGGTTTAGGGCTAAACCATCTGAAGCTTGTTGCATCCTTACTCATTTAAGGATTCTAAGTTGGTTTACCTATAAATAGTAGTTGTAACCTTTTTTATGGGAGATGAATATTTGAATACAGCGTCTGCAAAGAAGACTTCTCATTGTATAAGCTTCAAAGCTTCAAAAAATTTGTATGTATTGAAATAGGATTATTTCAATAAAATACATTGCAGTTTCTCTCATATTTTGTTATTGTCTCTTTAGTTTTATGTTCTACTCTTGTATGTTTTTATTTGTAAGGCAAGTAAAACATACCAGTTGCAAGGCAACTTGTCTAATTTTTTGTGAGATCCTTTCAAGGAAAGGATTAAAGTTTCATGAATAATTTTAGAGGGTAAACATAATTGTTAGGATCTTGATAATAGTAATCTAAGAGTGACAGGGTAGTTTCTAAGGCATTCTATTCAAACTGCATGTAGTTTGCAAGGCATTTTACAATATTCTTATTGAATTTTTCCTGTAGATTTACATTCAAAACAACTATTGGCCCAAGGATTAGGCATTGGTTTAATTTTTGTTATGCAGTTATCTTTTCAGTCATAAAAATATATAAATATATATATATATTATTACCAATACACTCTGTTATTTAAGTTTATACATGTTTTAAAAAGGACTGTATTTAAGTAATTCAGTTCACATTACTGATTCCTTTAAGAGAGAATTCAACAGGTTGGCCTTCCTTGAGTTAAACTCAAAAAAAGGAGGATGAATATCCTTATGCCACTTTTATATGTTATTACTTTCATAGTTTCCCTTGCCATTTTCTATATCAGGATATTCTTAGCTATTTGCAGAATAATGTTTTATTGAAGTAATTTGAAGCAATAATAACATAGAAGTGAGGTACCTAATCCACCATTTGAAGTTTACTTGAAACATAGTGAATTATCTAAGGTAGTACCCGCCTGAGTCATGTGCATCTTGAAGAAGAAGGAGGATCTTATCCAATACTCATCAATTAGACTATATCTTGTCAAACTTGAGAGTTCATTAATCTGAGAATCAAGCATAACTATTTATCAAGTTTGTTCCTACAAGAAAAATATCTAACAAGTCCTGCAACAACATTTGATCAGATATCTTGTCCCACCCAGCCTCGTACTTCAACATATTTTTTTGAATATCCTTAATCACAATGATTATCCTTGATTTATCATTTTCTAATAAGCAACACAACATTCTCCCCATCAAACTAGGTTCACACAGATGTATCTGTTAGGAATGGGAACACGGAGAGGGGGGGGGGTGAATCAGTGTTCACTTAATGTTTATCCTTTTACTTTAATCCTTAAATTGAACTTAAATGCTTAAGTACTGAAATGAAAATCCACATAAACATGAAACATGAAATCAACACATAACACCAATATGGTTACGGGGAAACCCAAATAGGTAAAAACCCCGATGGGAATTGACACCCACTAATATTATGTACTAATATTTAGTCATCCTTGTTAGAAGATCCTTAACCCTATTAGGAGTTTCTTTACAATGTATTAAGTATAGTAGACCTTGGTAAGGGTTAGACCCTGTTAGGATTATTTTACAATAGTCCCTGTTAGGGGAGTGGATGCAATGTCCTAGAGCTCACTACTCAAGTGGTGAAGGCTACAACCTTCTGATCTCAGATACACACTATATCTACTAGATGAACTTTCACTGTGACTCTGCTTGTCAAATCAATTGCTTTGATGCACTAATGCTTTGACCTCTTGCAAATCTCTAATACATCTTATAGACACTTCACATACTTTTTCTCTACTTATCACAACTCTATATCAACTTCCATGCTAAATACAATGGGTGCATCTCATATTTATATGTGCATACAAAATAAACAACTAGGTCAGCCCTTAGACCTATTACATACAACACTTCCAAATGAATTGTCTCAAGCATGTTTACAAACAAACATATATACATGTTAGAAACCTAAATATAATAGGTGCATAGCCTTTACATTAATAGAACATAGCCGCAACTCAAAATGATAACAGTCGACTGCTTACTCTGTTCTTCACTGGCACTCACTGGCTATGTAACTTCATCTATATGTATCTTCCTCATACTTGCATATCTAATCATGCATGCATAGAATAAGCATGAATATAGTCCAATCAACTTAACTTCCAGGGTGCACACCATAATTCTTCCATATGCATGTGCGCTGATGCTCTAAGCTGCAGGAACTCTGTACACTATCCAGTCTTCAACACTTAACCAATTTCTGATCTTCTCATCAAGTGTGCTGACTCCAAACTACTATATGAATTTTTTGCCATAATGACAAAACTATATTAAGTCATATAAATTAGTATAGCCAACTTTCCAACAATCTCCCCCTTTTTCATAAATGGCAACAAAGGAATATGGCCAAGTTGCTAACTATCCTTAATACAAAAAACTTTTGTCTTCTTTACATATACTTATATCTCCCTATACATATTATGATCCATATTCTATACACAACTCCCCCTTTGACATTAATGACAAAGGTGTTTCAAAAATTGTATCTACATATACTCATTGAGGGAAAACATCCAGATATGCTATCTTTAGTTTTTTGATCTTCTTCTTCCAAAATGTGATCAAAGAGTTTACTATCTGGAGATGGGTGCATAGTGCATACTGAAGCTTCTCCATCTTCTTTGAGTCAGTGATAGGACCATGTGTTGGATACAATTATCTGAAGGACATTTTTGGATTAGCTATGTGTTATCTTTGATGTCACACAAATGTCATATCATTTATCACTCTCAGTATCTACCGAGTTTAGTCGGTCAGCTAAGCAGTTCTTAGTATCTACCAAGCTCAGTCAGTCAACTAGGCAGTTTTTAGTGCCTACCAAGTTCTCTCAGGTGTCCAAAGGAAACATGACAGGGTAATAGTGTTAACCGAGCCTCCTCGGTTATCGAAGGAAAATTAGTGGTTACCGAGCTCTCTCGGTCTCCAAAGGATGTTGCAGAATTCGCTGTGGTTACCGAGTTCTCTCGGTCACTGAAGGAAATCTTTTTAGGATTAATGTTTACCAAGCAAGGTCAGCCCTTTCAAAGAATTTTGTTATTACAGTTTATTTATCCCAACCAACTATTATAATAATTATTAGTGCTGACTTGACAATCTAAATGATTATGAAATGGCATATATATATAGAAGGTCAAGTGGTGAATAAAAGACATACAACATGCATAAATCATTTTGAAGAAAGGTGTGTGCAAATTTTGAAGGATGGTCAAATATCCTTGAGGAGCAGCAAAGATTTAATAGATCAGTAAGGATCTAGTGAAATAGAACAAAGATCTATATTCAACAATTTAGTTGTAGGTCATTTCATTGTTACTCTCTAGCAATTGTAGCAGTGATATCAAAATCTCTTAACCGAGTTGGTTTAACAACCATTTTGTAAATCCTCTAACAAGGTAACAGTTCTATTGAATTGTTTCAAGACCTCTTACAAGGCCACTCCTAGTAGGGTGATTAAATCCTCTAACAAGGTCACACCTAATAGTGTGTTTTGTAACCTTTTACCCAGTTGGCTTCTAAATGGGCATCACTTCAGAGAGTGAAAAATAGTAACTAGTTACATTGGTGGTTTTTACCATATTGGGTTTCCATGGTAAATCTGGTGTCTCTTATGTTCATGTTATTTTCTTTATTCATGTAAGGTAATCAGTGATGAATGCTTAAGAACAGTTTAATTATTACACACTTCAAGGATCAAGTTTTTAGCATTTCTCTGTATATTTACCGAGTGGCACAGTAAATAATTTGTTAAGATATTTAAGGGATTAGTGGTAATATTTTTGTGGTTAACTGATTCACCCCCCTTCTCAGTTACTGCATCTATATTTCCAACAATTGGTATCAGAGCTTTTGGTGCTTGCAGGAAGGATTTCAAGGACCTAAGCTAAAGATCAGGATGTCTTACAAAAGAGAAATTCTAAGGCTTAATAGAAATAACTTTTTAGCATGGAAAGGTCTCATGAGACTACATCTGGCTTCCATTGGTGATTCAGGATGCAAATATATTGATCAAGAATATACAATTCCTACTGGCACATTAACTGTTGAAGACATTGTAGAGAAGAAGAACCATAACACTATGATGATAGACATTTTATCAACTCTTAGCTATGAAGAATTTGATGAAATCAAAGACTACACAACTACTCATGAAATGTGGAACAAGCTAAAGAAAATCTATGGCGGTGATGACAATGTGAAGAGCACCAAAGCAGAAAGCCTAAGAGGACAGTTTGATCAAATGAAAATGAGAGAAGAAGAAAACATTGCAAAATATGTTGAAATGATCAAGACAAGTGTTAGTGCAATCAGAGCTTCTGGAGGAAAAATTGATGATGAAATGGTTATAAGTAAGGTTCTTAGAACATTTTTCCCTATTTATGCAATAAGAGTTTCTGCTATTCAAGAAAGAAGATGTGAAGAAAATCACAATATAACTTTGGATGCCTTAGTTGGAAGATTTACAGCCTTTGAATTGGATAACTATGACAACTATGTTCCAACTTCTAAAAATATTGAATCAGCTTTTGAGGCCAAACTTTCACTCAAGAAAGGGAAGAAAATCCAATCCGAAAGTGAAGAAGAATCAGAGGAAAGTTCTGATAGAGATCTTGAAGTTATTGAAGCATTACTTGCAAAGAAGTATTCAAGAGGCAAAGGAAAATACAAAGGTAAAACTCCCTTAATCTATTTTTCATGTGAAGAAATTGGTCATATTGCAGCTAGGTGTCCAAAAAAGCAAAGCAAAGATGAGAAGAAAAATTACAAGTACAATGGCAAGAAAAATTTCAAATCATTCAAGGATAAAGGTAAGAAAACATGTTTTTTAGCTAAAGATTCAGATGATAGTGAAGAAGAAATTGTTTTCATTGTTGTAAAAGATGAATCTGATAATGATGAAGATGAGATGGCACTTATCTCTCATATAAGCAAGAATGATACATGGATTATAGACAGTGGATGTTCACATCATATGACTGGTGACAGGACCAGGTTTGAACACTTTGAAAACTTTGATGGTGGTAATGTAAGGTTTGGAAACAATGAACCCTGTTGTATAAAAGGAAAGGGACAAATTTCATTAACCAAAGAACTTATATGTGATAATGCATATTGGGTCGAAGGACTAAAGCATAATCTTATAAGTGTAGCACAACTAATCAACATTGGATTCAAGGTTGAATTCATGAATGGCAAAGCAAGACTGCTGGATGACAAAGGAAAACTGATTGGTTTAGGAAAACAAACCAAAGGTAACCTATTTTATCTTGATCTTGGTGAATGCTCGTGTTTTATTGCTCAAATTGAAGAAAGTTGGTTATGGCACAAAAGTTTGTCATGTAAATTTTGACAACATGATGAAAATAAGCAAATTCAAGAAAGTAAGAGGTATTCCTACTTTGAAGAAACCTGATGTTGGTCTATGCAAGAATTGTCAAATTGGTAAAATGGGAAAGTCTAGTTTCAAAAGTAAAAACTATCAGTCTGAAGGTATTTTGGAAATTGTGCATACTGATTTATGTGGACCTATTGGAATTGAGAGCTATACCGGTGAAAAATTCTTTATTCTCTTTGTTGATGATTATTCTAGAATGATGACTGTTATGTATTTAAGAGAAAAGTCTGAAGCAGTTGAGAAGTTCAAATGGTATTTAGCAAAAGTAGAAAAGGAAACAGGAAAAAGAATAAAATGATTGAGATCAGATAGAGGTGGTGAATTCATCTCCCATGAATTCAATAATTTTTGCATTGAAAGAGGAATCAAAAGATAGGTGTCAGCCCTGAGAACTCTTGAGCAGAATGGAATAGCTGAAAGAAGGAATAGATCTATCATGGACTGTGCAAGGACTCTAATGATTGAAAAGAACATTGCTATGAAATACTAGAAGGAAGCTATCAACACTGCAGTTCATACCTTAAACCAAGTACAGCTAAGAAAAGACACATTCAAGACTCCATATGAGCTATGGTATGGCTACAAACCAAATGTAAGTTACCTAAAAGTATTTGGTAGTAAATGTTACATCTTAAAAGAATCTAGAAAAGGAAAATTTGATGTAAAAAGTGATGAAGGAATATTTTTGGGATATTCTTTTAAAAGTAAGGCATATAGATGTCTAAATTTGTCTACTCACAAAATCATAGAAAGTGCACATGTGAGAATTGATGAGTTTGCAGAAAAGATTGAAGAAGAAAGTAAAAAGGAACCAGAGGACTATAGAAAATTTGTTTACATCAAACCTGATACATTGCTAGACACATGTAAGGAGACTACATCTACTAAGCCCAGTATAGTAACCAAGTCACAAGAAGAAGTTCAGACTGAGTCACAAAGTACCGAGTCTCAGTCTGAAGCTACCGAGCAAGTATTTACCAAGCCTGAGCAATCTAAACCTGAAGATGAAGAAGATGACAATGTAACTCATTCAGGAAGAAAGGAACCTGTATTAGCCAAGTACGTCAGAAAGCATCATAAAGTAGATCAGATTATTGGAAACAAATTAGATGGTACTATGACAAGAAGTAAACTAAAAGGTACATGTTTATTTGCTGATTTTGAACCTAAAAATGTCAAAGATGCATTAGAAAATGAAAGTTGGATTGAAGCTATGAATGAAGAAATAGAGCAAATAGAGAAAAATAAGACATGGACTCTTGTACCTAGGCCTAAAGATAAAAATGTAATTGGGACAAAATGGGTATTCAGAAATAAGTTGAATGAAGATGGTCAAGTATCAAGAAACAAAACAAGATTGGTATGTAAAGGATATTCTCAAGAAGAAGGAATAGATTATGGAGAGACTTTTGCTCCTGTTGCAAGATTAGAAGGTGTGAGGACTTTACTTGCATATGCAGCACATAAAGGATTTAAGGTATATCAGATGGATATCAAATCTTCTTTTCTCAATGGTATTCTTGAGGAAGAAGTCTACATTGAGAACCCTGAAGGTTTTATTGATCCAGACAAAAGGGATATGGTCTGCAAATTACACAAAGCATTGTATGGTCTGAAACAAGCTCCTAGAGCATGGTATGAAAGATTACATAACTATCTTACTTAGATTGATTTCAAAAGGGCTAATGACAACAACAATTTATACATCAAAGAAGGATCAGATAACAAAATTGTTTTGGCAGAAATATTTGTGGATGATACTGTGTTTACAGGAAATGATGATCAGTGCAAAGAATTTTCAGAGCTTATGAACAAAGAATTTGAAATGTCTATATTTGGTCAGATAAAATTCTTTGTTGGACTTCAAATTCAGTAGAACAAAAATGGTATCTACATTACTCAGTCTAAATATATCAGGGAAATACTTAAGAAATTTGGTATGGAAGATTCAAAACCAGTTGGTACACCCATGTGTACTGGACTGAAGCTTACCAAAGATGATGATTCAAAAGAAGTAGATCAGACCTTATATAGATCAATGATTGGAAAATTACAGTATGTAGTACACACAAGGCCTGATATTGCCTTAGCAGTTGGAATAGTGGAAACATTCTTGGCTAAACCCAGAGAAAATCACATGATGGCAATCAAAAGAATCTTGAGGTATTTAAGGGGAACTGAAGATTATGGCTTGTGGTATAAATTTGGAGGCAATCTAGATTTAAAAGTGTTTATTGATGCTGATTGGGTAGGAAACATTGATGACAGAAAGAGTACAAGTGGTGGAGCATTCTTTCTTGGCAAGAGATTAGTATCTTGGACTAGTAAAAAGCAAAACTACACATCCCAAACCACAGCAAAAGTAGAATATGTTGCTATAGTAGTAAACTGCTCTAATATTATATGGTTTAAATAGCTTTTGGAAGGCATGAAGGTTGAGATCAAAGAATTAGTTGTTATGTTTTGTGATAATACAAGTGCAATAAATATTTCAAAGAATCTAGTAATGCATTCCAAAACCAAGCACATTGCAATTAAATATCACTTTGTCAGAGAATTGGTGCAGGACAAGGAAATTAGATTGGAATATATTCATACAAAAGAAAAAATTGCTGATATCTTCACCAAGCCACTACCTAAGGATGCATTCTTGTATCTAAGAGGCAAGTTAGGGGTCACTCCCCTGTCTGAGGTTCACTAAATAAAGTTTTAGTGATGCATCAACTAGAACATGTTGAAGATCAATCAGTTGATGCAGCATAGTCAGGGAATCATTGCATATGAATTAGTACATAAGGTACATTGATATTTATTGAAACTGTGTAAGTTATCTTTGGCATGTGTTGTCAAAGAGGGAGAGTTTGCTATCATTTCAAGAAATTTCTAAGAAGAATAATTTGAGAAGTTAAGAGGGAGAGTTATCAGTTAGGGAAAGAAGTTTGAAGATGATGGGAATCAAAATGAAGCTAAGGATATGTTTCTTACTCTTGGTTTCTCTATGAAATTTCATTGTGCTATGACATGTTGTGTTGCCATCAATGCCAAAGAGGGAGATTGTTGGATACAATTGTCTGAAGGACATTGTTGGATTAGCTATGTGTTGTTTTTGAAGTCACACAAATGTCATATCAATTATCGCTCTCAGTATCTACCGAGTTCAGTCAGTCAGCTAAGCGGTTCTCAGTATCTACCGAGCTTAGTCGGTCAGCTAGGTGGTTTTTAGTGTCTACCGAGTTCTCTCGGGTGTCTAAAGGAAACATGACAGGGTAACAGTGTTAATGAAGCCTCCTCAGTTATCAAAGGAAAATTAGTGTTTACCGAGCTCTCTCAGTCTCTAAAGGATGTTGTAGAATTCACTGTGGTTACTGAGTTCTCTCGGTCACCGAAGGAAATCTTTGCAGGATTAATGTTTACCAAGCAAGGTCGACCCTTTCAAAGAATTTTGTTATTATAGTTTGTTTATCCCAGCTGACTATTATAATAATTATTAGTGCCGACTTGACAATCTAAATGATTATTAAATGGCATATATATATAGAAGGTCAAGTGGTGAATAAAAGACATACAGCATGCAGAAATCATTTTGAAGAAAGGTGTGTGTGAATTTTGAAGGATGGTCAGATATCCTTGAGGAGTAGCAAAGATTTAATTGATCAGTAAGGATCTAGTGAAATAGAACAGAGATCTATATTCAGCAATTCAATTACAGGTCATTTCATTGTTACTCTCTAGCAATTGTAGTAGTGATATCAAAATCTCTTAACCGAGTTGGTTTAACAACCATTTTGTAAATCCTCTAACAAGGTAATAGTTCTATTGAATTGTTTCAAGACCTCTTACAAGGCCACTCCTAGTAGGGTGATTAAATCCTCTAACAAGGTCACACCTAACAGTGTGTTTTGTAACCTTTTACCAGGTTGGCTTCTAACCGGGCATCACTTCAAAAGAGTGAAAAATAGTAACTAGTTACATTGGTGGTTTTTCCCATATTGGGTTTCCACAGTAAATATGGTGTCTCTTGTGTTCATGTTATTTTCTTTATTCATGTAAGTTAATCAGTGATGAATGCTTAAGAATAGTTTAATTATTACACACTTCAAGGATCAAGTTTTTAGCATTTCTCTGTATATTTACCGAGTGGCATAGTAAATAATTTGTTAAGATATTTAAGGGATCAGTGGTAATATTTTTGTGGTTAACTGATTCACCCCCCCTCTCAGTTACTGCATCTATATTTCCAACACCATGATCATATGTTACCATTGTTGCGTCTATGTCCTTGATGTTCTGATTGAGTATATCTAATGAGTGCGCAAGAGAATTCCTGAGCTTTATTTGCCTTGCCCTGATCTTTGACATTTCTTTTTCTTCCTACTCAATCTTTTCTATTTGTCCTTGGTATACATTATTACACATGTTTACATCCATGGATGTGTCTTTCACTGAACCCTGGTTGTGCTCAATCATAGCTTCTACCTCTTTTATTTTCTTGAAATGGGCATCAGTAAGCTTATCATGATCCATACATTTAGTAATGATTCTTCTTCCTTGATTTGCAAACTCTTTTAAGGATGCTTGACCAGTCTTGAGTGAGCTTAGGTCAAGTGCAAAGCTTCTCATTAATTCACTCAACCTCTTCTTTAGATATTTTTCGTCTGCAACTAGGGATGCAAATTCTTCAAGGCTTCAGAAATTACTTTTGAAATGTGAGATCATTGTACTTATATCATCAACAGAGTGTATCTTTGACACTTTCTTATCCTCTGGCAACAAATTGTTTAGAATGTTTACTAATTCTACCAGGAGGGGATTCCTCATTACTTGTTTTTCTTTGGCCTTTTCCATGGCTAGGATGCTGAATTTTATCAGATCTTCTTCTCTCCATGAGTCCAAATAGGATGTGTCAGGTGTCAAACTTGACAACAATACTACTAAGGGAGTGATGGGAGTGCTATCCATCACTTCTTGTTTCACCTTGATTAGTTCTATTGACATTTCATCCTTTTTCTCACTTTCTTTTACATTTTATTCTTCTTTCTTTTCTTCCTCTTCCTCTTTTTCTATTTTTTCTTTTTCTATTTCTTTTTCTTGTTCTTTCTTTTCTTATATCTTTTCTTCTTCTTTTTCATCATCAATCAATACTTCTTCTTGATGAGTGGGAGGTGTGTTGCTACATAAGATTTAAGCTTCTTGTGTCCTCACAAAAGCTTCCTCAAACTTATCCAAGTCATTGTCTATGGTCACCATTGCAATCTCTACATTGTCAATGAAGATTGTATCATCTTTTTGTGTATCTATCATGGGTGTAGACTTTACTACCTTTGTAGGTGTTACCACTATAGGCACTGAATCATGAGGACCTGTAAATGGTATATTGGTGGTCTCTACTACTTTATCTTGCTCACTAGGTGCTTGAGTGATGGGCACAGATGAAGGTTTCATGTGCTGCTCTAAGACTACCTTCTCAAAGGCCTCCTACATTTCCTTAGTTACCAGCTCATAGTATTTGTTCCTAATGTGTAGTGTTCTCATCTTTGTCCTTAAGTTTAGCTTCACCAAATTCAATATCAATGCCTTTTCTGCAACACAACATACTAGAAGATTTTAATCCAATGTTTGTTCCCTGATTCTAAAACCTTCTTCAGTGGCTTGTCTCTTCAAGGTATCCATAATCTCCCATACCTTATCTAGGATAGCTATCTTCAATTCAAGAACTATCTTCTTGAATTTTATCAACATCTCATGAATCTTTGACTTATCAATTTCATGATATTTATCATAAAACTTGGCTATCTAATCTAGCCTTCCTTCTTCTACTACTCTAGTCCTTAATACTTGAAGATGAGGTAGGAATCCTACTTCTAGAGGTGGCTACACATTTTTTAATTTTCTTCTTGTGGCTCTAGCTGAAGGGTAACTTGTGGCGGTTTGTTTTCTCCTCTTGGGCATCTTAGGAGATGCATCTATGGACTCAACATCAACTGTAATAGTTGGCGCAGGACTAATATCATCAATTTTACCTTGTTTATCCTTTGGATCATTAGTCTTCTCAATCTTTACCTTTTTCATCTTGGGATCATCAGACTTAGCTTCCACTATGGATGCGTTCTCAATTTCCAAAGCAATATTTTCTTCCCTTTCTTTTTCTAGGTCTTCTTGTGTTACTCCATGAATTCTGAGTATCTCAGACATAATCTTAGAGGCTTTCCTCTTAGTTTCTATGTTGTTCAGAACTGTATCAATTTCCCTTGTCTTTTCCTCATAAGTACCCCACCGAGGTTCATTAAGGTCCTTAGGTGCTAAAAGTAATACTTGTGCATAAGCTTCCAAGATTGGTTTCTCAAATTTATATCCAAGTGGATGGATCCACTTTGTTCTTGGGTCAACTACCTCCATGCATGTTGTGTCTGTTTCAACCATAAAGCAGATAGTATCCTTATATTTTTCAATAATGTTTTCTAGAATTATGTACCTTATTTACATCTTGGCCTTGAAGGTCTTCAACTCCAATGTTATGTAATCTCTCAATGTTCTCTCAGTGGATTCCTTGTTAGATATTTGTGGCATGGTTGGAATGGACTTGTCCAAATAAAAATTTGATACTTTCCCAACTATATGAAGGTACATGTAAATGATCAAAGACCCAAACCTGAATATCTTGGTCTTATCATGCTTGATTGCCTTGATGTTATCAATCAAATGTGTGCGCAAGATCTCACATAGATTGAACTCTCCATCTTCCTTCACAAGTCTAATGGCTGCTAGAATTGTGCCTGCAAACACACTATTCACCCTACTAGTGTGATGAAACCTGTATCCAAGTATCATGGACATCAATTTGATGTCAACTTTCTCAATAGGCTGAATTGTCATCCCACACCTATCAATCCTTGACTTACATGTTTTCTCAACAATTTTCCTAACAACCTTGCCCATAGGAAGGATAGTGCCAGTCTTAGATAGGCATGTCATCTCATATATTAGGTCACTAGTAATTCTTACTGGCACATCACCTATCCAAAATAGGTCATCATGAATTCTTCTCAGAAGTATTTTAATCCATTCTATCTCATAGAACTCATATTCCATAGCATACTCCACTATAGGGTGATCATTCCACTTCACATATTCATCTAAGAAAGTTTTGTCTAGTTTTAGCATGTTTTCCATGTGTGCCCTTAGTCTATCCAATCCTACTAGTTCCTTCTTGCAGTAAATGTATGTCCTAATATCTTCGACATGCATAATGCCCATAGGTGTACAAGAGAATGCTCCCTCTAAATCATCTAGGGTAGACTTATATGGATGCTTCTTGAACACATATCTTTTCTTTTCTACAAGATCAAATACTATGGGAGTGACCATCACTTACTTGTTTTATCACTTTCCAAATGTCCTCTGAGAAAATCTGAAGAATTCTAAATCGATGTGATGAACTAGGGTTTCTACAATTAATCAAATGTACTACTAATCACTGATAGATCAATCTGCAAGTCTTCATAATAACTTCTAAAGCTCTTTCTGTTCTCCAGTCACTCTGAATTTGAATGCAATGAGTAATCAAAAAGCTTTTTGTGAACTTAGAGCAAAAATTCTACCATTAATGCTTACTGTGTAAACCAGGCTGTCACTTAAATATTTCTATCTTTCATTTCTCTAACAATCAGCTAATGCACTCTTGCATGAAGGTTTCTCTAGTCTCCAAAATATTAAGTCCAAAGGTGCATACTCTGAGAGTGAGTATACCAGCCATGTAGGGGTCTAGAGATAAATGAGCTCCCCCTATGACCCTGAAGGCCATTCATATAGATGTAGAGGGTGCATCCACTATGGATGCATCCAATACATGTTCATCAACCTTGTCCTTCTTTTTTTTTACCAAATCAAGCTCACATTCTTTGAAGCTTTCACAAAATTGACTTCTCCTTCGGGATCCAAAATTGGTTCTTTGGGCTTTTTAGGGCTTTCCTCACCTTGCATCCTTGATCTATAGAACTTTGAGATATGTCTAGCCTTGTTACAAGAGTGACAAATGACTAGGGGCCTTATATTCCTTGGTGCATTGACATGGGTCACCATCTTACATTGTTTAGCTGAGTGACCATTATAGTTACATATTTGACATGTAACATTCTAAGAGCTTCTTACATTTGATTGATTCTAATTTCTTTGATTATGAGTCATGTTCTTTTGGCTTGTCTTGCAATTCATAGCTCTATGACCAAATTTATCACATGAATAATAGTAACCATTGAAAGGTCTTGCCTCCATACAGTTCCTTGTTATGTGTCCATCCTTGTTACATGCATAATAGTATGGTCTATAGGCTTGCACTCATTCTTAGGTGGTTCAGTATGATCCTTGGTCTGACTTCTAGTCTCTTTAGCATCTGAGGTTCCTTCTAGTGCTTTCATTCTTTATCACATGTTATGAATCTAATTTTGTGCTTCATTGTATCCATTGCAGCTAGTATCTCCTTTAGCTCTTCTTGCATATAAATAAGATTCTATTAAATCAGAACTGGTGTGTAATTTATCAATGTGATTCTTAGCCTCTTTCAATTTAGATTCCAAGATTTCCTTGTTGTTTCTTAGTTCTAATATTTTCATGTTTTCTTGCCTCAATTCTTCATTTAGTTGAAGGTTCTCTTTGACCTATTCATCATAGACTTCCTAATTGTTAGTCAGCTTATCATCAAATTCTTCAAGTTGTTCATTTAAGGATTTATTTTCTTCATTCAATTTCTTGACCATTGTCCCTAGATCACTAGTAGAGCATTCTTTCAAATCTTTCCTTAGCCTTTTGATGACTAATTGAGCATCACTAAGTTTTTCCCTTAGTTCTTCAGTTTCTCTTTTAGATTTGTCCGGGTCTTCAAGAGAAACTTCCAGATTTCTTTTATGATGTTTCATTTTTTCTTTGTCCATGATCTCCTCAAGTGGTTAAACTTCTTTGTTGAGGACCAGAGCTCTGATACCAATTGTTAGGAATGGGAACACTAAGAGGGGGGTGAATCAGTGTTCACTTAATATTTATCTTTTTACTTTAATCCTTAAACTGAACTTAAATGCTTAATTACTTAAATGAACATCCACATAAACATGAAACATGAAATCAACATATAACACCAATATGGTTATGGGGAAACCCAAATAGGTAAAAACCCCAGTGGAAATTGACACCCACTAATATTCTGTACTAGTGTTTAGTGATCCTTGCTAGAAGATACTTAGCCCTATAAGGAGTTGCTTTACAATGTATTAAGTATAGAAGACATTGTTAAGGGTTGGACCCTATTAGGAGTCTTTTACAATAGTCCCTATTAGGGGAGTGGATGCACTATCCTAGAGCTCACTTCTCAAGTGGTGAAGGCTACAACCTTCTGATCTCAGATACACACTATATCTGCTAGATGAATTGTCACTATGACACTTCTTGTAAGATCAGTTCCTTTGATGCACTAATGCTTTGACCTCTTGCAAATCTCTAATACATCTTATGGACACTTCACATACTTCTTCTCTACTTATCACAACTCTATATCAACTTCCATGCTAAATACAATGGGTGCATCTCATATTTATATGTGCATACAAAATAAACAACTAGGTCGGCCCTTAGACCTATTACATACAACACTTCCAAATGAATTGGCTCAAGTGTGTTTACAAAAAAACATATATACATGTCAGAAACCTAAATACAATAGGTGCATAGCCTTTACATTAATAGAATATAGCTGCAACTCAAAATGATAACAGTCAGCAACTTACTATGTTCTTCACTCGCACTCACTGGCTGTGTAACTTCATATGTATTTATCTTCCTCATACTTGCATATATGATCATGCGAACATAGACTAATAATGAATATAGTCCAACCAACTTAACTTCTAGGGCGCACACCATAATTCTTCTGTATGCACGTGTGATGATGCTCTGAGCTGTAGGAACTTTGTACACTGTCCAGTCTTAGACACTTAACTGATTTCTGATCTTCTCATCAAGTGCCCTGACTCTAAACTACTATATGACTTTGTTGCCATAATGACAACACTATATTAATTCATATACATTAGTATAGCCAACTTTCCAATAGTATCCTTAAGTATTGTCTAACCTAAGCAATCAAATCAGGTCCATAATGATGTATCCTTTGCCATGTTCAGACCTAATCTCCCCCCATCAATTAACCATCAATCTATGTCCTTGGAAAAGGATGCCTTTTGGAGTTATCAGTTTGGTCTTGGATTTTATCTTTTATATCTTGTTAATCTTTTACCACTTCTCATTGTTCCTCTCCTCAAAGTCACCATGATCCTTTATATGATGGTGCACTATGAATGAGGCCAATTTGGGGCAAGGTCTTTTGATCTTTTTGTTTTTTATATGAGTCAGTCAAACATGACCCTTGCACATTTCACATGTGATCTTATGGGTTACATGGTGCACTTTGGAAATGTCATTTGTTTGTGGTTTCTCTTGCATCATTTCTACCATGCTTCATCTTGGGTTCATGCATGATGCTGGGGCAACCCTTGCATGTATTTTAGTGTCATTCCTATGCAACACTAGTGACAAGGCCTTGTGTTCCCGGTAACCTTAGTAGGTCTCTAGCATTTCTATATCAAACTAGGTTGTGCTCTCAAAAAATCAAACACAAGGAGCTCCCCAAATCCCCCTCATCCTACATCATATAGCTTCATCCTATATTTCACATCATCTTTCATTCATCCATCTTTTCTCTTGGAAGAACATATGTTTCCCCCCCCTTCCTATCTTCCTTTCCTTTCCCTTTTTTGTTCTTTCCAAGAAAATTCCACAACATTTCCTCTTTGCATTATTTTCTGGAGGGGGCACAACCCCTTATCTTCTATTCTAGCCCGGGGCATCTTATTTTCTTGTCTTTGATGCCATGCCACTTGCAGTGTCACATCAAAGAGGGGAATCATGTAGACACCTAAAAAGCCTTTTCCAAAATAAAAATATTTTATTTTGCAAAAACCCCTGATGACATAATCATTTATTCATTAATTAATTAGTTTTTATTTTCATTATCCCTTATCCTATTTTAATTAAAGACATTTAATTAAGAAACCCTAGCCAGAAGAATTTAAATGAAATTTAAATGATTTTCCCCCTATTTATTAAATTATTATTTGATAAATAATGTCACAATTCTTAAATAAATTAAATATTTATTTAAAGCCTAAAACCCTAGAATCTTCTTGAGAACCCTAAACCCTTCTAAACTTTGCTAAACCTGATTAGGAGGTGATTCCTAACCTTCTTAGTCTAATCCACCCTCATTTGACTTTTGGTCAAACTCCCTCATTAATGAGCCTTACAGACTCATTAATTGCTTATTAGACCCTCATAATGAATCCCATGTCTTCTCTTTCACCTTGGTTCCCTAGGTACACTTCCCTAGTGTTTCTCACACATGTGTGAGAAACCCTTAACCCTCATCCATGTAACCTCACCCCTAACCATACCCCAAACTCTACCGCAAACCCTAACTCTGACCCTAACTCCACTTCCTAACCCAAGCCCTTCCCAAAATCCTATAAATACTCCTCCTTCCAAGGGAAAACTATTAGCTTATTTTTTATCATTCATGCATTGTTATCATGCTCATCTATATCTAGATCATCATAGCTTAAATCCTAATTGTTAGATTTAGTTCATTTCTAAGATTTTTAACTCACATATTCACTTAGCATTAATGGATTAATATAGTTTATTTCATTCTTTTGCATAGCATTTGCATCATCTCACACTCATATTTGGGCTTAAAATCAATCTAGCATAATCATTCTTAGCTTAATCTACATTTCAACTTCATTAGGATCCTTGAGGCTCTAGGGACAAATCAGTCATTCTATACCTAATTATGTGCCACTTGTTAATGTGATTTAGAACAACAGAGAGGGGGGGTAAATCAGTTGTTCTCAGGTCCTGATGTATAAAACAAACTTCAAAATTTTTTCTTTAAATCAGATCTAACAACCAAAACCAACTCGGTCATCACTGATTCTATAATAGAAACATATAACATTGCATTCCACTACCTAGCTGTATCAAACTTGTAAAACATAAAAATGTTCAAAGAAAAACATTCACACAACCATTGACACTAGGATTTATAGTAGAAACCAAATCTAGGAAAAACCACTTTGTAACATGCTACTATTATTTTCACTCTTCTAAAGTGAGCTCAGTTAAAATCCAACCCTATCAAAGGTTACAATACACACTATTAGGTGTGACCCAATTAAAGGATTTTAGTCACCCTGTTAAAAGTGAGCCTTGTTATAGGACTTACATACATTCCATTAGAATGCAACCTTGTTCAAAGGATTTAAACATATGACTATTAGGTCAACCTCTATTAAAAGGATTTTGACTGTTACAATGGTTAGAAAGTAGCAATAGTAATGATCTGTAAAATGTACAAATCACTTTGAAAATATTAGATCCAAATTCCATACACAAATGTTGGTTTACTGACTTTGAAACTTTGCCATTTCCATCTTTGATCTACTCAGAACTTTTCTTCAAGCAATCACCACACTTCTCCTTCAGCCTTTTTGCTTATATAGTCAATAACATCTACTAATCTTCCAACATCCTCTTTTCACCCATGCACACACATACCTAATGCTTAAGTTCCCTTAATACTTCCTCAATTAGGTTAACTCATCTTTTGGCACTCAATCTCCTTCATAGATCTTAGGGTTAGGTCAGATTCATTAAATCTACCCACTTTATGTTCTTTGGCTCCTTTTCTAGAAACATCTCAAATCTCTTAAAGATTTATAATAAAATATTTTTTAGTGCATTTAATGCTTTCAAACAATCAATAAATAAAGTCAACATGTTTTACATAATTCAAGAATTAAACAATGTCGGCTCCAAATCTGAATTCTTTTCAAATATAAAAATGTTGATGCTCGGTCAATAATGTGATCAACTACTCAATCTTCATGTAGAAAGCTCGATCATGTCTAAAGATGTTTCCTCAGCTTATACTGTCTTCCTTGACAATTAACTGATGTTCAGTCGACACTAGAATTTTGCTCGACATATACTGACTCAGTCAACACTAACATTACTCAGCTTGAACATAATTTCTCCATTTTTGCTTGGTCAAGCCTACCGGTTTAGTCTTCAATCTTACTAAGATAAATAATACATTGTCTCATCATTGTACGACATAGTCAAGTACACTTTGTAGTATCAAGATAACTCAACCTTTTATTAGGTGCTATTTTTACCAACCTTGCCTATCCCCTTAGCAACACTCAAATATATATAGTACTTTCCTAAGTAGCAACAGTCTTATCAGTTAAGATTTGACATCAATGACAACACAAAAATTGCTTAAATTGCAGTTTCCAACAATCTCCCTCTTTGGCATTGATGGCAATACCATATGATATCACCTGAATAACACATGGATTACCAACCAATCCAAAAATTTATTTTTCCATCAGAAAAAAAAATTATAATATCCTTATCTTCATTCTAATTCAGAATCTATAAGCCTCACTTCTGTGACTGTCAGAAATATCTAGATCTCCCTCTATCCTGATCCTTCATTTCAATTCATCATCTTCTTACTTTTCTTTTAAGTGTCATGTGTTATTATATCATCTCAGTTCATTTCCCTCTTTGACAAAAATGCCAAAGCAGCAACTAAAAACATACATCCATTAGATGTAGATATTATCTGTGTAGCTCATTATTTCTCCCTCTGTCATCTTGCATATGACTAATTCCTTTTCTTTTCTCTTCTTCACAACTCTAGGCTAGTCCTAAAGTGTGACAATTTTCTGCATCAATCTATCAAATATTCTATTGTAGCATATTTGATGTAGTGCTCCTAGCTTAACTAGGCAGCCTCAGTTAGGGGAAGGACCCCTAATTGACTTCTCAAATATTCATGTGCTTCTTTAGGTAAATCTTTAGTGAATATGTCTACTAATTGTTCCTTTCTATTCACATATTCCATTTGGACTTCTTTAACTTGTACCAATTATCTCAAGTAGTGATACTTGATTGCTATGTACTTGATCTTAGTATGCATCACTAGATTCTTAGAAATGTTAATAGCACTTGTGTTGTCATGGAAAATAACAACAAGTTCAGTGATTTCTTCTTTCATGCCTACCAACAATTGTTTTATCCATACCTAATTTGAACAGTTTACTATAGTAGCAACATACTTGACTTCAGTAGTAGATTGGGAAATGCAATTTTGTTTCTTGCTTGTCCAAGAGACTAATCTCTATCCAAGAAAGAAAGCTCCACCACTAGTACTCTTTCTATCATCTACATTTCCTACCCAATCAACATCTATATATACTCTTAGTTCAAATTTTTCATCCTTCTTGTAATATAGCCCATAGTCAGCAGTCCCTTTCAAGTATCTCATAATTATTTTCACAGCCATCATGTGTGTTTCCTTAGGATTGGCAAAGAATCTTACCACAATCCCAACAACTAGTGCAATATATGGTCTACTATGTATAGCATACTGCAATTTTCCAATCATGGATCTGTACAAAGTCTAGTTCACTTCTGTAGCACCATCATTCTTAGATAAATTTTGTCCAATAGCTATAGGAGTACTCACTGGTCTAGAATCTTCCATCCCAAAAGTTTTCAGTATTTCATTAACATACTTAGACTGTGTAATGAAAATTCCTTTGTTCATCTGATATACTTGTAAACCAACAAAGAATTTGATCTCACCAAACATGCTCATTTCAAATTTAGTTTTCATTTCATTTGAAAATCTTTTGCACAAAACATCTTGTCCACCAAAAATAATATCATCCACAAAACTTTTTGCCAACAAAATACCTTTACCTTCTTCATCTTTCATGTACAGATTGCTTGTGTCATTTGTTCTTGAAAATCCAATCTGTATCAAGTAGTTACGCAATCTCTCATACCATGCTCTGGGAGCTTATTTTAATCCATATAGTGCTTTGTTCAGTTTGCATACTGTGTGTCTTCTATTTGGATCAATAAAACCTTCTGGCTGTTCTATGTAAACTTCTTCTTCTAGTATACCATTTAAGAATGTAGACTTGACATCCATTTGATAAAACTTGAAATCTTTATAAGAACATATGCAAGCAGAGTTCTTACTCCTTCCAATCTAGCTATAGGGGAAAATATTTCCCCATAATCTATTCCTTCTTCTTGTGTGTAGCCTTTACATACTAGCCTAGCTTTGTTCCCAGTTATTTCACCTTTTTCATTCAACTTATTCCAGAACACCCACTTTGTTCCTATAATATTTTTGTTTTCAGGTCTCAGCACCAGAGTCTGAGTATCATTCTTCTCTATCTAGTCAATTTCTTCATTCATTGCTAGTATCTAGTCTTCATTTTCTAATGCCTCTCTAGTTGATTTAGGTTAAAATTCATACAGTAAACATGTTGGATCCTTTGTCTTACTTCTGGTCAGAATTCCAGTATGTTTGTCTCCAATTATCTATTCAGGCTTGTGATGTCCTCTTACATATTTTTCCAAAATAGGTTTAGCTCTTTTATCCTCTATTTCAATAGGTTCCTCAACAAGATTTTTAGAATCAGCTTTTGAATGCTTGACAACCTCTTCTTGATACTCGACAGTATTATCTTGTCACTTGGCATGTTCATGTTCTCTTTCCCCACTATTTTCCTAATGCTCGACAGCATCTTCCTATCACTCGGTATTGCTTACCTGAGACTCGGCATCGGGTGCAAGTTTGTTACTTGCCTCTTCTTCTTCTTCAATATACACAAAAGATCCATAATCTTTTGGTTCTCTTTTGTTGTAAACTTCATTTCTTTTTGCATACTCATAAATTTTGACATTCACACTTTCCACAATTTTGTTAGTGTGAGAGTTCAATCACTTATAAGCTTTACTTTTTGTGGAATACCCTAGGAATATGCCTTCATCACTTTTAGCATCAAAATTTCCATTCCTATTGTCTTTTAAAATGTAACACTTGCTTCCAAAGATTCTAAAGTATTTAACACTTGGTGCATGCTCATGCCATAATTCATAGGGTGTCAGATTTGTAGCTTTATTGATCTATACTTGGTTAAGAGTGTAGACAACTGTACTTATAGCTTCTTTCCAGTATTTTTGTGCCACATTCTTTTCAATCAACAATGTCCTTGCATAATCCAAGATAGATCTATTTATTCTCTCTGCTATACCATTCTATGGAGGTGTTCTAGGTGTAGACATTTGTCTTTTGATCCCTCTATCATTGCAAAATGGATTGAATTCATTTGATGTAAATTCTCCACCTCGATCAGTCTAAGACATTTTAGGTTCCTACCTGTCTCCTTCTCAACCTTAGCCAAATACCACTTGAAGAATTGAAAAGCATTAGATTTTTCTTTTAGAAACATTACATGCATCATCCTAGTATGATCATCAACAAACAAGATAAAATATCTAGCACGACAATAACTTCGTACACCCATAGGTCCAAAAAGGTTAGTATGAACCAAATCTAAAATGTTTTCAGAAGTAAAGGATTTTCTCTTAAAACTTGATTTTGTCATTTTTCCTAACTGGCATTCCTTGCACATCACATTCTTAGGTTTCTTCAATCTAGGTAGACCTCTTACTTTCTTCTTCTTACTTATTTCTACTAGATTATCAAAGTTAACATGACATATCCTCTTATGCCATAACCAAATGTCATGAAGTTGTGCAACCATACATGCTTCTTCAGATAGGTCAAGATAGAACAAATTACCTCTAGTCTGTTCTCCACTTTCGATCAGTTCACCAATAGCATCAAATATTTTGACTTTCTTGTGATGAAATTCCACTCAGTAACCAGTGTTGTTGAGCTGAGCAACACTTAGTAGATTATAATTTAGACCTTCAACCCAATATGCATTTTCACAAGAGATCTTATCAGTCAGTTTAACCAAACCTTTTCCTCTAACAAGACATGGTGAATCATTACCAAATTTTACACTTTTACCTCTATAATGATGTAAGGTCTTAAAATTACTCTTGTCACCAGTCATGTGATGTAAACAACCACTATCAATAATCCATTTTTCATTCTTTTTGACATAGGAGATCAATGCAGATTTCTCATCCTCATCAGATTCATCTTTCATTACAACATGAACTACCTCAATTTCAAAATCATCACTATCAGTATCAGTTTCTTCTTCAGAAATGTAACAAGATTTCTTACATTTTCCTTTATAGTCTTTGTGCCTTCAGTAGCTTATGTCATCTCTTCTATCTTTGTGTTTTCTTTTTCTTTCTTCATCTTTATCATTCTTGTCAAGACATCTAGCAGCTATATGACCAACTTTAGTACATGAAAAACATACAATAGGGAGTTTACCTTTATATTTTCCTTTTCCCCTTCTTAGTCTTCTAGCCATAAGAGATTCAAGATCTTCAAGTTCTTCATCAGAAGTGTCACTTTCACTTTCACTGATGCATCTTTCTTTTTCTTTCTTTTGCTTGTTTAGAACTAATTGTGACTTAAAAGAAGATTCAACATTACCAATACTACCAATAGTGAAGTTATCATAGTTAGAGAGTTCAAAGGTAGTCAACTTGCCAACCAAACTTTCCAAAGTAAGCACATTTGTAGAGTTACATCTAGATTCTTGAATAGCTGAGATCTTAATAGAATATATAGGATGTAGAGTTCTTAGTACTTTTCCAATTATAGTTTCATTATCAATAGTCCCATTTTATCCTCTAATAACATTCATTATTATTTTTTATTCTACCACAATATTGTGCAATGTTCTCACCTTCTTGCATTCTCATTTCATCAAACTTACCTCTGAGACTCTTAGCCTTAGCATTTAGTACATTTAAGTCACCACAATAGATCTTTGCAAGAGTGTCCCATATCTCCTTAGCACTTGTGCAATCTTTAATGTCCTCAAATTCTAGATAGCTTAGGGCAGTTGCAATTTCTAGCATTGCCTAATTATGATCTTGCTTATCTCTCATTTCCTTGGCAATAAAATGTGTGACACAACTCTGATACCAATTGTTAATATGATTTAGAACAACAAAGAGGGGGATTGAATCAGTTTTTCTTAAGTCCTGATGTATAAAACAAACTTCAAAAACTTTTCTTTAAATCAGATCTAACAACCAAAACCAACTCGATCATCACTGATTCTATAATAGAAACATATAACATTGTAGTCCACTGACCAGCTGTATCAAACTTGTAAAACATAGAAATGTTCAAACCAAAACATTTACACAACCATTGACACTAGGATTTATAGTGGAAACCCAATCTGGGAAAAACCACTTTGTAACATGCTACTATTATTTTCACTCTTCTGAAGTGAGCTTAGTTAAAAACCAACCCTATCAAAGGTTACAATACACACTATTAGGTGTGACCTGGTTAAAGGATTTCAATTACCCTATTAAAAGTGAGCCTTGTTATAGGACTTACATACATTCCATTATAATACAACCTTGTTCAAAGGATTTAAACATATGACTATTAGGTCAACCTTTGTTAAAAGGATTTTGACTATTACAATGGTTAGAAAGTAGTAGTAGTAATGATCTATAAAACATACAACTCACTTTGCAAATATCAGATCCAAATTCCATACACAAATGATGGTTTACTGACTTTGAAACTTTTCCATTTCCATCTCTGATCTACTCAAAACTTTTCTTCAAGCAATCACCACACTTCTCCTTCAGCCTTTTTGCTTATACAGTCAATAACATCTATTGATCTTCCAACATCCTCTTTTCACCCATGCACACACATACCTAATGCTTAGGTTCCCTTAATACTTCCTCAATTAGGTTAACTCATCTTTTTCCACTCAATCTCCTTTGTAGATCTTAGGGTTAGGTCAGATTCATTGAATCTACTCGCTTTATGTTCTTCGGCTCCTTTTCTAGAAACATCTCAAATCTCTTAAAGATTTATAATAATAAAAAAAATTAGTGCATTTAATGCTTTCAAACAATCAATAAATAAAGTCAACATGTTTTACATAATTCAAGAATTGAACAATGTCAGCTCCAAATTTGAATTCTCTTCAATTATAAAAATGCTGATGCTCGGTCAATACTATGATCAACTACTTGGTCTTCATGTAGAAAGCACAATCATGTCTAAAGATGTTTCCTCGGCTTATACTATCTTCCTTAGCAATTAACTGATGTTTGTTCAACACTAGAATTTTTCTCAACATATACTGACTCGATCGACACTCACATTACTTGGCTTGAACATGATTTCTCCATTTTTGCTGGGTCAAGCCTACCAGTTTAGTCTTCAATATTACTAAGATAAATAATAGATTATCTCATCATTGTACAACATAGTCAAGTACACTTTGTAGTATCAAGATAACTCAACCTTTCATTAGGTTCTATTGTTACCAACCTTGCCTATCCCCTTAGCAACACTCAAATAGATATAGTACTTTCCTAAGTAGAAACAATCTTATCAGTTAATGTTTGACATCAATGACAACACAACAATTGCTTTAATTACAGTTTCCAAGACCACTATGGGGTTCTCATGGTCCCTATTTAACCCTAAGCCTTCCTAATCTACATTAGGGATATGCTCCATGTGTTTTGAGAGTGCACCCACATCCCTAAATCAGGAGAAAATTGAATGATGACAGGGTGCTCCCGTTAAGCTCTATCTGAAGTGTCTTTGAAAATTGTGTTAGAAAGTAAAGATCCCCAAGATAACTGAGAGGAGGGGGGGTGAATTAGTTATCAAATAATTTATCCATTCAATAGATTTAAACAATATAATCAATGTACTAATCAACCATAGAAAGATAATCATACACAATTACACAATAACACAAGATATGTTAACTAGGGAACCTCTTGAAAAGAGTAAACCCTGGTGGGAATGATGCCCACAAAATGATGCACTAATATGAAAGTTCCTTGTTAGAGGATGGACCCTGTTAGGAGTCTTATGAAATATATTGAGTACATATAAATCCTGTTAGGAGATTTTGAATCCCTGTTAAAAGATTCTAAGCCGGTTAAGAGTTTATGGAAGATAGAAGTACCCACTGCCCAAACAGCTTCAATGCAAGATCTCTAAACCTACTGTCCAAAAGATCTTAGAATTATTCAATAGAATAATATGAATTATATTACCTCCTTCACACTGTGCCAAAACTGCACTCTCTGCTACACAAGATCACAATTCCAGATCTCTGTACTCACAAGTCTTCCTTCATCACTGAATTAGCTCTTTCCTTCACTTCATGCATATATTCACATCTCACTCTTCATAGCACACATTACAATAAGGAAAACATTCCTTCTTATATACCAAACTCAAATAATTACAAATGAGTCGGTCCATAATTACAAAATAATAAATTCTACACGCTACACACAGAATTCACATAAAACTGTCAGCTTCCAGTTACTGTAACTTTCGCCAAACATATCCTCAAAGTGTTCTCTATGAACCACATCATCATTAATGAGTCTCCAACATCCCTTTAACTGTGGAAAATCAGATTCCATCCCAGCTAAGAGATATCCTCTGATTTCCAAACATCGCTACATAGAAACACTGTCTAAACACTGCTTTCACCAAAATGCTCATAACTCTTACAAATGAATAAATTTATTTTTGTGCTGTTAACCATAGGTTAATAACACACCAAATAACATACCACCAACTACACAAAATCCAATCTACAATACAACATGTGCACAAAACAAAACTATACCTACTTTCCTGCTAATATCCAAAATATCACTGTGTTGACATCAATGACAATCCAAGTCATGAATGCAACAACAACTGCTACAGAATGACTGCCAAAACACTTTGCATTCATTCCTAACAAATTTCCTCTACTATATGCTAGGAATATGATCTTAGGATAATGTTTTAATGTATATTCTTGTTCTGAATAGGTTAGGTTTTCTTTGATTGTAGTAGCATGGTGCTTTAAGAGATATGTGTCAAAATATACATTATAATGAGTCAAAGGTGAGATAATTACAAATAGTGGAGGATCAAACACCTACAGTAATCAATGGTACCCTAGATCATATCATGGTGCCTCAAATGTTGATGCAAAACTAATAACATGACATTATGATACACATCTAATGTGGCAATGAAGGCTCATTACATTTTACATTGTCTTGAAAATAGTGACATAAGAACATCATAATAAGATGGCATTTAAGGACATCCTCAAGGATGTCATTCAAGAAATGAAGCATCAATAAAAAAACATCATGGTGCAAACAAGATCAAAACACTTTTTATTATGCCATAGGAATGGTATTTTAAAGCCTTGGCATAACCATGGGATCACAGTGAAGGGAAGTGCACATAGCAACAACAATAGCTCACAGGCTATGAACCAAAAAATAGCAAGAACAATGATGAATGGAGCACAAAATCAAATGGTGATAACGATACCCTATCCCGATGAAATAGGAAGTGCACATCCAAATAAATAACAACAATAATATCTCACAGGCTGTGAGTCAAGCAAAGAGAAGAAGTGATGATAATGATCAAACAATGATGCCCACGACCTCATCCAATGATCGAACATCATACAGAAAATCCATGATATAAGGGCTTTCAATACTCAAAGAAGTTAACATCATGATACAACATCATAGGCCATCATGCTATGTCATCAAATCAATCATCAAATAGAATACAAATAATGACACCCTAGAAAGGAACAACAATAACAACTCAAAGCATCAGTAATTTTGCAAGTGCCCACAACCTTATAAGACATCAATTTCCAAATAATGATGATGTAATAGCTCATTGGTTTCAAAGTATATCATTGTGTAAACATGAAAAATGAATGAACATATCAATGATGCCCTAAATATCTCAGAGGCCTTCACAGATCCAAAATAGTGAAGATGAGATCATTGCAAACAGTGGAGCAGTAAATCTTAATATTGTGCCATCAATCAAATGCATAAACACTGATGTCACATATACATCAAAGAATGGATAATAGCAATCACATGCCTATGTCCTTGAATAATCATGATATGGCTCACATAATCATCAAATGATCAAGCAATGATGTGACCAACAATGATGCTCTAAGTAGCTCACAGCTTGTCAATATTTTTATTGAAATAATAACAGTGTATCAAATGCAATGACCAAATGAAGACACCCAAGCTATATCAAGTAAATACAATGAAAAGATGAGAAAACACTCACAAGATCATGGCTTTCATAACAACATGCCCTTAGCATTAAAGAATAGAAAATAAAGAGGTAGATCCAACAATAATACCAAAGAAGTAATCAAATATCATAATACCAACCTTAGTATCGAGCTCCCATATGAAGATTTTGTTGATCTCTAAGTTTTGTTGTCCATTAGTTTCTAGAAATTAGTCATTTTATGGGCAATGTTGGTCAGTCATCACTGTGACTGAGCCATCTTGTAAAGGCTGATTCATGGATAAACTTGTACAGTTACCCAAGAATTAGTCACTGTCAAGCAAGCTACAAGTCACCGAGTACTTCAATAGTCATCGAGAAGTTTATGCCGAGTTGTATAGAAGAGTCAGTGTTGAGAATCATTAAATGAAGAATAGTAAATGCCAAGTGTTAGAGACTTCATATGCCGAGCAAGATAGTTTTGATATATGTGTTTGTAATGGCACAAATACTTAGGTAAACCATTTTGGCCGATATCTATACAATATTTAATGTTTATTGAGGGAATCAAGGAGTTGATTACGCCTTGTATTTCTAATCACTAATCCCTATGTAAGCCATGTAACCTATCAGAATAAGGGAATGCATAGGTGGCATAAGTAGAGAATCTAGATCATCGAACTTGATCTATGAGGTTGATTTGATGTCTATATAGGATGAGATCTTAACCCTAAAATGATGTATGTGTATGGATGTAATAAAGGAGATCTCATATATGTAGAATAGAGAAGTATTTTGATATAGGTAGAGATTAGTTAGAGTGACTGAGAAAAGAAGTGAAGGGCAGAACAAAGTTATATTTGATTGAGGAGATCAAACAAGTATTGGAAGGACAAGATTTTTTCTTAGTATCATAGTGAAAACCTAAGGATCAGCACTAATACATTTTAACAGGTGAATAAGGGTAAATATCTTAATAGAGTGGTCCTCAGAGGCCTATGTAGATCTCTTAACCAAGTGCTTACTTTTTTATAAGTTTTAAATTCTTTAATCAAGGTAGATTTTATAAGTTGGTAAGCTATTAACATGGAAGACCCATCATAGGGTACATCATTAGTTAATGATCAAATTTTGTAGCCCTAATAGGAAAACTTTAATACTAAAGTAGTGAATATTTGTGGGTGTCATCCTCGCCCAATTTTTACCTTCCAAGGGTTTCTAGGTAACCAAAATATTTGTGTTATGTGTTTCATTCCATGGATGAAGTTAGATTGTTAGATCTATTTTAGTATTGAGATTCATCTTTATGATAAGTAAGTTGAATTTATGTCAAAGTGGAATTAGTAGTGGATATTTGATTCACCCCCCTCCCTCTCAGTATCTCACTTTCCTATATTAGATCTCCAAAAATTGGTATTAGAGATAAGTCTCTTAAAGAAGTCTAATCAATTATGAGTTATGGTCTTGGAGAAGGAGGTTTATAAGTTTTGAAAGATCATAGAGAATCAGAAGGTTGACATTCATCTTGCACTTCACCAGCTTGAAGAAGCAAGAGAAGAATTGAAGAAATACTTAAGAAGAAGGAAAGAGTTGTAAATCCAACTAAATGACACATAATATAAACAATAAGATACTGAAGGTCTATTTGAAAATGGTAATTCTACTGAAAGTGATAAAGCTATAACAGATTTGTTAGAAAAAACAATATACTGAATGAAGATATTGTTGGATACAATTGTCTAAAGGAGATTGTTGGATTAATTGTGTGTTGTCTTTGATGTCACAAAAATTTCATATCAATTATCAAGCTCAGTCAGTTAGCAAAGCAGTTCCCAGCATTTACCGAGCTCAATCAGTCTGCAGGCAATTTTCAGTATCTACTGAGATATTTCGGGTGTCAAGGAAAAGTATGGCAGAAAATAGTGTTAACTGAGCTTCCATGGTTATCAAAGGAAAGTTAGTGTTTACCGAGTTCACTCGGTCTCCAAAGGATGTTGCAGAATTCATAGTGCTTACCAAGTTCTCTCGGTCACCAAAGGAAATCTCTTCGGATTAGTGTTTACCGAGCAAGGTTAGCCCAGTGAAGGATTTTGTTATTTTGAGAAATAAAGTTTTTTTATTCCAGCCGACTGTTGTAATGATTAATAATGTTATTAGTGCTGACTTGAAAATCTGAATGGACAATCCAAATGGTATATATAGAAGGTCAAGTTGTGAATTAAAAAGTGTGCAAGTGAAAAGAAGGAAAGTGTGAGTGAATTTTGAAGGATGATTAGATATCCTTGAAGAGCAGTAGAGATATATTTGATTAGGAAGGATCTAGTGAAGTAGAACAAAGATCTGTAATCAGCAATTCAGTTGCATCATTATTCAGGTCACTTCATTGTTACTTTCTTACCATTGTAGCAGTGATTTCAAAATCTCCTAACAGAGTTTGTTTAATAGCCATTTTGTAAATCCTCTAACAAGGTGATAGTTCTATTGAATTGTTTCAAGACCTCTTACAAGGCCACTCCTAATAGGGTGATTAAATCCTCTAACAAGGTCACACCTAACAGTGTGTTTTGTAACCTTTAACCGGGTTAGCTCCTAACAGGGCTCACTTTAGAAGAGTGAAAAATAGTAACTAGTTACATTGGTGGTTTTTCCCATATTGGGTTTCCATGTTAAATCTGGTGTCTCTTGTGTTCATGATATTTTCTTTATTCATGTATGTTAATCACTGATGAATGCTTAAGAACAGTTATAATTAATACTCACTACAATAACTAAGTTTTTAGTATAACAATAGTAAATGATTTAATAAACCATCTAAGGGATCTGTGGTAACATTTTTGTGGTTAACTGATTCACCCCCCCTCTCAGTTACTCCATCTATATTTCCAACAATTGGTATCAGAGCTTTTGGTGCTTGCAGGAAGGGTTTCAAGGACCTAAGCTAAAGATCAAGATGTCTTACAAGAGAGAAATTCCAAGGCTTAACAAAGATAATTTTTTATCATGGCAAGGTCTCATGAGACTTCATCTGGCTTCCATTGGTGATTTAGGATGCAAATATATTGATCAAGAATATATAGTTCCTACTGGCACATTAACTATTGAAGACATTGTAGAGAAAAAGAACCATAACACCATGATGATAGACATTGCATCAGCTCTTAGCTATGAAGAATTTGATGAGATCAAAGACTGCACAACTGCTTATGAAATGTGGAACAATCTAAAGAAAATTTATGGTGGTGATGACAATGTGAAGAGAGCCAAAGTAGAAAGCCTAAGAGGACAGTTTGATCAGATGAAGATGAAAGAAGATGAAAACATTGCAAAATATGTTGAAAGGATCAAGGTGAGTATTAGTGCAATCAGAGCTTCTGGAGGAAAAATTGATGATGAAACTATTATAAGTAAGGTTCTTAGAACATTGCTTCCTATCTATGCAATAAGAGTATCTTCTATTCAAGAAAGAAGATGTGAACAAAATCACAATATAACTTTGGATGCCTTAGTTGGAAGATTGACAGCTTTTGAATTAGATAACTATGACAACTATGTTCCAACTTCTAAAAATATTGAATCAGCATTTGAGGCCAAACTTTCACTTAAGAAGGGCAAGAAAATCTAGTTAGAAAGTGAAGAAGAATCAGAGGAAAGTTCAGATAGTGATCTTGAAGTTATTGAAGCATTACTTGCAAAGAAATATACTAGAGGCAGAGGTAAATACAAAGGTAAAACTCCTTTAATCTATTTTTCATGTGAAGAAATTGGTCATATTGTAGCTAGGTGCCCAAACAAGCAAAGCAAGGATGAGAAGAAAGGTCACAAGTATAATGGCAAGAAGAATTTCAAGTCATTCAAGGATAAAGGTAAGAAAACATGTTTTTTGGCTAAGGATTCTGATGATAGTGAAGAAGAAATTTTCTTCATTGCTGTAAAAGATGAATCTGATGATGATGAAGATGAGATGGCACTTATCTCTCATATAAGAAAAAATGATACATGGATTATAGATAGTGGATGCTCACATCATATGACTAGTGACAGAACAAAGTTTGAACACATTGAAGACTATGATGGTGGTAATGTAAGGTTTGGAAACAATGAACCTTGTTGTATAAAAGGAAGAGGATGAATTTCATTAACCAAAGAACTTATATGTGAGAATGCATATTGGGTTGAAGGACTAAAGCATAATCTTCTAAGTGTAGCACAACTAATCAACATTGGATTCAAGGTTGAATTCATGAATGGCAAAGCAAGACTGCTGGATGACAAAGGAAAACTGATTGGTTAAGGAAAACAAACCAAAGGTAACCTATTTTATCTTGATCTTGGTGAATGCTCATGTTTAATTGCTCAAATTGAAGAAAGTTGGTTATGGCACAAAAGGTTATGTCATGTAAATTTTGATAATATGGTGAAAATAAGCAAATTCAAGAAAGTAAGAGGTATTCCTACTTTGAAGAAACTTGATGTTGGTCTATGCAATAATTGTCAAATTGGTAAAATGGGAAAGACTAGCTTTAAAAGTAAAAAATATCAATCTGAAGATATTTTGGATATTGTGCATACCCACTTATGTGGACCTATTGGAATTGAAAGCTATACTAGAGAAAAATTCTTTCTTCTCTTTGTTGATGATTACTCTAGAATGATGACTGTTATGTATTTAAGAGAAAAATCAAAAGCATTTGAAAAATTCAAATGTTATTTGGCAAAAATAAAAAAGGAAACATGGAAAAGAATGAAGTGCTTAAGATCAGACAGAGGTGGTGAATTCATCTCCCATGAATTCAATAATTTCTGCATTGAAAGAGGAATCAAAAGACAGGTATCAGCTCCAAGAACTCCTGAGCAGAATGGAATAGTTGAAAGAAGGAAAAAATCTATCATGGATTATGCAAGGACTCTAATGATTGAAAAGAAAATTTCTATGAAATACTGGAAGGAAGCTATTAGCACTGCAGTTCATACCTTGAACCGAGTACAGTTGAGGAAAGACACATTCAAAACTCCTTATGAGTTATGGTATGGCTATAAACCCAATGTAAGTTACCTGAAAGTATTTGGTAGTAAATGTTAAATCTTAAAAGAATCTAGAAAAGGAAAATTTGATGTAAAAAGTGATGAAGGAATATTTTTGGGATATTCTTGCAAAAGTAAAGCATATAGATGTCTGAATTTGTCTACTCAGAAAATCATAGAAAGTGCACATGTGAAAGTTGATGAGTTTGCAGAAAAGATTGAAGAAGAAAGCAAAAAGGAACTAGAGGATTACAAAAGATTTGTTTACATTGAACCTGATACATTGCCAAACACATCTGTCAATAAGGAAACTGCATCTACCGAGCCCAGTATAGTAACTGAGTCACAAGAAGAAGTTCAAACCGAGTCACAAGAAACTAAGTCTCAGCCTGAAGCTACCGAGAAAATATCTACCGAGCCTGAGAAAACTGAACTTGAAGATGAAATTCAAGAAAATGACAATATAACTCATTCAAGAGGCAAGGAACCTGTATTGGCCAAGTATGTCAGGAAGCATTATACACCAGATCAGATTATTGGAAACAAATTAGATGGTACTATGACAAGAAGTAAACTGAAAGGTACATGTTTACTTGCTGATTTTGAACCTAGAAATGTTAAAAATGCATTGGAAAATGAAAGTTGGATTGAGGCTATGAATGAAGAAATAGAACAAATAGAGAAAAACAAGACATGGATTCTTTTACCTAGGCCTAAAGACAAAAATGTAATTGGAATGAAATGGGTATTCAGAAACAAGTTGAATGAAGATGGTCAAGTATCTAGAAACAAAGCTAGATTAGTGTGTAAAGGGTATTCTCAAGAAGAAGGCATAGATTATGGAGAGAATTTTTCTCCTATTGCAAGATTAGAAGGTGTAAGAACTCTACTTGCATATGCAGCACATAAAGGATTTAAGGTATATTAGATGGATGTAAAATCTGCATTTCTCAATGGTATTCTTAATGAAGAAGTCTACATTGAGCAACTTGAAGGTTTTGTTGATCCAGACAAAAAGGATATGGTCTGCAAGTTACACAAAGCATTGTATGGTCTGAAACAAGCCCCTAGAGCATGGTATGAAAGATTACATAACTATCTTATTCAGATTGGTTTCAAAAGAGCTAATGACAATAGTAGTTTATACATCAAAGAAGGACCAGATAATAGAATTGTTTTGGTAGAAATATTTGTGGATGATATTGTGTTTACAGGTAATGATGATTAGTGCAAAGAATTTTCAGAGAAAATGAACAAAGAATTTGAAATGTCTATGTTTGGTCAGATAAAGTTTTTTGTTGGTCTTCAAATTTAGCAGAGCAAGAATGGCATCTACACTACTCAATCTAAATACATCAAGGAAATACTTAAGAAGTTTGGTATGGAAGATGCAAAACCATTTGGTACCCCCATGTGTACTGGACTAAAGCTTACAAAAGATGATGATTCAAAAGAAGTAGATCAGACCTTATACAGATCAATGATTGGAAAATTATAGTATGTAGTTCATACAAGGCCTGATATTGCCTTAGCAGTTGGTATAGTAGCAAGATTCTCAGAAAAACCCAGAGAAAATCATATGATGGAAATCAAAAGAATCTTGAGATACTTGAAAGGAACTAAAGATTATGGCTTGTGGTATAAATTTGGAGGCAATCTGGACTTAAAAGTGTTTACTGATGCTGATTGGGCAGGAAACATTGATGATAGAAAGAGTACAAGTGGTGGAGCATTCTTTCTTGGCAAGAGGTTGCTATCTTGGACTAGTAAAAAGAAAAATTGCACATCCCAATCCACAACAGAAGCAGAATATGTTGCTCCAATAGTAAACTGCTCTAATATTGTTTGGTTTAAATAGTTATTGGAAGGCATGAAGGTTGAGATCAAAGAACTAGTTGTTATATTTCATGATAATACAAGTGCAATAAATATTTCAAAGAATCTAGTAATGCATTCCAAAACCAAGCACATTGCTATAAAATATCACTTTCTCAGAGAATTGGTGTAGGACAAGGAAATCAGATTGGAATATATTCATACAAAAGAACAAATTGTAGATATATTCACCAAGCCACTACCTAAGCATGCATTCTTGTATCTAAGAGGTAAGTTAGGGGTCATTCCCCTATCCGAGGCTCACTAAATGAAGTTTTAGTGATGCATCAACCAGAGCATATTGAAGATCAATCAGTTGATGTAGCTTAGTCAAGGAATCATTGCATATGAATCAGTACTCAAGGTACATTGCTATTCACCTGGTATGTGTTGTCTTTGGCATGTGTTGTAAAAGAGGGAGAGTTTGCTGTCATATTTCAAGAAATTTCTTAAGATTTCTAAGAGGGAGAGTTTTCTTGGAGAGTTTTCAGTCAGAAAGAGAAGTTTGCTGACAAAGGAAGTTCTCATAGATGAGAATCATAATGAAGCAAAGGACATGTTCCTTACTCTATATTTTCTATGAAATTTCATTGTGCTATGACATGTTGTGTTGCCATCAATGCCAAAGAGGAAGATTATTGGATACAATTGTCTGAAGGAGATTGTTGGATTAATTGTATGTTGTCTTTGATGTCACACAAATGTCATATCAATTATCAAGATCAATCGGTCAGCAAAGCAGTTCCCAACATTTATCGAGCTCAGTCAGTCTGCAGGTGGTTTTCAATATCTACCGAGATATTTTGGGTGTCAAAGAAAAGTATGGCAGAAAATAGTGTTAATCGAGCTTCCATGGTTATCAAAGGAAAGTTAGAGTTTACCGAGTTCAATTGGTCTCCAAAGGATGTTGTAGAATTCATAGTGCTTACCGAGTTCCCTCGGTCACCAAAGGAAATCTCTTTGGATTAGTGTTTACCGAGCAAGGTCAGCCCAGTGAAGGATTTTGTTATTCTGAGAAATAAATTTTGTTTATTGTAGCCGACTATTGTAATGATTAGTAATGTTATTAGTGCTGACTTGACAATCTGAATGGACAATCTGAATGGTATATATAGAAGGTCAAGTTGTGAATTAAAAAGTGTACAAGTGAAAAGAAGGAAAGTGTGAGCAAATTTTGAAGGATGATTAGATATCCTTGAAGAGTAGCAGAGATATATTTGATCAGGAAGGATCTAGTGAAGCAGAACAAAGATCTGCAATCAGCAATTCAGTTGCATCATTATTTAGGTCACTTCATTATTACTTTCTTACCATTGTAGCAATGATTTCAAAATCTCCTAACCGAGTTGGTTTAATAGCCATTTTGTAAATCTTGTAACAAGGTGATAGTTCTATTGAATTGTTTCAAGACCTCTTACAAGGCCACTCCTAATAGGGTGATTAAATCCTCTAACAAGGTCACACCTAACAGTGTGTTTTGTAACCTTTAACCGGGTTGGCTCCTAACAGGGCTCACTTCAGAAGAGTGAAAAATAGTAACTAGTTACATTGGTGGTTTTTCCCATATTGGGTTTCCACGTTAAATCTGGTGTCTCTTGTGTTCATGATATTTTCTTTATTCATGTATGTTAATCACTAATGAATGCTTAAGAATAGTTATAATTAATACTCACTGCAATAACTGATTTTTCAGTATAATAGTAGTAAATGATTTAATAAAACATCTAAGGGATCTGTGGTAATATTTTTGTGGTTAACTAATTCACCCCCCCCTCTCAATTACTCCATCTACATTTCCAACAGATATTAGAAATCTAAAGAGAGAACAGGAAATTGAATTAGTAAGATTATGTGAAGTAATTGAATAGAAAAATAAAGATGAAGAAGACAAGACAATGGCTAAAGAAGACAAAAGAAAAATGTTTATAAGACTTGATGAAATGATATGTGACATGCAAAAGCTAACAAACAATCGATTGAACAAGGTAAATCAACTGTTACTTGCTAATCAAGAGATGAGTAGGAAAGATATGGAAATCACAAATATGAGATCGGAGAATAGTCAAATGAAGAATAAATTGAGATCTAAAAAGGAACACAATGAAAGGATGAACAAACCAAATGAAGCTATGAAATAGTTTGAAAAATTGTTGAGGTCACCAATAAGATCCAGTGATACTTCTGGACTTGGACATAATGAGAACCTATCATCCACTGAAGAAGGAGAATCATCAAAGAATGTAGAACAAAGGAATGCTGAGTCAAAGAGGAACAAACCTACATGCCATCATTGTGGAAAGATAGGACACACAACAAAAAACTATAGAATAAAGAGTGGTAAGTCCAATCCTAAATCAAAGTTCAATGGAAATTGTTTTAATTGTAAGAAACATGGACATCAAGCACATGAATGCAAGGCACATATCAGTAATCCACCTACTACACCTATATTTCAAGGAAATTTATTTAACTATCAGAATATGGTCATAGAGCACAAGAATATAGATCCAATGCTAAGTGGACATCCAATAAGAAAAATAAGGCACCTAGGAAAGGTAACACATTCAATTGGGACTACAATACATGGTATAGTTGTCATTATTGTGGAGAATATGGTCATATTGGAGAAAAATGTGTGAAGACACATTTTATAGGTAAATCCAAGAGTTGGATGAGTGGAAGTTTTGTCTGTTAAAAATTCCACAAGATTGGTAACATAAAAAGAGACTGCGGAGCACATGCACTGAGAAATGAACCATTCAAGAATTAAGAAACTATTGAACAGATAAGGAGCCAGATGAATAAGACATGGAAACTAAAAGAGGAAGAAAGAAGTAGTGGATCTAGTGAACCAGAGGTCACCCAATCCAATGGATCAAGTGATCACACTACTTCAAACTAAGAAAAGAAGGTATGTGAGGAATTGAATTCTCTAGTTTCATATTTTACATTAGTTCCTGATATTTGATATGTTAAAGTCCATATCTACATAAATTGAGATGCATTAGGATAGATTTGAGAAAGAATTTATATTATAGATTTGATATCGAGAATTAGTATTTAAGTCCATAGTGATCGAGTCACTCAGTGTGTGTCAAGCTCCTATGATACCTAAGATGTGATATCTACTGAGCAAAAAATAAATGGTAGTATTGACCAAGTACATGAGAAGGTTGAGAGAACTACATTCACCTACCCAATGTACAGATCATTTAATGAATGTCTAATCTGACTGTTTGGACTCTATTAAAAAAATTATTACTGTTCTTTTTCATTTTATCCAGTGATTTGATAATTTGCAGAGTGATTTTAATGTGATTAACAAGATCTATCTGTGCTAAGTAAAATTTGAGAAGATCTCTACAGTGTTCCATCGATAAAAATCATGAAGGACTATTGAATCGAGGTATTATTGAGTAAATTGAACTTGTAATTTGAACCCTATATTTAGAGATATGGCGTCTACTTCATCCGTAGTAGGTAAGAAGAAAGGAAAAGAAGTTTTGAATGTTCAACTTGTGAGGAGTGATGCATGTAATCCTCCTAAGTTTCAAGTCATTTTGAAAAGTGTGGTGAAGGGAGATCTCATGGGTTCCCTATCATTAATTCCACATAATATCTTAATGATTCATGATGTATGCTCATGCTATATGTGTAAAATTAGAGAGATTGGAAATTATGAACTAAGTGAAGCATAAAACAAGTTATGTATCAATGAAGTGTTGAAGGCTAAAACATTAGAAAATTTTTGAGAAAGGGTTGGTGCATGCCCTATATTTCCTATGAATTTTCAACATTGAATGGATCAAGATTGTATTAAGAAGAGTTCATGACATGAAGATATGGTTGGATAATGGGCCGGTCAATATCGCCAAGGATATGATTCCCCCGATCATCAGTTATCCCAGTCTAACCAGGAAGAAAACAATGAGATGCTAGAGTAAAGAGATAATTCAAACAAACACTCAGGGAGTGTGGAATAAGAGAGGAATGACAATATCCACAATCACAGATCTGAAGATAGATTTTGCGATGAGATTGATTGCTCACAATTTTATCAGTCAAGAAGGTTAGATAGTGTTCCTTTCATTGTAGTCAATCAAGCATAGAAGATGGTGAAGAAAGATCACACTTGTGAACTTATCGAGTTGTAGTTGACCCAGCTTTCCAAGAACCTAACTTCAAGTAGGAAGGCCAAGAGCTCTATGTGTAAGTTTGGCTCTCTGATCATGTTTTTATTCTTCTATGTTCAAAATAGTTTTCCTACTATTGGAGATGTTGTATGGAGTAAGGACCGACCATTAACCCAACAAATCAATGAATTTATTTATTAGTTAGGAGAGAATTTTGAGAGTGTTATGGTAGAAACTTTGTAGAATTCAAAAGAAAATGATAAAGAGGAGTATGATCCATGTATCCCTAGTAGAGAAGCACTATAATGACATATGCTTTCTACTAGATACTGACCATACCTATATTCAGGCTGTTATGCCTCGAGTAGCATGGCTAAGGCCACTATATTATGAGGTGAATGTAGAATAAAATTCAACAACTATAATCGCTTTACTAGATGAGGAGATTGATAGGAAGGAAAAACCTTTTGGAAACTATGAGGAAGCTAAGGCTAAAATAAATATGGGGTTAAAGTCTTCAACCCTTAAGAGAAATAGGAAGAAAAAGTTAAGAACCTAGAGAAGATGCTAGGAGAAGGTGAAGAGGAAAATGCACCTCTTGAAATAACACAAGGACTAGGAGAAGATAAATCTAGTGAGTTTGAAGGAAGTGATGAGGAGGACATTGAAATTATAAAGAAGGGAAATAAGGCATCAGTTTCCAAGCCAAGCAAAAGAAAATTGCAGAAACAAAAGCCCACTCCTCCTACAACACTTAGACCAAGAACCAAGGTATCTTCTACTACCACAACTGTTGAACCCCAGAGAAAGACACTAGAAAAAGGGGAAGGGTTAGGTAAAAGAAAACCAATTCAAACCAAAGCTATGTTGAGTCTTCCCAAGAAGAAACCAAGAAGGAAATTAGTCTTGGAGAAGGATGATGATGATAAAGGATAGACATAGATGATAATACAAAGTTGAAAATTACATCACATATACGTCAAATGACTATGGATGAAATATGACACAATATCAAAAGCATTGTTGGATTAGCAGGCTTCAAGAAAATAAAATTCTAAAAACTAAGCAATGATGATAGAGAAAAATTTGAGGAGGCTATGCTAGAGATGCTATGCACTTTCAAGATGAAACCTCTATAGATTGGGAATCTCATCCCTGATGAACTGTCTAATAGAATTGATAAGAAATGGAAATATGCCATCATGATAGAAAAATTGATAAGGGAAAGTACACTAGCTCAGATCATTCCTGATCCATCACCACAACAAATAAAAACATATATGGAGTAGTATAGAAATAGGTTTGATCCCAAGCTCTGGGCCTATTCCATTTTGCAACACAATGTTGAATTAGTTGTCTAGCAAAGCACAAGGTTGTGGAAAATTATTTTTGGACTATTAATTGAGAAGAGTCCACAATTGGGTGAAGGGACTATGTGTCGTGGAAAGCACCTTCATAGGGTTAGTTCATCAAATAAATGAATAATACAAGCTAAATACCACAATTAGTGAGATAAATATGTAAATAAAAGATAATAAGCACTGTATGGATCTCTATTTAGATATGCTAATGTGAAGCTCTTAGCAAGCCTCCATTAGTGACAACTCTAAAATGAGAATGATATGATAAGAAATTAAGTAAATCAATTCCAAAATGAAATTATGCCTAATTAACTCTATATTTTCCTTTCTAGCTCAAAAAATGCAAGAGGTTTGAAGCTATCCTAAGATTTGTGGATGATTTGTTCTTGATTTATGCCTTTCTTTTATAGATTTGGCAAGGATAGGGGGTGGAGTTGAGTTGATCATGGTTGAGTTGAGGTCAAGTCCATGGTTCCACCTTTGGAGACAATTAAAATGGATTGTCCTCAAAGCTTGGGACAAAGAGACAAAATGGGTGGCCAAGATGCTCTCACCTTATGTGTGATTGAGATTTGATGTGAGTTTGATCCTTAAATCCTATTGGTTGAGGCATTTTCCTCCCATTTGGTGTTGAAGGAAAATAGCGATTTAATAATTGGATTTATTTAATTTGTTTAGCCATGTGTACCCCTTAAATGGGTTGATTTGATTTAAATTGAACTATATAATTAATTAGATTAATTACATAATTTATTGATTAATTTGATTTATTGGATTTAAATTGATTTAAAGGCTTTTGATTTTCAATTAAAATGGGATTTTGGCTTGATTACAATTTTTCTTTGATTTTAGCTTGATTTTAATTTATTGCTTTGATTTTTCCTTGGTTGCTCAATTGAATTAATCTTGTCCATTTTCAGGTGATTAAAAATGCCCCTCTTTGAATCAATGTGTGGAGCGCATCGGTTCAAAAAATGTCCTGATTAATTGATGTCTAATTTTGATGTTGATAGAAGATGTAGATCTTGATGATAGGATTGATGTAGTTCTGATTGATTTGAATTCCTTGATGGTCATTATTATGATAGGTTGCCGATATGATGCCTAATTTGATTTGATTTGATGTTTTTCTCTTGATTTGATGATAACAATGTTGGTCCTAATTGTCCAAGCATATGCCCCCTTAGAAATGAAATGAAATTTGATTTTAGGTGAAAGATATTGTGTTTTTTATCAATTTGAGTTAAAAAATTTTTAATAATAGTGAATTTTTATTTCATTTCTGATAATTTATTTGTGATGTTGTGATGAAAAATGCCCTTGATTTGGCTAATTGGGTATGAAAATTTTGGTCCTAGGTCATTTTCTGGTAAAAAATGCCCCTTTTAGGTCAAAATGGGCTTTATAAAGGGGTAAAAGGTCATTTTCACTATTCATTTTTACCCTCTTCTTTTACTTTTTTACTCTAACCCTCTCAGTCTTCTATGATGGTGATCCTGATCTGAGAGCACAGATTTAAGTGTGGTCGACGGTATCAACGCCCACTTGGCTACAGACCTTCGGTATGTACCCCTGACAACCTCTTTTGTCTGATTTTAGCATTTAATTTCAAAAAATTTAAATTTTTCTAGGAAAAGACTTATTTTTCCCTTTTTTAAATTTCTCTATGCTTTTAAGCCTTTTAGCAGCGCATACATAAATTTTGCAGTGCATCCACAATTTTCTGCAGCGCATTCAACTAGTTTAGTTGCGTGTAGAAATGCTAGATTTAGGGCATCATTTCTCTTTTACCACTTTTTGTAGCACTTCTAATTTTGATTGCACATTTAATATTTTTAATAGCATGTACAAGGTATTCCTACAATTTGTACTAAATCTTGCAGTGCTTACACTTTGTGGTAGCATGTATAATAGTTTATGTTGTGCTTTTGATGTTTTAAGAAATGAAATAGCACATACACCCTGTTTGGAAAAAATTGTGAACCTTTCAGTCAGTTTTCCAGTCCATCTAATGTCATCAATTAGTTGACTAGCTTAGGTTTTTGAGTCTTGTTGATAGCGTGTCATATGATGTCAGTTTGAGTCATTTGATATTGAATGTTTGATGGTCAATCTTGATTTAGATGGTGGATGATGGTAAATTTTTTGTCCTCTCTGAATAGAATTAGGAAAATTAATTGTGGTTTAATTAGATTTGATTACTTGATTGAATTAAGATGATCCAATAGTTTATGATTACAATATCTGATGTGTTTATACTTTCTTTTGCAAGCTCTACTTTGGAAGCTAGCTGTCTGAGGCTTATTTCCTTTACCATTTGATATGATTGATGATCTAAGTGGGCTAGAGCACCGAGTGATAGGTTGATGCAGTCTATCTTTTCTACTCTCTCTCCCTTGATTTTGCATGAATCAAGATCTTCTCACCGCTATAGAAAAGTGTTGGCACTCTCACCATAATACTTTTCATTTACTGATGGGAGAGATGATGATCACTCCTGAGGACATATACAAGTTGTTGTAGATCCCTACTCATGGGGAGATCATATACTATGACTAGGTCTATGATGGCACAGTATTCAAATGCCTCTTTTTTTATCTGACCATCGGAGATGAGAGCATCTAGTGGGCTTAGTTTCCTTCATTCCCCATGCTTCTAGTAGTGCTAGGGGTACTCATCAGTGTTTTCTTGGTTCTTGATCGGTGGGGACATGGGTTTGTAGTTGGTTGAGGTTGGATCTTGGAGGACCTGAGCACTCATCCTTGTAGGTTCAATTGTGGTTCCTATGTGTTAGCTCGGTTATATTATGAGCTTCATGATGTAGTATATCAACACGGGGCTACTCTCTCTATTGGAATAGTCATTCTTTAGTCATGGACATGGGAGCATGTTCCTGTTACTAGACCTATCATCATGCATCATTGAGATGTCGAATGGCCTTTTTCCTAGATATATGAGGGGATGGTTGTCTATGTCCTCCTGGGTAAGGTGGATTACTAGTGACATAGTATTGATGATATTGATCAGGTGATCTAGAGACCATACATTGGATGTGAGCCATAGCCAAAGGGTGCAGCAAAGGTTCCCTATATGTGCATGCCTTGTTGGATGATAGGGAAGACACCCTTGGTTATTGAGTGGTTCTGTTTCCACCAAGTTTTATGCTAGTTTGGCCAGATACAGGGGCTCAGGGGTTATCCCTTTATGCTCATGTATAGGTGGAGAGATCCATTTGGGCTCTCCATATTAACTATAGGATGTAACGAGATGAGTTACTAAAACTACCCCACCTTGCATGGGATATTAGAGATCATATTGTTGACATCAATGTGACTGAAGATTATGTGCAGTGATTCATAAAGAACCCTTTTCCCAAATTTATAGATCTAGAAGAGCTAGTGCCTAGGATTAAGGAGGTTTATGATGATGATGGAGGGGATAGTGGTGGTGGTGGGAGATGGGGTCATCAAGGATGATGGGCTGGTAGGGTGAGACAAGGAGGTAGGGTTTTTATTCCTATTATTGCTTCCCCCACTCCTATTACAGGTAGAGTCCAGTTAAGAGGTAGATGGATTAGGGTGAGGGGTGGTCCTTATAGAGAACTCCATCAGGTGGGTGTTGATAGACTAGCCAAATTAGATTAGCATGGAGTATAGGTTTATAGACCAATTGGTGAACATATTGATATAGATTTGGATGCACATGTGGCACATATTCTTGTAGATCAGGCACATGCACCTCCAGCACCTCCTCCTCCTCCACAAGGTCCTCTTCCTTCTCAGATTCCATCTTCTTCATCTATTCCATCTTCTTTTGTTCTTCCATCTTCTTCTTCTATTCCATCTTCTTTTTTTCTTCCATCCTCTTCTTCTATTCTATCTTCTTATGTTCTTCCCTCTTATTCTTCTATTCCTTCTTCTTTTATGGCTCCACCACAGGCTCCCCCTACATAGGCTCCTCTTATAGAGGCACCTGCATTATTTTCTGATGTTCATTCTTTATAGTTTGAGGTTTCAGATATTAAGTAGAAGGTCACTCAGCTGGGTAGTATGATGCAAAAATTTATGGCTTCCATAAGTTAGAATGGGCTACATGTAAGCTCCAGTCAAGGCCTTGATATAGGTCCTAGTATTGATCATGCTGGTGGTTCTGGTAGTTGATGATATATGATTGATCCATTTTTTTATATATATTATGATATATTTTTTTATATTGAGGAATTGGAATCATATTCTTTTATCAGATGATGTTTGTTTATGATTGATACTTGTTATGCTTGATGGACTTTGATTCACATATTGATATGGACTTTAATGCTAACATGGACTTTAATATTCATTTTGATATGTTTACATTATATGATGCTGTCATGTGTTGGACTTCTTTTTAGATGCTTTATATGATATGCATATCAATATGATTTTGATGCAAAGTGGGCAGTAGGAAGCTTCAAGATAGTGAGCAAGGATAAGACAATATGCCCTATACACCCAAATTTAAGGGAAATGTGCTCTACACCTATCACAAGTGTAGTAAGGACAAGGTACAAGTTTATCACAACCCCAAACCCCAAGGGAAACCTACTCACTAGGTCTCACCAAGTCCCAAACACCAATTACCAAGATTGGCTATGCAGAACTTGTTGGAAAGTTGTCTATACTAAGGTATATGACTAGATATAGTGTTGTCATTATGGCAACAAAGTCATATAGCAGTTTAAAGTTAGGGCACTTGATGTAAAGATCAAAATTTGGTTAAGTGTTGAAGACTGGATAGAGTACAGAGTTCCTACAACTTAGAGCATCAACACACATGTGTACAGATGAATTATGGTATACACCCTAGAAGTTAAGTTGGTTGGACTATATTCTTCCTTAGTCTATGAGTGCATGATCAGATGTGCAAGGATGAGAAAGTTACAGTCAGTTGAAGTTGCACAACCAGTGTGTGCCAACAGAGAAAGAAGCATGGAGCCAATAGTTAGTGTTATACACTAAGTTTGTGCCCTTGTCTCAAGCTCTCATAGTCTTGATAACCTAGTATAACATGGGAATCATCTCCAAGTTGTGGGACCTATGCTAACTGAGATGAGATCTCCAGGTTCTAGGCTAGTTCCTCTTGGATAATCACCCTAATTTTCTTCTTGACATGAAAGTAAAACTTTTGGAGGGAAAGGGGTAGAAGGAATTCTTGTAAGGGAAATGACTTGAAATAAAACTACCTACTAGGTGATGCACCAAAACTAGGGTTTGGATCTTAGTATGTAGGGATGAAATCAATGAAAAGCTCAAGTCTAGTAGGTCACAACTTACTAAATAGGCTTGCATAGGTATTTCATAAGAGGGCCTGAGAATAAGACACAACTTATGACCTGCAAATAGACATTCATTTCTACAACTCAGTGTAGGATTGAGACAAGAATGTTAAGGGGGATGAGGTATACCCACAAGAACATCCAATTCAGATCAAACACAATAACACAAAAAATTGCAGAAAGCAAGAGGGATCAAGAACCCTAAAATATCATTGAAAGCATGCACATACTTTGATCCAATAAGAGATAAGCCAAACAAGGAAGCATAGGGACATGAAGGATTGTCACAAAATACCTCTACAATATTTGTATTATCAATGGGAGAAATAAAACTGTATAAGCTAGAGGGTAGAAATGATACCACAGATGACCTTTAAGAAAAGGTGAATTTTCTTCTACAAATTGTCCAACTCTTAAGCACTAAAGTCTCCAAAATAATATATACACACTCTTGCACGTAGGCAAGAGTCTAAACCTAACTAGGGTTACAAGATTTTACATAAAATATTCAAACCCTAAGTCTGTCATCTCTAATCATAAATGTATCTCCTACAAATATCTCAACTGATTAGATATTCATCTTTGCGTGTCCATTCCTGTACTGCATCAACATGAAAACAAGCAACCTAGATTTATCTACTTTCCTGCACAAAAGTCCCACCATGAATGCACTAGTTGGTACTTTTCTAGGACAAGAATCGACCCAAGATGGCAGCCCAGACCTCTCTTATCATCTCCCCTTAACTATAAATGTCCTGGAGACATAAATTTCCTGAGCTACCTCACCACCCGCGGTTTGAAAATCAGATACTAGAAAGAAACCTCTTAGACACATTTAAATTTTAAAACCAATGGCTAGCCAGTCATTTTAAAATGTGTCTATCAATGTCTAACATTTCCCAGTAGATGAACGGCCTAGATGCATTGAAAAAATTACTTAAAATCTCCTCCTAACAAGTCAAGCACCATTGTGGAAGTCAGCGGCCAATGAGAAGCAAGAAAATCAGTGCTCTTGACAAACTAGACCCATGATCCTGAAAAGCACCATTGGATGTCTATCACTATACCACTATGATAATGATCAAGAATCTTGACCCTTCGGTATAATGATAGTCATGAGATCTGATCATGCTTTATCCTCTTTAGAGAGCCTTGACCCCACGGGCCCACTGACAACCACCATGTTGCACATCAAACAACCAATCAAATTCCACCCCCTTGGATACACATTGCAACCTTTTGACATCGGACCCACTATTTGAGATACCGATCCAACGGTGGGTGCATGATCTTATACCCCAAGAATATTCCTTACACTCTCACGCCCACCGTTAGATCCTTTTAGATCAGGAGCCCTGGAAGTCTAGTCATCACCACATAGACCAATCCAATCCAAGCATGTCAACATACACTAACCCACTGAAGGAAGCTCTGACACAAACCAAGATTGGTGGCTGTTGTAAGATCACAAGCCCTGACACAAAATTATGAGAACACATGCCAGCCATAGATCTTTCTAACTAGGACCCTCAATTATCTAAGACCACTGAAAGATTCAATGATTGCATGACTAAAGGGAAGTTAACTACTCATTGAGTCACTAGCCATCAAGGGCCTAACTGCCAGAATTAAGAGATTACATGAACCTCTGCATTCACATAATTGCCAAATAGGAAAAGTAACCACTGACTGAAGACAAAAACCTTGATACCAAATCTATGGCTAGTCTCATCTCCTTGTGACCCTAGAATATTCGTTCTGATCGTAAGACAACTGTCGGATGCAGAAACTCACCACAACCTACAGAACTAACTCCACTTTGACCTGGCAAATTAGCGAACAAGGCAATTTCATTCATGAAATACTTTGATGAACTGTGGTTAAGTTGAATGAATATGCAAATAAAGGGAGTTCACTAATTCACCAAATCAAGCATGAACCCAGGGTTCCATTAAGAGAATGCCCAACTGAGGGCAAATTGCAGAGTCGCTGAATAACTTAGGGCACCACCATTTAATTTCGTGACTAGGAGAATAAGGAACCACCAGTTCATAGGAAGAAAAGGTGACCACTGGAAAGAATAAGAGAACTGGTGAACAAGAGGAAACTTAATATGCACATGTCCCTTTAGTCACTTAAGTTGTCGATAAAGTAATGAGGAAATACAATGAGGCCCTAGGGTTTTAAGGGTTTTGGCCTATAACAACTAGTTTATGAATTTTTAAACCTATAGACTAGGGGCTTGAAATAATTACAAAGGCTAGGAAATAAAATGTGAGCCCATGAAAATTTTAGGGATGCTTGGTAGGGTCAAAATAGGGACCGGGGAATAGGTTTTAGCCAAATTTGTAGAATAGGAAATTTAGGGCAACATTTTGGCAATTTCTACTGGATGTCATCCTGCTAGACATGTAAAACCAGTGGCCTTGACATATCCATTGGGAATGGGGTCATTCTAAATACAAAACTCAAAATTATCTCAAAGAGGTAGATCTGAAACTATGCTCAGAGCACTTAGAAAACAAGGAACTAACTAGAAAGTAGGAAGAAAGTAGGAAAGCATTTTTACAAAATTTACAGAGAGGGATTAACCTCAAAATAGGGTTTTAGGTGGAAACCATTTACTAAAATAGGTAAGGGGACTCCCTCCATATTTGATAGTTGAAAAGCATTGGAGCCCCTACATTCTATGATTACAAATGGTCCACTCCAAAAGGAGTCAAATTTTGTGTGCTTGCCAGGCCTAGACCTAAACTCATCCCACTTGAGGACTACATCTCCAACCTTGAAGTCTCTGACTCTGGCTCTTCTATCAAAGTTCCTCTTTGTTTGATTCTAATGAAACTCCATATCTTGCATTGACTTTCCTCTGAGTTCTTCTAATTCCATCAATTGAGCATATCTAATCTGTAAGGGATCCTCTTCATCAAGTAGGGCATATTGAGTAGATAAGTCCAGAGCTAGTAATTCTATTGAAATGGACAATTTAGCCTCTTTGCCATACACTAACATGTAAGGAGAATTACCAATGATTTTCTTTGGGGTAATCCTGTCTAACCATAAGGCAGATTTGAGCTTTGTATGCCAATCTCTCTGATTGTCTTGAAGAGTCTTCTTGATTATTCTAATCAAATTCTTATTGGTTGATTCTACTAAGCCATTGCCTTGAGGGTAATAATTTGAACTGGTATTCAGATAGATGCCATTCTTGACTGCCCACTCTGAGACTTTGAGGCTAGTGAATGCCAAGGCATTATCTGAGATGATGGAATCAGGAGTGCCAAACCTATGAATTAAATCATCATAAAAGCTTAGGACAACACTCTCATTGGCCTCTTTCAATGCAATTTCTTCTTTCCATCTAGTGAAATCATCAGTTGTAGTAATTATCCATTTATGCCCTGCAATAGATGGAGGGTTGATCATGCCAATGAAGCCTATGCCCCACTTCATGAAGGGTTGCTCTGTTCTGATTGGCTATAGGGGCAAGGCTACAAGCCTCTCTTTTCCTACAAACATGGCACACTTGATGCATTTTATGACATAATCATGACTATCCTTAAAGATAGATGGCCAATAGTATCCAGCCCTCATGATTTTGAAAGCAGTAGTCCTAGGAGAAAAGTGACCTCTAGAAGATCCATCATGAAACTCAAATAGGACATTAGCTATCTTTTTTGAATCTATGCTTCTTAAAAGGACACCACTATGATCCTTTCTGAAAAGAACATCATTTATCAGCATAAAAGGAATAGATTGTAACCTATAATACTTTCTCTTTGCCAAATCCAAACCTGTAGGACATTGTCTTGTCTTCAAGTAATTGATCATATTAGGCAACCAGCTTGTTGCCTTGGGTTGTTCTTCTGTAGAATGCACCACTAGAGATGCATCCATTTTCTTTGATTTCTTTGAACTTTCATCCTCTGCCAAATTTTCACAAAGACCTCTTCCTCTAACTAGCTTGGTAGTTTGAATATCAATGTCATATTCCATCACCTTGGTGATCCAACTAGCTCTTTTCTCATTAAGGTCCTTGGAAAGCAAAAACTCTTTGACACTTGGATGAGTAACTTTTAAATGTACCTTGCTATGGGTCAATAGATATCTAAACTTTTTAAGGCTCTTTACCACAACAAGCACATGTTTTTCTACAAAAGAGTATCTCTATTCATACTCTTCCAAACCTTTGCTAAAGAAAGCAATAGGCTGCTCCAATCCATCTAAATTTTCTTGAGTCAACATTGCAGATATGGCATGATGACCTCCATAAGAATAAAGGATGAAATCATTATTGAAATTTGGGTTTAAGAGGGTAGGAGCTTTTGTTAGGGCCTCTTTAATGGCCTGGAAACTGACTTTCCCTTCTTTGGTGCAACTAAAAGATGAACTCTTCTTTAACATGGTTGTCAAAGGCTTGAGTAAATCTACAATGTTAGGCAAGAGCCTCCTAACAAAATTAATCTTTCCTATGAAATATTGGAGACTTTTCTTGTGATGTGGTAGGGGTAGCTCTAGGATAGCTACAATTCTCTCAGGATCCACTATAATTCCTTCTTTGGATACTACATATCCCAATATTTTTCCTTCATGAACTACAAACACACATTTCTTGGGATTAAGAGATATCCCAAACTCTCTACACCTTTCAAAAATCTTCCTCAGATGTTTGATGCGGTCTACTGCATGCTTTGAATAGACAATTATGTCATCCAAGTAGACCAACATGAACTTGTACATTAGGCTCTTAAAGGTCATATCCATTGCCTTTTGAAATGTAGCTCCTGCATTTGACAAACCAAAGGGCATCTTTTGATAAGCCATTGTTCCCCACTTGGTTGTAAATGCAGTCTTATATTGATCCTCTTCATTTACCAAGATCTAATTGTATCCTAAATAGCCATCCAATAATGAAAATCTCTTAGATCCAGAGACACATTGTAAGATTTGTTCCATAGATTTGTTAAGATCCTTGAAGTCAACACATAACCTCAGCTCCCCATTCTTCTTCCTGACAGGAACAAGGTTGGAAACCCAAATAGTATGTTTAATGGGGTAGATGATACCACTTTCTATCAATTTGATCACTTCTTTATGCATAAGTGGCTCAAGCTTAGGATTAATAGGCCTTTTCTTTTGCCTCATTGGTTTGGCATTAGGTTCTAATTCAATAGTGTGCTGAGCAAGGGCAGGATCAAAACCTTTGAGATCCTCATATTGCCATGCAAAGATATCACTGAATTCTTTCTATAATTAAGTGTATGTTTTCTTTTCCAATTTAGTGTTCACTTTTCCAAATCGTAGGCTCCTACCTGGTTCCAACTCTAATTCAACACAATGTTCTTGTTGGACTACTAGGCCAGCTTTGTTTTTCTTAACTTCATCATCCTTGTTGAAGATAGTTTATAAGGTGAAAAGACCTCTAGGCATCTTATTGGACTTGATTTGTATCACTTGATCACCATAGCTTTGTGATAGCCTATCTTGATTGTGTTATGAAAAAACATCTTCTTCAAACAAGAACTACAAAATTTGTTCATCATTATCAAACACCTACCAATTGACATCATTATCAGGAATAGAGGGTCTGACAATCACTTTGATATGTTGTTGATCTATTTCTCTTGAAACACTATTTGGGATGTCATATTGGGATCCAACAACAGCTAACCTATCTGCATTTTGATTTAACTTTCTAGGGATGGAAACAATATTGAAAGCATGGAAATCTTCAATTGCATCCCAAAATCTATGTTTGTATGATTTCATGGTGTCATTTTTCATTGCACTTATCCCTCTCACTTGGCTGACAACTAACTCACTGTCACCATAAAATTTTAAGGCATTAAGCCCTCTTTTTCTATCCCATTCTAGTCCATTGACTAGGCTTTCATACTCTGTAGTGTTGCTAGTGTAGGAGAAACTAAATCTAAAGTTAGTATAATACCTTTCTCCTTTTAGGGACACTAGCATAGAACCACCACTAGAACCATGTCTACTTCTAGCTCCATCAAAAAATAGTTCCCAAACCTGATTGTTCTGATCTATTGAATCAGTATCCTCTTTGAGAAGGCTTGGCTCTATGACTCCATTTTCTTGTATTAAATAACTTCCCAAACCAAAATCCCAAATCAGATTTTCTTGGACCTCTAAAGCTCTCACATCTAGAAGAATATCAGGGATACTTTCTATCTTTGTGCTTACTTCATTAATGGTTTGGAAGTCACTGCTATCAAATATAGGGCAATTTACATTGATGGTGTTGGACATATATGGCTCTATATGGTGTGCTGCTAATGGTTCTAATTTAATGGTGACCTTGGTCCCATACCTTGTATGAAATAACATGTGAGACTAATCAGAAGATAGGTAACCTCCTATCTTAGCTATAAACTCCCTTGAAAGACATATAGCAAATAATGCAGGGAGATCTATGATATATATATCAAGGAGGATGGAAAAATTAGGACTAGCATGAAGGATTAGATTGGTATCCTTGGCCACACCTATAGTATTGACTAAGGATCCATCAAGATGGGTAACCTTCTTTTGGAAGGGCTCATATTTTAGTCTTAATTGGTTAGCTACTTTGTTGGGCATTACAGTGCTAGCAGCTCCACTATCTACCATACAATTATGTAATAAAGATTTTCCAATGATTAAAGATACATAAAAGGGAGGTGGCTTTGATTTCCTACCTTGAATGGAATTAGCCTTGGAGTTGCTACTTGGAGCCTCCTTTTCTTGATCAGCATTAACCAACATTGGCTTTGCAGCTTCTTTTGTAGGTTGAGGAGTTGCTACCTCTGTCATGGCCTTCTTCAAAATTTCAGGCTGTCCTGGAAGAGCCAAAGAGTCCCACATGGACATGGTGACATTCACCTTCTTCATGTTGTCTACAATATTAAATGGTTTCATATTGTGTACTCTTTGTTGTGTCTTCAACATGATGGGCTCTACCTCTTTGGAATGCTGGCCTTCTTTGCTTGTAATGACAAGAGTCTCCTTAGGTGTGATGGGAGTAGCTTGCTACAGTGGCTCTATAGATGTAGTGGCTTTAGAGTTGAAATCCACTCTCTCCATGTCTTGAGCTCTTCTCTTTGCTCTTGTAAATGAAACAAAAGAAACCTCATCATTGACTCCATTGAATTTTGGTTGCTCCCAATTAAAGAGAGTAGTCTCATTCTCTTGTGATTCTTGTTGAGGCACTGACCCACTAGATGAAACCTCTGATTGAGCTTGTGAGGCATTTTGAACCATTAGAGTTTGGTTCATCCATACATTTGAACATGTGGCCTGATTATGAGGCTGATTAAAAGGAAAACACCATTCATTCTCCATAGCCATATTATTTTGGCTAGGAACCATATCCCTCACTGGATTTGTAGAATTTAGAGGTGCAGGGTTATATGGTTGAAATGGTCTTTGATTAAAACTTTGTCTTTGTCCTTGATAGCCTCCTTGGTATGGTGGCCTATTTTTTTGATAAGGCTATCCTTGATTCTGATATTGTTGATTAGGACCTTGGCCTTATGTCTGAAATGGTGGCCTAATTCCTTGACCTTGCTTCTTTAGATTTGTGACCTCTTTAGTCAAGGTCTGCAACAAGTTAGTCATTTCTTGCTGACTGCTTTGCTGGCTATTCTGTATCTCTTGCAACTCTTGAGAGAAACTACTTGTTAACTCTTGGCCACTAGTACTAGCTTGGGGTGCCAATATGGTAGGAATAGGGGTGAATGGGGGTACTTGGGCAAGTGCAATGGGTTGAAGGCTAGGAAAAATGGGCATTGGAGGCCTTCTAGCAATCATGCCTACTTGGATTAAACAATTTTCAACCTTGACAGCTATGTAAAAAGCCCGGGGTAGAGAAGTACCACCCATAGACTAGATCATGATAGAAATTTGACCATTTAGACTTTGTAAATAGTAAAGGAATGCATGGTTAGCTGATGGTCTCACTAAGACTAGGATTCTATTCCATGTTTTGAGGAATCTACTATTGTAATCTGTCATTTGCTCTTGAGGGTCTCTCTTAATAGTTGTTAACTATTCAACTAGAGACAAATTATCTAATTTATCCTCAAAATGTTTACTTAATGCATCCCCTAACTCATCGCAAGAAGTAATAGAACCAATAGTTAGAGTTCTAAACCATTCTAGAGCCTTACCTTTTAGAGAGGCTACTAATAACTTTATGGCCACATCCTCTTGAGTAATGTTGTGTATGCTATAGATGGTGGTCACATCTCTTATGTGTTCAAAAATAGTTGTTTGCCCTTCACCTATGAAATCAGGTATACTCTTAAGTGCCACCAAAGGCACATCATGATGTTGAGCAAAGGCCAATGGGCTGCCTTGGTTGAATGGTGCAAAAGAAAACTGTCTTGCCATTGTAGGTGCTAGAATCTAGGGATTGACAACTATATGAGCTGTATTTGTTGCTTGATTGGAATCTTCCTCTAGATCTCTAGTTAGAGATCTCCCTCTTCTTCTGGAATGAAAGGAAAAAGGTCTCCTTTCTGAGGTATCAGGAGGTGTAGATTGAACTCTCCTTGCAGGAGATGTCATTTGAGTTGACTTTCCTTTATGATTTCTTCTTGAGGGAAACTCTAAAAATTGGGTAGACTTTGAGCTTCTAGTCTTAATCTTTCTCATAAAACTTTGAACAAGTTAGCCCTGATCTTTGAACAATGGAGTCACCAGATATACTTGATAGAATGACTTCTAAAAGCCTGCACTATGCAATCTACATATCAGAGATAGCATATCTTTGAATTTGAATAACTTCTTGTTTTGTACCACCAGGCGTGCTAGAAATGTTATACACTAAGTTTGCACCCTGTCTCAAGCTCTCATAGTCTTGATAACCTAGTATAACATGGGAATCATCTCCAAGTTGTGGGACCTATGCTAACTAAGATGAGACCTCCAAGTTCTAGGATGGTTCCTCTTGGATAATCACCCTAATTTTCTTCTTGACATGAAAGTAAAACTTTTGGAGGGAAAGGGATAGAAGGAATGCTTGTAAGGGAAATGACTTGAAAGCAAACTACCTACTAGGTGATGCACCAAAACTAGGGTTTGGATCTCAGTATGTAGGGATGAAATCAATGAAAAGCTCAGGTCTAGTAGGTCACAACTTACTGAATAGGCTTGCATAAGTATTTCATAAGAGGGCCTGGGAAAAGACATAACTTATGACCTGCAAATAGACATTCACTTCTACAACTCGGTGTAGGATTGAGACAAGACTATTAAGGGGGCTGAGGTATACCCACAAGAACATCCAAATCAGATCAAACATAGTAACACACAAAATTGTAGAAAGCAAGAGGGATCAGGAACCCTAAAATATCATTGAAAACATGCACATACTTTAATCCAATAAGAGATAATCCAAACAAGGAAGCATAGGGACGTGAAGGATTGTCACAAAATACCTCTACAATATTTGTATTATCAATGGGAGAAATACAACTGTATAAGCTAGAGGGTAGAAATGATACCACAGATGACCTTTAATAAAAGGTGAATTTTCTTCTACAAATTGTCCAACTCTTAAGCACTAAAGGCTCCAAAATAATATATACACACTCTTACACACAGGAAAGAGTCTAAACATAACTAGGGTTACAAGATTTTGCATAAAATATTCAAACCCTAAGTCTATCATCTCTGATCATAAATGTATCTCCTGCAAATATCTCAACTGATCAGATATTCATCTTTGCATGTCCATTCCTTTACTGCATCAACACGCGGACAAGCAACTTGGATTTATCTACTTTCCTACACAAAAGTCCTACCATGAATGCACTGGTTGGTACCTTTTCAAGACAAGAATTGACCCAAGATAGCCACCCAGACCTCTCTTATCATCTCCCCTTAACTACAAATGTCCTGGAGACATAAATTTCCTGAGCTACCTTGCTGCCCACAATCTACAAATTAGATACTGGCAAAAAACCTCTTAGACACATTTCAATTTTAAAAAAAATGGCTAGCTGGTCATTTTAAAATGGTTCCATCGATGTCTAACATTTCCCGGTAGATGAATGGCCCAGATGCACTAAAAAAATTACTTAAAATCCCCTCCTGACAAGTCAAATGCCATCATGGAAGTCAGCGGCCAGTGAGAAGCGAGAAAATTAGTGCTCTTGACAAACCGGATGCATGATCCTAAAAAGAACTATCGGACAACTATCGCTATACCACTGCAATAATGATTGAGCATCTTGAGCCTCTGGTGTAACAAAAACCATGAGATTTGATCATGCTTTATCCTCTTTAGAGAGCCTTGACCCCACGGGCCCACTAACAACCACCATGTTGCACATCAAACAACCAATCAAATGTCACCCCCTTGGATACATGTTGCAACCTTCTGACATCAGACCCACTATTTGAGATACCGATCCAATGGCGGGTGCGTGATCTTATACCCCCAAAATATTCCTTACACTTTCATGCCCACCGTTAGATCCTTTTAGACAAGGACCCCTAGAAGTCTATTCATCATGATGTGGACCAATCCAATCCAAGCATGTTAGCATACACAGACCCACTGAAGGAAGCTCTGACACAAACCAAGATTGGTAGCTATCGTAAGATCGCAAGCCCTGACAAAAAATTATGAGAACACACGCTAGCCATAGATCTTGCTAACTGTGACCCTCAGTTATCTAAGACTGCTAAAAGATTCAATGATTGCACAACTAAAGGGAAGTTAACTACTCACTAAGTCGCTAGCTGTCAAGGGCCTAACCGCTAGAATTAAGAGATTACGCGAACCTCTGCATTTGCATAATTGCCAAATAGGAAAAGTAACTGCCGACTGAAGACAAAAACCCTAATACCAAATCTATAGCTAGTCTCATCTCCTTGTGACCCTAGAATATTCCTTCCAATCGTAAGACAACTATCTGATGTAGAAACTCACCATAGCCTATAGAACTAACCCCACTTTGACCTGGTGAATCAGTGAACAAGGCAATTTCATTTGTGAAATACTTCAATAAATTATGGCTAAGTTGAATGAATACATGAATAAAGGGAGTTCTCTAATTCACCGAATCAAGCATGAACCCAGGGTTCCATTAAGTGAATGCCCAACTAGGGGCAAATTGCAGAGTTATTGAATAAATTAGGGTACCACCATTTAATTTCACGACTAGGAGAATAAGGAACCACTAGTTTGCAAGAAGAAAAGGTGACCACCAGAAAGAATAAGAGAACTGGAAAACAAGAGGAAACTTAATATGCACATGTCCCTTTAGTCACTTAAGTTGTCGATAAAGTAACGAGGAAATAGAATGAGGCCCTAGGGTTTTAAGGGTTTTGGCCTATAACGTCTAGTTTATGAATTTTTAAACTTGTAGACCAAGGGCTTGAAATAATTGCAGAGGCCAGGAAACAAAATGTGAGCCCATGAAAATTTCAGGGACACTTGGTAGGTTCAAAATAGGGACCAGGGAATAGGTTTTAGCCAAATTTGCAAAATAGGAAATTTAGGGCAACAGTTAGTATTTTGGTTTGTGATTATAATGTAATGTTGTAAAGGCTATGCACCCATTGTATTTAGGTTTCTGACATGTTTATTTGTAAAATTGTGAGCGCACTTAAGCCAATTCATTTGGAAGCATTGTTTTTAATTAGTTATAGGGCTGACCTAATTATGTATTTTGTATGAGTGTATAAATATAAGGTGCACCCATTGTATTCAGTATGGAAGTTGATAGAGAGTTGTAATAAGTAGAGTAGAAGTGTGCAAAGACACCAGAAGATGTATTAGATATTTTCTAGAGGTCAAAGCATCAACACATCAAAGGAACTGATCTGACAAGTAGTGTCATAGTGATAGTTCATCCTGCAGATATAGTGTGTATCTGAGATCAGAAGGTTGTAGCCTTCACCACTTGAGCAGTGAGCTCTTGGATAGTGTGTCCTCTCCCATAATAGGGATGATTGTAAAAGAATCCTAACAGGGTCTGACCCTTAACAAGGTCTACTATACTTAAAGCATTGTAAAGATACTCCTAACAAGGTAAAGGATCTTCTAACAAGGATCACAAAACACTAGTGTAGTATATTAGTGGGTGTCAATTCCTACCAGGGTTTTTACCTAGTTGGGTTTCCCCGTAATCATATTGGTGTCATGTGTTGATTTCATGTTTCATGTTTATGTGAATGTTTATTTTAGTACTTAAGAATTTAAGTTCAACATAAAGATTAAAGTGAAAAGTTAAAATATAGTGAGCACTGATTCACCCCCCCTCTCAGTGTTCCCATTCCTAAAAATTGGTATCAGAGCTCTGGTCCTCAACATAGAAGTTTAACCACTTGAGGAGATCATGGAAAAAGATGAAATGAAACATTTGAAAAGAAATCTTGAACTTTCTCTTGAAGACCTGGACAAGTCAGAAAGAGAATCTGAAGAACTAAAGGATAAACTCAGTGATACTCAATTAGTCATCAAAAAGCTAAGGAAAGATTTGAAAGAATGCTCTACCAGTGATCTAGGGACAATGGTCAAGAAGTCGAATGAAGAAAATAAATCCTTAAAAGAAAAACTTGAAGAGTTTGATGATAAGCTAACTAATAATCAGAAATTTTGTGATGAACAGATCAAAGAGAACCTTCAGGTGAATGAAGAACTAAGGCAAGCAAACATGGAAATCTTGGAGCTAAGGAATAGAAAATAAATCTTGGAGTCTGAATTGAAAGCAACAAAGAATCATATTGACAAGTTACACACTAGTTCTGATTTAATAGAATCTTAGTTGTATGCAAGGAGAGCCAAAGGAGACACTAGCTGTATTGGATACAATGAAGCAAAAAATCAAATTGACAATATGTGAGAAAGAAATGTTTCACAAAAGGACTCTACTGATGTTGAAAAGACTAAAGATCAAACCAAAGATAATGGTGGACCACCTAAGAATGAGTGCAAGCAAGTAGAACACACTTGTTTTTCATGTAACAAGCATGGACACATTGCGAGGAACTGTATAGGGGTAAGACCTTTTAATGGCTACTGATATTCATGCAACAAGTTTGGTCATAGAGCTATGAATTGCAAGACTAGAAAGAAGAATAGGATTCAAAAAGATCAGAGAAATTAGAATCAGACAAATGTAAGAGGTTCTCAGAATGTTACATGCTAGATATGTAACTATAATGGTCACACAACAAAACAATGCAGAATGGTAACTCATGTCTAAGGAATATAAGACCTCCAGTCATTTGTCACTATTATAACAAGGCTAGACATATCTCAAGGTTTTGTAGATCAAGGACGCAAGGTCGGGGAAGCCCTAAAAAGGCCAAAGAACTAGTTTTGGATCCCGTACAAGTAGTTAATTTTGTCAAAGCCTTAGATGATGCAAGCATGATTTGGTCAAAGAAAAAGAAGGACATGACTAATGAGAATGTATTGGATGCATCCGTAGTGGATGCACCCTCTACATTTGGATGAATGGCCCTCAGGGTCATAGGGGGAGCTAATTTAGCTCTAGAACCCTGCGAGGCTAGTATACTCATCCTCAGAGTATGCACTTTTGGACTTAATATTTTGGAGTATAAAGGTACCTATGTGAAAGAGCACACATGTTGATTGTGAAAAGAACTCGAGTTGCAAATTTTGAAGTGATAGCCTAGTTTACATGACTTGCATTAATGGCTGAATTTTCACTTTTAAGTACACATAAAGTTATTTGATTGCTCATTGCATTCAAATTTAGAGTGATAGAGAGCAGAAAGAGCCTTGGAAGTTGTTGTGAAGACTTAGAGATTGATCTATTAGTGTTTGTAGTGCATTTGGTTGGTTGTAGAAACCCTAAGTTCGTTGTGCTGATTCAGAAGCCTTTAGATTATCTTGGAGTTCAGTTGGAAAGCATTTACAAGTAAGTCATGGCCAATCCCATTGTTTATGATGTCATTGAGAAGAAGAGATATGTTTTCAAGAAACATCCTTTCAATTCAACCCTAGATGATTTAGAGGGAGATTTCTCCCACATGCCTATGGGCGTCATGCATGTTGAAGATATTAGGGCATATATCTATTGCAAGAAAGAACCAATAGGGTCGGATATGTTAAGGGCACACATGGATACCTTGTTGAAACTAGAAAAAGCATTCATGGATGAATATGTCAAATGGAATGATCACCCTATTGTTGAGTATGCTATGGCATATGAATTCTATGAGACAAAATGGATAAAGATCTTATTGAGCAGAATTCATGATGATTTATTTTGGATTGGTGATGTACCAATAAGAATCACTAGTGACTTGATACATGAGATGACATGTCTTTCTAGGACAGGTGTCATCCTTCTTGTGGGAAAGGATGTCAAAAAGATGGTTGAGAAAACATGTAAGTCAAGGAGTGATAGGAATGACATGACAATAGAGCCTATTGAACAAGAATACATCAAATTGATGTCTATGTTACTAGGATACATGTTTCATCTCACCAGAAGGGTGAATAGTGTGTCTGCGGGCACTATTCTAGTAGCCATCAGACTTGTGAAGGAAGATGGGGAATTCAACTTGTGTGAGATCTTGCACACACAATTGATTGATAACATCAAAGCCATCAAGCATGACAAGACAAAGATATTTAGGTTTGGTTCATTGATCATTTACATGTACCTTCATATAGCTGGGAGAGTATCAGATTTGTATTTGGAGAAATCCATTCCAACCATGCCTCAGATATCCAACAAAGCATCCATAGAGAGCACATTGAGAGACTATGTGACATTGGAACTAAAGATCTTCAGGGTCAAGATGCAAATGAGGTACAGGATTCCAGAGAGCATTGTGGAAAAGTACAAAGATACAATTTGTTTTATGGTGGAAATAGATACAACTTGTATAGAAGCTGTTGAGCCAAGAACTAAGTGGATTCATGCACTTGGTTATGAGGTAGAGGAATAGGTCCTTGAAGCATATGCATAGGTATTACTATCATCCCCCAAAGATCCTAATGAACCTAGGTGGGGAACATATGAGGAGAAAACCAGAGAAGTAAATGCTAAACTTAACAACATAGCAACAAAAAGAAAGGTTGCTAAAGTCACATCAAAGATCTTGAGAATAAATTATGTATCTCAAGCAGACCTTGACAAGGAAAGGGAAGAGAAGATTTCTTTGGAAATGAAAATCACAACAACAAAAGAAGAATAAGAAGATCCTAAGGTGAAGAAGATAAAAATTAAAAAAGATGACAGTCAGAAGGATATAACTGATGACACTCCTTTTGAGCCTAAAGAAACCAGTGATTCTAATGCTCCTCTGGAGTATAATCCAATCATCTAAAGGAAGAAAGAAACCAGCACTAGTCATCCATCCTTGCAAGCTACAAGGAGAAAGAAATACATTCAAGCACCTCCTAAGGTAGGATTCAGACCAAGCCTTAAAGTATTGAACACAAGAATTGTTGATGAAGGTAGAATTGATCAAGTAGGGAAGTTTTATGAAACATACAGTGAGATTGACAAATCATAAATACATGATATGATTGTTAAACATATGATAAAGTTCAAGAAGACAGTTCTTGAATTTAAAATAGAAATTCTAGATAAAGTATGGGAGATAATGGATACCTTGAAGAGACAAGCCACTGAAGAAGACTTTAGAATAAGGGAAAAAATTATTGATTCCACTCTTTGAGTATGTTCTATTGAAGAAAAGTCACTATTGTTGAATTTGGTGAAGCTGCACTTAAGGTAAAAAATGAGAACACTACACCTCATGAACAAAGACTATGAGCTAGTCTCTAAGGAAATAGAGAATGCCTTTGAGAATGTATTCTTAGAAAAATGCATGAAACCTATGTCTGCACCCATCTCTCAAGTACCTAGTAATCAAGACAAAGTAGAAGAGACTATCAAGGTACAATCTACAGGCCCTCAGTATTTAGCACCTATAGTGGAAGTACAAATAGAGTTAGATAAGTCTGTGTCCATGTTAGAATCACTCAAAAATAGAACCATTATCATTGATAATGTGGAGATAGCCATGGTGGCCACTAACACATAATTGGACAAGTTTGAGGAAGCTTTTGTGAGAACAAAAGAAGCTGAGATCTTATGCAGCAGCACACCTCCCACTCATCAAGAAGAGGTATTGATTGAAAATATATCATATGAGAAACAAGAAGAGAAAATGGAAGAGGAAGAAAAGGAAGAAGAAGAAGAAGAAAAAGAACAAGAAAAAGATGAAACTTTTGTTGATCTAGCCAAGGTAAAACTAGAATTGATGGATAGCACTCCCATCACTCCCTCCTCAGCATTGTTGTCAAGTTTGAGACCTGACACATCTAGTTTGGACTCATGGAGAGAAGAAGACCTAATTAAGCTCAATGTCTTAGCTATGGAGAAGGAAAAGGAGAAACAAGTCATGATAAATCCTCTCCTTGTGGAATCTATGAACATATTGAATAGTCTATTTCTAGAAGACAAGAAAGTGTATAAGGTACACTCATTTGATGATGTGAGTATAGTTATCTCACTATTCAAAAGTAATTTTTCAAGCCTTGAAGAATCTAAATCCAAAGTTGCAGAAGAGAAGTACCTAAAAAAGACATCAAATGAGTTGATGAGAAACTTTGCACTAGATCTGAATTCACTCAAGACAAGACAAGCATCTTTAAAAGAATTTGCTGATCAAGGAAGGAAATTCATTGTAGACTGCATGGATTAGGATAAGCTTACTGATTCCCATCTTAAGAAAATACAAGAGGTAGAAGCTATGATTGAGCAGGTGAAGAGTTCAGTAAAAGACACATCCACTAATGTGAACATGTGCAACAATGTCTACCAAGGTCAGTTGAACAAAATTGAGAAGGCAAAGAAAGAGATGGAAAAGATAAGGTCTAGACAGACTCAGTTGAGGAATGATCTTATGCCCTCACTAGACATTCTCAATCAGAACATCAAGGAGATTGATGCCACAATTGTAACCTATGATCAAGGTCCAAGCATAGATTTGAAGAAGATGGAGAAGCTTCAATATGCTTTATGCACCCATCTCCAGATAGTTAACTCTTTGATAAATTTTTGGAAGAAGGAGATCTAGAACCTCGAGATAGCATATTTGGATGTTTTCCCTAAGTAAGTATGTGTAGATAGAGCTTTTTGGTACACCTTTTTAATTAATGTCAAAGTGGGAGTTGTGCCTAGAATATGGAGTATAATATATATAGGGAGATATAAGATTATGTATAAAAAATGTATAGAAGACAATTTTTTTTGTGTTAAGGGATAGTTAGCAACTTGGCCATATTCCTTTGTTGCAATCAATGACAAAGGGGGAGTGTTAGGCCATTTTCCTATCAATGCAAAAATCAAATGAAAATAGCCTTTCCTTGCAATGTCTTGTGAAATTGTCCCGCCCTGCCTACAAGCTTGTTTTTATGTGTGAGAAAGTTCTATAGGGTTTCATTTCTTGTGCCTTTAGCCAAAGGTAGTCTTTCATGTCATCATGCTTTAGTCCAAGGTGCATGGTCTAATATGCAAAAAAATCCAAGTGAACTACCCTACCCTAGTTGTGACATAGTCTTGATATACGAGCTAAATTTCTAATGTTTCATGGCTTGCACCCTTAGCATGTGACAGTTCATTGTGTTTCCAAGGTCGGGTTAAGAGTGCATGCCCTGAAAGGTCACAACCAGGGATTTATTCAAGTTTTATGGTCTGTAGAGATAGTTCATTTCATGTTTGGCAGCCTTAGTTTGGAAAATAGTTAAAGTTTGATCAGGATTTACGGTTGTCTCTTATCCACAAGGTGAAGATGCATGAGTTTTATTCTTCATGATCATGCAGCAGCTTTCCGATGAAAGGTGAGTAGGGTAGTGGGTCCATGTGCTGAGTTTTGCCAACATGGACATTTTTCATTTATCGAAGGACTGATGATGTGGCCAAGGACTTTTCAAAGGACTCTTTGATTGTTGAGGATTTTTGTGGACCATTTGACCTGTCGAGAAATAAATAAGATCAATGGCTAGGTTTCAAACTTGTTGATTGACCATTACTGCCCAAAATTTGAATACTTTAAGGGTTTCTTAGCAACAAAAGGACTAAAAATTTAATGTTTTGGTGGCTGATCTACATGATATGATTTTTGGCTCACTAGTACAGTATGTCCCGAGGTATGATTGACTATGGAAGGTGTTTGCACCATGATGGTGGGTGAGATGGGCATTCAAATTTCCATCGCATTCCAGTCTATTGCGTGCTAGACAAGGATAGTACCATTTATGAAGATCATTCTTGGATTTTTTTTTCTAGGAGATTGTTTGGTTTCCTCACCTGTAGTAAATTTTGGTTGAATCCAGTTGGCGAGGTGGTTGAAACCCTAATACTATCCTAGCTATCTGAAGCTTGTTGCATCCTTTCCAAAGGATTACAAGGTAGCTAGTGACTATATATTATTGTTTGATAGTAGTAAAAGGTTGTTGATGGTCATTTGAGAAATTGAACAAGGAGTGCTCAGATTTTAGGTTTTACTTCCTTAGTATTTTGTCATTCTGCAATATATTGATTCTGTATATTTTGATGAAAATGCACTCGAATCTTGATCTTAAACTTATGTATGTCTTCTTATTTTGATCCTTCATTCTTATATATTAATTTCACAAACTGAGTTAGTATATGGTATACAAAGGATATTGCAAAATTATCTTTGAGTTCTTGCCAAAGTCAAGATTAAATCCTTAAAGGTTATTTCAAAGAATCCATGGTTGAATGAGGATTTGATGTCTAGGTATAAGATTTGAGAGGAGTAATAGGAAAAGCACTTATTCTAGATTTGAATGGGTTAGAGTTATGATCTTAGTTGATTTATGTTTTCTGTGACTCTGTACCCCAGGGTAAGACACTGGTATGTTTCCCAACAGCAATTCATTATCATCAATCACAAATATAAATGATAGAATCTTGAAGTCAGTTCGTAAAGGGTATGAATGCATAATATTTGGTGACTCCTTTCAAGAAGTGAGTCAAATGTATACCCACCTAAACATTAGACTCAAAGTGTAGGGGGATCCTTGTTGATCCTTGTTAATTAGCCCTTTTCCTTGTAGAATTTGGAGTGGTGATAGAGTCAGTGACATTAGTTTGTCAATCATAGTGTAAATCTACAAGTAGAAAGAAAAGGAACCAACAAAATGGTGACTCTACTGGGGAGAGTCTAGAGATAAGAGAAATTTAAATAGATTCTTGTTTTTCTCATGTTTTGACATTTTTTGTTAAGGCTTCTCAAGGTTTATTTCATAATATTTCACATCAAAGGTGGGTGGTGACTCAAAAGGTTAAGAACCAGTGTTTATAAATTACAAACCATGGACAAAAGAAGGAATACTAGGTCTTTTTTCAAGAAGCACCTGGAGGTTACTTTGGAGCAGTTGCCTAGATTAGAAAATAAATGTTGGATTAGAAGAAATGGGGAATCTACCAACACCCCTATAAGAGAATAAAATAATGCTAGAAATAGAGCACCACGTGCATCTTCTAATGAGGATGATTCACAATATAAAAGTCCTACATTTTATAGTGGTTGCTCTTGAGATAATTTTTATGATACCCCAAAGGCATTATTTCAAGACAAAGATTCACATCCTGTAGGTCAGGATGTGCAAGCAAGAGAAATAGGTTTCAGACCAAATTTAGATCCTGATGAGGATATGTTTAGAGGGAAGCCCTATTGGAAATTTGGCTAATGTGGATGCATAGATGTTGTCATTATGGAAACATATGATCTCTATTGAGAGTGCAGAATCTAGAATGCAAGTATGGCAAGTTGAAGAAAGAAATTGTCTAAGTATGGATACAGTGATCCTGACAGAGCACCCGATGAAGATTTAGTTGGCGACGTCCACTGGAGCAATATTTTTGTTTGCACAGTTAACTAAAGCTTCTATAGAGTATGAGGATACCCCATCTCAGTGCACATAAAGTTTGGAGTAGTACAGACAAAGTTATTCAAAGTTTACCGAAGATAGTTTTTGTAGACAGAACAGTTTTGGAGACAGTATTAGCGAAAGAGTTAAGGGATTATTTTTGCTTGTCAAAATAATGACTTAACATTACGAAGGGATGCCATCCTAGATGTTTACTCTTGGATAAATATTTTGGAAGTTGACCATGTAAAGTTATTAGCTTTAATAACTCATATATTAGGCATACTTGAAATGTAATGAAATATAGGAGTGATATGTAAAAAGAAAGAAAGATAACTTGTGATAGTTGTATATTGTGATAGCAGCAAAGGCTATTGATGCGAAGTTGTAAGCAGTACCATATTATAGTTAGAAACATTTTGTATTACCTGTTTGAGCAGTGAGCTCAGCTGGTGATCAGGTTTTGTAATCTAACTCCTAACAGGGTTAAGGCTTCTAACAAGGCCTAAAGTCCTTTAACTAGGACATATCTACTATATATTGTAAATTGACTCCTAATAGGGTCCAATATCCCTAACAAGATACTTTTCATTAGTGATCTTTGTGGGTACCATCCCCACCGGGGTTTTCCCTTGGCCAGGGTTTCCTCGAGAACATATGATGTGTTATGAGTTAGTTCTATTTACTGATATGTTTTTTAATGAACTTGATAATCTTTGTATGCACTAAAGTAATCTATTATATCCATAAGTGGGAAAAAGAAAAAGTTTGTGAAATACTAATTCACCCCCCCTCTCAGTATTTCCTATTTCTAACAATTGGTATCAGAGCACAGTTACTCAGAGAAGGAACATTCAAGGAAAGCTTAGCAGCTTGAGTAAGATCTCTATGGATATGGATCAACTTCAAAAGAATCTTGAAAAAGATCTTGAATAGATTGATATGCTTACTGATGAAAGAAACTCCTTAAGAAGAAAATATGAAGATGCAAAGAATGCTATTGAAAAATTAAAAGGTAAGATTGAAGATTTGAAATTTGAAAAGAAATCTGATATGCTTGTTGAAGATTGTGATGAATTAGAAAAAAAAAATGAGATCCTTAAGCATGAGTAGAAGATAGTAAATCTGAAGCTTAGTATGAAAGATGGAAATTTGAGATCTGATAATGAAAAATTGAAAATTGAGAATGAAGATCTGAGGTCAAAACTTGAAAAGGAAACATCCGAATCTGAAAAAGTAAAAGTGCAGTATGTGGAACTTGAGAAGTATAATAAAATTGTGAAAGGTGAATTAACTCAATCTAAACAACAACTTGAAAGGCTATATTCAAAAAGTGATAAGACTAAAAAAAAAATTTCTTTTGAAGAACCATTCTTTGATAGGACTGGATTTGGATATAGTATGTTTAGAACAAACCATGAAAGTAAGAAGCCAGATTTGAAGACATCTGAAAGTGTGGAGGAAATAAAGCTAGATGAGAACACATTGGAAGATCAACCTAAAGAAGAACCACCTAGAGAGAAAGAAGAATCAAAGAAAGAAGAATCAAAATAGGAAGAATCATCTAAAGGTATGCAAAGAGAATTCAAAGGTATATGTTTTGCTTGTAATACTATTGGGAACATGAAGAGAGATTGCACAGGTAAGAAATTTAAACCTTTTAATGGACATTGTTATAATTGTCATAGTTTTGGACATAGAGCTAATGAATGTAGAAGACCTAAAGTAATTTTGAATAATTATGATAGAATGATTGGGAATACTAACAATGTAGATAAGAAATATATTGAAGAAATGAATCAAAGAAAAGTGGTAGTATGTTTTAGATGCAACAAAGTAGGACATATTGCTAGAAATTGCAGGTCATAGATTAACCAGCAAGGATAGAGATTTGGAAACAATGGAATCATTTGTCAGATATGCAACAAGTTTGGACACTGAGCAAGATTTTGCAGAATGAACAATGGAGGTTATCATCATAACCCTAACCCTAGGAACAATGCAAGAAGGAATGAAAATGCAGGAAACAAAGAGAAAGGTTGCTATAGCAATAAACATGAAGTAAAATTTGACAAAGGCATAGATCAAGGAGGTACAGTCAGCACTGAAAGTAGTCAGGAAGGTAATGTAACCAATGGTAAGGATGAATCTTTATCTGACCCTTCTTTAAGTACTTAAATTATGTAAGTGTCTATAGTTTAGGACTTAGGATTAGTGTAGATTAGGAATTTGAATGAGTTAAGTTTTGCACAGTTAGATATAGGTTTATTATGTTGTACTAATGCTATGGTTAAGTGCACAAAATAAAATATTGTGTTTTGCGAGGTCACAGAAAGTTTTATGGTTGTAGGTTTGCAGAATCAGCTTTTTGAGGTTTTAGTGGCAAAATGAATGAATGTGATGTTAGATCAAGTTAATGTGAAGTGTTATAAGGTCAAAATCAAAGTTATTATGATTACAAAGTGATTGAAAAGAGATTTGAAAGAAGAAAAGCATGTTGAATCAGACCCTCAGTAGAAGCAATCAAAGGAACCACATGCAGAGGAAGTTGGTATTGAAGAAGATCCATCTTATTCACATATCAATATTGGCAAAGAATCAATGGATATTGAAGGCACCAAAGTGACTCTAGAATCAGATGATGCAGTATTTCATGATCTAGGAACATTGTTGACAATTTGGCTTTGGGAGAGCAAGAGAAGGTCATAGAATCAGAGAAGAATACAGAGGAAAAGGAAGCACCAACTGTATCAGAATCAGTTCCAACAGAGCAGTCAGTTAAAGGAAAACAAATTTTGATAGAGGCCACTACCTCTAGTGCACCTTCTATACCAGTTGAGGACATTAGTGCACCTAACAGTAAGAAGAGGCATATTGGTTCAATGTTTGAAGACCTTGGAAAAGAAGTTGAAGATGATGATCAGCTTGAGTTCATCACATCTGTGAATAAAATTATTGGAAAGAATAAGAAGGTGAAAGACCTTGAAGGCAAAGTTAGAGTTTTGACAGAGAAACTTGAGAGTGTGATCAACACTAAGGTATCTGAATCAGATCCACTCGAGAAAGCTAAAATGGTAATGAATTCTTTTGACTCTAAATTTTCTAACTTGAAGGATATTGCTAAAATAAAAGTTCAGGAAGACTTTGAAGCATAAATGCAACAAACTTTAAGTGTAAATATTTGAAATGATATTGGTAGTTTAAATGTATGCATAAAGAATTTGAGGAGACATTTTGAGACATGAAAGAATTTGTACATACAATGCACTAAATCAAAAATCCTAACAGTTGAAGAGGATAAGAAGATCAGAGAGAAGTTAGATGCTATTATAGCTGAGACAAACACCTTGACAAGCCCTAATGTCAAGATAAGTTCTGTAGAGAAGAACATAAGGAAATTGAAAGATGAAATCAGAATGTTAGTAGAGGAGAAGAATAGAAAGATGATCAGGGTTAACATCTTGAGAGAGCATGTCTCAATCAAGATATCAATTGTTGAAGATCAAATTGAGCAGTGTCTTTCAACAAAGACATCATTTCAGAAGTTTAGCTTCAATTCCCTGCAAGCTTGTCAGATAGTAGCATACAGATTGAGTACTCTACTCAATGTTGCTGAATCAATCAGGAAGATATGGGAGAAAGATTTTTAATCTTGGAAGTTAGATTTTGGTGATTGTGTTGCAAGCCTACTGGCTTTGCAATAACTGATAATAAGGTATAAAGTTTTTGAATTTTTTTTTTTACACCCTATCTTTGTCATTGTTGTCAAAGGGGGAGAGATAGAAAAAAATTGAATATATTGTTAGGAATGAATGCAAAGTGTTTTGGCAGTCATTCTGTAGCAGTTGTTGTTGCATTCATGACTTGGATTGTCATTGATGTCAGCATAGTGATATTCTGGATATTAGCAGGAAAGTAGGTACAGTTTTGTTTTGTGCACATGTTGTATTGTAGATTGGATTTTGTGTAGTTGATTGTATGTTCTTTGGTGTGTTATTAACCTATGGCTAACAGCACAAAAATAAATTCATTCATTTGTAAGAGTTATGAGCATTTTGGTGAAAATAGTGTTTAGACAGTGTTTCTGTGTAGCGATGTTCAGAAATCGGAGGATATCTCTTAGCTGGGATGGAATCTGATTTTGCATAGTTAAAGGGATTTTGGAGACTCATTAATGATGACATGGTTCATATCGAAAACTTTGAGGTTATGTTTGGAGAAAGTTACAGTAACTGGAAGCTGACAGTTTTATGTGAATTCTGTGTGTAGCGTGTAGAATTTATTCTTTTGTAATTGAGGACAGACTCATTTGTAATTATTTGAGTTTGGTATATAAGAAGGAATTTTTTACTTATTGTAATATGTACTATGAAGACTGAGATGTGAATATATGCATGAAGTGAAGAAAAGAGCTAATTCAGTGATGAAGGAAGACTTGTGAGTACATAGATCTGGAATTGTGATCTTGTGTAGCAGAGAGTGTAGTTTTGGCATAGTGTGAAGGAGGTAATATATTTCATATTATTCTATTGAATAATTCTAAGATCTTTTGGATAGTGGGTTCAGAGATCTTGCCTTGAAGCTGTTTGGGCAGTGGGTCCTTCTGTCTTCCATAAACTCTTAACTGGGCTAGAATCTTTTAACAGGGATTCAAAATTTCCTAACAAGGATTTATATGTACTGAATGTATTTCATAATACTCCTAACAGGGTCCATCCTCTAACAAGGAACTTTCATATTAGTGCATCATTTTGTGGGCATCATTCCCACCGGGGTTTACTCTTTTCAAGAGGTTCCCTAGTTAACATATCTTGTGTTATTGTGTAGTTGTGTATGATTATCTTTCTATGGTTGATCAATACATTGATTATATTGTTTAAAGCTATTGAAAGGATAAATTATCTAATAACTGATTCACCCCCCCGCCTCTCAGTTATCTTGGGGATCTTTACTTTCTAACAATTGGTATCAGAGCGGCAGGTCCTTGAAAGAAAAGTTTAACAACTTAAGGAGATCCATGGCGAATTTGAGAAAAGAAAGCCCTAAGTTTGATGGAGTAAATTTTGACAGCTAGAAAGAAAAGATGAAGACACATCTATTATGTTTAGGACCAAGTTATTGGTTGATTACAAAGAATGAGAAGACTATCATTGAGGAAGACAATCTAGAGGTAGGAACTAAAGATGAACTAGATCTATTCATGTGTAACATACTTGCAAGAGAAGCACTTTTGTCAGCACTACCGAAGAATGAATATAGTCAGGTAAGATGTTTGAAAACATCTCATGCAATTTGGAAAGCTTTACATTTTACTTTTGAAGGTGATGAACATGCAAAGAAGGCTAGATTACATAATTGGATTTGTGCATTTGAAGATATCAGAATGATGGAAGATGAATCTATTAGAAGTTATATTGGTAGGATGTCTGAGATTGTGATAGGAATAAAGTCTTGTGGAGGTGATAAGATAGAGAATGAAGTGATATGGAAAATTCTGAGAACTTTGACACCAGTATTCAAGTAGACAATGCAGATGATTGAACAAGTGATACCTTGTACATCAAACTTTTCAAGAGAGACTCTTCTTAGAAGATTAAAAACAACAAAGATGAACTTGAGATTATCAGGAGAGCTACCTAGAATGGAAACAACATTCAGTGCTCTTAGCATTAGACCTACAAGAAGTACTAGTGTGAATGGAGATTATGCCAGTAGTAGAAGATCTGAGGAAGATAAGAAGATTGAAGAAGGTATTGCATTACTTGTAAAAAGAGAACCAGATGGTAAGAAAATCTTTAAATGTTGGACTTGTCAAGAATATGGTCATTTTGCATCTAAATGTCCTGAAAGAGTTAAGAAGTATAGAATCAACTTTAAACCTAGGAGATCTAAAGAATTTTATTATGTAAATGATGAAAATTTTGAAGCACGAATTGAAAAACATTTAAGTGACAGTGATAATGATAACTTTGAGGAAATAGGATTTGTAGCAATTAAAGAAGAAAGTTCTGAATCTGATAAAAGGGAAGAAAAAGCATTAGTTTCACAAGTTGAAAAGAAATCTGATTGGATTATAGACAGTGGTTGTTCACATCATATGACTGGAAATAAAAGAAAGTTTGTTAAGTTAGATAATTATGATGGAGGAATTGTTAGGGTTGGTAACAATGCACCTTATTTGATTAAGGGTATAAGATCTATTACTCTTGATGGAAAGACTAACACTGATGATGTTTACTTTGTTGATGGACTAAGACATAATCTACTAAGCGTTGGAAAAATGGCTGATAAGGGTTATAAAGTTTGGTTTTCTGAGAAAACTTGTGTGATAAAAGATAAAGATGGAAATCTGATTGGAAAAGGATCCAGAACCAGAGGTAATGTATTTCAATTATATCCTACTGAGATGACATGTTTGATAACTAGGATTGATGATAGTTGGTTATGGCATAAAAGGTTTTGTCATATAAACTTTGATAATATTTTCAAGGTGAGCACTACACTTGCGGTAAGAGATTTACCTAGAATTATGAAACCTACTAACATGATTTGCAAAGAATGTATGATGGAAAAGAAGAAAAGGAGTTCATTTCCCAATAAGAAGTTCACATTGACAGAGAAGCTAGAGATTGTTCATATAGACTTGAGTGGTCCCACTAGGACTAGAGGATTCTATGGTGAAAGATATTTTATGATTCTTGTTGATGATTTTACAAGAATGATGTGGATTGCATTTTTGAAAGAAAAATTTGAAGCATTTGATAAATTTAAGATCATGAAAAGAAAAATTAAGAATGAATCTGGAATGAAGATTAAGTGTCTAAGATTTGATAGAGGTGGTGAATTTACATCTAGAGAGTTTAACACTTTTTGTGAAATGAATGGTATTAAGAGACAACTTTCTACCCCTAGAACACCAGAACAAAATCGTATTGCAGAAAGAAGGAATAGGTCAATAACTGAAGCAGCAAGAGCTATGTTGTTTGAAAATGATTTGGCTAAAAATTTTTGGAGAGAAGCAGTGAACACAGTAGTATACACTATGAAAGAAGAACTAGAGCAGATTGAAAAAAACAAGACATGGGAATTGGTCCCTAGACCTAAAGACAAGAATGTGATTGGAACAAAGTGGGTATTCAGAAACAAGATAAATGAACAAGGAGAAGTGATAAGAAACAAAGAAAGATTGGTATGTAAAGGATATTCACAACAAGAAGGAATTGACTATGAAGAAACTTTTGCACCTTTGGCCAGACTTGAAGCAGTGAGAATGTTTCTAGCATATGCAACCTACAAGAAATTTGGAGTGTATCAGATGGATGTGAAGTCAGCATTTTTGAATGGTGAATTGGAAGAAGTCTACATTGAGCAGCCTGAAGGTTTTCCTTTTACACAAGAAGGAGATATGGTATGTAAGTTAAAGAAAGCTTTATATGGATTAAAACAAGCATCTAGAACCTGGTATGCAAGATTGGATAAGTATTTATTGAAATTGGGATTTATAAAAGGAACAACAGATAGTAACTTATACACAAATGAAATTGAGAATGGTTTGTTTGTTATAGTTATATTTTTTGATGATATTATCTTTGGAGGAGAAGATGAAGCTAGTGACAAATTTGCAGATGAAATGAAGACTGAATTTGAGATGAGCATGATTGGAGAAATGAAATATTTTTTGGGGTTACAGATAACACAAAGCAAGGAAGGTATATTTGTAAGTCAGACTAAGTAATTAAATGAATTATTGAAAAGATTTGGAATGGAAGATTCTAAACCTATTGGAACACCTATGTTAATCGGACATAAGTTATCTAACAAAGATGAGACACCAGCAGTTGAGCAGAAAAGTACAGATCTATGATTGGAGGATTGCAGTACTTGACACATACAAGACCTAATATAGCACATTCAGTGGGGATTATAGCAAGATTTCAAGTAGAGCCTAGAGAATCACATTATGTAGCAGTAAAGAGGATACTGAGATATTTGAAAGGAACAATGGATTATGGATTATGGTATGAGAATTCTGATGATTTTACTTTATGTTCCTATACTGATGCAGATTGGGGAGGCAGCGTTGATGACAAGAAAAGCACCAGTGGTGGAGCCTTTTTTCTTGGAGGTAAATTATTCTCTTTGCTAAATAAGAAGTAGAATTGTACTTCACAAAGCACAGTGGAAGTAGAATATGTTGTAGCACCAAATAATTGTAATCAGATTATTTGGATGAAGCAGATGTTGAAAGATATTGGAATAAAGTTTGATGAGCCTATTGTTATACATTGTGATAACACCAGTATAGTGAGTATGTCAAAAAATCCTATTTTACATTCTAAGACTAAACATATTGAGATCAAGTATCATGTTGTAAGAGAGAAAGTTGCAAAAAAAGAAGTAAGATTGGAGTACATAAGTACAAAGGAGCAGATAGCAGATATATTTACAAAGCCTTTACCTAAGGATACATTTGTGTATCTAAGAGGTATGCTTGGGGTTATGCCCCAACCTATTTTTGAGAATTGATGCAGATGATTGCATTCATCCAGTGGTATATGAGCCCTATCTTTCTTTTGGATTGGATGTTGGAACTTCCTCTATGGGGGAGTTTATGAGCTGAGTCATGAGGACTCTTGTTATTGTATTCTTCTAAAAAGTGTCTTTTGACATTAAGTTGTTGTTGACTTAGTGATAGAATTTCTATCATTGATGTCAATGGGGGAGAGATATACATGAAAAAAATTGTGGATTGTATGAGAGAGCTGAATAGGAAAATGAAGCAATATTTGATTTGATATTTTGCAATGATGTTGCAGTATTGGATTTTTGGAACATTGGATGTTTTTCATATATGTTGCCATCAATGCCAATGGGGGAGATTGTTAGGAATGAATGCAAAGTGTTTTGGCAGTCATTTTGTAGCAGTTGTTGTTGCATTCATGACTTGGATTGTCATTGATGTCAACATAGTGATATTCTGGATATTAGCAGGAAAGAAGGTACATTTTTGTTTTGCGCACATATTGTATTGTAGATTGGGTTTTTTGTAGTTAATGTTATGTTCTTTGGTGTGTTATTAACCTATGTTTAATAGTGCAAAAAGAAATTCATTCATTTGTAAGAGTTATGAGCATTTTGGTGAAAGTAGGGTTTAGACAGTGTTTCTGTGTAGCAATGTTCAGAAATCGAAGGATATCTCTCAGCTGGGATGGAATCTGATTTTGCACAATTAAAGGGATGTTGGAGACTCATTAATGATGACATGGTTCATAGTGAAAACTTTGAGGTTATGTTTGGAGAAAGCTACAGTAACTGGAAGCTGACAGTCTTATGTGAATTTTGTGTGTAGCGTGTAGAATTTATTATTTTATAATTGAGGACCAACTCATTTGTAATTATTTGAGTTTGGTATATAAGAAGGAATTTTTTCCTTATTTTAATATGTACTATGAAGAGTGAGATGCGAATATATGCATGAAGTGAAGAAAAGAGCTAATTCAGTGATGAAGGAAGACTTGTGAGTACAAAGATCTGGAATTGTGATCTTGTGTAGTAGAGAGTACAGTTTTGGCACAATGTGAAGGAGGTAATATATTTCATATTATTCTATTGAATAATTCTAAGATCTTTTGGATAGTGGGTTCAGAGATCTTGCCTTGAAGTTTTTTGGGCAATGGGTCCTTCTGTCTTCCATAAACTGTTAACCGGGTTAGAATCTTTTAACAGGGATTCAAAATCTCCTAACAGGGATTTATATGTACTGAATGTATTTCATAAGACTCCTAACAGGGTCCATTCTCTAACAAGGAACTTTCATATTAGTGCATCATTTTGTGGGCATCATTCCCATCGGGGTTTACTCTTTTCAAGAGGTTCCCTAGTTAACATATCTTGTGTTATTGTGCAATTGTGTATGATTATCTTTCTATGGTTGATTAGTACATTGATTATATTGTTTAAAGCTATTGAAAGGATAAATTATCTGATAACTGATTCACCCCCCCCCCCCCCCTCTTAGTTATCTTGGGAATCTTTAATTTCTAACATATATGTTGAGGAAGGATACTCATAGGGGGAGCTATTCTATGGAGTATGATATTGTATGCATATTGTATAACTTTTGGCCACAATTTTGTATAAGTGTTTTTGAAGTTTTGTTTGCACACTTAGCCAATTTTCCCATATGTTTCCACCAATGACAAAGGGGGAGATTGTTGGCAATTTGGCTGATGTGGATGCATAGATGTTGTCATTATGGCAACATATGATCTCTATTGAGAGCGTAGAATCTAGAATGCAAGTATGGCAAGTTGAAGAAAGAAATTGTCTAAGTATGGATACAATGATCCTGACAGAGCACCCGATGAAGATTTAGTCAGTGACGTCCACTAGAGCAATATTTTTCTTTGCGTAGTTAACTAAAGCTTCTATAGAGTATGAGGATACCCCATCTCAGTGTGCATAAAGTTTGTAGTAGTATGAACAAAGTTATTCAAAGTTTACCGAAGATAGTTTTTGCAGACAAAACAGTTTTGGAGACAGTATTAATGAAAAAGTTAAGGGATTATTTTTGCTTGTCAAAATAATGACTTAACATTATGAAGGGATGACATCCTAGATGTTTACTCTTGGATAAAGATTTTGGAAGCTGACCATGTAAAGTTATTAGCTTTAATAACTCATATATTAGGCATACTTGAAATGTAATGAAATATAGAAGTGATATGTAAAAAGAAAGAAATATAACTTGCGATAGTTGTATATTGTGATAGCAGCAAAGGCTATTGATGTGAAGTTGTAAGCAGTACCATATTATAGTCAGAAACATTTTGTATTACCTATTTGGGCAGTGAGCTCAGCTGGTGATCAGGTTTTGTAATCTAACTCCTAATAGGGTTTAGGCTTCTAACAAGGCCTAAAGTACTTTAACCAGGATAGATCTACTATATATTGTAAATTGACTCCTAACAGGGTCCAATATCCCTAACAGGATACTTTTGATTAGTGATCTTTATGGGTACCATCCCCACCAGGGTTTTCCCTTGGCCAGGGTTTCCTCAAGAACATATGATGTGTTATGAGTTCTTTCTATTTACTGCTATGTTTGTTAATCAGCTTGATAATATTTGTATGCACTAAAGTAATCTATTATATCCATAAGTGGGAAAAAGAAAAAGTTTGTGAAATACTGATTCACCCCCCCTCTCAGTATTTCCTATTTCTAACAAGCCCATGGGACCAAGGTGGGTCTGTTTCCCATATCAAAATCTCACTAATATGGATCTGTCATCAAGCTCTGAAGACACTATGATTGACCCAAATGATTTGGGTGCATTGAGATTATAGTTAGCAGAGAAGGATTCCATACACAAAAGATTACAAAAAGAAAGAAAGGCTAAAAAATTAAATGCATTAATAGAAAGAGAGTCTCTACTTAGAAAGATTAATGAGCTAAAGGAGAGAAAAAAATGCTTGATTATGCTCCTAAAACTTTGTAGCATGATGTCTTCGGTGATCTTGATGCTTTTAGAAGTGAAAGAGAATTCTTATTGCAAGACCATGAATTTGATAAAGAAGGCCCTATGATTAGATAGGTTCAAAGCTATGCCTCTTTACCTAAAGATGAAAATGAATGTGTAGTTACCAAACCTACTACTATTGTTAATGAAAAGAGAAAATAAAAGATGGTGGGGATTCAAATAAATGAGCCAGAGGAAATACCAAAGGTCCCACCACCTATTTCAAATGAAGATGTAGAGATGGAAAAGAAAAGAAAGGAAGATGATGATCTTGCAAGAGAATTGCAAAAGGCTAAAATTAAAGCCTCCATTGTAGAAAAAAGAAGGAAGATTCAGTTTTTGAAGGCTTCATCTGCAAATACCCCTGGACCATCTTCTACTAACATAGGTATGCTATCTATGACCTCTAATGTTTCTCTATCTGGTAGTGGTGCTACTTGTAATCCACTACTTACTTCATCTACCAGGATAAGTGCTAACCCTAAACAATAGTCAAGTGTACAAGTAGATGGAAATGTAAATGTAAATGTTAATTCCAGTGGAAACACTAGTTTAAGTTTTTAGAGAAGGCCTATGGAATTAGAGGGGTATAGACAAATTAGCTTTGATGGAATACCAGGATACCCCAATGCTTTTCCCACTGATATAAGAGACAAAATACCTAAATTTATTGGTAATAATGCCATTAGTTTTGAAGAACACCTTAGGTTGTTTGTCGATGTGCTAAATGAATATGAGGTTGAACATGAGGATGTGGTTATGAAATTGTTTGTTCAGTCTTTGGTGGAAGATGCTAGAGATTGGTTCAAAAGACTCCTTGACAAATGTATTGACACATGGGATTCCTTTGAGAAATGCTTCAAGGAACAATATGGTGATAGGCTTAATGCCAGTTTTATGTTGGATGAATTTAATACCATAAGGAAAAAATAGAATGAGTCTGCAACTGAGTTCAACATGAGATTTCAAAAGGGTATGTATAAACTATTTCAAGTCATGAGGTTAGATGACAATGTCTTCTTAACCACATATTTAAATGCTTTTGATGGAAAAATGGGTTACTTGCTAAGGGACAAAGAACTAAGAACCCTCAGAGATGCATTTAGGATTGTTGTTAATATTGAAAACAACGTGAAGATATCAGGAAAATTAGGTGGAAAAAGAGATGACCCTAAGTTGTTTGGGGATAAAAAAATACAAAAGGGATAATGAGAGAAATATTGTTAATAAGAAGCAAGAGGAAGACAAGTTGGATAAGGTGCTAAATGCACTAAAGGATTTAAAAACACCTAGTGTTAGAAATGAAAAGGTTTCTACTAATGACAAGCCTTATTTTGACAACAATTTCAATAGGCAGAATAGGTTATAGAATTATCCTTATAACACACAATGGAAGGATGGAAAGCCTATTGACCCTACTACAAAAGGAAACAATGACAGATCTATCCCTGATCCTCTACAAAAGGTTTCTATGAATTTCATGGAGGACACACCATGGTGTGTTTCTTGCTAGTATCCTCATTCTGTAGAGTGTTGTGTGGTTGCACAATCCATGGCTTCATATCATGATGATGGTTCTGATAAACCTAATCAAGAAGAAACTCATGACAATATTGGGTGTAACATGGCATATTCATATTTGGGATACAAAGATGATTCTGATATTGGTGAAGAAACTGATGTGTGCCTAAAAAGACAAAATAAGGTTTTGTTCCATCAGGAGGTATTCTCTGATAATGAAGACATTGATGAAAAGATATGTAATATGAACTCTTCCTCAAAGCTATTAAATTTAAGAAGACCTTCAAAAGAAGAAATTTCTAGGATTACTGTAGAGATGGTAGCTCAAGTACAAACAAGAAATATGACAGAAAATAATGCCACTAGAAAAGTTGTAGGAATGTTCATAAAAGACACTAGTTCCAAGGAGTTTACTAGAAATAAATTAAAAGATGACCCCTTAGTGAAATTCAAAAATTTAGGAGGTAAGAAATGGGAACCTAAGGGTGTTGGAGCTAAAACGATCTCTACCCTTCATGACAAAAATAATCAAAGGGAAGTAGAAGAGCTAGTTAACATAATGGCTAAAACTAAAAAATTGAAAATAACAGCTACAACTAATATATTAGAGAAACAAAAGGATACTAAAACAATGCAAATCAAGATTCCTTCCTCTGCCCCTATTGACATTTTGGTTGTATTGTCTTAGATTACTATCAAGATTCCTTTATCAGAGTTATTGAGGATCCCTGAACATAAGGACAAAGCTCTTGCATGGGTAGACAATGTTCATGATAAAAATGTTACTTGTAATGAAAATGAGCCCCAGGCTAAAGTTATGAAAGGAATGGAAGTTCAGGGAATGGTGTCTCAAATACCACCTATATATTTAGAAAATTCTATCAATGCTAGCCTTGAAAACATAGATCTATTTTTTTTGAGTATCATTGTGAATGGAATTAAATTAAGGAACTGTATGATTGATTTAGGTGCTTCAAATACTGTCATGCCTTTCAAAATCATGGAGAAGTTGGACCTTAAAGTTGATATGGTTCAAGGTAGATGTTGTGCAATGGATCAAAGAGAAGTACCAGTTATCGGGACCATAAATGCAATGCCCTATAGATTGGTAGCCTTTCCAGAGAAAGAATTGAAAATGAGTGTCTTGGTGGTAGATATCCCTCCTCATTATGGGATGTTACTACCTAGGAAGTGGAGTGCTGCCATGGGTGGAAGTTTACAATGTGATTTGTCCTATGCAACTTTTAAGATTGATGACTAGTTTATTAAGATTGAGTGAGAACCAAGAGTATGCCACATGATTGAAAGGAATATTGACAATGAGACTACATGTTTTGTGGATACCAACATCAATTATTTCAGGGCAAAGGCCACTATGATTGAAAAGGAGCCTATATTTCCATCTATCTTTATGGAGGTAAGTGCTAAATCTAATAGGGGTAATTTGTGGGTGATGTACTTTGATGGTGCAAATTGTAAAGATGGTTTAGGAGAAGGTATTTTACTCATTTCCCCTAATGGAAATACTTACAAGTTCTCTTTTACATTAAGATTCTCATGTACAAATAACATAGCAAAATATGAGGCATTACTAATAGGTTTGAGGTTGGCACACAAGCATGGAATTAAAAGTGTAAGGGTTGTGGGTGATTCAGAGTTAGTTGTGTCCCAAGTAAGATTAGTGTATGCTTCCAGGAACAAGAGATTGAAACAATATAGAAATGTTGTGTGGGACATGATTGAATGTTTTGATGCCTTCAATATTTTATGGAAGGATAGGAGAAACAATAAAGTGGCTGATTTGTTAGCCAATATAGCAATCAACCCTAGTGACATTACATTTGTTGGTGTCTCTAAAGTTGAAATTCAGACTAGGCCTAGTATACCAGATAATGTTGAAAATTGGCAAGTCTTTGAAGATGACAAGGATATTTTGAGATTTATAAATTTTGAAGATCAATATCATGGTTAGGAACTAGATTTCTTAGCCTTGGTAATGAAGTCCTACAACTTAAGACTAATAAGGTTCCTAAGGGACTTATTGTTTTAGAAACTGTATTTGATAGTCAGGATAGAGTTTAGATGGATACTAAGAAGAGATATCAAATGGATGTGGATGAAATTAATCTTGGTACTATTAGCACACACAAAAATTTTCATGGCTTCATCATCTTTCCCCTGGCCTCTGTAGTATTTTTCATGTCTCTGGCTAAAACCCTAAGCAAAAATTCATAAACTAGCCGTTACTTTGAAAAATGCTTTGTATTGCCCTGGCCCTATTCTAGTTTGTTGTTACTTTTTTGGGTCACTTAAAAACCTCTAAATGCATGTGCATTATTATTTTATTACCTTGTGGGGTCAGCTGTAATTTTTGTAAGTGTCTATCACCCAGTGGTCTTCAATTTTTCCTAAGTCCCTAGCACTTAATATTTCCCTAAGCCTAATGTCCTGACGGCCTCTATATTTTGCTGGGCCCAACTCCTTGACACCATCTTAATCCTATGGTTTTCATAAGTTCACAAGGGTTTTGTCAGAGGCTTGTGATCTTATGACGGTCATTGATTCTCTTTTATGACGTAACCTTTTAATGCAAGTGGGTCCACTACCAGGTAAGAACATGTGGTGTCTCCTCATTGGCCAAGATAAATAATGAAGTGGCACGGTTGTCAGAATGTCTTGTGAATGAAAAAAAGGTGGTGTGTCTACTTGCCAGATTTTGTGACATGGCGGTCTCTCATTTGTTGAGATATCCTATGCAGCATGGTGGGGTCATGCTCTATGATATCAGCTAAGATTCCAGATCGACAGTTGGTGTATAAGCACATAGAATCTTTTCAACCCTTTAGATCATGCACCATCCATCTGATCATCTAGGTGTTCAGGTCAGTAGTAAATGGTGGGTCCAAAGTGACATGTAGGTATAGTTGGCATTCTGCAATTGGTCTATGATGCAATATGCTGGCAGTTGTCAATGGGACCTAGTTTTCAACTTGTTAGAGGGTCCTGACATCTATAGAAAATCAATGACAGGCATAAGTTCTTAAGGAATGTGTCAGACGCATGAGATCTTCAGACAATCATCAATTTTACCTTTTCCAAAGGTGACAAAATATGGTGGGTCCACTACTACATGTACACAAATGGAATCTCCTCATTGGTTGACATGGATGATAATGCAGGGTGGGGTCATTGTCAGAAAAGTTGGTGATGAGGATGGAATCAATGGTTGGCGTATGATCTCATGGGTTGTGTCAGAGACATGAGATCTTGCACCCACCATCCAATTTGAAGGCTTACTGATTGTAGGTCCTATGTCAGAGATGACTGAGCATGAGTAGCGAATGGTTTTCTAACAAGTGGCAAAAAGTGGGCCCAGGCGGGGGTCTAAGATCTAGCGGTCAGGATAAATAAAGTTAGCGGCCTAACAAATTTCAATGGGTTCACTCATTCACGAAGAAAATTGGTGGTGTTCTAAAAGGTCTGGTGATTCAATGAAGGAAGGTCACATAATCGCTAAATTATTTAGCGGTAACATAAAGTATTTTGTGAACTAATAGAACCCTTCAGTCACCAGTTCACTAAATGTGACTGGGGTCTTTTTAAAAGATAAGTCATAAGGTCCGTGAAAAAGAAAGATTTGATGGTCAGGACTTAAAGTTGATCAAGTTTTGAATATAGACCACCGATTTGTTACTAGTGCCTTGGAAATGACTGTTGCAGTTTGAATTCAAATTTTGAGAGGGTTTCTAGCGATAGAAAGGACCAAAATTGAATGCTTTCACGACTGGATCTAGTAGAACTAGTTTTGCCAACTGTTGAAGTGTGGTCCAGGGTGTTCCATGATCATTTGCGGGGGTTTGTACTATGTTCTTTATGCTCGAGGCATGTTGCAAGTGGCCGAATAGGTTGACAAATTGGGCATTTTTGTGTTTCTCAATACTTTCTCGATGAATTATCATGATTGAGGATCTTTCTGGGATCTTTCTTCTCCTGGTTGCCTGGGTTTCTTCCCCTGTAATAAATTTTTGACTATTTCTAGTTGCTCTGGTTAGTGAAACCCTAACCCTAGTCATTCATAGCTTGTTGCATCCTATTTTGGGATTTCATGATGACTAGGGGGGTATATATTTCATAAGTTTTTCTATATTATTGGTGTTGATGGTATTATACTGAATAAGGAGAGCTTGGATTTAGGGTTTTCTTTCTCTTTGCATATTTTTGTTTGAATAATGTATTGATTCTACAAGTTTTGATGAGAATATAGTTGAATTCCAATCTCATAGTGGTGTATGTCTTCTTGTTTTGATATTGAGCTCATATATGTTAATGTCACAAAATGAGTTAGCATATGGTAAACAAAGAGTATTGTGAAATTATCTTTGAGTTCTTAACAAAGTTAGGATTAAAGTCTTTCAGGTAATTTTAGTGAGTTCATGGCTTGATAAGAATTTGGTGTCCTAGTATGTGAGTGAGAGGGATAATAGGCAAAGCACTTATCCTAAATTCAAGTATGTTTGAGTTAGAATTTTTAGTTGGTTTAAGTTATTTAGTGACTCTATACCTTGGGTTAAGGCACTGATCTATTCTCTAGAAGCAGTCCATCATCATCAATCACACACACACATTTAAATGATAAAATCTTTCAATCAATTAGTAAAGGACATAGTTGTATATTGTTTTGAGACTCCTTTGGAGAAGTGAGTCAAGGGTACACCCACCTAAGCATTTAGGTTCAAAGTGTAGGAGGATCTCATTGTTGATCCTTGTTAATTGGCCCTCTTCCTTGTAGACTTTGGAGTGGTGATAGAGTCAAAGTATCATTAAAGTTATCCATCAAAGTATAAATCTACAAGTTGAAGATCAAAGGGAACTCCCAATAGGTACACAAGAGGCACCTAAGAAGGTCTATATTGGAAGAGAGATGTCTCACAAGGTAAGAAAGTCTTTGATTGAATTGTTAAGAAAATTTAGGCATGTTTTTCCATGGTCATATGATGACCTAAAGGTTTATAGGGAGGACTTGTTTCGGCATATTATCCCTTTGAAGGAGGATGCTAAGACCTTTAGGTAGAAATAGAGGCCAATTAATCCTACCTTAGCACCCAAGATGCATGAAGAATTAATGAAGCTGAGAGATGTTGGAATCATAACGCTTGCGAGACACTCCTCTTGGGTGTCAAATCTGGTTCCCGTTAAGAAGAAGAATGGAGATATTAGATTATGTGTAGACTTTAGGAATCCAAATGTATCTTCTCTAAAGGATAATTACTGCTTGCCTAATATGGAGGCTATGCTGCAAAAAATAACTGGTTCAGATTTGATGTCTATGATGGATGGTTTTTCTGGTTACAATCAGGTAATTGTAAAAGAATCTGAATAGTTTAAGATATCCTTCACAACCCTTGGGGAGCTTATGTTTATGTGAGAATGCTTTTTAGTCTCACAAATGCTGGTGCTACCTTTCAAAGGGCAATGGATGTTTCCTTTTTTGATTTTATAGATGTTTTCCTTGTTGTTTATCAAGATGACTTAACTGCATATTATAAAAGGGAAGAAGATCATTGTTCTCATTTAGAGAGGATATTTGCAAGAGCCTTGGAGTATGGCATCTCATTAAACCCAAGGAAATGTGTATTTGGTGTAATTGAAGGCAAGTTTCTTGGCCATGTAGTTGGAAAGAAAGGGGTAAGAATTGATCCAGAAAGAGTGATGGCAATTGATAAGATTCAAAAGCCAAAAAATGTGAAGGGAGTCCAATCCTTCTTTGGCCAGATAAATTTACTAAGAAGATTTGTTACAAAATTTGTTAAAGTCACTAGGCCAATATCCAAAATGTTAAAGAAGGGGTCTGAGATCATGTGAGAAGGTGAGCCTAATGAAGCTTTCAAGAATATCAAGCAAGAAATTAAAGATTCCCTTGTGCTTAAGGCACCTGATTATGATTCTCTAATGCACATTTTATCTTTTGCATCTTTTCATACTGTAGACTAGGATTTGTGAGTGCACCTAAACCTGTTTTGAAGGCCAAAGACAAACAAATGTCATAGCATATTATCAAATCAAATTTAATGGTTAGAAAACTAAAATCAAAGCCACCTCAGTTTAAGCTTAAAACGGATGCGCCCATGCACCGTTTGATATGCTTAAATATAGAGGGATGTGGGTGTACAAACTCAAGCACTTGGAGCATGCAAATGGATGATTTGAGGATCAAGAAGACCCAAAATGACACAAAATAGGTATGAGGAACCTATTTTGCCTCAAAGGCCTCAAGAACACACAAATATGCAAAGCTAGATGAAAGAACTAAGATTAAAACAAGAAATGAATCTATGTTAATCCATTTAAGCTAACTTAGATGTGATTTAAGCTTGAAAATGATCTAAAAAGATGAACTTATGCTTATGCTAAAATGAAAATGGCATTATAACTTTGCTATTGAGTTTGAAAGTTGAGAGATGATTTGCCTTAGGAAGTGAGGGTATTTATAGGATTTCTAAGGCTTGGGGTAGGAGGAATGAATGGCCAGGATTGAAATTCTTAAGAGAGGCCAAGATTCACTCAAAGGGAAGCACATGGATTGTGCTAGTTCTCAGCCAATCAGGAGGTGACACATGTCACAAGGTGAGTGGATGAAGGGAAGGGAAAAGAGGAGTCAACAAAGGGGGCTCCAAGCTCATAACTCTCCAATAAATGCTTGTAAGAGCAATGAATGGGCTTTAAGAGGCTTTGAAGACTTTGGGGAAGCAATAAATGCTTTGTGGTTGAGATATTTGGAAGGAAAGACTTTGCTTTGGTTTAGGAAAGTCTTAAGCTTGGTTAGGATTGCACAAAGGTTTAAGGGTAGGATTAGGATGGGTGAAGAGGGTGGATTTGGGAAGATTCTAGAAGAGTCTAGATTTCTCCTTAGTTTCATGGAATAAAAGGTTATTCATTCCAAAAGCCTAAGTTTTAGGAATATTTATTAAAATATTTTCAATAAATATGGAAATTAAATATTTAACCTTAATTAAATATTTAACCTTGGGATTAGGGTTAGAAAAGATGGGATTAGCCTTTTAATCGAAATTAAGAAGGGATTAGAAGATTTTGGAAGAGGTTAGTGGTCTAGAGGAAATTGGCCAAGTTTGGGATAAAAAATAAATTAAAAATAAATTAATTTATTTTTGAGGTTTTTGGGCAATTTATTAATTAAATAATTAATAAATTAGGGATAATGTCCAAATGACATTTTTAGGCTAGATTCCTTAATTAAAGATTTTTAATTAAGAGAGAGGGATTTAATGCCATAAAAATAAATTAATTAATTAAATAATTAATTAATTAATAAATGATGATGTCATCAAGGATTTTCAGAAAACAAAAATAATTTATTTTCTGAAGGATTTTTCAGTGTCTACATTTTGCCCCTCTTTGATGCGATGCCGCAAGTGGCATGGCGTCAAAGACAAGAAAACAAGATGCCGAGGCTAGAATCAGAAGAAGAGGGTATGACGCCTGGGTGGACTAGAAGAAAGAGGAACATGCCCCGGTGGGACAAAATCATGGAAGATGCACCCAGTGGGACAAGGAAAAAGAGGGATTACGCCCTGGGACAGAGTGTGCCCGGCGGGACGAGGAAGGAAAGGCCTAGGAAGAAAGGGGAGATAAATAACCTCACTTCTAAGAACAAATATGGATGATATGCAAGATGAGATGGAAATGAAAGATGCAAGATTAATCTATATGATAAATGCAAGGGACCAGATAGCTCCAAGTGCAAACGGGAGTGCACAACCTAGATTTAATATAGCAATGCTAGAGACCTGCCAAGGATACTGGGATCACGAGGCCTTGTCACCAGTGTTGTAGAGGACTGACGAGGACTGACGCTAAACAAACACACAGGGTTGCCCCAACATCACACATGAAGCGCAGAGGCAACATGGTGGAACCGATGCTGAAGGAACCACAAACACACAACTGACTCACAGGCAGAAGCGAAAGATCAAAAGACCTTGCCCCAGATTATCCGCACACGCAGCACACCGTGATATAATGAATCGTGGTGACCCTGGTGGGATAAAGAGAAGCCAAAAAGATTAACAAGACCCAAAGGACAAAAATCCAAGATCAAAATGATAACTCCAAAAAGACATCCTTTGCCAAGGAGAGAGATTAGGTTTGATTGATGGTGGGAAGATTGGTCGGACAGGAGGAACGATATATCCTCAAGGACCAAGATGGAAGATTAGGTCGGACAGGAGGAACGATATATCCTCAAGGACCCATGGGTTGGTGAGAGAATAAGTGTAGTTGTTCGCTGGCAAAAGCTGAAGTTCAAGGAATAATCAGGATGAGCAAGGATAAGTCGACAATTGATGTTGCTGAAGCACAAGGCCTGAGTGGGACTACAAATTTTCTAAGGCTAGGGATGGGACAAGATATTTGATCAAATGCTGCTGCAGGACGGACAAAGGCTATGTACAACAAGGAGGAACGATATGCACAAGGGATATGTACAGAAGCTCAGGATTGGGGATAGGAAGATCACACTCGGCGGGACTCTCACTAGGACGAAGACAAGAAGGATAAATACAGGGAGGAAAGCGCTGTACAGGAAAGGAAAAGGGATATGGTACAAGATATGGTACAAAGCTTTGGAATAGGATATGGATTGCAGATGGGTTGGAGGAAGATGGAAGCTAAATGCGTGGAAGATAGGGGAGATGGAACTACTGGGAGATCTGTTATGGATGGAGGATGAGGACGGTAGCTGAAAGGACAACTGAATAGATAAATAGCTCAGTTTACTATGTTGGCGCCTGTTTACCAGGTTTTCACCAACATACTTGTCCAAGGCGCTTGAATTGCCAAGTTTTCACCGTTGGACGATTATTTTCTCTTTCTCTTTTCTTTTTTGCTTTTTTGCTTTTTTGAATGTTTTTGGATTTTCTGATATATGCAGGATCAGGTTCAGGCATAGAACCTCTTCAGATGGATGATGTTGATAGGATCATTCAAGGGCTCGCCTTCTGGTGTTGATAGCTGATAGGCGCCAGAGCCAAAGGATGCGGTGACAACATAGGGGCCCAACCAAGTAGGCTCAAACTTGCCTTTCTTTTCTCTATTTGCTAGGACCTTCTGATTTTCTTTAAGGACCATGTCACCGACCTGGAACTGTCTAGGATGGACCTTCTTGTTATAACTCCTTTTGAGTCGATTCTGGTATGCAACCAGGTGATCATAGGCTTACTGTCTCTTTTCATCTAGCAGATCTAGCTGTGTGAGCCGGGCCACACGATAGTCTTCATCAGTTGTATAGTTCTTCATGGAGACGCGCAAGGATGGGAGCTCAACCTCAATCGGTAGAACGGCTTCAGCACCATATACAAGAGAGTATGGGGTGGTGCTTGTGGGAGTGCGATAAGAAGTGCGATAAGCCCAGAGGGCGGGATTAATTTGGAGGTGCCAGTCACGACCAGAATCATTGACAACCTTCTTGAGGATTTTCAAGATAGTTTTGTTGGTTGCCTCAGCTTGGCCATTTCATTGAGGGAAATATGGACTGGAGAAACGGTGATGGATGTGGAGTCTGGCACATAGATCATCCACATGCTAGTTTTCAAAAGGTGTGCCATGGTCTATGAAGATGGTAGATGGTATGCCGAAGCGGCAAATGATATGGTAAAGGATGAACTTGGATATTTGGATGCCAGTGGTTAGGGTGAGCGGAATCGCTTCAACCCATTTGGTAAAGTACTCTGTGGCTGTTATGATATACTTGTGTCCATCCGAAGAGAGGGGGGTGATCAAGCCAACGACGTCGAGGCCCCAACATGAAAAAGGCCATGGTGGTGCAATAGGCTGTAGATCCTGTGCTGGTGCATGTATCAAATTGGCATGCTGTTGACATGGGAGACATTTCTTGACAAATTCACACGCATCATGTTCCATTGTTGGCCAATAATATCCAACTCTAAGCAGCTGCTTTGCTAGAACCATGCCACTCGTGTGGGCACCGCAAATTCCAGTGTGAACTTCTTGTAAGGCCAGGACGGCCTCGTTTGAATCTAAACATCTAGATAGGACATTATGATACCCACGATGATATAGGGTGTTGGCTACAAGAGTGTAGCGGGAAGCTCTGCGAATAAGGTTTTGGCGTTGGTTATTGGTGAGATGGGGAGATATGATACCATTTTTTAGATATGCATGGATGTCGTGGTACCATGGGGATTGAGGACCAACCAAGACACACACCATGTCTACATCTGCGTTCTCATAAGCTAGTGAATGTAGCTGCTCGACTAGGAATTCATACTGTGTTGCGTCTCGTGGTATTTCCAATAAGGATCCGATGGTTGCCATTGCATCTGCTGCTTTGTTCTGAAGCCTTGGGATCTGATTGAATTGTAGATGTAGGAAATGCTCTTTAAGTTTATCCACCAGTTGCTTGTAGGGTAGCAATTTGTCATCCTTTGTCTGATATTCATCTAGGACTTGTTTGATAATCAGCTGTGAATCTCCAAACACTTGTAATTCTATGATATTCCACTGAATGGCTGTTCTGAGACCTAAGATGAGTGCCTCATATTCTGCAATGTTGTTGGTACAGGGGAATCCCAACTTGAATGATTTTGGAATATAGTCACCTTGAGGTGTGACGAATAGGATTCCTGCCCCAGAGCTATGGGATGTGTTGGAGCCATCAAAGTATAGTTTCCACATGGGCTGCTCTTCAATCATGCACAGATGTTCATCAGGGAATTCCATGATTAGTGGATAGGCATCCACCAGTGGTGCTTCTGCTAGTTGATCGGCAATGACTTGCCCTTTGATTGCTTTGCGATCTACATACTGAATGTCAAATTCGCTGAGTAACATGACCCATTTTGCCATACGGCCCGTGAGGGTTGTCCTTGATAACAGATACTTAAGAGGGTCCACCTTTGATATGAGCTTGATTGTGTGGCTAAGCATGTAATGTCTAAGTTTTTGAGTGGCAAAGACCACTGCTAAGCATGCTTTCTCCATGGGTGAATAGTTAAGCTCATAGCCCACAAGAGTGCGACTGATGTAGTAGATAGCTCATTCTCTATTTTCATCATCATGCTGTGCTAGGAGTGCCCCTAGTGCTGTAGCTGTTGTTGAGATGTAAAGGATGAGTGGGCATCCTGGAACTGGTGGTACAAGGATCGGAGCGTTAGCTAGATACTCTTTGAGCTTATCAAAGCTTCTTTGACATATGGGATCCCACTTGAAGTTGGTGTCTTTGCATAAGAGATGTGAGAAGGGTTGGCACTTGTCTGCTAGTTGAGAGATGAATCGCCGAACTGATTGAAGCTTGCCCTGTAGGCTTCTGAGCTGTTTGAGATTTCTTGGTGGAGGCATTTCTGTTATTACTTTTACCTTTTTAGGATCGATCTCTATGCCTCGTCTAGAGACGATGAAGCCTAGAAGCTTGCCAGATGTAACACCAAAGACACATTTCTTAGGATTAAGCTTTAAGCCATAATGATTCAGACGATCAAACACACGTTCTAGGATGTTGAGGTGCTCATCTCTTGTTTTGGATTTTGCAAGGATATCGTCCACATAGTCTTCAAGGATCTTGTGGATCATGTCATGGAAGATCGCTGTCATTGCTCTCTGATATATGGCCCCTGCATTCTTTAGCCCAAATGGCATCATGTTGTAGCAGAAGGTACCCCATGGGGTTGTAAATGCTGTTTTATGTTGATCTGCTTCTGCTATATGAATCTGATTGTAGCCTGAAAAGCCATCCATTAATGATAACATCTCATGACCCGCTGTGAGGTCTACAACCATGTCTATGTTTGGCAATGGGAAGTCATCCTTAGGACATGCCTTGTTCAAGTCCCTGAAATCAGTACAAATTCTGATGTCGCCAGAAGGCTTTGTGACTGGCACCATGTTAGAGATCCACTCTGAATAATCTATTGCTCTGATGATCTTAGCTTGGAGGAGCTTCTCAAGCTCTGCTTTGACGAGCAATGCTACCTTTGGATGCATTTTCCTTAGCTTCTGCTTCACTGGCTTGACGTTTGGATCTACTGATAGGTGATGAACAACAAGGTTTGGATCAAGCCCAGGCATGTGGGCGTATGACCATGCAAAGTTGATGATGGATTCCTTGAGCAAGGCACTGAGAGCGATTTCTTCTCCTTCTGTTAGGTTGACTACAATGTAGGTGATCCTTGGACATTCTTCTGTTCCCAAGTTGATTGGCTTGGTCTCCTCTATGATGATCAGTGACTGCTCTGGTCTATAATCTTGGATAGGGGGAAGAGGCAAGGCTTCATCTTCTAGCGCCTGAATTGCCAGGTTTTCACTAGAAGATACGCCCTTTATTTTTACTATTTTGGAATCAGAATGTGCCCCAAGGGGGTTTTCACATAAAGACTCATGATGTTCTTTTGCTATTTCATTTTTGTGACTAAAGCTTGCCTCTTCCCCAAAATATCCTTTTGGGTGAAGCTGATAGACAGAGGTTGATGTTGGATCCTGATTGCTTGCTGGACCTGATGCCCCCATGAATTCTAGGAGTGCTTGTGCGCTTTGGAACTCGTCGATGTGTGCGATGCTTGGTTGGTCCCAATCTATGAGGTCGGGGTTTGTGAGGGGAAGATCTATGAGGTTAATGGAGAGTTGTTGGAGAATAGAAGTCCCCAGGAGGGTGTCGTCGGCAAAGATATCATCGTAGGATCGGATGTCTTTCTCTTCAGGGATGTCTTTGATTTCCACGAGGTCATCCTGGCTATTCAAAAAGTTCACATTGGTCATGTTAGTGCCCGCAGTTATGGTATTGGGCTCTTGTTCAAGTAGGCGAGAGGTATTAAAGCCAAGTCCTTGCTGTTCTGGATTTTGGGATGGTATGATAAGAAACAAATTTCCATCCTCTTGTGGTCCTAGACCACCACCTTGATAATTATAGTGTTCTGTGACATTCTTGTAGGGGATTGGATATTTCTCTTTGAAGTACTCAAGAAGTTGTGTGTCACGTGATGGGGGATCTTTGTATAACCATTTGTTAATATCTGGATCCATTTCTTTGCTGTTGATGTTGTCATGAGACTCAAAAGTCATGTTTCCGATTTGCTTGAGCTTATAATGTTCCTCAACAAGCTTGTTTTGACAACTTGGGCACCCTTGAGTATGTGGATCACGTGGAAGAGCTCCTACAGCAAATGCATCACTGAGGCTGTACTCACCACAACCCTGGTTGTTGATCTTGATGGATGATAAGGTGGAAGAGAGGATGGTCTCTGGATCGCGATGGGATCGGGATGAGCTAGCAATAGAAGTACCAATATCAGTTCCAGGACAATGAGTAGAATGAGGGAAAGATGTTTCCATCGCAAGGCAGTATGCGAAGGGGTTAGGGTCAGCGTGGATGGTAACCTCAGTGCCTTGATGTGGAAACTTGATGCACTGATGGTAAGTAGATGGTACGGCCTTAATGGAATGGATCCATGGACGACCGAGGAGGATATTGAACGGTAGGTCAAGATCAACAACGTGGCAGAGAGTATCTTGCGTTGCTGGGCCTAGCTGGATAGGCAAAGTCATAGTACCTTCAGAGGTACGCTCCAAGTTATCATATGCTTTAATAGTGATCATCTCATGTTGTATGTCGGCCTCCGTGAACCTGATCTTCTTGATGAATTTTAATGTGCACAAGTTGAGGGCTGAGCCATTATCCACTAGAACTCGTTTGATGGCAAAATCTCTGACCATGACAGCAATGCGGAGAGGGAGAGTATGGTCCAGAGCGACATCTGGTATATCAGATTCTTTGAAGGACAAGGCACATGCTGCTGATAGGTGTCCCACAAGAGTTTCAAACTGAGTTGTGTTAATGTCCGTGGGGACATGGCCTTCTTTTAGAGCTTTGTCCAGGATCTCCTGATGGATGGGTGATGTGCAGAGCAAATCCAAGATAGATATTTGGGCTGGCATGTTCCCAAGATGCTCTATGATATTGTATTGTGCACTTGGTGCATTATGCTGTGTTGCGCGTGCATTTGATGCTGGCCTGGTGTTAGACTGTGCTGTGGATGCAGTAGATGTTGGCCTTGGAGGAGCAGCTGATCTCGAAGGAGCACCGGCAACAGTTATCCTACCACTGCGGGTAGTTGTAGCAAATTATCGATCCGGCCCTCTGACGTGGATGGTATTGATGGTGGGCTCATCTTGGATGGGCTCAACTTGAGTTATGCATCCGACATACTTGTCATAGTTGATGTAGGCCGCTGTGTGATCTTCTTGCTTACCTTTGCCACGATTTTGGGGCTGATTGGCGTTGGCTTGATTCTTCCCGGTATCATGTTGAGGGAACACATTTTGATATATTTGCAAACCGGCATTAGGTGAAGCTTGAGTTGGTGCATCGACCTGGATTTCTTTGCGATCGATGAGATCCTGGATGTAGTGCTTAAGCCGCATGCACTTCAATGTTGTGTGCCCCTTCACACGATGGTAATCACAGTATTCATTTTCTTTATACCAATCAGACTTTGGTGCATTGTCATCCTTCTGTGGGATGGGCGGATATGTGATCATATTTGCCTTGGCTAGCCGATAAAAGATCTGATCCAGAGGCTCACCCAAAGGTGTGAAAGTCCTCTTTGGATTGTTCTGATTGTTGGGTTTGTTCTGCCTTGGGGCAACGTTAACTGTGTTAACAGGATTGCCTTGACGTGCTGGCTGTTGCTATTGGTATTGCTGCTGATATTGTTGCACAGGTGGTTGATGAGCTTGAGGAGGCTGCTGATAAATAGGTGCTTGATATGCGGGAGCTGGTGGCTGCTGATAGATGGGCGCTTGTGGCGGTTGGTATGTTTGAGCTGGTGTAGGACTAGCCACAATGAATTGTACATTCTTAGTGTCAGTGGCTCCATCTGTAACAACATTCTTGTTACGATTCCAGTAACGGGATTTATCATTGTTGGGTTTGTTTTTGGAATCATCCTTGAAGTGACGAATAGTGCCTTCGTCTAGGAGAGCTTTCTCGATGCCTATGCCTTTGCTCTTGATGTCTTGGTATGTCTGGAGATAGTTCATTTGCATGTGATGGGATAGCTTTGGATGCAGGTTATCAATGAAGATCTTTGTTAGATGCTTCTCTGGCGGCTGATATGATAACCTGGTTGTAAGATTCTGCCATCTTTGCAAATATTCTGCAAGGCTTTCTCCGTCTTTCTGCTTTGAGTTGCATAGATCTAGCAAGGACAACTCATTCTCCACATTATGGGCATAGTGTGTGATGAACTTCTCAGAGAGTTCAGCAAAGGTGTTTATTGTCCCATGTGGTATTTTGTAAAACCACTCAACAGCAGTTCCTCCCAAGCTTTTGGGAAACAGGTGCAGGAGATAGTTATCACTGTAAGCCACTTCTTGGCACGCCATGTAGAACTCTTTGATATGGTTTACTGGATCTCCTTTCCCTCGATACTTGTCAAACTTGGGCATCTCAAAATGCTTGGAGAAAGGGATAGTTGCTATGGACCGATCGAAGGGATATGAGCACACCTCTTCGAACTTGTATGTTTTATTCTCTGTTCCGCTTTGTAGCTCTTTTAGAGCATTTTTCATTGCTTCCCACTCAGCATTGAGTGGCGAGGGAACTGAAACTTCTGTTTGTGATGGAAGCTGTGGAATTGGATATGGTGCTTGCTGTGGATAAATAGGTTGGAACTGATTTTGGGGCAATGGTTGTTGGGGATATTGCTGGTGTAGCATAGGGGGATATTGATATGGGACCGCTTGATGTTGTTGGGCTACTTGCTGTTGTTGCACTGGCGGTTGTTGTGGGACTGCTTGCTGATAGTGGTCATTTGGAACTTGTTGTTGTAACTGATAGGTGGGAACTTGTTGTTGCTGGGGGATGATAGGGATTTGTTGCTGAGGCTGATAGCAAGGGACTTGCTATTGTGGAGGAATGATGGGTGTTTGCTAAAAGGAGACATGTGGTTGTTGTGGGGGAGGTTATTGGAATGATGTTGCTTGCGGGTATGATGGTGGTAGTTGCTAAGGTTGGCTTTGGGTTTGGCTAATATAAGCTGGGTGCATGCCTGCATTACTTAGAGGTGGAGCAGACGTGGGGAAGCTAGAAGCAAAGGGTGATGGGGTAAGATAGTTGGGGAAAGTTGGCTGTTGAGGTGGTGGAACTTGCTGGAAGGTTTTTGGGATTTGGGACGAATAGCTTGAAGCTGGTGGCGGTGTTTGGGGTAATTGCTGCTGTGCTGCTTGGGTGAAGGCGGTTTGTTGACTTGCAACCATAGATGTAGGGGATTGAGATGGAATCCCCCATGCCTTCATTTCTTCTTGTGTAAGGCCCCACTGAGAGCTTGTGTTAGGGTGCACTGCAGCGGATGATGGAATGGTAGGAGTAACGAGAGCTTGGGACACGAATGATGGTTGAGAGAAAGGAGCTTGTTGAGGTTGTGGTTGAGCAGATGCTTGTGAGGAGGAAAATGAAGGAAACACCCAAGAGAAAGATGAGGTTGGAATGGGGAGCGATTGCGCTAACCCCAAAGAAGAAGGTACGGGTGCTTGGGGGTGAAGGGTGACGGTGCTCCTTTGATGGTGAAAGGCGCTGCTTGACTTGCGGATGGTGGCGGTGTAAAAGCTTGTGTGAGAGGTGGAAGCTGACTTTGGGTTTAGATTTGGGCTTGGGTAGCCATAGTAGATGATGAAGCAAAAGGGGTATGAGATGGAGCGGATGGTGCTGCAGCTTGTGTTACGGGACTGGTGAGGCTTCCTTGCAAGAAAAAGGGAATGGTGGAAAGCTCTTGGGATGTTTGCATGATAGGATCGGGAAATGATTGGACAAACGGAGAATACGCTTGTGCTGGAACTTGGATAGTTTTGATGGGGATGCGTGGATAGAGAGATGGTGGGATGGAGGTACTTTCTGGCAGGTAGTGAACAAACGTGCTCTGCTGATGTTGTGGTACAAGGGCATTGGTTGCTGGTGGGCTTTCTGGAGGATTTATAAATGCTTGGTTTTCCAAGGGGGATGAAGGGATGTTTGGATCTTCACATGGGTTACTGGCTTGGATCTGGGGATTGTAGGTCATCATGGCGTTGGTGAAAAGTTTGGGATCGGATGAGGTTGTTGGTGGATAAGGATTCATGCTTCTTCTTTTCCGAGATCTGGTCTCAACAGGCATGGAGATGCAAGTGCTAAATGGATGCAAGATGTTTGGCTAAAAGATGTTGATGGATGCAAAGTTGATGAACTTCTAAAGATGATGACTTCTAAGATGCAAATGCAAAGATGGATCAAGATGGCGATGATGGAAGCTGGATGGAACTGATATGGATCAAGACGGTGGAGGAAAGATAGGTTGCTGGTGGAAAGCTGGTGAAAGATTACTGAGTGGTCAACAAATGAGCTACTATTTTTCCCAAATGGAGGATCAGAGATATGATGGGGTCAACCTAAGATAGACTGATGATCTTCGGTCAACAAGTTTCTTATCAATACACTCCAATCTCTTGCTCAAGATGATGGCTATGCAAGGACAAGGTTTGATTTCTTTATGACAACACGTTGTGCCAAAAAAGAGGATGATGGTCTCTGATCTTGGATATAGGATAGGAACAACTCAAAAGGTAGAACACTAAGTGTTGGTGGAACTCTGGATTTGGAACAAAAGATGGTGGATCTGCTGGAAAGATATGGAAAGCTGATGGGGGGATGTTGATGGAAAAGGTATTGAAGGGTGAAGGGACAATGCTCTAGAAGGATGATGCAAGTGCAAATGACAAGGACTGATTCTAGAATGCTGGTAGGAAGATAAATGCATATGCAACTTTTATGATGTTCTGAAATGCAACTAAGGTTTTGATGCTGATGCAAAGGATGAAACTAGGATGAAACTAAGATGCACGGCTGTTTGAGACAAGATTTCAAGATCTGAAGATGGAACAAGACATGAACAAGGGATTGGCTAATCTTCTGGCTCAAGGTTGACAAAGTGATGGTTAACTCGAAAATGGAAGGCGAACTATTTGATGCGGGCATTATGGGCAATGTTCTCAAGTCTGGTTTGGGACTTTTCTTCTGCTTGGGTTGCTTGGATAATGGCTTGATAGCTCTTGGTGTTCTTCTTGATAACTTTTCACTCTTGATAGGCTTGGGATTTGGGCAACTTTGCTTTAGGATGTTTGTTCTTGCTGGGCATCACTTGGAAAAGAGGCTTCTGATTTTGAGACAAAGGTTTCCAATGGCAAAGGTTAAAGTCACAGCAATCTCCGCAAGGGACAAAGCAACCCTGTGGGATACAAACAAAGGCAACTGACTCTGACAAAGCTTTGAAAGTGTATGTTTCAACAAGTGTTTTCACGGAGTCTCTGACTGTCAAGCACTTCAAACAGATCTACCTAAGGAAGGTGAGTATCAAAATCGCTTGCCCACAGCTTGGTATCCCCCAGAAGGGAATACAAATGGTGAGTAATCTTGAGGCGACCCGGTAAACCCCTTGGAATCGGTCCTTGCACAAGGATTTTGATACTTTCAGATGTAGATAGGGTAGCCTCTATTTTATCAGGTTGCTAATGATTCCATGGTGTCTCCATACCCAGTTATGCTGATCATCCGTGACTCACTTAAGAGCCTTGCCAATTATGCTGGGGGAGAGGAATGTTTACCATCCCCAGTCACGTGTTTGGCACGAATGCCCGACGATTAGGAGATGTAAGTGATTCTTTTGGTATTCACTTATTTGTATACCGGCCGAGGGGGATACCGGTTTGAGGTCGTTCTCCGAGGAGGAAGCACTTCTCCTTGGACAGGCCTCGCTAAAAGTAGAACAAGTGAACTTGTCCAAGTTCAAGTGTTCCACATTGCTTACTCTAACAAGGTTTATGCAAGAATTGAAAAACTCCTACATGCACATCAAGCAGATTTTGTTCATTTTTCCAAATTTGATTAAGTGATGTTTGAACTTTGAAAATGAAGACACTCGTGATTAGCTTTTGATTTGTTCTTTTCCTCAAAATGTAAATGTATTGAACGTTTGCAAGTTCTTTCTTTTTGTGCATTCAAGATTTGATTAGCGAGTTGTCTTAAGAACTTTGAAAAAGCTTTGTTTTGTCCCTTAGATCACTCAAGATTGAATTTGTTTGCTTGCTTTGGAAACTGAAACAGATGAGGGAATAGAGTTGTTTGTTCCTTTTAGTGCATTCAAGATTGAGTTTGATTTTCAAATTGACAATGACACTTAGGACCTAAGTTCATTTCCTTAATGTCATTCAAGATTTTGTTTGACCTTTGCTGTAAAAGAAATGAAAAACCAGTCCCAAGCAAAAGACAAAAGGCGACACTGTCCAGCTTATAGGCGACGCTGGAAAGTGCAGAGGTGACATTTAATTCCTACAGGCGACATTCTGTACCTCAAAAGGTGACAGATAAAAAATCACAGGCGTGATTTCTTTTGTTACAGGCATGATTTCTTTACATGCAGGCGACAGAAGAAGAATTCTGGGACGTAACAGAAATTGTCAATCACAGGAAAATCTCAGTTATGCAGGCGTGAAAATAGAACTCATAGGCGTCATTTCTTTCCTCAAAGGCGTGATTTAATTTCATGAAGGCATGACTGAATTGTTTGTAGGCGACATTTCTTTGTTTGAAGGCGACATTTAATTGCTGTAGGCGTCATTTCTTTTCATGAAGGTGACATTTCTTTATTTCCTGCAAAAAAAAAGCATATAAAATATAATTTCATCAAAATGATTGTGGTTTGAGTCCCACCGGGCGTGCCAGAATGTAGACTAGGATTTGTGAGTGCACCTAAACGTGTTTTGAAGGCCAAAGACAAACAAATGTCATAGCATATTATCAAATCAAATTTAATGGTTAGCAAACTAAAATCAAAGCCACCTCAGTTTAAGCTTAAAACGGATGCGCCCATGCACCGTTTGATATGCTTAGATATAGAGGGATGTGGGTGTGCAAACTCAAGCACTTGGAGCATGCAAATGGATGATTTGAGGATCAAGAAGACCCAAAATGACACAAAATAGGTATGAGGAACCTATTTTGCCTCAAAGGCCTCAAGAACACACAAATATGCAAAGCTAGATGAAAGAACTAAGATTAAAACAAGAAATGAATCTATGTTAATCCATTTAAGCTAACTTAGATGTGATTTAAGCTTGAAAATGATCTAAAAAGATGAACTTATGCTTATGCTAAAATGAAAATGGCATTATAACTTTGCTATTGAGTTTGAAAGTTGAGAGATGATTTGCCTTAGGAAGTGAGGGTATTTATAGGATTTCTAAGGCTTGGGGTAGGAGGAATGAATGGCCAGGATTGAAATCCTTAAGAGAGGCCAAGATTCACTCAAAGGGAAGCACATGGATTGTGCTAGTTCTCAGCCAATTAGGAGGTGACACATGTCACAAGGTGAGTGGATGAAAGGAAGGGCAAAGAGGAGTCAACAAAGGGGGCTCCAAGCTCATAACTCTCCAATAAATGCTTGTAAGAGCAATGAATGGGCTTTAAGAGGATTTGAAGACTTTGGGGAAACAATAAATGCTTTGTGGTTGAGATATTTGGAAGGAAAGACTTTGCTTTGGTTTAGGAAAGTCTTAAGCTTGGTTAGGATTGCACAAAGGTTTAAGGGTAGGATTAGGATGGGTGAAGAGGGTGGATTTGGGAAGATTCTAGAAGAGTCTAGATTTCTCCTTAGTTTCATGGAATAAAAGGTTATTCATTCCAAAAGCCTAAGTTTTAGGAATATTTATTAAAATATTTTCAATAAATATGGAAATTAAATATTTAACCTTAATTAAATATTTAACCTTGGGATTAGGGTTAGAAAAGATGGGATTAGCCTTTTAATCGAAATTAAGAAGGGATTAGAAGATTTTGGAAGAGGTTAGTGGTCTAGAGGAAATTGGCCAAGTTTGGGATAAAAAATAAATTAAAAATAAATTAATTTATTTTTGAGGTTTTTGGGCAATTTATTAATTAAATAATTAATAAATTAGGGATAATTTCCAAATGAAATTTTTAGGCTAGATTCCTTAATTAAAGATTTTTAATTAAGAGAGAGGGATTTAATGCCATAAAAATAAATTAATTAATTAAATAATTAATTAATTAATAAATGATGATGTCATCAAGGATTTTCAGAAAACAAAAATAATTTATTTTCTGAAGGATTTTTCGGTGTCTACACATACTATTACTGTAGTTTTATTGTAGAAAAATAAGGAAGGTTTTGAGCAGCCTATTGCATTCTTCAGTAAATCTTTGCAGGCTTCTCAATTAAAATATGATATCAATGAGAAACAAGCATATGCACTTGTGAAAGTGATAAAGGCTTTCAGGTGCTATTTAATGGGAGTAGTTGTTATTTCTTTTGTGCCAAGTGTTGCAGTAAAGGATGTCTTTTCACAATAAGAAGTATCTAGGAGAAGATGCAGATGGATTAATAGAATTCAAGAGTTTAACATTAATATCCAAATTACCAAGTTGGTTAGAGGTCAAGGATTGCAAAAATTGATGGCTCAATCCAATCTTGATGCAAATTAGATAAATCAAGATGAGGTTGATTACACATGTGATATGGATGATTGTATTTGGTATCAAGATGTTATCTATTATTTAAGAAATATGAAGTGTCCATCATGAATGGATGATAGCATGAAAAGGACATTGAAACTACAGGCAATCAACTATGTAATTATAAAATGCAAGTTATATAAAAGGAATTTGGATTGCATTTTTCTGAAATGTGTTGATAAAAATCAAGCTGAAAAATTGTTGAGAGAAATGCATGAAGGGATCTGTTAGCTCTTTTTCATGTAGAATCACCAATATAGTTTTCAAACTTGACTCTCAGGTTCTCAACTCTAGATTCTTACAGGGAAAAGGCTAATTGATAAGGACCAAGTCCTTCTTCTACTTCGGGCTCCACAGACCCAAGCAGGTGTACCTATCTTCAGACTCACAGCTTCACAATGATATTAATGGAAACAAACATTCATCACAAAAAAATGGCAAGTGTGACAAGGATAAAATCCTTCTTCTTTTTGAACTTTGAACTCGGGCTGGTTAACCCCTTTTAGATCTACTTCTCTAAAGGATCACAACACTAGCTTATATCCTTGATACAAACTTTATCTTCTCAATCGTTCAACACACATGAAAGAAAATTATTATTTAAGTTTTTTTGAGGTGAGATCTCTGCAAATTGAGGATAGACCAGTGCCTTATCTTCGGGTATAGAGTCAAACAGTGAAACATATACTTACAGAAATCTTCTAAATGAAACACAAAAAAATCCCAGATGAAGTGCCTTACAATTCATCCTCTCCTAAACATGTTTGATCATCAAATTCTTGCCAAACCTTAAGCTCTTAGAAATTAACCTAAAGACATTACCCTTTCCTTGAAAGGAGCTAAAGATTAAAATCACAGATACCTTGTAAATGGTATATCAAAACTACCTTATAGATTCAATACACAAAAGCCACATAATTCAAACAAGAAGACAATTGAAATCATGCAAGGGAATTCTCTTGTATTCCAATAAAATCTCACTATATCAATACATCTCAAAATCTGATAAAATATCTTAAGATTTCAACAATGGCGCCAAGCCTTTACAGTATATTTTTCAACCTCTTCAAATAAAACAAAGACTTACTATTTATAACATAGCCATCTTGGAATCCTCAAAAGGATGCAACAAGCTTGGGATGGCTAGAAAAGATCCTATACTAGAGACAAGATTACAAACTGACAAATAGATTGTAACAACACATTACAAAGATCTTTTTTCAACAATTTCGTAGGTGGCATCTTTGTCTAAAGATATTTCAGAGGAGTTGCTGAATTCGCTGCATGAATGATGACCACCATCTAGCTAATTTACATCATCCTTTGTTTGAAACTTGCTCTCCCTCATTTTCTGGATCATATGCCATCTGCAACACTATTCCTCCTCCTCCTCTATAAGTTGGACAACTGGCCTCTTTTTCTTCTTTATTGTTAGCTTCTCCCAAGCTGCTACTTCATCATCTGCTGGCCAATTGTAAGTCTGCAATTCTTGTAACAAGCTGACTTGCTTGTCCCACATGGAGTCAGTTACATTTTTGGCTTCTGCCACAAATCATATGCAATGATTTTCAATTTTAAATAAACTATCAATGATGTTATTACACCTCTCAAAATCCAAAGTATTGTCATTATTAAGGAAAGCATCTTGTGTAATCACCAACTGATCCATTGATAGCTTCCATTCTTCCAACTTAATTAGGTTTCCATTTCCATCACATACCGTAGGAAAATACTTGCTATAATGTTTATCAAACATAAACAACTTAACCCTCACTTGGTTAGACTTACCTTTAAAGAACTTTCAAATAGCATTGATTAAGCCAATCTTCTCAAAAACTTCTGTAACTACTCTAGGGATCTCAGGCTTATGCTCTTGTAAGCTATCAAGTTTATCAAACAACAAATTTCTTCCAGACCAAACACTATGAAGTGGCTCCAAAGCAGCCAATGATTCATTTATCTTTATGTTTGTCTGGTGTAATTGGCTGACTGATTGATAAACTCTATCCATTTTCTCTATTATTTTATCTCACCTATATTGTATAATCTTTGACATGGTGTCCAAAGATGCCTCTATCCTTACCTTATCTAAATCTTCATTAAGTCCCTTTGGTACTTCTTCATCAATTTGAATTAGGACCTCAATCTACACAGGGGGAACAACAACCACCTTCGAAGCTTCTTCCAGCTTAACTTTGACCTCTGCCAATTCATCTTCTAGCTGCTTGATCTTCATCAATTTTAAATCTCTATCCTTGGCTACCAGGTTTTCACTTTCAAACAACTTCAAGTACCTTTCAGATAATTGAACTATTTTTGCCTCATTCAGGTTAGCCCAATGAGTCACTACCTTAGAAACTTCAAGGTCAGTTGTATTCTACATAGTCCAAATAATCTGATTCCCTTCCATTTTATCTTCTATACTCAATAGGGATGGCTTTTGAGTCCTAGGGGCCATGGACCACATTGCAACAGCTTGAGACTTAGGGTCATAGCCACTTCCTCTTATCATATCACCAATGTGAACCTCATATGACAGGCTGCCCGGTGGTTGCCTTCTTATTTGATCTATGATGAAAGCAGAGGTCAGATCCCATCCTGGATTCAATAGCATTCCACTTAACTTGACCAATTGTCTAGCCTCATCTGTAGTTATAGGATCAAGGCTAGGATCATAGGAATTTAATGCTCTCAAAGTCTCTTCACTTGGTTCCATACATTCAGACAGAAGTTTCCTCACTTCTGGCTGCTTATTCCAAACAAGGAAACTCTTGAATTCATCAGTTTTAATAAACTATTCATCACTCAAAAATTCCTCCTGATAGACCTCTCTGATATCCCTTTCTGACCACAAGGATTGTTCCTTATCTGCTTCATCAGAGGACACCTTCTTTCCTTCTCTTATTGCCTTTCTCAATTGGTGATGGTAAACCCTATCACCTGGCACTAGAGCAGATGCTCTATCAATTGTTCTCCTCTATTTTTCCTACCTTGAAGGCTCTCCCACCTCAAGCCTCTGTCTCTTCAAAGGTGGCTCTGGAGTATCCCCTATTTCTGGTTGGTCTTCAAAAGGCTTAACACTTTGTACATCTTCCATTTGTTGTGGGCTATTCCCTTCCTATGATTCATCAAAAAAATCCTCTTGATCAGAAGATGAATAATCTTTCATTTTCTTTGGTTGACTCTGGTCAATTAGCTTCTCCAATTGATTTGATAGAGTGTCATGCATCTCTATCATCCTGTCAATTATTTTTAAATATGGAAGGTCAGGGAAGAAACCCTCAAAAGGAAGCTGAGCTGCCTTTACTTGTTTTGACAAGTCTATTAAATCAAAGTGCCTATTCCATCTCCTCTTGACCTCATCATCATCGATGATATTTCTGACTACATCTTCCTCATCCAAGCCTTCATGTTCTCTGTTCACACCAATGTTTGGGATGTATAGCATCCTAGCAATTTTGATAAAGCCCCCAGGATCTACATGTCTACAAGCACCAGTAGCCATTTTGAACTGATTTAACCATGTAGTAATTTGAGGAAATTCCCTCTTTCCTACCAGGAAGTCACCTATCTTGAATTTCCTAGGTGTGAATGTACCCTTCCTTTGAGGGGCTAGAATTTCCCTATTTGTCCACATCAACTGCCACACAAATTCCAAGAAAGAAACCCTTGGAGGCACAAATTTTGGTAATAGATGTGGGGGCTCGGGGCAACCATAGACTCTCAAAATTTTAGCATTCTCCCCTAAGTAGAAATCACCCCAATTGTGATCTCCCTCCTAATTGTTTACAAACTACACTGGTCGTAGGAGCCTGAGGACCCTTGGGGATATCCTTGTAGTGTTGGTCCCTAACATCCTTACAAGAGGATACACAATGAAATTCTAAAAGAGACAAAAATTCCCCTCATTGGAAGTAGAATTCCACATCCTCACCCATAATTGCACTGGATTATACTGGCCTTCAAAGTTGAACCTTGGCTTTAGCATGTTCGAATCAAAACTACTAATATTGAAGAACAAAATTAAGTGCATTAGCAAAGAATAATGGATGAACTTAATTGGGATCTTACTATCTTTGATAGAAATCAGACCCTCATGCATTCTATCAATGATGTACTGGATATAATCATAGTCAGTGTTAACCAAAGAATTCTTGATGTCCAGGATAATCATCAAAAGGTCAGCTGCTAAAAACTCTACATCTCCATCAATTCCCAAAACCCTACACAACCCATAACAAGTTTGCTTCATGTAATGCTGAAGGGACTTAAATTGGTAAGGGGCATTCATGTGAGCAGGGAGGGGAGCTATATACTTATGCTATTTCAGGATATGCTTCATTATTTGGTCCTTCACTATCCCTATATTCTTCTTATACCTCTCCTTTTCTTTGCTCAAATCAATTTCAGTAGACGTGGATGTATAACCATTAAAAGCCTTCATGAATGAACCCTTATCAAGAGTAACCAAAGCTGACTGGTCCTCTTTTCTAATAGTCTTAGAAATAGGGTCGTAGCACCTAGCTAGAGCAATAATTAAATCTACATCCAGGAATACATCAGGCACTACTAATTTCCCTAACCCCAAAGCCCAACCATTACATATAGGGATATGACTATCTATATTTTTATAAAAGAAATTGAAGATAGTATAACCTGTGGTATTTGGTGTGATAGGATCTCTACAAAACCCTAGAACATCTTCAAAAACATCATCAGGAGCTCTTTTGTTTTGACTTGAACCAGGTAGCAACTTCAAAAACTCATCTGAATAATTAGGCTTGCCCTTATCTTCACCACTTTTAGCCTTCACTTCACTGCTGGAAGATGCTGCACTTCTCTCAGGTTGACTCATCTTGGCTTTAGAATTATCTTCAATCTCTGCAAAATGGATTCACTTGGCCTTCGAAAATTACTTTAGAATGACACAATTCTCTTCGAATGATTTTGGACATAGGAAACAATGAGCTTAACTTATTTATCAATGTACACAAGTATGTACAACTACCAAAATAATTGTAAATCTCCTTAATTGCTCCCACATTTAATTTTGCATGTCACCAATTTTTTTAAAATGGAGCTAGCCGATGTACAGATGTTGATAGATAGATTTTAAAAAACTAGAAAACAAGGCAAAGAGGCAAATGATTAAGATCTTGCACTTTAACCTATTTATGTCATGCAATCTTCCTTTGAAACTAATTGGATGGCTCATTAGTTCACTTTCCAGCTTGATACTATACTTTATCCATGCAGGCAACGGTTCCTTTCCTTTTCTTTTATTACCTTTTCTAGCTGGGCCCATTTAGCAAATCCACGACTGAAAGCTTCTCATGATCACTGAATGCAATGTTAACCCTAGCATATATTCAGAGAACTAGCGACCAAAGCTTTCACGGGTTCTCGAAATGCAACCCTTAACTCATGATACTTTTCACGAATTAGCAAACACAGCAACACCCTCCAAGCACTTGACTACAGTTATTATTTGGTGAACCGGCGAACAAAGCCATCTTGCATTCTCTTAATGTCATGGCTAACTGTTAAATCTTTTAGAGATTCAATGAAAAAAGGGTTCACACATTCACTTAATGGATCACCTAACCACTAAAATACTTGGAGAACTGACGAAGCCTTCAATCTCTGAATCACTGAATCTTTCTTAACCATCACCTTTACTCTGAGATCCTCAATGAACCGTTGATCTTGTTGAATATCTACAGCTATCACTAGTTCACTGAAATATTTGATCATTGGTCATTTGATTATGAGATTCAGCAAACAAAGGATTCATTGAATCACCAGATGTTATTAAACACTGAGTATTTCAATCCGTGATTCAGTGACTGAAAATCAAAACTTAACCAATCCTTTTATTCGCACATTCACCAAATGATTACGCCCTTTACCTTTTCCTTTTAGAGAACCCACAACCACATGACTCACTGAATTGCTAAATCATTTAGCTTATTATTAACTTATTCCGAGAACAAGCGAACACTTTAAAACACCTGTTCTGCAAAATTCTTCATACCAAACTGTCGGAGCCGCCAAACTTTGAAGTCTTTATACATTCACTTATTTGCCAAATGAAACATGTAGGACCCAAAAATACCTAAGATTAAACCACAACCATCGATCCTGACAATGATCTACAGTATTCACCAAGTCGCTAGGTTATTTTGCCTTTAACCGCTAGATTCAGAGAATGAGCGATAACCGTTGTCGCCAAGTCGCTGAAATATTTGCAAAGAACTGCCAAGGAATACATGAATTGGAGATAATGCATTCGCCAAATTGCCAGATGATTTCTAATAACCACTGGATATTTGGAGACTACGCGAACAAAGATGACACTTAACATTCCTAACATATTCTCTAGTTTGCTGAATAGCTGAGGTGTTAACCGGGATACTTAGAGACCACGTGACTAAAATGATGCTTAACATAAGATTGACTTGTTCGCTGAATCACAAAATAATATATGAGACACGCTATGACCTTTTCCGATTCAGTGAACACAAAAATTAAGCATGTGCACTATTTAAACCACTCAAGTGACTTAAAAAAGGTAACAATAAAAAGAAGAATAAGAGGCCAAACATGAGGATTTTTGCATGAATTCAACATTATTCAAGGACAGGACCTAGAGTAATGATTTTTGAAGTGGGTTATGACAAATTTTTGAAGAACTCCCGACACCTAGACTTAGGAAACTTTACAGACCAGAGGACTAACCCATCAATTGGACAAAAACCTCAGAAAATTAAGAATATTCCCAACAGTGGCTCTATTTGAGGATGCTTGATTGCAAAATCATAGCAAGAACTTACAAATATATGGGAGGTAGACCAAAAAACCTTAACCTAAAATAGGAAAAAAACACACAACAGAAACAAACACACCTATACATATATACAAGCCTACTGTGCATGGAAAAAGAATTAACTGAAGAAAATTTTCAGAAATTGTCCATGCACTGGCAATTCCTACTCTTCACCATCCAAATTTTACAAGAAATATGAGTCCTTACCATGGGTCTGATGAACAATATAAGGTCCCATCCATAAGGACTCAAATTTTTTGTGTTTCCCTTTATCTTCAGCCCTGGCATTCCATTGGAGAACCATATCACCAGGCTAGAATTTTCTCACAGTTGCTCTCTTATCAAAAAGATATTTCATCTTCTACTGCAACTTCATATTTTCCTTTTGTCCCTCCCTTCTAATCTCATCTAATTCAATCAGCTGAACTATTTTCTCTTGTAGTGGATCACTGATTTCCATATCCTCTTCTTGCATAAACTTATAGATCGGAAGGAGGTTATTTACTAGCAATCTTGATTTAGCACCATATACCATTTCAAAAGGGGACTTACCAGTAAACCTCTTCTCAGAATTCCTATCAGCTCATAGTGCTAACTTTAATTTTACATGCCAGCTTCTCTTATTCTTTTCTAGGGTTTTCTTCAAAATCTGCAGAATACTCTTGTTGTTGGATTCAGCCTGTCCATTGGCTTGTGGATGATAAGAGGATGAGTAAGACAATACTATGCCCATTTCTGAGCAAAAATCAATGATCTCCTATGACCTGAAGCTCATAGCATTGTCTACAACCAATTTAACAGAAACAACAAATCTAGTAATTATGTTGTTCATCAGAAACTTGATCACAACAGCACTGGTTGCCCTTTTGGTTGGGATGGCTTCAATCCATTTGGTGAAATAATCAGTAGCCACCAAAATGTGACTATGTCCCCCACTAGACTTCTCAGAGAATTCTCCTATAAAATCCATACCCCACATTGCAAAAGGAGCTTCTGCAACCACAGGGTTCAATAACAATGCACCTGAAAACTTCAATTTTTTAGAGAACCTTTGACAAGGTTCACATTTCCTCACATAAGAATGAGTGTCTTTGAACAACATAGGCCAATAGTATCCTACTCTTAAGATTTTATGAGCTGTTGATCGAGCAGAATGATGTCCTCCACACATTCCAGAGTGCATTTCCTTTAACATTTTCTCTGATTGATGCTTATCCAGACAAAAGAGTAAAATACCATCATTATCCTTCCAGTACAAATCATCCTAGATCAACACATATCTCTGAGTGTGCAATCTCAGACTCCTTCTTTGGTTATCATTTAAATCAGGTGGACATTTGGCATTTTTAATAAAATAAATAACATCCTTGTACCAGGGTTGCATTTCAATACTAGTAATCATATCAATGTTAGCAGCAACATTATTTACCTGAACAAGGTCCATGTTTTCCTCAGTCATTAACTTAGCAAGTCCCAATCCTCTCACCAATTTTGTAATATGAATTTCTAGGTCAAACTCTTGAATCCTATTTATCCATTTGCACCTCTTTCCTGTGACTTCACTCTGTGTTAAGATATCCTTCACTATAGCATGAGGCACATAAGCACTGACCTTGGCACATACTAGATATGGTCTGAAAACTTTGACTGCCTTCACAATTGCATAGGCTTTCTTTTCCATTAGTTCATAATTTAATTCAACAGATTGTAATGATTTGCTGAAAAAGGCTATAGGATGCTCATACCCTTCTTGATCCTTTTGTAAGAGGATAGTTGCAATAGTATGAAAAGATGCAAAGGAAAATAGAGAAAATGGTTTCAAGTAATCAGGGGATACCAAAACCGGGGCCTCCTGAATTGCTTGTTTGATTTTTGCAAAAGCTTGCTGAGCTTCAAGGTTCCAATTAAACTTCACATCCTTCTTTAGGAACTTCACTATGGGCTTGACCAATTCTGCAAAGTTGGCAATAAATCTTCTTACAAAATTAATCTGTCCCAAAAATGACTGGACACCTTTTATGTTCTTTGGTGGGGGGACCTTTTGAATCGCTTCTACTCTTTCAGGATCAATCCTAACTCCTTCTTTTGAAACTATGTGTCCAAGTAAATTCCCCTTTGTCATAGCAAATTGACACTTTTTCGGATTCAAGGACACACCAAATTCTAAGGCCTTAAGAATGACCTTCTCCAAATGGGAACAATGATCCTCAGCTTTCTTGGAATAAGCAGTGAGATCATCTTGATAAACAACCATTAAAACATTTATCAATTCCTCAAAAGCAACATCCATGGCTCTCTGAAATGTTGCTCCAACATTTTTTAGACCAAAAGGCATGCGAACATATACATATGTTCCCCATGGGGTTGTAAAGGCCATCTTAAATTGTTTTGATTCTTTGACTAGCACTTGATTATACCTAGAGAAACCATCCATCATTGACAAGAGTTCACATCCAGTCACCCTATGCAGCATAGCCTCCATATTGGGCAATCCATAGTTATCCTTAAGTGAAGCTACATTCAGGTTTCTGAAATCAACACAGAGCCTAATGTCACCATTCTTTTTCCTTACTGGCACAAGATTCAAGACCCAAGTTGAGTGCCTAATTGGTTCAATAATACCAGCATCTCTTAGTTTTGTCAACTCAACTTGCATCTTGGTAGCCAATAAAGGGTTAATGGGTCTCTGATTCTGTCTAAAAGGCCTAGTTTCCTCTTTTAGAGGAATTTCATGCTGAAATAGGTCAGCCCTATAGGCTTTGAGATCATCATAGGACCAAGCAAATACATGCTTGTACTTTTTTAGAAGTCTTATCAAATTTCCTCTGATCTCTTTACTCAGTTTCTTGCCAATGTATACCATTTGTGGGAAGTTTTCTGAACCCAAGTTTATTTCCTCGAAGTCCTCCATTTTAGTGTTAGACTTCTGAGACAAAAAACCATCATTTATCTTAAACATTCCTTCCAATTCTACTAACCCTTTAGGTATGTGGTTGGATGGCAACTGCACTATTTCATTCCCCATGATGCATTCTTTTCCCTCAACACACTGTTGTATCTCATTGAGATCTATTTGCTGACCATCATATTGATCAAGGCCTTGAAGGAACCTAAGGATATCTAAGTCATCCTCAAAAACTTGCCAATTATATACATTGTCAGGCACTGCAGGCCTAGATTTGACTTCTAACATAGACACACCAGTGAGGGTTATATCTTCACTCTTAAGGGCAACATTTGCAAGAAAAGCTGCCATGATATTATTGGATCTTTCTACCCAAAGCAGATTGAAAGCATCAAAAAATTCTATCCTATCCCAAACAACATGTTTATACAATTTCAACTTCTCATCTTTAGAAGCATACTGAGATCTCACTTGGGCTATAATCAACTGGGAATCACCATGAACCTTTAAAGATTTAATACCATGTTTTATGGCCACATCTAACCCCATTATCAAAGCCTCATACTCAGGAGTGTTATTTGTACACTCAAAAGTTAACAAGAATGAGTATTTAAATGTAATACCTGATGGGGAAATGAACACCACACCAGCTCCTGATCCTTCCTTAGAGAATCCACCATCAAAGAACATTTTCCAAAGCCCATATTGCTAAAAAATCAACTCATCCACAATTGGGTCTATGTTTTTTAACTGAGGTACTATTTCTTCAATCACAAAATTGCTCATGTCAATATCTATAAAGCAATTTAGATCCTCCAGAGCAACCACTTCAATCATGACTAAAGAACGAGGCTCCCTATACAACTTTACCTCAGTTCCATTTATTGGGATGGTAGCATATGATAAATCTAATTGCAACTTTCCACCCACTACTGCAGCCCATTGTCTTGATAATAACATGCCATAGTGAGGTTCTGTATCAACAACAACCACATCCATTTTATATGTGGCTTTTGGGAATGCAGCAATTTTCACCTCAATTCCAATCAGGCTCCCTACAATAGGTACTACCCTATTATCCATGGCATAACACCTTCCCCTAGATGTATCAACTTGTAACCCTAACTCCATCACTTGGTAAGGCATTACAGTTGTAGCAGCACTAGAATCAATGATACAATTTTTTAGCAAAAAATTATTTACAAGAAAAGTAACATAGAAAGGATTGATAGAAGAGGGCTCCTGTGTCACAATTGTCCCAACACATACATCAGAGATGTCATTAATTGCAATTGGCTTGTCTAGGGATTTCCCTTCATCTTGTAAAATAGGAGTAGTTCTCTGCTCACTTATGAGAGCTAGGGATCCTGCTTTGTGCTCTTCTATTTTAAACATTTCAAGCAGAGGAATGGAAACCTTCATTTGGGACAAAGCATGTCTCATATCAAAAGTAGGGGAGTCAGTACCAAAATCAGGCTGATCCTTTGACTTGCCAAATTTCTTTTTCACCTTGTCAGCAGTAACTTCTTGCTTCCCTTTCTTTTCAGCTTCAAACCCTTCATCTTTACCATTCACAATATTAGGCTTTGGGGATTCCTTATTCTAAGGATTTCTTTTGACAAACACTAATCTAGGGACTCCCTGATCATTACCTACCTTTCTGTTCCTCAAATTGTATGAGGATTTTGCTTGTGTAATAGTTGTGTGTGTGAAAATTGTACCTGATCTGTAGACACAACACTCAGTAAAACATTAGAGGTTAGTGATAATCAAAATTGTACAAAATTGAAAGCTATCTAACCAAGCGATTTACTGCCTTCTAGTAGGTGTGAGATTAATGTTCTCAGATTGTAATCGAGATCAGTGACCTAGACAACACCTAAATGAAGGATTTGAATGCAATTCTAGATATGGAATAAATGCAATTAAGCTTTTTTTTTTTGGATTTTTCTATGCAATAAGAATGAATGAAAAATTGATATGAAATTAATCTATATAAAAACTGATATGCTATGCTAATCTAACAATGATATGAAATATGAATGCAAAAATAAGATTGATCTCACAAAGATGTCGATTCGCAAGAGCTTTGATTCTTCAATTCCAATTCTCCAGCATGATTGTGCAAAAAAAATGAGATGATTTGTGAAGAGCTAAAGCCTTGTTTTATAGAAATCCAGGGCTTTGGAGGTGCATGGGAAAAGCCATAAATCACTCAAATTAACTCATCTTGATTTTTGAGTTATCTGATCATGAAAGATAGTTAATTCTCAAAATCATGCAAAAATAGCTTTTTAACTCAAATTAGAGTTTAGATCAGCTTTTTGAACTCCAAAAGGATGTTGAGTTCCAAAAAGTCAATAACTTGCATTGATTTTCTGATTTGGAGTTTAACTGTTTCTTTTGAATATGCATAATAATTAAGAATTAAATAAATAAATAAAGTGATTTATCCTCAACTCAACTGATTTTTGAAAATAAATAATTAATTTATGAGTTAATTAACTATTTATTCAAACTTTTATTAAAAATTATATTATTAAATAATGACAACATGCTTTAATTAATTAAATAAGAATTTAATCAATTATTCATAGGAATTTTGATTTATTGTCAAAATTAAATAATACAATTAATAATAGATAGAATTAAATTTAATTAAATAATTAAGTGGCAAATATTAAATCTAATTAATTAAATATACAAAATATTTAATTAATCAAATTTTTAGGATAAATGTGATTTATTGCCAAATAATAATAAAATTAAAGATAATTATGATGATTAGGAATATTACTAGGAATATTCCCTGATGCAGAATTTAAGATAATCAATTATGATTCGATGATGTTTAGATGTGCCTTAGATTAGGACTTTGATGTCGATTTCATTCGAATTGAAGATGTAGGAGATTAATGAACTTATAGCCCATTTTTGGGGTATTACAATAGTAGCCATAGTTAAACTCTTAATTTTTTCTTCATTGCGCTTTTTCCATTGTCTTTCATTTGACCTGGATTCTACCATGTGAGTCTCATAATCATCATTATCAAACTCTTCCTGATCAGACTGAGTAAATATTTTTTGTTCATAATCAGAGAAAATCTTCCTCTTATGATCAACATCAAGGCAAATAGATTCATCATCTGAGGACTCAAGATCCTCCATTAGTTTAGTAGTAAACATGTTAATAGTAGGCTTTTCAGATCCTTCATAATCTCCTGCATATGAGTCACTGGTCTCTTCTCCCAGAGCCTAAGCAACAATACATTGGAATGATGAGTGGGGCATACTAGAGGCCACACACCAAGCGGTACTTTCCACATTATGTGCTATATTTTTCTTCAAAGGATCTAGTGTATCCCTTCCTTTTTGGGGTTCATTATTATCAGGAACAGGCCTCCCATCTTTCCAATTTGTTTTGTAAGGCATATCTCTTAGATTAGGGGCTTTGTCCTGCCTTTGATAAGAAGGTCTCACATCTTGAAAGTTTCTACCACCTTTATCAAACCTTGCTGGGAAATCTTTATTGTTACCAGGCCCTTTGTCCATTCTATCCTCCTCTTTGGATGGCCTTGCAGGTTGTGGCCTGGTTTCTTTCCACAATCTACCTTCATCCCTTTTGTACATTTGGCCAGATGCCTTTCGGTTACTTTCAATATTTATAGCCAACTTAAAAGCATCTCTAAGGGTACGGGGATTCTTATCTCTCAAAAGGTAAGACATCTTACCATCCATAGAATTGAAATAAGTTGTCATGCAGACTGCATCATCTAGCCTCAATACTTGGAACAGTTTATGCATAGCCTTTTGGAATCGGCTATTAAACTCTAACATGCTCTCATTGTAATGTTTCTTGATATTATTGAACTCATTGAGCATGTAGCTAGAGTTCACATGTTCTGCATATTGCTCTTTAAAGCATATGAAAAATTCTTCCCAAGATGCAATACTATTGTCAGGTAACCCCCTATACCAATCCCTGGCATCCTCAATCAATGATTGAACAAAGAGCTTCATTATGAACCAAACCCGAACTAGCAGGTATCACATCTGAACCCTTCAGTTGTCGAAGAACCAAGGAAAGAACACTATGATCCGATGGTTGCAAAAACTGATACAGTTTACAAGATTAGGAGAATATCAGATTGATACGGATCGATGAATCTGATATGCCCCAAGTGATGATAGATTTGCCCCGAGCGATGAGGACTTTTGATGAATCAGTGACTAGATGTGATTGTTGTCTTTGATCACTGATGAAAGATATTGATAGATTTGATCGATAGAATTTGATTTACAAACTTTGAATGATGTGCAATACCATGCCCCCTTCGGGATTAAAATTGAAATTTGACAAGAAAAGTCAGCGTTGATAGTTTAGAAGCATGTTAATTGATTTGAGAAGTGGTTAAACACATCTGAGAATGCATTCTGCCTCGTTTGGAGGTCCTAGAGACTGAATTTGACTAGGTTTGACCATGAGTTTGACCATTGTTGACCAAGTTGAAATTTTGATAGTTTGATGTAAGATAATCAGTTAAGTTGAATACTAGATTTCTGTGATGATTGAAGGTTGATTATGCAAGCAATTAATAATATGAATGATCTTAGATTTGAATTTTGATCCCAAAAAAGGATTCTACTTGCTATTTCATTGGAGGAACCTTCATGTGAGATTCAGTTCTTGTTAGACTTGAAGATGTGATTTGAAGAATCATTTAAGCATTGAAGTTCATTTAATCATTGTGAGATCATGCAAACATGCAAAATGCAATGAGACATGCAAAATGAAATGCAACCTAAGACCTAGGACCTAGTCACTGATCATATGTCGATTTGTTATCATCATTGAACTTTTAGGTAACCAGATAAATCAAATACAATGCCCACTAGCTATGAAACCATAGACATATGAATATCGATTTGTATGTGCAAGAATCAATACAACACCCACTGGTTATACAACCATGGACATATGACTATTGATTTGTTTTCAGAATGTTCGATTAGATATAAGCACCAAGGCACAAATGCCAAGATGACCTAAATATCATGTCCATTTTGATATAGCAATTTGTACAAGCATCAAAACATAAACATCGTGATGACCTGAGTACACCTTGCATTACAAACACATCAAACAGTCAAGAGATCATTCTAAATCCAATGTGAATTACCCGTAGTGACACTTTATCATTCACATCCTTAAGCAAGATTGCGTTCCACAGTAAGAGAAAGAACTTACTCAAAAAGACAATAGTTAGATCAAACTTCCTTGAATTGTCTAGGTATCAATGGTCGAGGTACACATGGCCATCCAATTTGAGATAGAAGCTCTTGCAGTCAGACACCATTTCAATCCAGAATTTTCAAAGTTATTAGATTTCACATACGAGCAGAAAACAAAGAAAAGATTATGCCCCCAGTCATCACTCTCTAAATCCGATAAAGGACATCATTTGAAGAGCTCGAAGGGACACAATATGCAAAAATCTCAATGCAAATCAGTAAGCATAGAAGGAGATAAAAGCATGAAAAACATAGATCATTTTCAGTTGAGTTTTGATGTTTGATTGTTGTAGATGCAAAATCCTTTTTGGAGACGAGACTGACTGACTGACTCAACTTGAAGCTTCAAAGGACTCTGACTGGATAGGATACGTCTAAGATACATTGGAGACCATAGGATATGACATTGATTGCCCCCAAATTTGAACATTGATAGGATACAGATGCTTGAGCTGATTGGTGTACAAACCGACTTATTGAAACCAGGATATGCAGAAACAAACCGGGAGATATGTACAAACTAAAGCAAGACTGAAAGTTGGGAAAGACCAAGATTGTGCTGATAGATGGAGAATTTGGAACAAGTGGCACCTATTTGCTAGGTTTTCACCATCTTGGCAGAGATTCTATTTTTGCTACCAAGGCGCCTGTTTCCAGGTTTTCACCAAGGCACTTTTTCTTTTTTTCTTTTTTTTTGTATTTTTCATTTTTTCAATTTTTTTGTACTTTTGATATTTTTGATTTTTTTTTGTGAATCATCAAGGCACCTATTGCTAGGTTTTCACCAAGATGTTTATTTTTTCAGGACTTTTTCTAATTTTTATGATTTTTTTCAGGACATTTACCAAGCACTGAATGCCTTAGGCATAGAATTTCTTCAGATGGAGAACGTTGATTGGTTCTCAGAGCTGTTCTCCTTCAGTCGTTGAGAGTTGATAAGCACCAGAGCCAAAAGTAGCAGTGATTACAAAGGGACCCACCCAATTGGGTTTGAACTTCCCCTTGCGTTCGCGATGGGATTGATTTTTAGGATTTTCTCTCAACACTAGATCACCAACCTGAAATTCTCTATGTCTAACTTTCTTGTTGTAGCCTCTAGACATTCTTTTCTGATACACTCTAAGATGATCATACGCTTCTTGCCTGCGCTCATCTAGTAATTCAAGTTCTTGTAACCTAGACACTCTGTAGTCTTCATCAGTGACAAGTCCATGCATTCTGATTCTGAGTGATGGGATTTCAACCTTAATAGGCAGTACCGCTTCAGACCCATAAACTAAAGCGAAAGGTGTAGCCCTTGTAGGCATTCTGATACTAGTTTTGTATGCCCAGAGAGCTGGATTGATCATGAGATGCCAGTCTCTTCCTGTGTTATTCACTATTCTGTGCAAGATTTTCAAGAGATTTTTGTTTGAAGCTTCAGCTTGTCCATTCCCTTGAGGATAGTAGATAGAAGACCAATGTTGAGTAATTTTGAACTTAGCACATAAGTCATCTAGGTCCTTATTTTTGAATTGTCCCCCATTATCTATGATTATAGAGTGAGGGATCCCATATCTGCAAATGATGTAGTTCAGGATGAACATAGAGATCTGTTTCCCCATTGCTTGTGTTAGAGGAACTGCTTCTACCCATTTTTTAAAATAATCTGTAGCTGTGATTATATGGGTATGTCCATTAGAAGAGTGCAGATGGATAGCACCTATGAGATCAAATGCCCATTGTTGAAAAGGCCATTGTGTAGTAAAGGGAATCAGATCTCTCCCTGGAGCATGAATCAAGTTGCCATGTACTTGACACTGTTGACAATTTTTAGCAAATTTAATAGCTTCTTTTTCCATTTCAGGCCAATAGCACCCAGCCCTAATAAGTTTTCGAGCTAATGTTAAACCGTTTGAGTGTGACCCACATATACCCTCATGGACTTCCTCTAGTGCACATTGAGACTCTTCCCATTCTAAACATCTAAGCAATGTACCATCTAGACCTCATTTGTACAGATCATTACCAATGATGACATATCGGGATGCGGATCGGATAAGGTTTCATTTCTCAAAATGGTTAAAGGACTTAGGGATGATTTGGTCATGGAGATAGGAGAATAGATTTTTGTAGCGAGATGAGTCATAACCTACAATAGTGCAGATCATGCGGGTTTCAGGGGAGTCATATGTAGGAAAGGATAGGGCTTCCACCAGGAACTCATAGCGTAGCTCATGTTCAGGCTATTTTAAGAGAGTAGATAGTGTCGCCATTGCATCGGTAGCCTTATTCTCCATTCTAGGTATTTGCTCAAATGTGATAGAGATGAAGTATTTCTTTAAATCATCTACCATTCTCTTGTAAGGAATGAGCTTTTCATCTTTGGTTTGGTACACATCATTGACTTGATGGATAACCAATTGTGAGTCTCCATGGATGTGCATCTCTGTAACTCTCCATTGTATTGCCATTTTCATACCATTGAGAAGTGCCTCATATTTAGCAATATTGTTTGTGCAAGGAAACTTTAATCTGAATGCTTTGGGTATCAAGTATCCTTGAGGACTGATGAACAATATGCTTGCTCTAGATCCATTCTATGTGTAGGAGCCATCAAAGAATAACCACCATGCTCTAGAAGAGAGGTGCATGATAGAGGAATCGGGAAATTCCATTTGCATGGGTGTATCATCAAACATGGGTGCATCTACTAGTTGATCAGCAATGACGTATCCTTTGATAGCTTTTCTTTCAACATATTCAATGTCAAATTCACTCAAGAGCATGACCCATTTAGCTAGTCTACCTGTGAGGGCAGCTTTGCTTAGGAGATATTTCAGTGGATCAATTTTAGCTACCAAATGAGTAGTATGAGCTAACATGTAGTGTCTTAGTTTTTGTGATGCAAAGATCACAGCTAGACATGCCTTCTCTATCATTGAGTAGTTCTTCTCATAGGACACTAAAGTTTTGCTGATATAGTAGATGGCTCTTTCTTTCTTGTCTTCATCATGTTGTGCTAGTAATGCCCCCAGTGATGTATCTGTTGGGGAGACATATAATATTAATGGCTTCCCATGAATAGGAGGCATCAATATAGGTGGATTTGATAGATACTTCTTGATATGTTTAAAGTTGTTCTCGCATTCTTCATTCCATGCAAAGGTCACACCTTTATGTAATATTTTTGTAAAAGGCTGTGATATGTCCGCTAGCTGTGATATGAATCTTCTGATAGATTGAACTCTACCTTGCAACATCCTCATCTGATTGATATTTGTGGGAGGTTGCATCTTGATGCTAGCCTTGACTTTAGCCAGATCAATTTCCATGCCGTTCTTTGAAACTATGTATCCTAAGAGCTTTCCAGAAGTGACACCAAAAGCACACTTCTTAGGATTTAGTCGGAGACTAAACTTTTCCATTCTGTCGAGGATCATGCTCAAGTCTTTTAGATGTTCAGTCCTGATCATGGATTTTGCTAAGGTATCATCAACATAATCCTCCATTTTTCTATGCATCATATAATGAAAAATAGATGTCATTTCTCTTTGGTATGTAGCTCCCACATTTTTGAGTCCGAATGGCATAACATTCCAACAGAAGGTTCCCCACGCACATGTGAAAGCTATTTTCTCTTGATCTTCTAGAGCAATTTTGATTTGGTTGTACCTAGAAAAGCCATCCATTAAGGAATACATTTCATTGTCCATAGTCATGTCCACTATCATATCAATGTTAGGCAGTGGAAAATCATCCTTCGGGCATGCTCTGTTTACATCTCTAAAGTCTGTGCACACTCTGATTGAACCATCTAGTTTTGAAATAGGTACAATGTTAGAGATCCACTCAGCATAGTCTATGACATAGATGAATCCAGCTTTTAGGAGTTTTTCTAGTTCTGCTTTGACTAAGAGCGCAACATGAAGATGCATCTTTCTCAATTTTTGCTTGATTGGTTTTACTCCAAGAGCAATGGATAGATGGTGCATAATGAGATTGGGATCCAATCTTGGCATATCTAAATATTTCCATGCAAAATTGATCTTTTTTTCTGATAAGAATGTAGTGAATTTATGTTTCTCTTCTTCTGATAAAGATTGTGCTATATGTACCAAGTGTGGTTCCTCTGTTGTACCCAAATTGATGGATTGAGTTGGCTCAATTAGAACTGGAGATCTATCCTGTAAATGACTTAGAAAGACATCAAATATCTCATCATTAGGTGCCTCAGAGAGATTTTCACCTTCAGATATGTCTTTTCTTTTTACTTTTGTAGGATCTGAGACTGCCACAAAGTGGTTTTCACCCTCAGAACTCTTTTTCTTTTTCTTTTTATTTTTTTGACTAAGATATTTGATGTCCAACTCAGTCATGCTGACGCTTGGTTCACTGATGGAAGTCCTCATAGGCTCGACTGCATTGAGGTAACAAGCAAGGGCATAGTCACTAGAAAAGGTGTAAACACCTTGGCTTGGGTTTGTGGAAGTTTGGTTGATAAGATCAGGGTGTTGGATAGTTAAAATAGGAAAGGCTTGGGATATGGTGTTCACAGATGTGGATATGTCATCATTGGTCACAACCCGACGCTCAAGTTCAAAGGTGATATTATAGCTCAAAATGTCCAATTCATGAATAGGCTCAACATCATCATGGGAGTCCTCTTCAGCCATAGGTGGATCAGACACGTTAAGTTCATTGTTTCACTCTAGACCTACATTGGGTTGAGATACATATTGGTGAATAACATCAATATATTTCTCTATTATAAGCTCATCTTCTTCTGGAATGGCACCCCATTCATAGTCATTTGACTCAGCTTCTGATTCAGGATCTCTAGGAAATCTTAGAAAATGTGTGAAATCAGGATGAATACCCCAAGAAGGATTACCCTCAGTCTCTAACTTGAATTCATATTCATGGGAATTAGTGTCAGAATAACTACTCCCTTCTTCTTGATCAGTTTGATTGCCTTCGAGATTAGCTAGTTCTTGTGGTGCAACCATCTCTTGTGCTACAGTAGGTTCTTGTGTTTCTACTACATTAATTCTTTTGATAGGATCATCTGTATCATCAAGAAGATCTTTGATCTCTTTAGGCAATTTTTCATAGGGGATAAGCTCAGAGCTATCTGAATCATCATCAGAGGGTTTTGTTTCTTCTTTCTTAAGAAGGGGTTCTCCTGGTGCAATTTGTTCTATGACATGAGAACAACCACCTTTGAGATGATAGGGTTTCTTCTTAAACCCTATGCCACCAGTATCTTTTTTGTCTCTACCAATATGTGAAATGGGTGTCACAAGACCCTTTCCCTTGATTCCTAGAGGTCCTTGACCGAAATATCCCATCTTGGCTATCAATTTGTTTCCTGGACCATATGAATTAGAAGGGATTATAAGTGCTATAGATTCACTAGGTTGAACAATTTTGGATTCAGAATCATCTTTGTATAGCCATGCAAGCACAGCTTCATCTTCTTCAAATTCTTTTTTGGATACTTGCTCCACCACAAAATTTCTTTTGTATGCTTCCATAGGTTCCTTAGGTTCTGATTTAGTTTTCTTCAAAGATTGTCCATATGACTTGGGCGAGATAGGGAGAGATGTCAGAGACAAGACTGGCTCTATAGTGTATTCTCCCATCCCATTTTCTTTGATATTGATCTCTTTAGCAATGTCATCCATCTTAGATGTGGAAGCAACATTTAGCTGCTTGATGGAAGATTCTCTGTTATTGGGAACAAGCTTATCGACACTTTCCTTCAATGTATTGCAAGTTGTACTCAGATCTGCTGGGATAGTAACCTCCACTCCTTCATAGGGAAATTTCAAGCATTGATGGTACGTAGAAGGAATAGCTTGCATTTCATGTATCCAGGGTCTCCCTAGAAGGATATTGTAAGCCAATGGTAGATCAAGCACCTGACATGTGGTATCTTTGATGACCGGACCCACTCGGATGGGCAAGACAATGGTGCCTTTAGAAGCTCTTTCTTGTTCATCATAGGCTTTTATGGTGATCTTCTTTCGAGGATCAATAGCCATCTTTGAGAATCCCAACTGTTTGATTAAGTTGTAAGAACAAATGTTGAGGCCTGCACCCCCATCTATCAACACACGTTTGACTCGATGATTTTGGATCAAGACTTCTATGTGCAAGGGCTGATTATGTGGGTGACTTAGGGAGTTGTCATCTTCCTCTGAAAAGGAGATATATTGCGGAGATGTTAGATGACCAACCATAGTCTGGAACCTGTCTAGATCTAGATCATCAGGAACATTAGAGCCGAGCAAAGCTTCGTCTAGGATATCTCTGTGAGCTAGAGATATTTGAAGTAACTCAAACATAGAGATTTTGGCATTGGTATGCTGGAGTTGTTGGACGATGCTATAAGATGTAGGTCTTGTATCCTTTGGATTGGAAGATTTCGGGGCAACCTTCTGTTTAGAAGCAGATGTGAGATTGAAAGGTATCTTAGGGACATTAGATGAACTTGGTGTTTGTCCTTTCAGATGAGTCTGAGCTTGTGATCTGGTAACCACATTAGCTGAGGAATGATTTCTCTCTCTTCGTAAAATTGTGATGACATTGCAGCTCTCAAAGATACATGGTTCAACCATATTGATGACAACATCATTTCCAGGGTAGGCATAGTTGACTTTTGCCCCCATGTTAGGCTGGGAAGTGGAAACTCCCTTGCCATGTTGTGGAAATGGTTCCATAAATGCTGTGTGATCATTATTGCTGGTAGGATTATCGATCATGATATCCCCTTGATCTATCAAGTCTTGAATGGTATGCCTCAAGTGAAAGAATCCATTAGTTTTGTGGCCTTTAGTCCGATGGAAAGCACAAAATTCATTATCTTTCCACCAATATGGTTTTGGATCCGGATCAGGTTTTTGAATTGGTGGTAAAGAGATCATATTATCAGCTATTAGGGTTCTTAGGATAGTTTCCAAAGATTCTCCCAGGGGAGTAAACTTTCATTTATTATCCCATTTTTTGAATGGCTTCTTTGGAGATGGTTCAGCAGATTTTTGCTCTGAAGCTTCAATGGCTTTGGTGGCAAGGGTGAGATTGTAGGCTGGTGCCTTTGATGGGGCGCGAATAGTGTCAACAACACCATCAGAGATGATACCTTTGTTTCTATTCCAGCTCTTGTTTTTATCTTTTGAGCTAGATCCAGATTCAAACTTGTCCTTTTGAAGTGTGATTTCTCCTTTCTTGAAAAGTACTTTCTCAATCTTGATTGTATTATCCACCATTTTATCAAAAGATACATGATCTTGCATTTGTAATGGATAGTTGAGCTCTGGAACAAGGTTATTGATAAATATTTCAAGTTTCTCCATTTCGGGAATTGGTCTAGCATATAGAGAAAACTTCTTTCACCACCTCTTGAGAAAAGTTAGGAATGATTCCCCTAGATATTTCTTGAGGTTACAGATATCAATCATGGTAATCAGATGTTGAATATTGTAGGAATATTGTTGATAAAATAATTTAATCAATTCCTCAAAATTTTTGATCATAGAAGGTAATCTTGAAAACCACTGAATGGATGCTCCTCCCAAGGATCTAGGAAAAAGATGCATTAGATAAGTCGGTTCATGCATGAATTCCATGGATTGCGTATAGAACTCTCTAACATGATCTTGCAGATTAGAGTGTCTATCATATTTGTCATACTTTGGTATCTCCACTCTTTTTGGGAATGGAGGCATATACAAGTCTTTGTCAAAAGGGAAAGGACAAAGGGCCTCCATGGAGAATTCCTTGGGTTCCTTCTCTTTCTCAATTTTATTCATTTTGACCTGCATAGCATGCAGCTGGTTCATTATGGCCGTCATCGAAGTTTCTTCCTCATGCGTGATGATATCTTCGACATTGAAGTGAGGAGGAAGTTTAGCTCCTTCTTGGGCTAATTGCAAAAAGTATGCCTCTCTATCCATTTTCAAGAAATGCCTCATCATTCTTTTGAATTCATCGTCATTCTGACACCGATGGATTTCAGAGGGTGTAGGGTCTTGGTCGGCATTATGTTGAGAATGGTGTCCCTGGGATCCTCCTCCTAGATAACCGTGGTTTGTCCCTGCTTGAGACATGGTAGGAGTTTTTGGGCTCCCTGGAATAGATTGAGGAGGAGTTTGCTGATTACCTCTGTGAGTTGATAGAGGAGGTATGTAACTAGTTTTCAATCGAAAGTTACCGAGACCGTCATCTTCGTAGATACCTGACTTGATGAGTTATTCAAGAGTTGGACCCAGGGTATTGGTCAAAAGTAAGTTCTGAGATGTTTCTTCTGATTTCTTGTGTGAAGAAGCTCTGGTCTCCACCATTAACTTTAAATGAAATAGAAGAAAAGGATGAAGACAACTGAAGAACAATTTGATGCGAGAAAATTGGATGATGCAACCTTGTCAAGATTATGATAGTTTTGAAGATTTGATGAGATGTGGGTGAAGGAAACTATGCCCTGGACGTATGGGATAGATCGCCCAAAAGATAGCGGACATGAGTTCTCAACACTTAGTCTATTTTTGAAGATTGATTGAAGATTGATAGTTATGACAAGGTTTTGACACAAGATAAAAAGGACTCAAATTGATCAAACAGAAGACTAGATCAAATTCAAAAGATCAAACTCAAAAAATGGTAGGATGCTCAATAGCTACTACTCTGTTCTTGACACAATGATATTTTTGATAGATTCTGGAACTAGGCTGGAAACATTGGATATCTTGCAATTTGACAATTTCTGACAACTCTCTCAAATTTTTTCAAACGACACTCTGCAGACTTGTACAACATTGGGTAGTCTATGAAATGACAGTTGCTAAACTCATACGACAGTTGGGTAATACTGAAATGACACTTGACAAAACTCGTATGAATTTTGACTTCCTGAAATGACTTTTGACTCCAGAAAGATTTTACGTCAATTTTTGCAAAATTCAAGGTCTTCAGTTTTGGATTGTTTGCAAATTGTATTGTCTAGATTTTGAAGGTTATTCCAGATTTGATCGTTTTTAATAGCCAAGTAGATAAATAAGCATGCAGAACAACAAGAAAGTGATTCCAAGCACATCTGAAAACAATGAACAAGGGCAAAAGCAACCTTGCGCATGAACAATCAAATGACCAAATTGTGCTAATCCCTGAGAGTACTAATTATGTATGTTCTGAAAAGTTTTGCAATAACACACATATACCTGAAAGTGAAAAATTGGCCTCTCTAGGGTTTTTAGTAATGGTTTGACTCTGCAACTTTTATGATTCAAAGGGGTGAACTCCAATCCCAGCGCACCAGGGTTTTGACACAGTCTGAGAACTTAATCTTCAAGAGCTGCTAGGGAGATCTGACAACCCAACAATGAACCATACCCATGGAGATTTCTTCCACAAGGACATTTATATAGCGGCTGTCACTACCATGGCAAAAATGGCTATTACCGCTTGAGGTTCCGTCAACGGAGTTTTCCTTGTGAAGGGATTGTCCGCTACGGTTAACCCTCTCTAAAGGTGACTCACAGATTTATACCACAAGGGGACTTGGCTCCAGATCCAAGGTTTTTGACACCTTTTCACTTTTAACCCAAACAAAGCAAGCAAATTAATCCGACACGCTAAGATAAAGTTTTGTTCCACCAAGGTCTGTGATATCAACTCCATGTGATCTATCAACCTCTCTGGGGAGAGAATGTATCAATCAATAAGAGAAGATGCACTAACCAATTTTGATTCACCAAAGCTCATGATATCAACCCCACGTGATCTATCAACCTCTCTGGAGAGAGAATGTGTTGATCAATAAGAGAAGATGCACTAAGTATCCTCCCTACCTACAAAGATTCTGTCGTCAAGAAAGATTTCGCTAGGAATCCAATCTCTCAAGAATCATGAATAGTGTTCATAGGGCCTAATTACTATGTGAGCACAGATATATTCCTGAAAGTAAATCTACCAAAAGCATCCAAAAAGTAGAAAGAGGAACACTTAATGCTTAAAGAAACTATGAGATGAGTCCACAAGGTGGAACACTTAACACCTCACACAAGCTAAAAATGAGTCTCCATCTTAGAAAAAAAAGTGAGTTCCTAAAAGCACAAAAGGGTTGCCAAGTGGAACACTTAACGCTTCTGTCCTGTTGACCCCTCCCCTTTATGGCACTGCGATTGCAACCACGGGGTGAAAATGAGGGGCCGGCGGATTAGCGAGTCCAATAACCCAAGATAGCAATCAGAATCAATCACAAGTATTCTAAGACTACTTAATGAATCCTTAAGGGGTCACAACCTAGTATCAATTATGCAAGTGTGTAGAAATAGATCAAAGCATGAAAAGATGCACACAAGCTAGACACATAAGAGATTTGTTTTAGGATCCAAATTGAAATATTATTAGCTTGAGAAGAATACCTTAGATCCAATGCTCTGCAATCCAGAATTTAGCACACGTCTGAAAGTACAAAACCAAGACAAATCAATAGCAAACTGTAAGCATTAGAAATCAATAATCTAAAAGTACAAATATGCAAATTCTGTGATCAAATGGAAAAATTTGAAAATGAAACCAACATGCTTGGATTTCTCTTGGAAAGAGCTTTCCAATGATATATCACACTTAAACTTTCAATACCATATGTGAAAATTTCACAAAAAAAATGGGTGCTAGTTTTCTAGAGTGGCACGGATTCTGAAAACACCAAAATTTAAAAATAAAACAAATCAGAAAATAGAAAGCTGGCGTGATCAAAATAGGCATAGGTGTGATTGAAATGAGCATAGGCATGACTGAAATGTGCCCAGGCATGATTTAAATACTCATAGGCGTGACTTAAATACTGATAGGCCTGACAGAAATGTGCCTAGGCGTGATTTAAATACTCACAGGTGTGATTTAAATACTGATAGGTGTGATTGAAATATGCCCAGGTGTGATTTAAATACTCATAGGTGTGATTTAAATACTAATAGGCTTGACTGAAATTGGCAGATGCATGACTGAAAATGGTAGATGCATGACTGAAACTGTCAGATGCATGATTGAAAATGGTAGATGCGTGACTAAAACTGTCAGATGCGTGACTGAAACTGTCACATGCATGAGCAGAATGCTTGTAGGCGTGAGCAAAATGCTTGTAAGTGTGAACAAATTGCTCGTAGGCATGAACAGATTGCTTGTAGACATGATCAGATTTCTCGTAAGCAGTGTTAGATTGCTCGTAAGCGGCATTTTTCTTGTTTGCGCAAAAATGATGAAAAAGTGACGCCAAAAATATATAAAATTAGATAAAATGAAGAGAATGAGGCTCAAGGCCCCACGGTGGGTGCCAGAAATGTGTGTGTGAAAATTGTACCTGATCTGTAGACACAACACTCAGTAAAACATTAGAGGTTAGTGATAATCAAAATTGTGCAAAATTGAAAGCTATCTAACCAAGCAATTTACTGCCTTCTAGTAGGTGCGAGATTAATGTTCTCAGATTGTAATCGAGATCAGTGACCTAGAGGACACCTACATGAAGGATTTGAATGCAATTCTAGATATGGAATAAATGCAATTAAGCTTTTTTTTTTTGGATTTTTCTATGCAATAAGAATGAATGAAAAATTGATATGAAATTAATCTATATAAAAACTGATATGCTATGCTAATCTAACAATGATATGAAATATGAATGCAAAAATAAGATTGATCTCACAAAGATGTCGATTCGCAAGAGCTTTGATTCTTCAATTCCAATTCTCCAACGTGATTGTGCAAAAAAAATGAGATGATTTGTGAAGAGCTAAAGCCTTGTTTTATAGAAATCCAGGGCTTTGGAGGTGCATGGGAAAAGCCATAAATCACTCAAATTAACTCATCTTGATTTTTGAGTTATCTGATCATGAAAGATAGTTAATTCTCAAAATCATGCAAAAACATGCAAAAATAGCTTTTTAACTCAAATTAGAGTTTAGATCAGCTTTTTGAACTCGAAAAGGATGTTGAGTTCCAAAAAGTCAATAACTTGCATTGATTTTCTGATTTGGAGTTTAACTATTTCTTTTGAATATGCATAATAATTAAGAATTAAATAAATAAATAAAGGGATTTATCCTCAACTCAACTGATTTTTGAAAATAAATAATTAATTTATGGGTTAATTAACTATTTATTCAAACTTTTATTAAAAATTATATTATTAAATAATGACAACATGCTTTAATTAATTAAATAAGAATTTAATCAATTATTCATAGGAATTTTGATTTATTGTCAAAATTAAATAATATAATTAATAATAGATAGAATTAAATTTAATTAAACAATTAAGTGGCAAATATTAAATCTAATTAATTAAATATACAAAATATTTAATTAATCAAATTTTTAGGATAAATGTGATTTATTGCCAAATAATAATAAAATTAAAGATAATTATGATGATTAGGAATATTACTAGGAATATTCCCCGATGCAGAATTTAAGATAATCAATTATGATTCGATGATGTTTAGATGTGCCTTAGATTAGGACTTTGATGTCGATTTCGTTCGAATTGAAGATGTAGGAGATTAATGAACTTATAGCCCATTTTTGGGGTATTACAATAGTAGCCATAGTTAAACTCTTAATTTCTTCTTCACTGGGCTTTCTCCATTGTCTTTCATCTGACCTAGATTCTACCATGTGAGTCTTATAATCATCATTATCAAACTCTTCCTGATCAGACTGAGTAAATATTTGTTGTTCATAATCAGAGAAAATCTTCCTCTTATGATCAACATCAGGGCAAATAAATTCATCATCTGAGGACTCAAGATCCTCCATTAGTTTAGTAGTAAACATGTTAATAGCAGGCTTTTCAGATCCTTCATAATCTCCTGCATATGAGTCACTGGTCTCTTCTCCCAGAGCCTGAGCAACAGCACATTGGAACGGTGAGTGGGGCATACTACAGGCCACACACCAAGGGGTACTTTCCACATTATGTGCTATATTTTTCTTCAAAGGATCTAGTGCATTTCTTCCTTTTTGGGGTTCATTATTATCAGGAATAGGCCTCCCATCTTTCTAGTTTGTTTTGTAAGGCATATCTCTTAGATTAGGGGCTTTGTCCTGCCTTTGATAAGAAGGTCTCACATCTTGAAAGTTTCTACCACCTTTATCAAACCTTGCTGGGAAATCTTTATTGTTACCAAGCCCTTTGTCCATTCTATCCTCCTCTTTGGATGGCCTTGCAGGTTGTGGCCTGGTTTCTTTCCACAATCTACCTTCATCCCTTTTGTACATTTGGCCAGATGCCTTTCGGTTACTTTCAATATTTATAGCCAACTTAAAAGCATCTCTAAGGATATGGGGATTCTTATCTCTCAAAAGGTAAGACATCTTACCATCCATAGAATTGAAATAAGTTGTCATGCAGACTGCATCATCTAGCCTCAATACTTGGAACAGTTTATACATAGCCTTTTGGAATCGGCTATTAAACTCTAACATGCTCTCATTGTAATGTTTCTTGATATTATTGAACTCATTGAGCATGTAGCTAGAGTTCACATGTTCTGCATATTGCTCTTTAAAGCATATGACAAATTCTTCCCAAGATGCAATACTATTGTCAGGTAACCCCCTATACCAATCCCTGGCATCCTCAATCAATGATTGAACAAAGAGCTTCATTATGACATCTTCATGTTCAATTTCATAATCATTGACCTTATCTATAAAAAACTTCAGATGCTCTTCACAGGTAATAACATTAATCCCAGTAAATAATGGGATCTTCTTTCTAATTTCATTGGGGACAACATTAGGTTGGCTAGGAATACCATCAAAAAACAAAGGCCTATATCTATCCAAATGAACTGGTCATCTTTGGATATTTGGTTGATTCAGAGGGGTAGTTGCAACATTTTGATAGGGTATAGTTCCCACTGTACCACTAGCTATAATGGGAACTTGATTGGGAACTGGTCCAGGTAAAGTTTGTCCAGGGTGAAAGGCTTGAGCATTTGGAAGTGAAGTATTGGGCTGACTGAAAGGAGTTGTTCCTATGGTGATAGGGATAGAGGTACTAGTGGATGTGTTCATATTAGCATGTAAGAAGGCAATCTTCCTCTTCATTTCATCAACAACAGCCTCCAACTCGAGTTTCTCCAGTTGAATAGCCAATTCTTCCTTTGCTTTTCTAGCCTTCTCCAAGTCTATACTTGTGTGAGAATGTACATTAGGAGGAACTACAATTTTCTTGGGCTCATTAATATGTATACCCACCAATTTCTATTTTCCCTTATCAGGGATTTCTTTGGGAGCAGTTATAATCTCCTTATTCTTCTGAATTTTAGAGGGATTCAATTGACTTAAGACATGGCCTATTCCCTCAAATTCACCTTGCTTAGGTTTATTATCCTGGGCCTGCTTTCTCAAATCTTCCATGTCACCAAATAAGTCCCTATTTAAACCTTGAACATCTTGGTTTAAATCACTAACTTGGGTCTCATTTTTCTTGGTTCTTTTGAGAAGCTCCTACCTCTCTATGAGTAAATCACAGATTTGTTGTTCTCTTGCTTTCAACCTATTGGAAATCTCAGCTAGTTGTTCACTCTCCTTTTTTCTTAAAGCAACCACCTCTTCTCTCAACTTCTTAGAATCATAGGAGGTGGCCTCAGTAGCAGAGGTTTCTTCTAGTTGTTCCAGAATTTCTCTTGCAGGGAAATAACCTGCTTCTGTGACCTCTGTGATTACTTCTTTCTACATGTGCACACTTGGTGTAACTCTCTTGACATGTTCGGGATCATCAGAAGAGGATGAAGACTCATGAGGGAGTGGGACATAAGATCTTTCTCGAGAAGGGCCTTGGGAACTAGCAGTATGCTGACCTCTCCTAGACCATTATTTCCTACTCGGTGTATGGAGCTCATCACCCATATTCTCTTTGGGGTGATCCTTGTAATAAGACCTAGTGTACCTTGGTCAACTCAAGGTATAGCATGACAATATTAGCAAAGTTTACAAAAATTAGCAACTGGTAGCACAAAGTTTAGAGTCGCCACCCACTTTTACGTTAGAATAAAATTATTCTATACTAGTCTACAAATGCACAATAGACAGGATTTGCACTAACCTATTGCACGCTATTCAAAAGGTTATCCCCAGCAGAGTCACCATTTTGTTAGCTCTTTTTCATGTAGAATCACCAATATAGTTTTCAAACTTGACTCTTGGGTTCGCAACTCTTGATTCTTACAGGGAAAATGCTAATTGATAAGGACCAAGTCCTTCTTCTACTTTGGGCTCCACAGACCCAGGTGGGTGTACCTATCTTCAGACTCATAGCTTCACAATGATATTAATGGAAACAAACATTCATCACAGAAAAATGGCAAGTGTGACAAGGATAAAATTCTTCTTCTTTTTGAGCTTTGAACTCGGGCAGGTTAACCCCTTTTAGATCTACTTCTTTAAAGGATCACAACACTATCTTATATCCTTGATACAAACTTTATCTTCTCAATCATTCAACACACATGAAAGTAAATTATTATTTAAGTTTTGTTGAGGGTGAGATCTCTGCAAATCAAGGATAGACCAGTGCCTTATCTTCAAGTATAGAGTCAAACAGTGAAACATATACTTACAGAAATCTTCTAAATGAAACACAAAAAAATCCCAGATGAAGTGCCTTACAATTCATCCTCTCCTAAACACATTTGATCATCAAATTCTTGCAAAACTTTAAGCTCTCAGAAATTAACCTAAAGACATTACCCTTTCCTTGAAAGGAGCTAAAGATTAAAATCACAGATACCTTGTAAATGGTATATCAAAACTACCTTATAGATTCAATACACAAAAGCCACATAATTCAAACAAGAAGACAATTGAAATCATGCAAGGGAATTCTCTTGTATTCCAATAAAATCTCACTGTATCAATACATCTCAAAATCTGATAAAATATCTTAAGATTTCAACAATGGCGCCAAGCCTTTATAGTATATTTTTCAACCTCTTCAAATAAAACAAAGACTTACTATTTATAACATAGCCATCTTGGAATCCTCAAAAGGATGCAACAAGCTTCGGATGGCTAGAAAAGATCCTATACTAGAGACAAGATTACAAACTGACAAACAGATTGTAACAACACATTACAAAGATCTTTTTTCAACAATTCCGCAGGTGGCATCTTTGTCTAAAGATATTTCGGAGTAGTTGCTGAATTTACTGCATGAATGATGACCACCATCCAGCTAATTTACATCATCCTTTGTTTGAAACTTGCTCTCCCTCATTTTCTGGATCATATGCCATCTGCAGCTCTATTCCTCCTCCTTTATAAGTTGGACAACTGGCCTCTTTTTCTTCTTTATTGTTAGCTTCTCCCAAGCCACTACTTCATCATCTGCTAGCCAGTTGTAAGTCTGCAATTCTTGTAACAAGCTGACTTGCTTGTCCCACATGGAGTTAGTTACATTTTTGGCTTCTGCCACAAATTGTGTGCAATCATTTTCAATTTTAAATAAACTATCAATGATGTTATTACACCTCTCAAAATCCAAAGTATTGTCATTATTAAGGAAAGCATCTTGTGTAATCACCAACTGATCCATTGACAGCTTCCATTCTTCCAACTTAATCAGGTTTCCATTGTCATCACATACCGCAGGCAAATACTTGCTATAATGTTTATCAAACATAAACAACTTAATCCTCACTTGGTTAGACTTACCTTTAAAGAACTTTGAAATAGCATTGATTAAGCCAATCTTCTCAAAAACTTCTGTAACTACTCTAGGGATCTCAGGCTTATGCTCTTGTAAGCTATCAAGTTTATCAAACAACAAATTTCTTCTAGACCAAACACTATGAAGTGGCTCCAAAGCAAACAATGATTCATTTATATTTCTGTTTGTTTGGTGTAATTGGTTGACTGATTGATAAATTGTATCCATTTGCTCTATTATTTTATCTCACCTGTATTGTATAATCTTTGACATGGTGTCCAAAGATGCCTCTATCCTTACCTTATCTAAATCTTCATTAGGTCCCTCAGGTACTTCTTCATCAATTTGAATTGGGACCTCAATCTGCATAGGGGGAACAACAACCACCTTCGAAGCTTCTTCCAGCTTAACTTTGACCTCTGCCAATTCATCTTCTAGCTGCTTGATCTTCATCAATTTTAAATCTCTATCCTTGGCTACCAGGTTTGCACTTTCAAACAACTTCGAGTGCCTTTCAGATAATTGAACTATTTTTGCCTCATTCAGGTTAGCCCAATGAGTCACTGCCTTAGAAACTTCAAGGTCAGTTGTATTCTGCATAGTCCAAATAATTTGATTCCCTTCCATTTTATCTTCTATACTCAATAGGGATGGCTTTTGAGTCCTAGGGGCCATGGACCACATTGCAATAGCTTGAGACTTAGGGTCATAGCCACTTTCTCTTATCATATCACCAATGTGAACCTCATATGTAAGGCTTCCTGGTGGTTTCCTTCTTATTTGATCTATGATGAAAGCAGAGGTCAGATCCCATCCTGGAGTCAATAGCATTCCACTTGACTTGACCAATTGTCTAGCCTCATCTACTGTTATAGGATCAAGGCTAGGATCATAGGAATTTAATGCTCTCAAAGTCTCTTCACTTGGTTCCATACCTTCAGGTAGAAGTTTCCTCACTTCTTGCTGCTTATTCCAAACAAGGAAACTCTTGAATTCATTAGTTTTAATAAACTGGTCATCACTCAAAAATTCCTCCTGATAGACCTCTCTGATATCCCTTTCTGACCACAAGGACTATTCCTTATCTGCTTCATCAGAGGCCACCTTCTTTCCTTCTCTTATTGCCTTTCTCAATTGGTGATGGTAAACCCTATCATCTGCCACTAGAGTAGATGCTCTATCAATTGTTCTCCTCTATTTTTCCTGCCTTGAAGGCTCCCCCACCTCAAGCCTCTATCTCTTCAAGGGTGGCTCTGGAGTATCCCCTGTTTTTGGTTGGTCTTCAAAAGGCTTAACACTTTGTACATCTTCCAGTTGTGGCGGGCTATTCCCTTCCTATGATTCATCAAAAAACTCCTCTTGATCAGAAGATGAATAATCTTTTATTTTCTTTGGTTGACTCTGGTCAATCAGCTTCTCCAACTGATTTGATAGAGTGTCATGCATCTCTATCATCCTGTCAATTATTTTTAAATATGGAAGGTCAGGGAAGAAACCCTCAAAAGGAAGCTAGGCTGCGTTTACTTGTTTTGACAAGTCTATTAAATCAAAGTACCTATTCCATCTCCTCTTGACCTCATCATCATCAATGATATTTCTGACTACATCTTCCTTGTCCAAGCCTTCATGTTCTCTGTTCACACCAATGTTTGGGATGTATAGCATCCTAGAAATTTTGATAAAGCCCTCAGGATCTACATATCTACAAGCACCAGTAGTCATTTTGAACTGATTTAACCATGCAGTAATCTGAGGAAATGCCCTCTTTCCTACCAGGAAGTCACCTATCTTGAATTGCCTAGGTGTGAATGTACCCTTCCTGTGAGGGGCTAGAATTTCCCTATCTATCCACATCAACTACCACACAAATTCCAAGAAACCCTTGGAGGTAGAAATTTTGGTAACAGATGTGGGGGCTGGGGTTAACCGTAGACTCTCAAAATTGTAGCATTCTCCCCTAAGTAGAAATCACCCCAATTGTGATCTCCCTCCCAATTGTTTACAAACTGCACTGGTCGTAGGAGCCAGAGGACCCTTGGGGATATCCTTGTAGCATTGATCCCTAACATCCTTATGAGAGGATACACAATGAAATTCTAAAAAAGACAAAAATTCCCCTCATTAGAAGTAGAATTCCACATCCTCACCCATAATTGCACTGGATTATACTAGCCTTCAAAGTTGAACCTTGGCTTTAGCATGTTCAAATCAAAACTACTAATATTGAAGAACAAAATTAAGTGCATTAGGAAAGAATAATGCATGAACTTAATTGGGCTCTTACTATCTTTGATAGAAATTAGACCCTCATGCATTCTATCAATGATGTACTAGATATAATCATAGTCAGTGCTAACCAAAGAATTCTGGATGTCTAGGATAATCATCAGAAGGTCAGCTGGTAAAAACTCTGCATCTCCATCAATTCCCAAAACCCTACACAACCCATAACAAGTTTGCTTCATGTAATGTTGAAGGGACTTAAATTGGTAAGGGGCATTCATGTGAGCAGGGAGGGGAGCTATATACTTATCCTGTTTCGGGGTATGCTTCATTATTTGGTCCTTCACTATCCCTATATTCTTCTTATACCTCTCCTTTTCTTTTCTCAAATCAATTTCAGTAGACGTGGATGTATAAACATTAAAATCCTTCATGAACAAACCCCTATCAAGAGTAACCAAAGTTGACTGGTCCTCTTTCCTAATAGTCTTAGAAATAGGGTCATAGCACCTAGCTAGAGCAACAATTAAATCTACATCCAGGAATACATCAGGTACTACTAATTTCCCTAACCCCAAAGCCCAACCATTACATATAGGGATATGACTATCTCTATTTTTATAAAAGAAATTGAAGATAGTATAACCTGTGGTATTTGGTGTGATAGGATCTCTACAAAACCCTAGAACATCTTCAAAAACATCATCAGGAGCTCTTTTGTTTTGACTGGAACCAGATAGAAACTTCAAAAACTCATCTGAATAATTAGGCTTGCCCTTATCTTCACCACTTTTAGCCTTCGCTTCACTGCTGGAAGATGTTGCGCTTCTCTTAGGTTGACTCATCTTGGCTTTAGAATTATCTTCAATCTCTGCAAAATGGATTCACTTGGCCTTCGAAAATCACTTCAGAATGACACAATTCTCTTCTAATGATTTTGGACATAGGAAACAATGAGCTTAACTTATTTATCAATGTAGACAAGTATGTACAACTACCACAATCATTGTAAATCTCCTTAATTGCTCCCGCATTTAATTTCACATGTCATCAATTTTTAAAAATGGAGCTAGCCGATGTACAGATGTTGACAGATAGATTTTAAAAAACTTGAAAACAAGGCAGAGAGGCAAATGATTAAGATCCTACACTTTAACCTGTTTACGTCATGCAATCTTCCTTTGAAACTGATTGGATGGCTCATTAGTTCACTTTCCAGCTTGATACTGTACTTTATCCACGGAGGCAACGGTCCCTTTACTTTTCTTTTATTACCTTTTCCAGTTGGGCCCATTTAGCGAATCCATGACTGAAAGCTTCTCATGATCACTGAATGCAATGTTAACCCTAGCATATATTCAGAGAACTAGCGACCAAAGCTTTCGTGGGTTCTCGAAATGCAACCCTTAACTCATGATACTTTTCGTGAATTAGCGAACACAGCAACACCCTCTAAGCACTTGACTGCAGTTATTATTTGGCGAACCGGTGAACAAAGCCATCTTGCATTCTCTTAATGTCGTGTCTAACTGTTAAATCTTTTAGAGATTTAGTGAACAAAGGGTTCGCACATTCACTTAATGGATCACCTAACCACTAAAATACTTGGAGAACTGGCGAAGCCTTCAATCTCTAAATTGCTAAATCTTTCTTAACCATCACCTTTACTCTGAGATCCTGAATGAACCGTTGATCTTGTTGAATATCTACGGCTGTCACCAGTTCATTGAAATATTTGATCATTGGTCATTTGATTATGAGATTCAACAAATAAAGGGTTCATTGAATCACCAGATGTTATTAAACACTGAGTATTTCAATCCGCGATTCAGTGACTGAAACTCAAAACTTAGCCAATCCTTTTCTTCGGGCATTCGCCAAATGATTACACCCTTTACCTTTTCCTTTTAGAGAACCCGCAACCACATGACTTTCTGAATTGCTAAATCATTTAGCTTATTACTAACTTATTCTGAGAACAAGCGAACACTTTAAAACACCCGTTCTACGAAATTCTTCATACCAAACTGTCGGAGCCGCCAAACTTTGAAGTCTTTATACATTCGCTTATTCACCAAATGAAACATGTAGGACCCAACAATACCTGAGATTAAACCACAACCGTTGATCCTGACAATGATCTACGGTATTCACCAAGTTGCTAGGTTATTTTTCCTTTAACCGCTAGATTCAGAGAATGAGCAATAACCGTTCTCACCAAGTCGCTGAAATATTTGCAAAGAACCACCAAGGAATACGCAAATTGGAGATAATGCATTCACGAAATCACCAGATGTTTTCTAATAACCACCAGATATTTGGAGACTATGCGAACAAAGATGACACTTAACATTCCTAACATATTCTCCAGTTCGCTGAATAGCTGAGGTGTTAACCGGGATACTTAGAGACCACGCGACTAAACTGATGCTTAACATAAGATTAACTTGCTCGCTGAATTGCTGAATAATATATGAGACATGCTATGACCTTTTCTGATTTAGCGAACACAAAAATTAGGCACGTGCACTATTTAAACCACTCAAGTGACTTAGAAAAGGTAACAATAAAAAGAAGAATAAGAGGCCAAACATGAGGATTTTTGCATGAATTCAACATTATTCAAGGACAGGACCTAGAGTAAAGATTTTTGAAGTGGGTTATGACAAATTTTTGAAGAACTCCCGACACCTAGACTTAGGAAACTTTACAGACCAGAGGACTAACCCATCAATTGGACAAAAACCTTAGAAAATTAAGAATATTCCCAACAGGATCTATGGTGGACATTATATGGGAAAAAATACTACTCAAAATATTTTGAGAGTAGGATTCTGGTGGCCCACAATATTCAAGGATGTAGAAAAAATTGGTAAGAAAATGTGATGCTTGTCAGAGATTTTTTGGTAAGCTCAAGTTTTCAGGAATTGTAGCATTGAAGCCAGTAGAAGTGCAGTCCCTTTCTAGAAATGGGGAATGGATTTTATAGGTGAATTCCCAAACAAGTCTAGTGGAGGACACTCTTGGATCTTAGTTTCCAATGATTAAAATACAAAATGGGTAGAGGTTATTCCTACAAGGAATGCAACAAGCAGGGTGGTGACTAATTTCCTATTGAACAACATTGTTACAAGATTTGGTTGTCCTGAAAGGATTGTCAGTGATAATGCAATGTGCTACAGGTCTGTTGAATACAAATAATTCTACAAAGGTTTAGGAATCCAAATATCATTTTCCTCACCTTATCATCCACAAGGAAATGGACAAGGAGAATCAACTAACAAAAGCTTGATAAAGATTCTCAAGAGAATTCTTGAAAAGAATACAAAGACATGGAATTCAAAATTGCCATTAGCTGTATGGGATGACAGAGTAACTATGAAAAAGGCAATTGGATGTGCACCATTTGACTTGGTGTATGGAATACATGCGAGGATGCCTCAAAAAAACTTGCTAGAGATGTATAAGTTTGTTCAAATATATGATGAGGATCTAGAGGATGAAATGCAGTTGAGAATTGAAGATTTAATTAGGCTGGATGGAACTAGAAGAGAATCAGTTTCAAAGAATGCTAAGTTGTAGTTGTAGGTCAAAATTTTGTATGATAGAAAAGTTGTTAAAAGGGGGTTTGAACCAAATGATTTGGTGTTAATCTAGAATGCTAGATTGGAAGATAAAGGAAAACATGGAAAATTTGATCCAATCTTGTTAGGGCCATATGTGATTCATGAAAAACGGGGACCGGATTCTTACATCGTTAAAAGGCTCAATGGCGACATTCAAGAATTGCCAATTCATGGACAATTCTTGAAGAAATACTTTAGTTGAAGTATGTTCCTTTCCATGAATAGTAGTTAGGCTTGTATATACTGGTCTGTTTCTTTCTACCTAGTTTTGCCTTAGTTTGTAATTTTTTGTTGTTTGGCTGCTCTCTGTAGTCATTTTCCAATTGGTGGTCTGCTCTCCCAAAAATTTTAAATTCTTCCATAGGAAAAAGTTACCCATCATCCCTAGATAAAGCCACTGTTAGGCCATTTTCCTATCAATGCAAAAATCCAATGAAAATATCCTTTCCCTACAATGTCTTGTGAAATTGTCCTGCCCTGCTTGCAAGCTTGTTTTTATGTGTGAGGAAGTTCTAAAGGGTTTCATTGCTTGCACCCTTAGCCATATGTAGTCTTTAATGTCATCATGCTTCAGTCTAAGGTGCATGGTCTAATATACAAAAAATCCAAGTGAACTACCCTGCCCTAGTTGTGACACACTCTTGATCTGCAAGCTAAATTTATGATGTTTCATGGCTTGTGCCCTTAGCATGTGACAGTTCATTTTGTTTCCAAGGTCAAGTTAAGAGTGCATGCCCTGAAAGGTCACAACCAGGCAGTTAAAGTTTTATGGTCTATAGAGATACTTCATTTCCAATCTGGTGGCCTTAGTTTGGAAAGCGGTTAAAGTTTGATTAGGATTTATGGTTGTCTCTTATCTACAAGGTGAAGATGCATGAGTTTTATTCTTTGCAATCATGTAATAGCCATCCGATGAAAGGTGAGTAGGGTAGTGGGTCCATGTACTGAGTTTTGCCAATGTGTGCATTTTTCATTTGTCGAAGGACTGATGATGTGGCCAAGGAATTTTCAAAGGTCTCTTTGACTGTTGAGGGTTTTGTGGACCACCTGATCTACCAGGAAATAAATAAGATCGACGACCAGGTTTCAAACTTGTTGACTAACCATTGCCACCCAAAATTTGAATACTTTATGGGTTTCTTAGCGACAAAAGGATTGAAAATTTAATGTTTTGGCAGTCGATCTCCATGATATGATTTTGCACTCACTGGTACAGTATGTCCCAAGGTATGATTGATTGTGGAAGGTGTTTGCACCATGATGGTGGGTGAGATTACCATTCAAAGTTCTGTCGCAGTTGGTGTTGCAAGGGTAAACATGATGGGTTTCAAGTCTGTTGCGTGCCAGACATGGATAGTACTATTAATGAAGATCATTCTTGGATTTGTTTTTCTAGGAGATTGTTTGGTTTCCTCACCTACAGTAAATTTTGGTTGAATCCAGTTGGTGAGGTAGTTGAAACCCTAATACTATCCTAGCTATTTGAGGCTTGTTGCATCCTTTCCAAAGGATTCTAAGGTAGCTAGTGACTATATATTATTGTCTGATAGTAGTAAAATGTTGTTGATGGTCATTTGAGCAATTGAACAAGGAGATCTTAGATTTTGGGTTTTACTTCCTTAGTATTTTTTCATTCTACAATATATTAATTATGTATATTTTGATGAAAATGCACTCAAATCTTGGTCTTAAACTTATGTATGTCTTCTTATTTTGATTCTTCATTCTTATATATTAATTTCACAAAGTGATTTAGTATATGGTATACAAATTATATTGTGAAATTATCTTTGAGTTCTTGCCAAAGTCAGGATTAAATCCTTAAAGGTAATTTCAAAGAATCCATGGTTGAATGAGGATTTGATGTCTAGGTATAAGATTTGAGAGGAGTAATAGGCAAAACACTTATTCTAGATTTTGGTGGGTTAGAGTTAGGATCTTAGTTGATATATGTTTTTGTTGACTCTGTACCCTAGGGTAAGACACTAGTCTATTTCCTGGAAGTAATTCATTATCATCAATCACAAATATAAATGATAAAATCTTTAAGTTAGTTCGTAAAGGGTATGAATGCACAATATTTGGTGACTCCTTTCAAGAAGTGAGTCAAAGGTATACTCGCCTGATAATTAGAATCAAAGTGTAGGGGGATCTTTGTTGATCCTTGTTAATTGGCCCTTTTCCTTGCAGAATTTGGAGTGGTGATAGAGTTAGTGACATTAGTTTTTCAATCATAGTGTAAATCTGCAAGTAGAAAGAAAAGGAACCAACAGGGAGATTGTTGGCAAGTTGTCTATACTGAGGTATATGACTAGAAATAGTGTTTTCATGATGGCAAAAAATTCATAAAGTAGTTTGAAGTCAACGCACTTGATGTAAAGATCAGAATTCAGTTAAGTGTTGAAGACTGGATAGAGTACAAAGTTCCTACAACTTAGAGCATTAGCGCATGTGAATATGAATGAATTATGGTATATGCCCTAGAATTTAAGTTGGTTAGACTATATTATTTCTTACTCTATGAGCACATGATCAGATGTCCAAGGATGAAAAAGTTATAGTCAGTTGAAGTTGCATAGCCAGTGTGTGCCAGCAAAGAATAGAGCATGGAGCTGATAGTTAGTATTTCGGTTTGCAATTATAATGTAATGTTGTAAAGGCTATGTGCCCATTTTATTTAGGTTTCCAACATGTTTATTTGTAAAATTTTGAGCACACTTAAGATAGTTCATTTGGAAGCGTTGTTTGTAATTAGTTATAGGGCTGACCTAATTGTGTATTTTGTATGAGCATATAAATATAAGGTGCGCCCATTATATTCAGTATGGAAGTTGATAGAGAGTTGTAATAAGTAGAAAAAAAGTGTGTGAAGATGCCAGAAGACGTATTAGAGATTTTCTAGAGGTCAAAGCATCAGTGCATCAAAGGAACTGATCTAACAAGCAGTGTCACAGTGATAGTTCATCCTGCATATATAGTGTGTATCTGTGATCATAAGGTTGTAGCCTTCACCACTTGAGCAGTGAGCTCTTAGACAATGCATCCTCTCCCCTAATAGGGACAATTGTAAAAGACTCCTAACAAGGTCTGACTCTTAACAAGGTCTACTATACTTAAAGCATTGTAAAGCTACTCCTAATAGGGTAAAGGATCTTCTAACAAGGATCACAAAACACTAGTGTAGAATATTAGTGGGTGTTAATTCCCACCGAGGTTTTTACCTATTTGGGTTTCCCCATAACCATATTGGTGTCATGTGTTGATTTCATGTTTCATGTTTATGTGAATGTTTATTTCAGTACTTAAGCATTTAAGTTTAGCATAAAGATTAAAGTGAAAAGTTAAAATACATTGAACACTGATTCACCCCCCCTCTCAGTGTTCCCATTCCTAACAGAACTCTAACCCAATTTATGAATAATTCCCCTTGAAATGTCTCACAATACCAAGGGTGACCTACACTCAAAGATCTGGCCTATTTAGGTCCTCAATTATTAGTTCCAATGGTTCTTTCACTCACTAGCAACCCATATGACATAGTTGCTTCACAAAATCAAGTTTAGGCTTGTAGCCCTTCCTCGAAGTGATTTTGGTTTGAGCCCAAGATAATTTCATGCAACATAATGAATAAATTTGAGATTTTGATACCCTTTTTTCCCTAAGGGATCATATCCTATCACCAAGGTGTGAAAGTGACAAGAAGACAGGAAAGTATCTAGTCTAGGCACAACAATTAGGCCTAATTAGGTCTGCAATTACACTACAAATGCTATTTCCTTTGAACAACTACCAAAAACAATAATGGTAACATGTGAGGGTATACATAAGGACCTTATATCCTGAATTAGAGGTCTTGGGGAATCCCCAATCAACAATTGTGATGACTGTACTCAGTCGCTTGGAGGTGCACACATAGAGATGTACACCTAGGGCATCATGGAAAATCCATCTCCCTAAAATTTACCACTCCTAACCTACATATTCTCAAATTAAATAAAAAAATCTTGAATTCCACCAAGGGGCATTAGATTCCCATGGTGGAATCGAGTAGATCACTCAATCTCAATTGAAACCCTGATTTTAAGCCTACAAACCAAGCAGTGAGACTAAAAACCCAATAACTTTCAAAATATGATTGATCAACACATAAAACAAAATAAAAATTAAAGATGGTTCACAAGGAAAACTTTTGGTCTCATAATTTCATGCCCCTCTATCTATACCAATCTGTACTATTCAACTATCCTTGGGATTTGTAGAGAAATGGTTATATTTTATTGATTCTTAATGCCAAAATTACACTATTTTCCTACCACCCACCTGAAAGGGCTTATGTAGGAAATCCCAATGGTTACATAGAATGTTTGAACTAATTAGACATTTGGGAGTTGGTTTACAAGTCCTTGACAAAATTTGTCAAGTTTGCTCAAAAGTTGCTAAGACAACTTTTGAGCACTTTTGTAGATTTTGCAATTTTGCAAATTGGACGACCACACTTGGTCTTAATATTATTTTTATGATCCCTAGAGGATCCAAAAATAGAAAACACAAAAAAAACCTAAGCCTAGGGTTTTTCATAATTATTGACCAATAGTTAACCAAGGGATCATAGGATGCCAATCTTGGAACTATCATCTTACAAAGAAGTCTAATAATTAACCCATTGTCCTAACATAACTAGAGGCCTCTAAGGACCTTAATGAAAACCATGTTGGAAGTTTGGATAATGTGGATGCATATATGTTGTCATTATGACAACATATGATCTCTATTGAGAGTGCAGAATCTGGAATGCAAGTATGGAAAGTTGAAGAAAGAAATTGTCTAAGTATGGATACAATGATCCTAACAGAGCACCCGATGAAGATTTAGTTGACGATGTCCACTGGAGCAATATTTTTGTTTGTATAGTTAAATAAAGCTTCTATAGAGTATGAGGATACCCCATCTCAGTGTGCATAAAGTTTGGAGCAGTACAGACAAAGTTATTCAAAGTTTACCGAAGATAGTTTTTGCAGACAGAACAGTTTTGGAGATAGTATTAGCGAAAGAGTTAAGGGATTATTTTTGCTTGTCCAAATATTGACTTAACATTATAAAGGGATGACATCCTAGATGTTTACTCTTGGATAAATATTTTGGAAGCCGACCATGTAAAGTTATTAGCTATAATAACTCATATATTAGGCATACTTGAAATGTAATGAAATATACAAGTGATATGTAAAAAGGAAGAAAAGATAACTTGCGATAGTTGTATATTGTGATAGCAGCAAAGGCTATTGATGTGAAGTTGTAAAAAGTACCATATTATAGTAAGAAACATTTTTTTTTACCTATTTGAGTAGTGAGCTCAACTGGTGATCAGGTTTTGTAATCTAACTCCTAACAGGGTTAAGGCTTCTAACAAGGCCTAAAGTCCTTTAACTAGGACAAATCTACTATATATTGTAAATTAACTCCTAACAGGGTCCAATATCCATAACAGGATACTTTTGATTAGTGATCTTTGTGGGTACCATCCCCACCAAGGTTTTCCCTTGGCTAGGGTTTCCTCGAGAACATATGATGTGTTATGAGTTCTTTCTATTTACTGCTATGTTTATTAATCAGCTTGATAATCTTTGTATGCACTAAAGTAATCTATTATATCCATAAGTGGGCAAAAGAAAAAGTTTGTGAAATACTGATTCACCCCCCCCTCTCAGTATTTCCTATTTATAACAATCGGTATCAGAGCGCAATTACTTACAGAAGGAACATTCAAGGAAAGCTTAGTAGCTTGAGTAAGATCTCTATGGATATGGATCAACTTTAGAAGAATCTTGAAGAAGCTCTTGAATAGATTGATATGCTTACTAATGAAAGAAACTCCTTAAGAAGAAAATATGAAGATAAAAAGAATGTTATTGACAAATTAAAAGGTAAGATTGAAGATCTGAAATCTGAAAAGAAATCTGATATACTTGTTGAAGATTGTGATGAATTAGAAAAAGAAAATGAGATCCTTAAGCATGAGTTGAAGATAGTAAATCTGAAGCTTAGTATGAAAGATGGAAATTTGAGATCTGATAATGAAAAATTGAAAATTGAGAATGAAGATCTGAGGTCAAGACTTGAAAAGGAAACATCTGAATCTGAAAAAGTAAAAGTGCAGTATGTGGAACTTGAGAAGTATAATAAAATTTTGAAAGGTGAATTAACTCAATCTAAACAAAAACTTGAAAGGCTATATTCAAAAAGTGATAAGACTGAAAAAAAAATTTCTTTTGAAGAACCATTCTTTGATAAGACTAGATTTGGATATAGTATGTTTAGAACAAACCATGAAAGTAAGAAGCCAGATCTGAAGACATCTGAAAGTGTGGAGGAAATAAAGCTAGATGAGAACACATTGGAAGATCCACCTAAAGAAGAACAACCTAGAGAGAAAGAAGAATAAAAGAAAGAAGAATCAAAATAGGAAGAATCATCTAAAGGTATGCAAAGAGAATTCAAAGGTAGATGTTTTGCTTGTAATACTATTGGGCACATGAAGAGAGATTGCACAGGTAAGAAATTTAAACCTTTTAATGGACATTGTTATAATTTTTATAGTTTTGGACATAGAGCTAACGAATGTAGAAGACCTAAAGTAATTTTGAATAATTATGATGGAATGATTGGGAATACTAACAATGCAGATAAGAAATCTATTGAAGAAATGAATGAAAGAAAAGTGGTAGTATGTTTTAGATGCAACAAAGTAGGACATATTGCTAGAAATTGTAGGTCACAGATTAACTAGCAAGGATAGAGATTTGGAAACAATGGAATCATTTGTCAGATATGTAACAAGTTTGGACACTCAACAAGATTTTGCAGAATGAACAATGGAGGTTATCATCATAACCCTAACCCTAGGAACAATGCAAGAAGGAATGAAAATGCAGGAAACAAAGAGAAAGGTTGTTGTAGCAATAAAGATGAAGTAAAATTTGACAAAGGCATAGATCAAGGAGGTACAGTCAGCACTAAAAGTAGTCAGGAAGGTAATGTAACCAATGGTAAGGATGAATCTTTACCTGACCCTTCTTTAAGTACTTAAATTATGTAAGTTTTTGTAGTTTAGGACTTAGGATTAGTGTAGATTAGGAATTTGAATGAGTTAAGTTTTGCACAGTTAGATATAGGTTTATTATGTTGTAATAATGCTATGGTTAAGTGCACAAAAGAAAATATTGTGTTTTGCGAGGTCGCAGAAAGTTTTATGGTTGCAGGTTTACAGAATCATCTTTTTAAGGTTTTAGCGGCAAAATGAATGAATGCGATGTCAGATAAAATTAATGTTAAGTGTTATAAGGTTGAAATCAAATTTATTATGATTAAAAAGTGATTTGAAAGAAGAAAAGAGAGTTGAGGATGATTTGAAGAAGTTTGGAAGCAGTTTGCAGCGACAATCATACCGAAACCCTAGATTTGCAAAGTTGAGGTATTTCTTGATCTTTAATCAGTTGATAAGATGGATATTTCTATGGTTCATAATGTTAAGGATAAGAATAGACCAAAGATTAAGAAAGAACCAGTAGAACCAATTGAAATTGATGATAGTCTAGCATTATCATCCGTACCAGATGGAGTATTGCACATTGAGAATGTTAAAGGATATTTAGGTTGCAAGTTTGAAACTTTGGGAGATGCAGATTTTAGTGATGATTACAAGAAATTATACAATCAGGACATGTCAGTTAAAACAGCTTATGGGCACCTACAGAACAATGAAATTATCAAATATTCCATGAAGTATGAATTCAATGATGAGGAATGTAGCAAGATCATTTTGAGTAGAATCCACAATGGAAAATTTTGGATGGAGGATAGAGTTATTGATATAACTGCCGACCTAATTCATGAAGTTACTGGATTATCAAAAGTTGGAGAGATTCCACTAAATGAAAAGAACATGAGAAAGATTGTTTTAGATAACACTAGATCTAGTTATAATTGTAGAGGAATTGTGATAAGTAAGATTAAGCAAGATGATGTTAGGTACCTTTGCAAGATCCTAACAACTAAATTCTATGGTAGTTCAAGGGAAGATGACATGGCTATAGGAATGATTCATGTAGCTTATCTTATGTGTATTAAGAAGAAACCAGTAGACCTATGTGAAATTTTGAAAATTTAGTTATTTGAGAACTTAGAAAAGATTAAGAAGGCTAAGTACACATAGTTTAGGTTTTCATCTTTGATAACCTATATGTTTTTCCATATTTTGAGAAGATTTCCTTACACATTTGATTGGAGTGACAATGTGAACACAATGGAAAGAATAAACTCAGTCTACATGAAGCACCTTTTTGATAAAGTTAATGATAGTGTGAAGCTTGTATTGAAGACTTTTCAGAATATTGTTAAGAACAAATCAAGGATTCCTCAATCCTTAGTTGAAAAGCATAAAGATGACATTTGTTTTATGGTTGACACTGATTTCACCTACATTGAAGTAGTTGAGCCTAGAATGGAATTCATAGACCCTCTTGGCTATGAAATATCTGAAGCAAAAATAGTAGGATATGTGAATAGATTGGTAAAGTGTGAGTTGGATGGTCATGCAAATAGGTTTGGAACCTATGAAGAGAATTTCAACTCTGCAATAAGTTTGAGAGAAAAGAAGCAATCTAGTAAGAGAGTTGAATCTACTATGAAGAAAATATTGAAAGAATCTGGTATGTCAAGTCATGAGTTTGACATAGCTAAGAAGACTATAGAAGCCTTGAAGAAAAGTGAAAATCTTGTAATTTCACCTGAGACATCAAGTGCAGATCCTGTTGATCCTATTGCAGTAAAGGTAAAAGTTGAAGTACCTAAAAAAGATGAAGGAGATAAATCTTTTTCTCCTATTTCTAGCAAAAGAGTAAAAGTGAGTGCAACAGGACCTGACAAGAGACAAAAAGTGGTTGTACCACCTATACCTAGAAATGTAGCAGTAATTAAAGATGATGATGTAGTTTCAATCAAGAAGAAAACTTGGAAACCAAGAATTGAAAGAGTTAATGAAGATATATTAAAGCATGGAGACTTCACTAAGTTGAATAAATTCTATGATCTATATGGATCATTTGATAGATTGAACTTTGAAAATGCAATGGTTACACACATGATTGTGGCAGATAAGAAACTTAGCACTATTCATGGTAAGATCCTAGAAGATTTGTATAACAGACTTGTGAATAGAAAATAGAGAGCACAAGAAGAGGACATAAAGATGAGATAACATGTAATCAAACAGTTCTATGAAGTTAAGGATGAAGATCATTTGAAGAGATTCTTGAAGTCTCTTGGAACTTTATTGAGAACTAAGAGAAGAACAATCCTTATAATGGGAGGCAAAAAGGAGGAAGTACAGAAAGAGATAGAGCAAGCAGTAATGCAAGTTCTTGCAGATATAGTTGCAGAAAAGCATGTTGAATCAAACCCTCAGCAGAAGAAATCAGAGGAACCACATGCAGAGGAAGTTGGTATTAAAGAAGTTCCATCTTCTTCACATATCAATATTGGCAAAGAATCAATGGATATTGAAGGCACCAAAGTGACTCTAGAATCAGATGATGCAGTATTTCATGATCTAGGAAACATTGTTGACAATTTGGCTTTGGGAGAGCAAGAAAAGGTCACAGAATTAGAGAAGAATATAGAGGTAGAGGGAACACCAACTGTATCAGAATCAATTCCAGCAGAGCAGTCAGTTAAAGGCAAACAAATTTTGACAGAGGCCACTACCTCTAGTGCACCTTTTATACCAGTTGAAGACATTAGTGCACCTGACAGCAACAAGAAGCATATTGGTTCAATGTTTGAAGACCTTGGAAAAGAAGTTGAAGATGATGATCAGCTTGAGTTCATCACATCTGTGAATAAAATTATTAGAAAGAATAAGAAGGTGGAAGACCTTGAAGGAAAAGTTAGAGTTTTGATAGAGAAACTTGAGAGTGTGATCAGCACTAAGGTATCTGAATCAGATCCACTTGAAAAAGCTCAATCAGTAATGAATTCTTTTGACTCTAAATTTTCTAACTTGAAGGATATTGCTAAAATAAAAGCTCAGGAAGACTTTGAAGTAGAAATGCAACAAACTTTGAGTGTAAATATTCGAAATGATATTGCTAGTTTATATGTATGCATAAAGAATTTGAGGAGACATTTTGAGACAGGAAAGAATTTGTACATATAATGCACTAAATCAAAAATCCTATCAGTTTAAGATGATAAGAAGATCAGAGAGAAGTTAGATGCTATTACAGTTGAGACAAACACCTTGACAAGCCCTAATGTCAAGATAAGTTCTGTAGAGAAGCACATAAGGAAATTGAAAGATGAAATTAGAATGTTAGTAGAGGAGAAGAATGGAAAGATAATCAGGGTTAACATCTTGAGAGAGCATGTCTCAATCAAGATATCAATTGTTGAAGATTAAATTGAGCAGTGTCTTTCAACAAAGACATCATTTCAGAAGTTTAGCTTCAATTCCTTGCAAGCTTGTCAGACAACAGCATACAGATTGAGTACTCTACTCAATGTTGTTGAATCCATCAGGAAGGTATGGGAGAAAGATTTTGAATCTTGGAAGTTAGAGTTTGGTGATTGTGTTGCAAGCCTATTGGCTTTGCAATAACTGATAATAAGGTATAAAGTTTTTGAAATTTTTGTACACCCTATCTTTGTCATTGTTCTCAAAGGGGGAGAGATAGAAAAAAATTGAATATATGTTGAGGAAGGATACTCATAGGGGGAGCTATTCTATGGAGTATGATATTGTATAAAATTTTGGCCACAAACAATTTTGTATAAGTTTTTTTTGAAGTTTTGTTTGCACACTTAGCCAATTTTCCCATATGTTGCCACCAATGACAAAGGGGGAGATTGTTGGCAATTTGGCTAATGTGGATGCATATATGTTGTCATTATGGCAACATATGATCTCTATTGAGAGCGTAGAATCTGGAATGGAAGTATGGAAATTTGAAGAAAGAAATTGTCTAAGTATGGATACAGTGATCCTGACAGAGCACCCGATGAAGATTTAGTTGGCAACGTCCACTGGAGAAATATTTTTTTTTACACAGTTAACTAAAGCTTCTATAGAGTATGAGGATACCCCATCTCAGTGCACATAAATTTTGGAGTAGTACGAACAAAGTTATTCAAAGTTTACCAAAGATAGTTTTTGCAGACAGAATAGTTTTGGAGACAGTATTAGCGAAAGAGTTAAGGGATTATTTTTGCTTGTCAAAATAATGACTTAACATTATGAAGGGATGACATCCTATATGTTTACTCTTGGATAAAGATTTTGGAAGCCGACCATGTAAAGTTATTAGCTTTAATAACTCATATATTAGGCATACTTGAAATGTAATGAAATATACAAGTGATATGTAAAAAGGAAGAAAAGATAACTTGCGATAGGTGTATATTGTGATAGCAGCAAAGGCTATTGATGCAAAGTTGTAAGAAGTACCATATTATAGTCAGAAAAATTTTGTATTACCTATTTGGGCAGTGAGCTTAGCTGGTGATTAGGTTTTGTAATCTAACTCCTAACAGGGTTAAGGCTTCTAACAAGGCCTAAAGTCCTTTAACCAGGATAGATCTACTATATATTGTAAATTGACTCCTAACAGGGTCCAATATCCCTAACATGATACTTTTGATTAGTGATCTTTGTGGGTACCATCCCCACTGGGGTTTTCCCTTGGCCAGGGTTTCCTCAAGAACATATGATGTGTTATGAGTTCTTTCTATTTACTGCTATGTTTGTTAATCAGCTTGATAATCTTTGTATGCACTAAAGTAATCTGTTATATCCATAAGTGGGCAAAAGAAAAAGTTTGTGAAATACTTATTCACCCCCCTCTCTTAGTATTTCCTATTTCTAACAAACCATAGGTTCCATAAGAACACTTGATTCATTTAGGGTGCTCCTGCACTAGATTTATTTCTACATGCTTTTTTTTTATGCTTTTCAAATGCAGTTTATGATATGAATGCATATGTTTATTTATGCAAATGAGAATGTCTTATTTATGACATATAGTAGTTAAATGTATGTAATACATGGTTTAAAATTAATGATGTGTGAAGATGATATTTAATGGTTTAATGATTTAATGATTAATGCTCTGGGATGATGTTACATAGATACATTTATATGAATGATGATATGGATGATGTAATGCAATGTAATGTGATGGATGTAATATGATAGATGTAATGTAATGGAATTTGATGAATGCAGTGATGAATGTATTGTTAGATGGATGTAATATGATAGATGTATATGAAAAGGATGTATTTTAAAGCACTTATATGATGTAATGTATGGATTTTGATGATTTAATGATTACTAATGAATGTAATTAAATAATAGTGAAATGGATTCACCACTATGAATAGGATAATTATGGGTATGGATAGAAGTGAATAGAAAGGATCATCAAAATGAATGGTATCGAAATGTGAATAGGGTTGAATAGTGGTAGATAAGATAATATGATATGAAAGGGGGGATATAGGACCTATCCTTAATCCAAATTCCTAAAAGGAAAGATCCAAATAGATTAATCACAAAGAAGTGATCAATGCACAAATGAATCAAACAATGGAGAACATGAAGAAAGGAGGGAATCCTATAATCTACTATAAAAAGTATGCACTTGAAATATTAAATGAATAGAAAGAAAATAATAACCTCAAAATAGGGAAAATCTAGAAAATGCTGATTTATGTTATCTGTGCATAGTTTCAAGAAATTCTACAACCTATTCTAGGGTGGAAATGCCGAGACAGAGAAAACCCAGAAAACTTTTGTCCTTCTGAGGTCAGGTCAACTTTGACCCAAATAATGGGGCACAATCTTACTCTAGGGTAGAGTCCTAGCCCCCACTAAAGGTCATCCCTAACCTGAAATAGCTCTGACATAAATTCTATTCGCAGATCGTGGAAGTTCACCGAAAAGGGTATCCAGATCTGAACTTCAATTCGCTGTCATGTACATGTACCTACAAGAAAAATGGTTTTTTTTGTTTGGATGGAGGGTTTGCCTTGGTCAAACCCAAGTTTGGAATCAACCTTGAAATGTAATTGAAATTGAAATATGTGTAAACAAAGTAAATGGAACTATTCACCTTGCTTATATTGAAGTCCTTGTGGAGGATTCGAATCCTTGAATCCACAAGTAGGGATGCTCCAAATGAATGTAGAAATGTATGGGATGCCTCAAAGCAATGGAATTATATCTTCAACACCAATCTTGAATGTATTTTTTCATAGGAAGAGGCTTGGATGATTGTGGATGGAAAAATCTTCAACAAGAGGGCTCCATAGAGATTGAATCCTTCAATGGCTAACAATGGATCTCCTTGATGAACACTTGAATGCTTGAATGTTTGAATGCTTCACTTGAAGATGATTGAATGCTTTCTTTCTTTCCTTCTCCTTCTTTCTTACTTGCACTTGAGAGAGAATTCTTATGAAAATCAGATGTTCTCACAAAACTTGATTGAGAAAATGAGAGACGAAGGCTTCCTTTTATAGTGATCTAGGGCACAAACTTCTAGAGAGGTTGATGTTGGAGAATTAAATCCCATTTAATCTTAACCCCTAGAAATGGACCCAGATTAAATGCAATTTGAGAGTTTACCATTCTAAAATCTGAAACAGTCGACTCGGAAGCGGGAAAATGAAACTTTCTGAAACCCGACATCTTGAAACTTTTAGAAACTAAAATTTGGACCTAGGGCTAGGAATGAGGTAGTCTCTTCCCTAGGTCAGGGTCTAGGTTGTCCTTGATGTCCCTTTAAGTCATCCTTGACCCAAAAAGTCAAAGTCTTTAGATTCTCAGAGAAAGTCTATCAGAAAGAGGCTGGAAACACAGAGAGAGAAGAAGAACAGGGGAAAATAGCTAGATCCATGCAAAGACCCAATCAATGAACTTGACATGACCCTAGACCACTTACTCAGAGGGATGAACACTCTTATCATGGAAGTGCTTCCATTTTAAGATGATACATTAAGCCCCCACTTTAGCAAGAGTATGGACTCAATGCAAACTCTTGGTAAAGGAGATCATAATGAAAAGATAATCCTATTAAAATCAAAGGGACAAAGAGATCCTCAAGCCCCTGGGGACTCAAGTCTTCATCAACTCTAAGTTCACAATAAGAGAGACATCTCTAGAGAGCGAGAGAGGGAGAGGGTGTGATTACCTCACCCAATGAGAACTTATGTCCCATTGTGAACCACACAAGGAAATGATGAAGCTAGAAAGATGGAATTGAACTACCTAGTGAATGTGGCTACTCACTATTCAACCCATAAAGAATTCACCCTTAGGAATATTCTATTCCATAAGAGTAAAAACCAAAAGAAAAAGAGATCCATTCTTAAGGACACCTTCAACCTTAAGGGATAAAAAATTTGAAACTGGAGGGATCAAGAGATCCTAAAATATAAATCCATGCTTTAAGGATTAGTCACTAATCCAAAAAGGGAGAAAAGTACCTTGAAAAATAATATGTGTATCGAAAAGTGCGTGTGTACAATAGGTGAGAAGAGTGTATGCCCCCACGTTAAAGTCATTGCTAACACTTTAATAGGAGAAATGGCTTTAATAGAAATATAAACAACTCCAATAATTACATTTCCACTATGAGATGCCCCCAGATAGAAAAATCAAGGGAAATACCACATAAACATATAGAGAACTGATGCAGGAGCATCTTGGGTCTTTGAGCAATCTTGCATCAACCAGAAATATTTCCTATTTTATGTTGTTTGCATTATAATTATTGCATTTTTTGGTTTCATGTTATGTGAAGCTTACATAATTTTGAGGACCTATTTGGGAACCTTCTCCTATGAGAACATGAATATTGGATGGACCGTTTCAAAGTTATAGTTGTTTTCCTTGCCACCGGAGCCGTATTTTCCTGTAGTTTTTGTGCGGATTGTGCGTCGTGTAGCCATTGATCCTTAATGAATCAAAATTTGTGCTCTTATGAACTTCAAGAGTACCTAAATTAATATCTTCACCTAAGATCACAATTCCTAGTTCATTATGACTAAAATTTTATGACTATTTTTCTCAGGTATCTATTTTTAGCCAGTTTACACATGAAACATGGATTATTTCTTCTTGCATAGTTTCGTGTGATGAGATGGGGCCTTGAAAAGTTAGGGACATGTTATTGGGTCATGTGGGGACATAAATGTAAAGGTTCATTAAGTTTTGGTCATTCTTTCATTAGTTTTGGTTTAAATCTTTGAGACTGGACCTATAATGTAATTAAATGCCTGACTGGCTGACTTGTGGCTTAGATGGCTATATAAGGAGTCTAGAATGATGTAGTAGGGAAATTAAGAAGGATTATTATTGAAATACATCATTGGAGAAAAAGATAGGATGCAAGCTGAGATTTTGATTTCATAATATTATTGTATAAGGCCAAAACCTGGAAGGCCTCACAACTGGGCATGTTGAAAGATATAATATAATTACTTTGTTCTTGCTACCAACTGCTTGTCTCATATCCATTGTGTTTTCACTAATTTCATGTGGTATTCATATTTCTTCCATGTGTAACTCTAACCAAGGCTTGTTTTTCATTCAAGTGGACTCAATTATACTTGATTCTCCTTGTATCTACCCTTCCCCTATGTCAAGTGGTATAAGAGAGAGTTCTTTATTATGGATTGGATCATGGTGAACCTTATTGGATTGGTTGTAGGCTGGAAGATCTATGATCTGATCTATAACTTGTAGAAGGTTATGATCTTGTTGGAACTTGATTGTTAAGATGGTTTGTGGTAGAGGAAATGATAATGCTATTATGGATATGTTGAGGTAGATTACAACTAGGATTGAAGATGTAGAGATAGCCCAAAGAAGAGGTGCACATCTTGAAGATGTTAGTGATGAAGAAGAGGTAGCACCTAATCCTGAACCTGAAGTTGAACAAGATGAGGGAAGACTCTTGAGAGTTTTTTCTAAGGCTAACTCTAGACCTACAGTTGCAGTTTCTTTCTATGATGGAAGACTTGATATCGATGCACTTTTGGATTGGATCTTATAGATGGATAAATCCTTTAAGTATGAAGGTACTCCTGATAATAGGAAGGTTAAGATAGTAGTCACAAAGTTGAAACATTGTGCATCTCTTTGGTGGGATCATTTGCAAACTAAGAGATGGAAGAGAGGAAAAGAAAAGATCAAGACATGGATGAAGATGGTTGGAAAGATGAAGAAGAAGTTTCTTCCAGCTGACTACCAAGTTGGTCTGATGAGAAAGATGCAAAGTTTGAGACAAAAGGACATGAGTATGAAAGAAAATACTAAGGAGTTTTACAAATTAGATATCAGATCTAGACATGTGGATGATGAAGTTGAGAAGGTGGCTAGACACCTGAATGGTTTGAGGACGTCTATTCAAGATGAGATTAGATATGTTAAGATAGAAAGTGTGTAACAAACATATCAATTTTCTTTAAAGGAAGAAGAGAGATTGAAAAAGAGACATGAAAAAAGACAAAGAGGAAGAGGTGGCAAATTTCAGAGTAGTAGAGAAAGATCTTATGGAGAAAGTAGTAGATCTAACAATTTAGTGCAAGATAAAGGATGGAAAGATGAACCTATTGGTACAAGAGGTAATTACTCTAGAGGTAGCTATACTGGTTACTCTAGGAATAACAATAGTGGGAAAAGAGAAGAGAAATCTTGGTTTAAAGGTACTTGTTACAAATTTGGTGAAGAAGGACATAGAGCTTTTGAATGTACTAACTTTGGAAAGAAGATTGGAGATAATGGCAGAAATAATTTGGCTTGTGAAGAAGTTGAGGAAATGTTTAATGAACTTGAACATGGTGAGAACTTGATGCTAAGAAGGATCTTGTGGAATGAATTAGAAGCTGATGAGGAACCTATTCTGAGGAAAAGTTTGTTCAGAAGCAGATGGAAGATCGCTAATAAATGTTGCAAGGTAGCCATTGATAGTGGAAGTTGTGATAATTTGGAATCTGAAGAGCTAGTTAACAAATTGCATTTGTAGAGATTGAAACATCCTAAGCCTTACCATATTACTTGGATCTAGAAGGAGCATAAACTACTTGTAAGTGAACAATGCCTTGTTAAATTCAAAATTGGGAATTATGATGATGAAGTCTTGTGTGATATTATTCCTATCAATTTTTGTCATATTCTTTTGGGTAGACCTTGGCAGTATGATAGGAAAGCTTTGCATGATGGTAGATTGAATCAATATACTATTTGGATGGATGGAAAGAAATGTATTATTTCCTTTAGTAGAGAAGTTTGATGAAGGTCACTGTACTATAGTCAGAGTATGTGTTAGGAATTTTTTTTGTAGGATCAAACTAACCTTGAATTTAGGCTTCTTGAGGCTGATTCAAACAAGAGAAAGACCTAATTACTGAGGATTGGATAAAATCATCCTTCATTTTTGAGCTCCACATACTTAAGTAGGTATTAAATTTTAATGATAACTGATCACATAGTATTTATATGAGTGGACACTAATCTAGTTTTAATTCTTCTTAATGCATCTATCTGCAGAATACTCTGCACATGACCTTGATTACTTTGGTGCAAAGTATAACTAGGAAAAACATGACTATAAATGAAGCAAAGATCAGTGATTTAAGGATTTTCATCCTTCTTCCTTTTAAGGAGGGGCAACCTAGATGATTCTCTCTTCAAGGAATCAGGAAATATAGACTGTGTGCCTTCAGGGATAGTCTTATCTATTTAGTGCAATGAACATGAAATGAAAAATGAACTGATAAATGATGTGAAAGTTTCAATTTTTTCTCTAAAGATCTATGAAAGATAAAACCATGAGAAAAAAATACCAAACCAGTGCCTTATCCAGTGGGCAAAAGAAAAATAAATGCAATTCGACCAGATAATTCTAAAAGAAATACAACAGTATGCATTCCATACCAGCCACAAATCCAAATAGATTTCCTTACAAACTATTATGTTAACCAGATACTATTATTATCAGAATCCATATAGATATATCTACTCCTCAAGATGAACTATGAGAACCTTTAATTCTTTCCTTGAAAGAAACTCATAAATCAATCAAGCAAGTCGCCTAACAACTGGTATATTTTAAATGCCTAACATGTAGAACATACAAGAGTACAATATAAAGGTAGAGAGACAACACCAGTATATGGAAAAAGTTGCAGTGTATTTGTATTAAAACCAACTTGCCAGTTACATTCACAATCCTATCACTCAAAAAATCAGACACAAAGCTCAGAAATCTACTTCAAAATAATTATGTTCAAGTTTTTCTATATCTTTTTGACAGAACCTCTAAAAAGTCAAAACAACTACAATATATATCACTAGTCATCCTGGAATCCCCAAAAATTAGGATGCAACAAGCTACAGATGACTAGGGAAAGGCTTAGGGTTTTCACCCACCAAACCAACTAGATTCAATCAAAATTTATTTCATTGGAGGAAAACCAATCAACCTCGAGAGGTCAGATCCAAAAATGATCCTCATTTATGATAATTCCTCTAACTTGTGTACCAAAGATCATGAATTTTCCCTGCTAATCAATCTGATCACTCACCTACAACATGCCTCGAGCAACTGGTTACCTACTTTTTCATGGTACAAGTCCTTTGTAGTTAATCATCAAACACTCTAGACCACACTGCAGCACTTGACAAAATCAAAACTACCAGATCCAACTGCCTAAGCATTCAAATTCAATCCTCTTGTGGTTGAAAACCCTTAAAATATTCAAATCTAGAAGAAAATAGCTACATTAGGGTGCGAGACAGCACATCGATAGTCATAATTCAAACTGAGATCAACTTTAAAACATGACCGTCAGATCCTCACTTTTCCCAGGCATCTCAAATTTAACCTTCGTGGTAATCCTAGTTTACATTTATGCCTTAGTCATGAAAACACCAGACTTCATCTCTAACCATAGTTACTATCAGAGACCATGGCATTGAAGAGAAAACTTAGGCCCACTTGGATCCACATGCTATCAAAACATTCACCCATATCAAAATGAGTCAGCAACAGAGGACCCGCTGCACAGTTCCATCTCTAATCAAGATGAACGGCCATCGCTATACCACTGACCTAAATATCATGCATCTTATATCCACGTTATAGTGACAACCATGAGATCTTATAGATCATTAACATGCTTCCCAAACTAAAAACCTTGGGCCCACTGACAACTGACAGCTCACCATCTAGCTCGACCAATGAAAAGCTGCCATTTGTGCACATCTGGTAGTGGACCCACTGAGAAACATCATACTGCCAGGAAAATTAGATGGCCATCATATAATCACATAGCTTGGAAAGATTCCATGCAATTGTACACCAGCCATTGGTTTTGAATCTGTTGCGGATGCCTTTAAAACTTGACCCCACCCTGCCTTATCAGCCATTCCATCAAATCACAAACTGCCACATCACCTGAATCTCAACCAATCACAATCACCCATGTCATAATGACATGGTAGTTGAGGACCCACTACATACTAGCCCCAACATGCTGGAAGATGAGATGGTTGTCACATGATCTCATAGGCCACTAAGATTTGATGAGATCATGCACTCGCCATAGGATTAAAAGGAGACTGAGATGCCGGGCCCGCCGTCACATGAACTAGAGACTGAAGAAAAGATAAACCACCATGCCAAGTTGTAGATTATATGGGATTAAACCACAAAGAATAGGAGACTTCATAACCAAAGGAAAATTGAAGTCGTTGAATAGAAATACAAACTGCCTGGAAACTCAGAGAACTGGCGACTAATCGAGAGGGAAAAGCACACATGCATTACAAATCACTTAAGTGGCCCAAAAAAGGTAATGAAGAATTAGAGTAGGGCCAAGATAAATTATGGTTTTCCCTCCTAATGGCTAGAAATATGAAATGAGGCCTAGGGTTTTTTTATTTTCAGGATATTCAGACCTAGAAAACCCTAAAGACTATAAGATTTTCAAAAAATATCCATGGCTTTCAGGAAAAAGGAAAAAATAAAGATTTTTACCAATAGTGGCTCTATCTGAGGATGTTGAAATGCAAATTTAAACAAGAACCATAGATCTCTGGGATGAAGACCAAAAATCGCACTAACCTAGAATAGGAACAGAAACACACAAACTGAAAGGGAACAAACCTATACAAAATTTACAAGAGATTCACATATGCATGAGAATCAAAAACTTAATTGAAGAAGGGTTTCAAGAATTTTCCATGCACCAGCAACTCAAAAATTTCATCATCCATATTCTTCAACAAGTAGGAGTCCTTTCCAAAACTCTCATGAATCACAAAGGGACCAAGCCATAATGATTCAAATGTTTTATGTTTCCCTTTACCTTCTTCTCTCACATTCCATTGAAGTACTAAGTCATTTGGTTTGAATTTTCTAGTAGTTTCTCTTTTTTCAAACAAGTACTTCATCTTCTATTGCAACTTGATATTGCTCTTTTGACTCTCCCTTCTCGGTTCATCTAATTTGGTCAATTGCATGATTTTGTCCTGCATTGGCTCTGAGACATCCAATTCCTCATCTTGAATAAACTTGTAATTTGGAATTAGATTATTTATGGGTAACCTTGACTGCAAACCATATACAAGCTCAAAAGGAGACTTCCTAGTGGCTTTCTTCACTATAATCCTATCTTCCCATAAGGCTAACTTCAACTTGGAATGCCAAGCTCTCTTATTTTTCTCAAGTGTTTTCTTCAAGATTGTCAAAATGCTTTTGTTACTAGATTCAACCTGTCCATTTTCTTGAGGATGATAAGGAGATGAATAAGATGTCATGATTCCATTATCTTTACAAAACTCCTTGAATTCATCTGATCTAAAATACATTGCATTATCTATGATCAATTTCATGGGGACACCAAATCTGGTCAAAATATTGTCAAGTGAGAAATCACACACTACTTTACTTGTCGCCTTCTTTGTGGGAATGGCCTCTATCCATTTTGTGAAATAGTCAGTAGCAACAAGTAGCCAACTATGTCCTCCACTAGATTTCTTAGCAAACTCACCTATGAAATCCATTCCCCACATTGCAAAGGGTGCCTCAGCAACTATTGGGTTTAACAATAGTGCTCCTGAATATTTTAATTTAGAAGCAAATTTTTGACAAGCTTCACATTTCTTAACAAACTGGAAAGAATCTTTAAACAATATAGGCCAAAAATAGCTAGCCCTCAAAATCTTATGAGCAGTAGTCCTTGCCGAATAATGCCCTCCACAAACACCAGCATACATTTCACTCAAAACCTTCTCTGCTTGACACTTATCAAGGCAAAACAATAAGACCCCATCTCTATTTTTCCAATACAATCCCCCTTGTATCAATGTATACTTCTGAACTTGCAATTTTAGGGATCTCTTTTGATTATCTTTCATATATTCTGGGCATTTGGCATTCTTAATGAAATATACAATATCAGCATAGTATGGTTGCAACTCAATACTTGTTATTGTCATATCTGAAATTCTTTCATTGTTAACCTGGACCAAATCCATATTTTCTTCAGTCATCAATTTTTCCAGGCCTTGTCCTCTCACAAGCTTAGTGATATGGATTTCTAAATTGAATTCTTGAATCTTGGTGACCCACTTGCACCTTTTACTAGTAACTTCAGACTGAGTAAGGACATCTTTTACTACTGCATGTGGTACATATGCCACTACCTTAGCACAAACCAGATAAGGTCTAAAAGATTTGATTGCTTTTACCAGTGCATATGCCTACTTTTCCATCATCTCATAATTCAACTTAGTAGCTTGTAAAGATTTATAAAAAATGCAATCGGATGCTCAAAACCCTCATTATCTTTTTGTAATAATACAACAGCAATAGTGTGAAATGATGCAAAAGAGAAAAGTGAAAAGGGCTTGGTATAATCAGGAGACCTAAGCATAGGTGCTTGTTGAGCTACCTCTTTAATTTTATCAAATGCACACTGGGATTCTGTAGTCCATTGAAACTTGACATCCTTTTTTAGCAATTTCACTATGGGTTTGATAATTTCAGCAAAATTTGCAATGAATCTCCTAACAAAATTGATTTTTCCTAAAAAGGATTGTACCCCTTTAAGATTTTTGGGTCCTGTAACTCTTTTGATAGCTTCAACCCTCTCTAGATCAATTCTTATTCCTTCCTTTGATACAATGTGTCCTAGCAACTTTCCTTCTTTGATTGCAAAGTTACACTTCTTTGGATTCAGAGACACACCATATTCTAGAGCTTTGACAAAAATCTTTTCTAGATGTGAGCAATGATCAAAAACCCATTTAGAATAAGTATCTAGGTCATCCTAGTACACCACCATAAACAAGTCTATGTATTCTTTGAAAGCAACATCCATGGCCCTTTGAAAAGTTCCTCCAGCATTTATAAGGCCAAATGGCATTCTGACATATACATAGGTTCCCCAAGGTGTTATGAATGCTATTTTGAATTGTTCAGATTCTTTCACCAACACTTGGTTATATCCAAAGAAACCATCCATCATAGACAATAACTCACATCTAATGACTTTATGCAACATAGCCTCCATGTTGGGTAGTGAATAATTGTCCTTTAATGATGCAACATTCAGATTTCTAAAGTCCACACACAATCTAATATCACCATTCTTTTTTCTAACTGGTACTAAATTAGATACCCAAGTTGAATGCCTTATAGGTTGGATTATTTCTGCATCACTCAACTTGGCCAGCTCCTGCTGCATTTTAGGAGCCAAAATTGGGTTAATGGGTCTTTGCTTCTGTCTAAATGGTTTAACATCTTGCTTTAATGAGATCTCATGTTGGAACAAGTCCTCTCTATAAGCTTTTAGGTCATCATAAGACCATGCAAACACATGCTTGTGCTTTCTTAACAACTTTATTAGGTTGTACCTCAGCTGAGGGGCTAATCCCTTCCCAATATAAACCATTTGAGGTGCATTATGTGATCCCAAATTTATTTCTTCTAGATCTTCAGCCTTAGCACTACTTGTTTTTGACATATAATCATTTTGACTACTATATAATGATTTTAATTTAGTTAAACCCTTAGGGATATGATTTGAACTCAATTGGATTACCTCATTTCCCATGACCATGTCCTTACCTTCAATTTCCTCAACCAATGTGTTGTAGTCTATAAGTTGACCCTCACATATGTCAAGGCATTGTATAAATTTCAAAATGTCATGATCATCCTCAAAGACCTGCCAATTGTAAATGTTGCCTGCAACAAATGGTCTACTTTTTATTTTGACTATTGATACTCCGAACAAAGTTGAATCATCCCTTTTCAAAGCAACATTGGCCAAAAAATCAGCCATTATGTTCTTGGATCTTTCTACCCAACATATATTAAAAGCATCAAACATTTCAATATGATCCCATATTACATGTTTATACATTTTCAATCTATCATTCTGAATAGCATACTTAGATCAAACTTGTGCCACCACAAGCTCAGAATCACCAAAAACCTTTAAACATCTTATCCCATGTTTGATAGCAATATTCAATCCCAATGACAGTGCTTCATATTTAGCAGTATTATTTGTACATTGAAAAGTCAATGAGAATGAATACTTAAAAGTGGCACCTGATGGAGATATGAATAGAAATCCAGCTCTTGAGCCTTCTTTTGAGAAAGCTCCATCAAAATACATCTACCATAGTCCATTTTGTTGTTCTTTCAGTTCTAGAACCAGTGGATCTGAATCTTCTTTTTGTGAAATGGTTTTTTCCACCCTAAAATTTTCCATGTCAACATCCACACAACAATTCAACCCATCCATATTATTTAGCTCAATCATGTGTGGGGTTCTGCTTTCTCTAGATACTCTCAAATTGTCACCATCAATATTAAAAATTGCAAAGGATAAATCACACTGGATACTACCTCCCATTGAAGCACTCCATTTCCTTGATAGTAACATTCCATAATGAGGTGGGATATCAACCACCAGAACAATCATTGTTAACAACTTGTCAAGGAAGGCTACCAACCTGTAGGGAAATGCTTTTATAGTACCAATAACAGGGACCTCTCTTGAATCCATAACCTAACATCTTCCATGAGGTGTCTCTACTTTTAGACCCAAATATCTCATTATTTTTGTAGGCATAACAGTATTAGGGGCTCCTAAATTGATCATACAATTTCTTAACAACTTTCCATTTACTACTAGGGATAGAAAGAAAGGATCAATAGTTCCTATCACAGTATTTACAACATTAGTATCCAAATAAATCTGAGGGATCTCAGAGATAATCTCCCCACACTGGTTCTCAGTTGAATCACTTGCTATAGTAGCCATTCTACTGGTCTTGGTGGAATTTTGGGCATCAGAAGGAAGAATTCCTTCCACCCAACTCAAAGCCTTGTCTTTATGCTCTTATATTCTCATCATTTCTAATAAGGGGACCTTCACAATAATTTGTTATAATATTTTTCCCATGTCAACTGGATATATTTGGGGTCAACTACATCTTGCTTGATGATGGTGGCCTCCTTGTTTTCTTCATGTTCTATAAGGCCATGTCAATCCCTATTCAAGGTTTTGACCTCCTTTGGGGTAGAAACAACAGTCTCCTACAAAGGTTTTTGGTTTACTCTATAAGTCACATTAGGGGGAGCAAATGTTACATTCTTTTTTATTTTAATCCTGCCAACAACATCAGCAACCCTATTTTTGTCTTGAGTTTGTTTTAAATCTCTGTCTATCCTTTTGATGAATATACCAAATGACTTTTGACTTGAATCACCCACCACTCTATTTCTCAAATTGTAGTTACTCTTGGCTTGGGTGACCATGTCTTCTGTGATTTGTGCAATTTCCTCATCAAAAGGTCTTCTCAACACTATTGGCTCATCATTTCTTAAAGTGTTGCACTGGACTACATCCAGGTGACTGTCTTCTTCATCAGAAAACACTTGCTGATGATAAATCTCATTTCTAACCTAAGAACTATAGACATCCTGACTTTCATCTTCTTTAGTGGAATCCATTTCATCATATATGTATGAAGAAGTCATACCACATCCTTGATCATCATAAGACTCTTCATTTTTGTTGTCTTGCTCCTCATCTCCAGAAACACTTTGAGCAATTACATAGTAATAGTGGTCATGAGGTGATTGGAAAAAAATACACCAGGAACATCATCATTCATATTTACTGTATTTCTGTGCAAGGGGTTTGGGGTCTTATCATTTGGTTTATTCTTTCTTTTAGGGAAAACTAGCTTCCCATCTTTCCACTGAGTGTTGTAGGGATAGTTCTGCATTCTTGGTAACTTGTTAAAGTTATTGAAGGATGGCCTATCAATTCCCTGCACTCTACTATTTCTTGCCTCACCAGGCTTCAAATCTTTTATTGCTTTCAAAATTTGCTTCAAACTATCATCATCTTTTGGTTTTGTGTCAGATTTCCTTGACTCCTTTCTATTTGAGATTGAAGGCTTATAATCCTCCCTCCTTCCCAACTTCCCTAATATTCTTCTATTTCTTTCTATATTTATGGCTAGCTTGTAAGCTTCTGCAATATTTCTAGGATTCTTATCTCTCAAAAGATATCCCATTTTTGAATCAAAAGCATTCAGGTAAGTGACCAAAAAAATCTTGTCATCTAGTCTGATAACTTGCAACAATTTATGCATTGCCTTCTGAAATCTGACATTAAACTCAACAACACCCTCATTTGGATTTTTCTTGATGTTGTTGAATTCATTAAGCATGAAACCTTCATTGGTTTTATCACCATATTGTTCTTTGAAAAAATGTTTGAACTGTTCCCATGAGCATATGCTAGCATGAGGCAAATTTCTAAACCAGTCTCTAGCATCTTTGGTCAGAGAGTGAACAAAAAGCTTCCTGATCACATCATCAAGCTCAATTTTGTAGTCATCTATTACATCAATGAAGCTTTTCAAATGCTCTTCACAAGTAACTACATTGCTTCCAGTGAATTTTGGGAGCTTTTTTCTAATTTCATCAGGAATGGGATTTGGGTAACCAGGAATCACAATAAAAACCAATTGCCTATGTCTCTCATGTATGAATCCTATTTGAGATGGGCCAGTACCTATGGATGTTTGAATATTTGAAATAGTAGAAGTCCCAGGCATACCTAGAGTTCTAGCAGTGTTCAACACATTTGCACCCTGTGCTAACGAAGTGGAAAGTGTATTGGTGGGTCCAGAAGATTTCTTAAGGAAGTCAATCTTTCTTTTCATCTTAGCTGCAGTGGCTTCTAGGTTTGGCTTTTCTAACTCTTTGGCCAATAATTCTTGTTCCCTTTTGGCCTTTTCCAAGTCAGCATCTAATCTTGCTACTTGATCTAGGGACTTCTTGGTAGGATTTGGTTCATTTATTGAGATCCCCACAACTTTTTGCTTACCTTTGTCCTTAGGATTTCTTATCTCATAAATTTTTTGGACAATAGGTCGGTCCTCTATTTTCTTATTTACAAGAACATGATTTATGGCTTCAAAGTCCAATAAATTTTTTTTCAACTGCTCTACTCTGATCATAGCATGTCTAATCTTTTCCTCCTTTTCTTTCTCTCTCTTTTGCCTTATTTGAATTTTCTCCTGGATCTTTCTTTCCAATTCAAAAAATTCTTCAAAAATTTCCTCAAAATCAGGAAGGGCTATTTTAGATGAGTATTCTTGGGCAAGGACCTCCTCTTGGTGGTCATCAGGTATTTGGTGGCCCTTTAAGGGGGAATCATGGGGAGAAAAAGGAATAAAGTCTTTCTTACGTCTATTTTGGCTTCTAGATGTTTTGTTATTCCCATGGATTCCTCTCCTATGAGGTTGACCACTCCTTCCATCCTTTTCAAAAGGTGAATAATAATCCTCATGCTAATTTAATCCCAAATCAACTGTCTCCTCATATTCAGAAGTATTTCCTTCTTGATTTATTTGAACAAGATCCTCTGTCCTTGTATTTCCTTTCTGCTTCCATGTAAAAGATGTGTCATTTTTATTTTTATCCTTTCTCATTCGCCTGGATGTATTTGGGAGTTCACCTTCCAAATTTACTTCTGGATGATCCTTTTTCTAGGCTCTAGTATTTCTCATACACATTATGATTTTTAAACCTCAATTGCACTGGTGCAGAGATTTGTAAGAGTTGCCACCCAACTATTTGGGAATTTTGTTTGAAATATGAATACTAATGATAACCAACTAGTTTGTATAGGGTAGGATCCCTAGCTCAACTAAGCCCTATATTGTAGAAAAGTTCTTCATAAGATCCCCAACAAAGTCACCAATTTGTTAGGGATTTTTCTTGTAAGATCAAACTGACCTTGAATTTAGGCTTCTTGGGTCTAATTCAAACAAGAGAAAGACCTAATTACCAAGCATTGGATAAAATCCTCCTTCATTTTTTAGCTCCACATACTTAGGATGGTATTAACTTTTAATGATAACTGATCACACAGTATTTATATGAGTGGACACTAATCTACTTTTAATTCTTCTTAATGCATCAATCTGTAGAATACTCTGCATATGACCTTGATTAATTTGGTGTAGAGTATAACTAGGCAAAACATGACTGTAAATGAATCAAAGATCAGTGATTTAAGGATTCTCATCCTTCTTCCTTTTAAGGAGGGGCAACCTAGATGATTCTCTCTTCAAGGAATCAGGAAATATAGACTGTGTGCCTTCAGGGACAGTCTTATCTATTTAGTGCAATGAACATGAAATGAAAAATGAACTGGTAAATGATGTGAAAGTTTTAATTTTTTCTTTGAAGATCTATGAAAGATAAAACCATGAGAAATAGATACCAAACTAGTGCCTTATCCAGTGGGAAAAAGAAAACTAAATGCAAGTCAACCAAATAATTCTAAAAGAAATACAATAGTATGCCTTGCATACTAGCCACAAATCCAAATAGATTGCCTTACAAACTATTCTGTTAACCAAATACTATTATTATCAGAATCCATACAGATATATCTACTCCTCAAGATGAACTATGAGAACCTTTAATTCTTTCCTTGAAAGAAACTCAAAAATCAATCAAGCAAGTTGCTTTACAACTGGTATATTTTAAATGCGTAACATGTAGAACATACAAGAGTACAATATAAAGGTAGAGAGATAACATGAGTACATGGTAGACATTGCAGTGTATTTGTATTAAAACCAACTTGCTAGTTACATTCACAATCCTATCACTCAAAAAATCAGACACAAAGCTTGGAAATCTACTTCAAAACAATTATGTTCAAGTTTTTCTATATCTTTTCGAAAGAACCTCTAAAAATTCAAAACAACTGCAATATATATCACTAGTCATCCTGGAATCCCCAAAAATCAAGATGCAATAAGCTACAGATGACTAGGGCAAGGGTTAGGGTTTTCACCCACCAAACCAACTGGATTTAATCAAAATTTATTTGATTGGAGGAAAACCAAGCAACCTCAAGAGATCAGATACAAAAATGATCCTCATTTATGATAATTCCTCTGACTTGTGTACCAAAGATCATGAATTCACCCTGCTAATCAATATGATCACTCACCTCCAACATGCCTCAAGTAACTAGTTACCCACTTTTTCACAGTACAAGTCCTCTATAGTCAATCATCAAACACTCTAGACCACACTGTAAGACTTGACAAAATCAAAACTACCAGATCTAGCAGCCCAAGCATTCAAATTCAGTCCTCTAGTGGTTGAAAATGCTTAAAATATTCAAATCTGGAAGAAAATAGCTACATCAAGGCGTGAGACAACACATCGATGGTCAAAATTCAAACTGAGATCAAATTTAAAACACGACCGTCAGATCCTCACTTTTCCTAGGCATCTCAAATTTACCCTTTGTGGGAATCCTAGTTTACATTTATACCTTAGTCACAAAAATGTCAGACTTCATCTCTAACCGCAGTTATAATCAGAGACCATGTGACTAAAGAGAAAACTTAGGCCCACCTGGATCCACATGCTATCAAAACATTCACCCATATCAAAATGAGTCAGCAATAGAGGACCCACTACATGGTTCCATCTCTAATCAAGATCAACGGCCATCACTATACCATTGACCTAAATATTGTGCATCTTATATCCATAGTATAGAGACAACTATGAGATCTTATCAATCATTAACATGCTTCCCAGATAGAAAACCTCAGGCCCACTAACAACTACCAGCTAACCATCTAGCTCAAGTAATGAAAAGCTTCCATTTGTGCACATCTGGTAGTGGACCCACTGAGAAACATCATACCACTAGGAAAATTGGATGGCCATCGTATAATCGCATAGCTTGGAAAGATTCCATGCGATGATATTGTTGGATACAATTGTCTGAAGGAGATTGTTGGAATGATTATGTGTTGTCTTTGATGTCACACAGATGTCATATCAATTGTTAGCTCAGTCGGTCAGCAAAGCAGTTCCCAGTGTCTATCAAGCTTAGTCAGTCAGCAAAGCAGTTACTAGTGTCTACCGAGACCTCTTAGGTGTCAAAAGAAAAGTATGGCACAAAGCAGTGTTAACCGAGCTTCCTCGGTTATCGAAGGAAAGTTAGTGTCCACTGAGTTCACTTAGTCTCCAAAGGATGTTGATGAATTCATAGTACTTACTGAGTTCTCTCGATTGCCAAAGGAAATCTTTTTTGGATTAATGTTTCCTGAGCAAGGTTGGCCCAGTAAAGGATTTTGTCAATTTGAGAAATAAAGTTGGTTTATTCCAGCTCACTGTTGTAATGATTAGTGATGTTTGTAATAATTATTAGTGCCAACTTGACAATCTGAATGGTATATATATAGAAGGTCAAGTTGTGAATTATGAGCAAGCAAAAAGAAGAAAGAGAAGAATAGTATGAGTGAATTTTGAAGGATGGTTAGATATCCTTGAAGAGCAGTAGAGATATATTTGACCAGGAAGGATCTAGTGAAGTAGAACATAGATCTGTAATCAGCAATTCAGTTGCATCACTATTCAGGTCACTTCATTGTTACTTTCTTACCATTGTAGCAGTGATTTCAAAATCTCCTAACTGAGTTGGTTTAACAGCCATTTTGTAAATCCTCTAACAAGGTGACAGTTCTATTGAATTGTTTCAAGACCTCTTACAAGGCCACTCCTAGCAGGGTGATTAAATCCTCTAACAAGGTCACACCTAATAGTGTGTTTTGTAACCTTTTACTGGGTTGGCTCCTAACAGGGCATCACTTCAAAAGAGTGAAAATTAGTAACTAGTTACATTGGTGGTTTTTCCCATATTGGGTTTCCACGTTAAATTTGGTGTCTCTTGTATTCATGGTATTTTCTTTATTCATGCATGTTAATCACTGATGAATGCTTAAGAACAGTTATAATTAACACTCTCTGCAATTACCGAGTTTTAGCATTTCTCTATATGTCAGTAGTAAATAATTAAATAGGACATCTAAGGGATCAGTGGTAATATTTTGTGGTTAACTGATTCACCCCCCCTCTCAATTACTACATCTATATTTCCAACAATTGGTATCAGAGCATTTGGTGCTTGCAGGAAGGGTTTTAAGGACCTAAGCTAAAGATCAGGATGTCTTACAAGAGATAAATTCCAAGGCTTAATAGAGATAACTTTTCAGCATGGAAAGGTCTCATGAGACTTCATTTGGCTTCCATTGGTGATTCAGGATGCAAATATATTGATCAAGAATATACTATTCCTACTAGCACATTAACTATTGAAGACATTGCAGAGAAAAAGAATGATAACACCATGATGATAGATATTGCATCAGCCCTTAGCTATGAAGAATTTGATGAGATCAAAGACTATACAACTACCTATGAAATGTGGAACAAGCTGAAGAAAATTTATGGTGGTGATGACAATGTGAAAAGAGCCAAAGCAGAAAGCCTAAGAGGACAATTTGATTAGATGAAGATGAAAGTAGATGAGTTTGTAGAAAAGATTGAAGAAGAAAGCAAAAGGGAACCAGAGGATTATAGAAGATTTTTTTACATTGAACCTGATACATTGCCAGACACATCTATCAATGAGGAGACTACATCAACCGAGTCACAAGAAGAAATTTAGACCGAGTCACAAGAAACTGAGTCTTAGCCTGAAGTTACTGAGCAAATATCTACCGAGCCCAAGCAAACTGAACCTGAAGATGAAATTCAAGAAGATGACAATGTAACTCATTCAAGAAGAAAGGAAATTGTATTGGCCAAGTATGTCAGGAAGCATCATACACCAGATCAGATTATTGGAAACAAATCAGATGGCACTGTGATAAGGAATAAACTAAAAGGTACATGTTTACTTGCTGATTTTGAACCTAAAAATGTCAAAGATGCATTGGAAAATGAAAGTTGGATTGAGGCTATGAATGAAGAAATAGAGAAAATAGAGAAAAATAAGACATGGACTCTTGTACCTAGGCCTAAAGATAAAAATGTAATTGGGACAAAATGGGTATTCAGAAATAAGTTGAATGAAGATGGTCAAGTATCAAGAAACAAAGCAAGATTGGTATGTAAAGGATATTCTCAAGAAGAAGGTATAGATTATGGAGAGAATTTTGCTCCTATTGCAAGATTAGAAGGTGTAAGGACTCTACTTGCATATGCAACACATAAAGGATGTAAGGTATATCAGATGGATATAAAATCTACATTTCTCAATGGTATTCTTGATGAAGAAGTCTACATTGAGAAACCTGAAGGTTTTATGGATCCAGACAAAAGGGATATGGTCTGCAAGTTACACAAAGCATTGTATGGTCTGAAACAAGCCCCTAGAGCATGGTATGAAAGATTACATAACTATCTAACTCAAATTGATTTCAAAAGAGCCAATGACAACAGTAATTTATACATCAAAGAAGGACCAGATAACAAAATTGTTTTGGCAGAAATATTTGTGGATGATACTGTGTTTACAAGGAATGATGATCAGTGCAAAGAATTTTCAAAGAAAATGAACAAAGAATTTTAAATGTCTATGTTTGGTTAGATAAAATTCTTTATTGGACTTCAAATTCAATAGAGCAAGAACGATATCTACATTACTCAGTCAAAATACATCAAGGAAATACTTAAGAAGTTTGGTATGGAAGATTCAAAACCAGTTGGTACACCCATGTGTACTGGACTAAAGCTTACCAAAGATGATGATTCAAAAGAAGTAGATCAGACCTTATATAGATCAATTATTGGAAAATTACAGTATGTAGTACATACAAGGCCTGATATTACCTTAGCAGTTGGTATAGTAGCAAGATTCTTAGCAAAACCTAGAGAAAATCACATGATGGCAATCAAAAGAATCTTGAGGTACTTGAAAGGAATTGAAGATTATGGCTTGTGGTATAAATTTGGAGGCAATCTAGACTTAAAAGTGTTTATTGATGCTGATTGGGCAGGAAACATTGATGATAGAAAGAGTACAAGTGGTGGAGCATTTTTTCTTGGCAAAAGGTTAATATCTTGGACCAGTAAAAAGAAAAATTGCACATCCCAATCCACAGTAGAAGCAGAATACATTGCTGCAATAGTAAATTGCTCTAATATTGTTTGGTTCAAATAGTTATTAGAAGGCATGAAAGTTGAGATCAAAGAACTAGTTGTTATGTTTTGTGATAATACAAGTGCAATAAATATTTCAAAGAATCCAGTAATGCATTCTAAAACCAAACACATTGCTATAAAATATCACTTTGTCAGAGAATTGGTGCAGGACAAGGAAATTAGATTGGAATGTATTCATACAAAAGAAAAAATTGTAGATATCTTCACCAAGCCACTACCTAAGGATGCATTCTTGTATCTAAGAGGTAAGTTAGGGGTCATTCCCCTATCCGAGGCTCACTAAATTGAGTTTTAGTAATGCATCAACCAGAGCATGTTGAAGATCAGTCAGTTGATGCAGCATAGTCAAGGAATCATTGCATATGAATTAGTACTTAAGGTACATTAGTATTCAACAAAAGTGTGTTATCTTTGGCATGTGTTGTTAAAGAGGGAGAGTTTGCTGTTTGCTGTCATTATTTCATGAAATTTCTAAGAAAGAGATTTTTAAAAAAAAAAAAGAGAAAAGAGGGAGAGTTTTCAGTCAAAGAGAGAAGTTTACTAACAGAGGGAGATGAGAATCAAAATGAAGCTAAGGATATGTTCCTTATTCTATGTTTGCTGTGAAATTTCATTGTGCTATGACATATTGTGTTGCCATCAATGCCAAAGAGGGAGATTGTTGGATACAATTGTCTGAAGGAGATTGTTGGAATGATTATGTGTTGTCTTTGATGTCACATAGATGTCATATCAATTGTCAGCTCAGTCAGTCAGCAAAGGAGTTCCCAATGTCTACCAAGCTTGGTCGGTCATCAGAGTAGTTACCGGTGTCTACTGAGACCTCTCGGGTGTCAAAAGAAAAGTATGGCAGAAAATAGTGTTAACCAAGCTTCCTCGGTTATCGAAGGAAATTTAGTGTCTACCGAGTTCACTTAGTCTCCAAAGGATGTTGAAGAATTCACAATACTTGCCGAGTTCTCTTGGTCGCCAAAGGAAATCTTTTTCGGATTAATGTTTACCAAGCAAGGTCGGCCCAGTAAAGGATTTTATCAATTTGAGAAATAAAGCTGGTTTATTCCAGCTAACTTTTGTAATGATTAGTGATGTTTGTAATAATTATTAGTGTCAACTTGACAATCTGAATGGTATATATATAGAAGGTCAAGTTGTGAATTATGAGAAAGCAAAAAGAAGAAAGAGAAGAATAGTATGAGTGAATTTTGAAGGATGGTTAGATATCCTTGAAGAGAAGCAGAGATATATTTGATCAGGAAGGATCTAGTGAAGCAGAACAAAGATCTTTAATCAGCAATTTAGTTGCATCACTATTCAGGTCACTTCATTGTTACTTTCTTACCATTGTAGTAGTGATTTCAAAATCTCCTAACCGAGTTGGTTTAACAGCCATTTTTTAAATCCTCTAACAAGGTGACAGTTCTATTGAATTGTTTCAAGACCTCTTACAAGGCCACTCCTAGTAAGGTGATTAAATCCTCTAACAAGGTCACACCTAACAGTGTGTTTTGTAACCTTTTACCAGGTTGGCTCCTAACAGGGCATCACTTCAGAAGAGTGAAAATCAGTAAGTAGTTACATTGGTGGTTTTTCCCATATTGGGTTTCCATGTTAAATTTGGTGTCTCTTGTGTTCATGGTATTTTATTTATTCATGCATGTTAATCACTGATGAATGCTTAAGAATAGTTATAATTAACACTCTCTGCAATTACTGAGTTTCAACATTTCTCTATATGTCAGCAGTAAATAATTAAATAGGACATCTAAGGGATCGGTGGTAATATTTTGTGGTTAACTGATTCACCCCCCCTCTCAGTTACTACATCTATATTTCCAACAGATATGCCAGGTGTTGATTTTGAATCTATCACGGATGCCTTTAAAACTTGACCCCACCCTGCCTTATCAACCATTCCATTGAATCACAAAATGCCACATCACCTGAATCTCAACCAATCAGAAGCACCCATGTCATAATGACATTGTAGTCAAGGACCCACCACATACTAGCCCCAACATACTGGAAGATCAGATGGTTGTCGCATGATCTCATAGGCCACTAAGATTTCATGAGATCATGCACCCACCATAGGATTAAAAGGATAGTGAGATGCTAGGCCCGACGTCACATGAACTAGCAACTAAAGAAAAGATAAACTGCCATGCCAGGTCATAGATTATATGGGATTAAACCACCAAGAACAGGAGACTTCACGACCAAAGGAAAATCGAAGTCACCGAATAGAAATACAAACCACCTGGAAACTCAGAGAACTAGCAACTAACTGGGAGGGAAAAGAAGACGTGTTACAAATCACTTAAGTGGCCTAAAAAAGGTAATGAAGAATTAGAACAGGGCCAAGATAAATTATGTTTTTCCCTCCTAACGGCTAGAAATATGAAATGAGACATAGGGTTTTTTTATTTTCAGGATATTCAGACCTAGAAAACCCTAAAGACTAAGATTTTCAAAAAATATCCATGGCTTTTAGGGAAAAAGGCAAAAACAAAGATTTTAACCAACAGTATGCTTGGTTGATGGTAAAAATTTTGCAAGAAATGAAAGAACAAATTTTTTCCTTTTCATTGAAGCATAAAAGTGGATAGTCAAATAAGGTTGCTGATGCCTTGAGTTGAAGAAGAAATTTACTAACAAAGATAAGAGTTGAGGTACTTGGTTTTGATTATTTCAAGTGTTTTTATGAAATTGACATTGATTTTGCAGAGCCTTGGAAAGCTTGTAAGGAACACACAGTGAGTGACAAGTGGACTGATTATTTCATTCAAGAATACATGTTGTTTAAAGGAGTTCATTTGTGCATACCTAGAGGATCTATGAGAGAAAATATAATAAAGGAGAAACATAGTGGTGGACTTGCTGGACATTTTGGGATTGATAAGACTATGAATTTGATTTTAGAGAGATACTTTTGGCCATAGATTTATAGAAATGTATAGAGAATGGTTAGAGGTTGTAGAATTTTTCAAGTAACAAAAGGAACTAGCCAAAATGTGGGATTGTATACACCTTTGCCTGTACCTGATAGACCTTGGGAAGATGTGAGTATGGACTTTGTTCTTGGATTGCCTAGAACTCAGAGAGGTAATAATTCTATTTTGGTAGTGGTTGACAGATTTTAATAGATGGATCATCTCATACGTTGTAAGAAGACATCTGATGCATTGCATGTAGCTGAACTATTCTTCAAGGAAGTGGTAAGATTACATGGTTTGACTACGTCTATTGTTTCAGATAGAGATACTAAGTTTACTAGTTACTTTTGGAGAACACTTTGGAAAAAGATGAATACTGAGTTGAAGTTTAGTTCTACATTTCACCATAAGATAGATGGAAAGACTAAAGTTGTGAATAGAAGTTTGGGAAACTTGTTGAGATGTTTAGTTGGAGATAAGCCTGCTAATTGGAGTTTAGTTTTGGCACAAGGAGAGTTTTCTTATAATAATTTTGTGAATAGAAGTACTAAGAGGACACCATTTGAGATTGTTACTATGTTTCATCCTAAGGGAGCCATAGAGTTGAGATATTTACCTACTGAGACCAGAAGAAGTGTTGAAGCTGAGGATTTTGCAATATACATGATAAATTTTCATGATGAAGTCAAAAATAATTTGGAAGACAATAATCTAAAATATAAATAGAGAGCTGATAAGAGAAGGAGACATAAATATTTTGAAGTTGGAGATGAGGTTATTATTCATTTGAAGAAGAATATATTTCCAGTTGGTACCTATAACAAGATAAAAATGAAGAAGTTTGATAATGGAAATGCTTATGAAGTGGAATTACCAGAGGACATGGATATATCACCTATATTCAATATTGCTGATATATATGAGTACTTTGAATAAAATGATGAGATAGAATATGATCTAGATTATCCTAAGAAAAATAAAGACAACATTGAGAAAATCTTGAATAGCAGAGTAAGCAAGAGTATAAGAGGAAAGGACTACATGGAATACCTAGTTTAGTGGAATGACAAACCAGTTGAAGAAAGTTCATGGATTACAAAAATTGAGTTGGATCTTTATGATTTAGGTCATAATATGAGAATTTTTTGATGTGGACATCAGTTCTTTATTTACCCCAGGTGTTTGATGAAGGAGCATCTTGGGTCTTTGAGCAATCTTGCATCAACCAAAACTATTTCCTATTTTCTATTGTTTGCATTATAATCATTGCATTTGTTGGTTTCATGTTATGAAAATCTTACATGATTTTGATTACCTATTTTGGAACCTTCTCCTATGAGAACATGAAGATTGGATGGACCGTTTCAAAGTTATAGTTATTTTCCTTACCGTTGGAACCGTATTTTCCTACAATTTTTGTGTTGATTGTATGTCATGTACCCATTGATCCTTAATGAATCAGCCTTTGTGATCTTATAGAATTAAGAAAGACCTAAATTAATATATTCACCTAAGACTAAAAGTCCTAATTAATTATGAGTAAAAAGTTATGACCATTTTTCTCAGGTCCCTATTTTCGGCCAATTTACATGTGAAACATGGAGTGTTTCTTCTCGAGCAGTTCCGTGTGATGAGATGGAGCCTTGTGAAGTTAGGGACATGTTATTGGGTCATGTGGGGACCTAAATGTAAAGTATCATTAATTTTTTATTATTCTTTCATTATTTTTGGTTGAAATCTTCTAGACTAGACCTATAATGTAATTAAATGCTTGACTGGCCAACTTGTGGCTTAGCTGGCTATATAAGGAGTCTAGATTGATGTAGTAGGGAAATTAGGAAGGATGATTATAAAGATACATCATTGGAGACAAGGCTAGGATGAAAGCTGAGATTATAATTTCATAATGTTATTATATAAGGCCGAAACCCGAAAGGCCTCACAGTTGGGCATGTTGAAAGATATAATATAATTACTATGTTCTTGCTGCCAGTTGCTTGTCTCATATCCATTGTGTTTTCACTTATTTCATGTGGTATTAATATTATTTCCATGTGTAACTCTAAGAAGGGCTTGTTGTTGATTCAAGTGGACTCAATTCTGCTTGATTATGCTTGTATCTACCCTACCCCTGCATCAAGAACACAAAAGAGAACTACCTACTGTGGGGTCAATATGATCATAAGATAATATATATATATATATATATATATATATATATATATATATATATATATATATATATATATATATATATATATATATATATATATATATATATATATATATATATATATATATATATATATATATATATATATATATATATATATATATATATATATATATATATATATGATATTATTGAAAATGAATTGACATCATTCCCCAAAGAAAGTAGAACTACAATAACAAAGGAGGAAAGATCACATAAGAGATATGAAGAAGAATCTTTTCAGACAATGACATGAAGACCAAAAAGAATCAGTGCTACCAAGTCGCAAATCCAAGCAGAGTACACAAGGAAACATTGACAAAAAATAGCACAAGTACAAAATAACATGAAAAAACATATAGAAGAATAGAGATACATATATAGGAATTTTACAATAGGTTTGATTCCTTTATCACCTTATTCCAAAAAAGTAACAAGGGTCGTATAAAAGAATCTAACAACATTTAGCATGCACATCACGAGAGAAGCACAATACAACAAGAAAACACACAACAAAGGTATCATAAAGGACAAGACAATCAAGCATGCCACCTAATCTCCCCATCTCATTCTATATCTTTTAGGGAAGGTGGATAACTCACAAGAGGGACTATATCCAACACAGTAGGAATGATAGACAGTTCCAAACAAGGATCGTCTTGAGAATCACAATGTTCAATACTAGGTGTAAGTGTTAATTGTGATGAAATCATATTAGGTAAATAAATGTCAATGTCAATAGTCTCACAATAAATGTCAATGTCAATAGTCTCACAATGTTCGATACTAGGTGTAAGTGTTAATTGTGATGAAATCATATTAGGTAAATAAATGTCAATGTCAATAGTCTCATATTCATCATTAACATCATCAAGAGTATCTTCTTCATCCAGATTAATCAAAATAGGATCTAAGATATGAATAGAATCATCATAATCATGTATCTTAACATCATTATTAGTAACAACATCATGCATAGGCTTATCAGAAGAAAGTAAAGAACTTTGAAGAATAGAATTATGAACTTTAGCTTGAGCACAATGCTTCTTATGATGTTCATTAGAAAATTGATTACATTTTACTTTTCTTGAAATATGTTGAGAACTAGGAGGAACAATTATAGGATCCTTCATAGGTTCTTTAGGAGGATTAATAGGATTATCAGTAGTCAGATGATCAATAGTAGGAACTTGATTAACAAATGTAGAAGTCATTAATAAAGGAGGTATAGAAGGTGTAGGCAAAAGACCATGATTAAGATCCATCAGAGGTACACTTAATTTGAGAATCTTACGATGCTTATAGGCTTGATATGAGAGGAAAATATTATTAGGTTGAGAAGGACATGAATTAGGTAATGAAGACCAAAATAAATCAAGAGTAGCACAATCCCTGGGCTTAGAAGGTTGATATAAACTATGATTAACCATCTTGACTTCTTCATCATGAAAAAAGTTAAGAAATGTATGGATAGGTGAAGCAAAAACATGCATGGCATTTAACCATGGAAAACCAAGCTTAACTTGAAACTAATCAAAAGTAGGAACAACAACAAAAGTAGTGTTCACAATTTTACCACAAAGTTCAACTGGCAAGTTAATACAACCAAATGATGGATAAAGAAAACTATTACAAGTTTGAATCCACACATCATATGTATCATAATAATCACATCACAATTTTTTCATAAAAAGATTTTCTTCAGTAAAAACATTGACTAGAGATGTAGGATCAACAAGACAACCAAGAGTAGGTATCCGAGAAATCCTAGCATAAATATAAAGGGAACCATCAGGAGATTTAATGGTCTCAAAATCATCAAAGGTAATCAGAAGTTTCTAAGTTCTTTTATTCTTAGGTTTTTGTGAAGGTTTTAGGTTGAATCTTCAATTTAGGTTTTGGTTGAGGTTGAGATGGAACTTGAGGTTGAATCTAAGGTTGAGGCTATGGTGGAGATATATATTGAACAAAATGCTCCACTTGATTAACAATGTGATTAAGATCATCCATCTTTGAATCATACACAATATCCATAGAAGATGGTTGAGCAATGGTATTAGTATTAAGCGTGGGTAAAGGATTCATATAGATTTGAAGATTTTGATTCGGAGGAGAGACAAATTTTGTTCCCACTAGCATCAAGATTATCAATAGATAAGGCATTAGAATCAATTAAGTCTTGAACCTTATGTTTTAAAGAATAACATTTCTCTGTATCATGACCATTCTGATGATGATATTGACAAAAAGCTTTAGGATCAAAATATTTAGATGCAATCGTAATAGGTAAAAGAAGTCGAATAGGAAGTGAAGTAATCATATTAGAAGTTAACAACCTATTCATAATAGAATGTAAATATTTAGAAAGAGGAGTAAACACATGATTTAATCAAAAAGTAGTGGATGTAGAAGTGGCATTGTGAGATGCAACAACAACTTGATCAGCAACTGCATTCGCTTGTTTGTTTATCTTGACATAGTTGTTAAATTTTTTAAATTTGTTTGGATTAGGAGCAGCATCACTTTTATCAACTGGAACAGGAGCCATTGAAGTGTTTCTCTCAAATTGAGTCACTTATAATTGATAATGATGAAGTGTTGCACAAAGTTATTGAAAAGAGGTAAATTCAGTAAGTAGAATCTTATCTCTAATATCCTTTTATAAATTTGAAATAAACATACATTGAATATCAATATCAGGAACATGATAGGAAATCTGAGCATGTAAATTCTTAAATCTACAAATAAATTTAGTCAATTTTTCCTTAGCACTTTGTTTACAATGCATTAAATCAATCAAAGACACTTGCAGGCCAATGTTGTTTCAAAATTGTTGAATAAAAGCATTGGTAAGTTGTGGAAATGAATCAATAGAATAAGGAGGCAAGGAACAATACTATTGTAAGGCCTTGTCACAAAAAGTTCTAGCAAAAAACTTGGCTAAAATCCTATGGTCATAAGCATAATCACCACAAAGGATTTGAAATTTTTTAACATGATGAATGGGGTCTCCTTTTCTGTTATAATTCTCAAGATAGGGCATATCAACTTGCTGAGTTACAGGAGTATGAAAGATATCTCGAGACAAAGGACTTCCCATGTCACATGTAGGAATGCTAAACTTGTTTTGAGTCAAGGATGCAAGTTGTTGTTGTAAAGATGATACAATTTCAGCCAAACTAATGATTGTTGAATCATTAGAGTTAATAGGAGGAATAGCAACATTAGAAACACTAGGTAAAGTGTAAGAAGCTGTAGGAATAGAAGACACAATTGGAGGAACACTTGGAACTATAGTTGGAAGAGGGTTTGAATAAGTAAAAGGAACATTATGATAAGAAGGTTGTGATGTAGGAAGGGACACGAGAGGAACACTCATAGGAATAGAGGGAACTATCACAGTCACCAAAGGAGTATAGATAGGAATACTAGGTAAAGGAATAGAAGAAGGTTCTATACTAGTGACAGGAGGAATCAACCCTAAATCTTGAGCTTCTTGAGCTAAAGGTTTAATAGTTGAATGCACAAGATGAGTAATATCACACAAGAGGTTAATACCTTGATCACTATCACGAAGAACTTTCTTAAGAGCATCGATAGCTTGAATAAAATCTTGATTATGGTTTTTTTGAATAAGCCAATTACCCATTTTATCAAGTTCAGTTGAAAGTTTTTGGACTTGTTTAGGAGGAACTATTAAAGAATCATCCTCATCATGAGAGGAGTGAGAATATTTTTTCTCCATAATAGGATTGGAATCATGAAGAATCAAATTATCATCTGGGATCCTAAGGAAAGGAGAGGAAGACTCGGGATCAAAGGCACCCATAAGTCTATGACTTCCTCTAACCAAAATATTATAAGTAGGACTAGTAGTAGTAAAGCTCATAAACCAATGCAATGAAAATGAACTAAACTAGAAAATATAAAGTATGAATATTTTTGTATTTTGAAAGAGATTTTGCAATTTTTTTGTATTTTTGAAATATAGATGCAAGTAATCTAATTAGCATGCAAGATTTAACATAAAATACAAATCTAACACCAACAAGATAATATAAGGGGAAATATAACACCACAAAACACAATAGGGAATCTAATTCAACAAAAGAAAAGAGGGTAAGTATGTCGAGTTCACCAAAATGAATAATAGTGAAATGGATTCACCACTATGAATAGGATAATTATGGGTATGGATGGAAGTGAATAGAAAGGATCATCAAAATGAATGGTATGAAAATGTGAATAGGGTTGAATAGTGATAGATAAGATAATATGATATGAAAGGGGGAATATAGGACCTATCCTTAATCAAAATTCCTAAAAGGAAAGATCCAAATAGATTAATCACAAAGAAGTGATCAATGCACAAATGAATCAAACAATGGAGAACATGAAGAAAGGAGGGAATCCTATAATCTACTATAGAAACTATGTACTTGAAATATTAAATGAATCGAAGGAAAATACTAACCTCAAAATAGGGAAAATCTAAAAAATGCTGATTTTTGATGTTTGTGTATAGTTTTAGGAAATTCTGCAACTTGCTCCAAATTGGAAATGGCGAGATAGAGAAAACCCAAAAAAATTTTGTCCTTCTGAGGTCAGGTTGACTTTGACCCAGATAACGGGGCACAATCTTACCCCGGGGCAGAATCCTACCCCACACTGAAGGTTTTTCATGACCCAAAACATCTTTGATATATGGTAGCTGGAATGGTACATATTGCCTATTTAATATGTGTTGACAAAGTACTAGTTGATATGTGTGAAATTCTAAGAATTCAATTGTTTGAAAACTTGGAGAAGATTAAGAAATCTAAGTATGCACAATTTAGATTTTCATCCTTAATCTCATACATGTTTTTCCACTCATTGAGAAGATTTTCATACACCATTGAAAATGATTGGAATGATGGAAAAATTGCTATGGAAAGGATAAATAAAGTATATTTGAGTCATGTTATTGACAAAGTAAATGAGAGTGTTATGTTAGTAATGAAGACATTTCAAAACATGGTAACTAGCAGATCAAGAATTCCATAGTCACTTGTGAAGAAGTATAAAAATGATATATGTTTCATGGTTGACACTGACTTTACCTATATTGAAGTAGTGGAACCTAGAATTCAGTTCATAGACCCTCTTGGCTATGAGATATCTGAGGCTGAAACAAAAGAATATGTTGGTAGATTACTTAAATGTAAATTGGACACTTAGTGCAGTAGATTTGGAACTTTTGAAGAGCTCTTCAAATTAGAAAAAGCTATAACTGAAGAGAAGCAATCTAAGAAGAGAGTTGACAACACTATCAGGAGAATACTAAAAGATTCAGGAATGTCATAACAAGAATTCTTCATAGAAAAATAGATAGCAATAGCAATCAGGGATATTGGATAGAAAGAAGTCTTGATTGTACCACCCTTGTCATCCAGTGTAGTACAGCAAGAACCTACACAAGTCAAGGTGAAAGTATAGGAACCAAAAAAGGAATAAGTAACAACTAGATCCACTTCCTCCACAGCTAGCAAGAGAATGAAAGAAATTGCTACAGGACCATGAAAGAGACAGAAGACTTTAGTTCAACCAGTACCAAGAGAAATTTTAGAAATAAAGGATGATGACACTATAGTTAAGAAGAAGACATGGAAACCAAGAGTTGAGAGAGTGAATGAAGAAATCATACAAGATGGAAATTTCACTAAAATGAACAAGTACTATAAACTTTATGATTATTCAGAAAGACTAAATTTAGAGAATGCTATTGTGAAGCATATGATTTTGGTAGAAAAGAAATTTGATTCTATTCAAGGTCAAATACCTGATCAGTTGTATACCAAAGTTGTAAATAGAAACCAGAGAGCAATTAAAGAAGATACTAATATCAGAAAGAATCTTGTGAAGAAGCTTTGTGATATGAGAGATGATGAACACTTAAAGTAGATATTGAAGGCCTTAAGCATCCATTTGAGAACCAAAAGGAGAACCATTTTGATTATGGGAGGTAGATATGAAGAAGTTAATTCAGATATAAAGTAGGCAATAATCAAGGTCATGGCAAAAAATGTTGGAGAGCCATCGATTGTAGCAGAGCAAGTAGTTGAAGCTAAACAAGAGGATATTCCTTCTCCTTCAACTATTAACATTGAAGATGAAACTATGAATATAGAAGGTACTAAGGTCACCTTGGATACTGATGACAATGTATTCAAGAACTTAGCAAATATTGTTGACAATTTGGCTCTTGATGAACTAGATAGAACTGAAGAAGTAGAGCAGACTCAGCCTATCAGTGAAGAACCTAAGGAGACTTAGATTCAAGAACCCATTCCTACCAAAGAAGACATCAGTCTTACTCCTGAGACTGGAAAGAAGAAAGAAATTAGATCTTTGTTTGAAGATTTAGGAAAGGAAGCTGATGATGATGATTAGTTGGAACTGATCACTTCTTTGAATAAAATCATTGGCAAGAAAAAGAAAGTGAAGAATCTTGAAGGGAGTCTGAAGGAGCTTACTGAGAATTTACAAAGCATTATAACTACAAAAATCATAGAGGCAGACCCTTTGGAGAAAGCTAAGAAGGTAATGAGCACTTTTGATAATGAATTCACTGACCTATCTAATATTGCAAAAGTGAGAGCTCAAGTAGCTTATGAAGTTGAAATGCTTTTGAACATCAGTCAGAATATCAGGAATGATATTAGCAGTCTTGATATTTGTATCAAGAACTTGAGGAAACATTTGGAGATAGGAAAATCATTGTACATATAGTGTACAAAACCATAGATTTTGACATCAGAAGGGGAACAGAAGATCAAGTTGAAGGAAGCTAAGATTTAGAATGAATGTAACCTTATTTCTAGACCTAATGTGAAGGTATGTGATGTTGAAAAGAAAGTTTGAAAGCTTTATGATGAAATAAGAATATTGTAAGATGAGAGGAACAGAAAAATGAGGAGACTTGCTCTTTTGAGAGAACACATCTCTATGAAGCTGAGTATCATTGAAGAGTAGTTAGAAGAATGTCTTACAGCTAAAACATCCTTTCAGAAATTTAAATTTGACAACCTCCAAGCTTGTCAAATAATAGCTTATGGACTGAGCACATTACTCAATGTGGTAGATTCCATCAAGAATTCATGGGAAAAGGAGATAGAAGCTATGAAAGCTGATTTTGTAGATTGTGTTGCAAGCCTACTAGTGTTGCAATAAGAAAATGAAGGTATAATCTTTTTGGGATACAATTTTGTAATCCTCCCTACCTTATTTTGTCATTGTTGTCAAAGGGGGAGAGATATTAGAGAAGAAAATTGATATATTTGATAAGGATCGATACTCTTAGGGGGAGCATTATATTAGATTTTATATTTTTAGGAGTTATAAGGATAGTATACATATTCTATACTATGGCCACAATTTTGAGTCTTTGACTTGTACACTTAGCCAATTTTCTCATATGTTGCCACTAATGACAAAGGGGGAGATTGTTGGCAATTTGGCTGAAGTGAGTACATAGATGTTTTCATTATGGAAACATATGATCAACATGAATATCACAAAGGTCAGAGAGAAAGTATAGCAGAGTGCATTGCAAATTTGTCTAAGTGTAAGACAATGTTTTCACCAGTGCACCAGGGTACAGTTTTTGTTTGCGACATTGACTAGAGTAAGTTCAATTCTTGTGCACTTGAACATAGACTCTATGATGACTAATGATGACCCATCTTAGAGTGCAAGTTAGTACAACATGTACAAAATTAGTTATGATAGTTTTGTCGAAGACAGTGTTAAGCCGATAGGACATAATATGAAGGCAGAATTGGTAAAGAGTTAAGGGATTATTTTGTTTATCAAAATAATGACTTAAAAATATAAAGGGATGAAATCCTAGATTTTAACTCTTGGATAAAGATATATGGAATCTGACCATGTAAATTTATTATCCTTAATAATTTGTATATATGTAATTGTAAGAAGAAGAAGAAGAGACATGTGGTAATATTGTAATGATATGATGTGAATGTAAGAGAAATGAAAATATATTGATGCAAGAAGTATAAGGTTATATACCTTAATCCATTTTTGTAATAAGTATACATTGTACATTACTTGTTTGGGTAGTGGGCTCATCTGGTAATCAGATTTTGTATTGACAACTCCTAACAGGGTTGAGGCTTTTAACAAGGCCTATAGTCCCTTAATTAGGACTGATACACTATATGCTTGTAGTAGACTCCTAATAGGGTCAACATCCTTAACTAGATACTTTTGATTAGTTGATCTTTGTGGGTACCATCCCCACTGGGGTTTTCCCTTGGATAGGGTTTCCTCGAGAACATATCATGTGTTATGAGTTCTTTATTTCCATTGCTATGCATATTGTTTAGCTTCTTATGTTATGCATGTATAAAGATAATCTATTATATCCATAATTGGGCAAAAGATAAAGTTTGTAGAATACTGATTCACCCCCCCCCTCTTAGTATTCCCTATTTCTAACAAATTTCATTCATAGATCCTAGAAGCTCGCCAAAAAGGGTATCCGGATCTGAACTTCAATTCACTATCATGTACCTCTACTTGCAAGAAAAATGGTTTTTGTTGTTTGGATGGGGGGTTTTCCTTAGTCAAACCCCAGTTTGGAATCAACCTTGAAATGTAATTGAAATTGCAATATGTATAAACAAAGTAAATGGAACTATTCACCTTGTGTATGTTGAAGTCCTTGTGGAGGATTCAAATCCTTGAATCCACAACTAGAGATTCTCCAAATGAATGTAGAAATGTATGGGATATCTCAAATCAATGGCATAAGATTTTCAACATCAATCTTTAATGTATCTTTGTTGGAAATTTGGCTGAGTTGGATATCTAGATGTTGTCATTATGGAAACATATAATCCACATGAAGACCGCATATGACAAAGAGCAAGGAAAAATTGTCTAAGTATGTGCAGTATTTTTCCAGTATACCAGGAGATATTTTTGACTGGTGATGTCGATTGGAGTAAGTTTAGTGCTTGCGCACCTCAACATAGATACTATGATGACTATTGAAGACTCTATTGACAATTTGGCTGAGTTGATTATATAGATGTTGTCATTATGGAAAGATATGATCCACATGAAGATCACACAAGTTAGAAAGCTAGTATGACAGAGTGCATCGCAAAATTGTCTAAGTATGAGACAGTACTTTTACCAGTGAACCTGGACACAATTTTTGTTTGTGATGTTGATTGGAGTAATTTCAGTGCTTGTGCACTTGAACATAGACTCTATGATGACTATTGAAGACCCATCTCAGAGTGCAAGTCAGTACGGAATTTATGGAAGAAGTTATGATAGTTTTACTGAAGACAGTGTCAAGCCGACATGATAGAATATGAAGACAAAATTAGTAAAGAGTTAATGGATTATTTTGTTTATCAAAATAATGACTTAACAATATAAAGGGATGACATCCTAGATGTTAAATCTTGGCTAAATTTATTTGTATAAATGTAATTATAATTGTAAGAAAAGATACGATGTATGATGAAGTAATGAAATGTAACGAAGTAGTGATATGATGTGAAATATATGATGCATATGTAATAGCAATAGTGAAAGAGAAGAAAAGAGATATTGATGCAAGCATTATAAGGTTATGTACCTTAACCTTCTTTTTTAATCAGTTTATATTGTACATTACTTGTTTGGGCAGTGGGCTCATCTAGTAATCACATTTTGTACTACCAACTCCTAACAGGGTTGAGGCTTCTAACAAGGCCTATAGTCCCTTAATCAGGACTGATACACTATATGTTTGTAATAGACTCCTAATAGGGTCAACATCCTTAACATGATACTTTTGATTAGTGGATCTTTGTGGGTACCATCCCCACTGAGGTTTTCCATTCACTAGGATTTCCTCAAGAACAAATAATGTGTTATGAGTTCTTTGGTTTTATTGCTATGCATATTGTTTAGCCTCTTATGTTATGCATGTATAAAGATAATCTATTATATCCATAATTGGGCAAAAGATAAAGTTTTTAGAATACTAATTCAACCCCCCCCCCCCTTCTCAGTATTCCCTATTTCTAACAATTGGTATCAGAGATTACTTACTCAGAAAAGAATCATTTAAGGAAAGCCTAGTAGCTTGGGTAAGATCTCTATGGATATGGATCAACTACAGAAGAATCTTGAAGAATCTCTTGAACAGATTAACTTGCTTACTATTGAAAAATATACTTTGAAAAGAAAGTATGACGATGCAAAGAACCGAAATTGAGAAACTGAAAAACAAGTTGGAAGATCTGAAATCTAAAAAGGAATCTGAAGTTTTTATTGAAGATTGTGATGACAATTTGGAAAAATAAAATGAGATCCTTAAGCATGAACTAAAGATCAAAAATTTGAAGCTTAGTTTGAAAGATGGAAATGGAAAGAATGAAGCAAATATGAAATCTGAGAATGAAAGTCTAAAGACTGAAAATGAAGGACTAAAATATAAACTTGGTATAGTAACATCTGAACTTGAGAAAGTTAATTTGCATTATGTTGAACTTGAGAAATACAATAATATTGTGATAGGTGAACTGACTCAATCCAAACAACAACTTGAAAGGCTATATTCAACTAGTGAGAAGATTGATGAACAAATATCTTATCAAAAACCATTCTATGATAAGACTAGTCTTGGATTCAATACTTTTAAAGAAAATGATGAAAGTAAGGAACTAGATTTGAAAATATCTAAAAGCATAGATGAGAAGAAGTTTGATGAGATTAACAAATCTAAAGATACACCTAAAGAAGAAGAATCACCAAATCAAGAGGAATCACCCAAAGGTATGCAAAGAGAATTCAAAGGTAGATCTTTTTCTTGTAATACTATTGGTCATATGAAAAGAGATTGCATAGGTAAGCAATTTAAACCTCTTAATGGTTATTGTTATAATTATCATGGTTTTTGACATAGAGCTATTGAATGTAGGAAACCTAAATTTATTGAGAATAATGATGGTAGTATAATGTTTAGGAATACTAACAATGCAAATAAGAAACCTACTAAAGATATGAACAGAAGAAATGGAGTAATATGTTATAGATGCAACAAGGTTGGACACATTGCTAGAAACTGCAGATCACAAATCAATCAACCTAGACCAAGATATGGAAACAATGGAATTGTTTGTCAGATATGCAACAAGATTGGACATATAGCAAGGTTTTGCAGAATGAATAATAGAGTTTTTCATCCTAACCCTAACCCTAGAAATCATGCAAGAAGAAATGAAGATGGAAGTAACAGTCAGAAAGGATGCTATAGTAATTCAGATGAAGTGAAGTTTATCAAAATCATAGATCAAGGAGACATATTCAACATTGAAGGTAATCAAGAAGGTGAAGTATCAAAAGGTAAGAATGAATCTTTACCTGACCTATCTCAAAGTACTTAATTTATTAAAATTATAGTAGAATAGGAACTTAGATTAGTGTAGAAGTAGATATATGATGAACTGAGTCTTGTGAAGTTAATGCAAGGTATTTTATGATGTTATAATGCTATGGTTAAGAGAACAAAGAAAAATATTATGTTTTGCAAGATCGCAAGAAGTTTTAAGTTTTGCAGGTTAGCATAAACAACTTTTTGGAAAGAAGCAGAAAAAGAATTGAATGCGATGTCAGCTCTAAGTGAGATTGAATTAATAAAAGGTCATGATCAATATTATTTGATCATCAAAGTGAATTCAAGTGTTAAGGAGATCAAAGAGAAGTGATTGGAAGCATTTTGCAAGGATTTGGAGAAGAATTTTGTGTCGAATCTACGCAAGCCCTAAAATCATGAAATCAAGGTATTTTACTTAATAGATCTTTAAATCAGTGAAGGAATTAGAAGAAATCATGGCTGTTTCTTTAATACACAATGTCAGAGATAAGAATAGACCTAAGTTGAAAAGGGAACTAGTAGAACCCTTGGAAGATGATCCTAGGTTAGCTTTATCATCCGTACCAAACAGAGTTTTACATTTGGAAAATGTTAGAAGTTATCTTGGATGCAAACTAGAGACAATCAGTGATAGTGATTTCACAAATGAATATCAGAAGATCTACAGTTAGGATATGACATTGAAACAAGGATTTGAATATATGAAAGACAATAAAATTGTTAAGTATGCATCACAGTATGAATTTGATAATGAAGAATGTACTAAGATTATCTTAAGCAGAATTCATAATGGGAAGTTTTGGTTAGAAGATAGAGTGATAGATATCATAGCTAATTTGATTCATGAAGTCACTGGATTATCTAAAACTAGAGCCATTCCTTTTAATGAGAAAAACATGAGGAAAATAGTCATTGACAACACAAATTCATCCTATAATTGTAGAGGAATTGTGATTAGTAAGATCAAACAAGATGATGTGAGATACTTATGCAAGATGCTAACTACTAAGTTTTGTGCAAATTCAAGAGAGGATGAAATGGTAGTTGGAATGATACATGCAACTTATTTGATGTGTGTTGACAAGGTACAAGTTGATTTGTGTGAAATTCTAAGAATTCAACTATTTGAGAACTTGGAGAAGATTAAGAAAACTAAGTATACACAGTTTAGGTTCTCATCCTTAATCACCTATATGTTTTTTCATCTATTGAGAATATTTACTTACACCATTGGAAATGACTGGAATGATGGCCAAAATACAATGGAAAGGATTAACCTAGTGTACAGAAGACATGTTATTGACAAAGTAAATGAGAGTATAGTATTGGTAATCAAGACATTTTAGAATATTGTGTCTAGTAGATCAAGGATCCCAAAGTCTCTTGTGTAGAAGTATAAACATGACATATGTTTTATGGTTGATACTGACTTTACCTACATTGAGGTAGTAGAACCTAGAACATAGTTCATAGACCCTCTTGGCTATGAGATATTTGAAGTAGAGATAGAGGATTATGTTAGCAGGTTACTTAAGTGTAAGTTGGACACTCATTGCAATAGGTTTGGAACCTTTGAGGAGAACTTCAACTCTGCAAAGACCTTAATTGAAGATAAATAGTCTAAGAAAAGAGTTGAGAGTACTATAAAGAAAATCCTAAAAGATACAGGGATGACAAAGTATGAGTTTTTGGTAGCAAAGCAAATAGTAGCAACAATCAGAGAGAGTGGACAAAAAGAAGTTTTGTCTATTCCACCTTTATCATCAATTGTAGCATAGCAGGAAGAATCACAAGTGAAGGTAAAAGTGGAAGAAATTGAGAAGGATAAAGAAGAAAAGATATCCACTAGATCCACTTCCTCCACACCTAGAAAAAGAGTAAAGGAAAGTGATACTAGACTGGGAAAGAGGTAGAAGACTTTAGTACAACTAGTTCCAAGAAAAATTGCAGAAATAAAAGATGATGTCACTACCATTAAGAAGAAATCTTGGAAACCTAAAGTTGAGAAGCTTAATGAGCATATTATTGAGGATGGAGACTTTACAAGAATGAATAAGTACTATGATCTTTATGATTATGTAGAGAGACTTAATCTGGAAAATGCAGTGGTAAAGCATATGATTTTGGCTAATAAGAAGTTTGATACAATTCAGGGTCATATACCTGATGATTTATATAATAAACTTGTGAATAGGAAGAAGAGAGCATCAGAAGAAGACACAGCTATTAGAGAAAATCTTCTACAGAAGCTTTGTGTAATAAGAGATGAAGCACATTTTGGTTAGATTATGAAATCTTTAAACACCCATATGAGAACCAAAAGGAGAACCATTCAAATTATGGGAGGTAGATATGAAGAAATCAATTCTGAGATAGAGAAAGCAATAATCAAGGTTATGACAGAAAATGTTGGAGAACCATTAGTTGCAGCAAAGCAAGTAGGTGTAATAGAACAAGAGGACATTCCCTCTCCTCCAGCCATTAACATTGAAGATGAAACCATGAATGTAGAAGGAACAAAGATCACCTTGGATACTGATGATAATGTATTCAAGAATTTGGAGAACATTGTTGACAATTTGGCCTTTGAAGAACATGAAACTACAAAAGGAGAAGAGACAATAGAGACAATAGTTGAAGAACCCCCAGTAACAAAAAAACAAGTACCCATTCACACCAAAGAAAATATCAGTATTACTTCTGAGACTGGAAAGAAGAATAAGATTGGATCTATGATTGAGCATTTGGGAAAGGAAGTAGATGATGATGATCAGTTGGAATTGATCACATCCTTGAATAAAATCATTGGCAAGAACAAGAAAGTGAAAATTCTTAAAGGATGCCTGAAGTAACTTATTGAGAAGTTACAAAACATTGTAACTACACAAATTGTAGTAGCAGACCCTCTGGAGAAAGCAAAGAAGGTAATGAGCACTTTTGACAATGAATTCACAAACTTATTTGATATTGAAAAAGTGAAAGCAAAAGCAACCTATGAGGCCAGAATGCTTTTGAACATCAGCCAAAATATCATGAATGATATCAACAATCTTGATATCTGTATAAAGGACTTGAGGAAGAATTTGGAAATAGGAAAATCTTTATACATCCAGTGTACAAAATTAGAGACTTTGACAATAGAAGAAGATCATAAGATAAAGATGAATGAAGCAAAAATTTAGAATGAAACAAACCTTCTTTCTAGCCCCAATGTAAAGGTATCTGATGTTGAGAAGAAAATTCAAAAGCTATATGATGAAATCAGATTTTTGCAAGATGAGAGAGATAGAAAAATGAAAATATTCACTCTTTTGAGAGAGAACACTTCTATGAAGTTAAGCATTATTAAAGAGCTATTGGAAGAATGTCTTTCAGCTAGGACATCTTTTCAAAAGTCTAACTTTGAGAACCTCCAAGCATGTGAAATAGCATCTTATGGACTGAGCACGCTACTCAATGTGGCAGATTCCATTAAGAAATCATTGGAGAAGGAGTTAGAAGCTATGAAGATTGATTTTGCAGATTGTGTTGCAAGCCTACTGGCTTTGCAATAATTGAATTAAGGTATACTCTTTTTGTGATACAGTTTTGCAATCCTCCTTACTTTATTTTGTCATTGTTGTCAAAAGGGGAGAGATATATAGTAGAAAATTGATAGTATATGATAAGGATTGATACTCTTATGGGGATTATTGTATTAGAGATAATATTTTTTGAGGAGTTATAAGGATAGTATATATTTTATACTATGGCCACAATTTTGAGATTTTGAAGTTGTACACTTAGCTAATTTTCTCATATGTTGCCACCAATGACAAAGGGGGAGATTTTTGGTAATTTGGCTGAGTTGATTATATAGATGTTGTCATTATGGAAACATATGATCCACATGAAGATCACACAGGTCAGAAAGCTAGTATGACAGAGCACATTGCAAAATTTTCTAAGTATGAGACAATACTTTTACCAGTGAACCTGGACACAATTTTTGTTTGTGATGTTGATTGGAGTAAGTTAAGTGCTTGCACACTTGAACATAGACTCTACAATGACTATTGAAGACCCATCTTAGAGTGCAAGTTAGAACGGCATGTACAAAAGAAGTTATGATAGTTTTACCGAAGATAGTGTCAAGCCAACAAAACAAAATATGAAGATAGAATTAGTAAAGAGTTAAGGGATTATTTTGTTTATCAAAATAATGACTTAACAATATAAAGGGATTAAATCCTAGATTTTAACTCTTGGATAAAGTTATTTGTATAAATGTAATTGTAATTGTAAGAAACGATACGATGTATGATGAAGTAATGAAATGTAATGAAGCAGTGATATGATGCGAAATATATGATGCATATGTAATAGTGATGGTGAAAGAGAAATGAAGAGATATCGATGCAAGTAGTATAAGGTTATTTTAGAAGTTAAGAAATCCAACTTCATAGTTCACCAAGAACACCTGCATGCAAATGACCTGTTGCTGGAAGGAAGCAAAAGGCACAAAAAGAAAAGCTTGGAAAATCTCAGTGGTGTGAGAGAAATTGTATTCCAATCTCATGAAAAAATAATTACAAGAGTTCAACCTATAAGGTGAACAAAACCACAAAAGGAAAAAGCTAGGTTACGCAATATAATTAATATAAAATATTAATTATATGCACCTAAGAGACAACTTAAGTGAAAATAGAGTACATAGACAACTTAATAATTAAATCAACATGATCTAATTAATAAGTGAAGATAAATAGATACTCTAACACCCCACCTTAAGTGAAGCTTAGGAGGTAAGCTAACCTAGTACAACTATGAAAGTAGGAAATGGGTCCTGGTAACAAGGCCTGATTAGGTACCTAATACAAGGAAATCTCTGTAAACTGGAGACAAAGGAGAAAACCTAGTGGGAAAAACCCCTCTCCAAAAAGAGATAGAAAAAACATGCAAAAAAAAATGAAGGGAGGAAGGCCTCAACAAGACCCCCCAAGGACAACTTTCATCACCCCAAGCATATAATGCAACTGAAGATAGCGCAGAGATGCAAAAGGTTTGGTGAAGATGTCAGCAACCTGCACGTCAGTGGGAATGTACTCCAAAGAGAGAACACCATCCTGAATCTGCTGACAGATGAAATGCATATGAAACTCAATGTGTTTGGTGCACTGATGCTCTACCGGGTTGCAAGAAATGTGAATAGCACTTTGATTATCACACCATAGGACCATGGGATGATCAAGAGGAAACCCAAACTTAATCATCAACTATCGAAGCCATAAAATCTCCTGGATAGCATGCACTACTACTCTATACTTAGCCTCTATAGATGAAAGTGTGTGAACATGCTACTTCTTGTATGACCATGTGATAGGACCGGAGCCAAGACAAAAGACAAAGCTAGAAGTAGACTTCCGATCATCAACATCACTTGTCCAATCTGAGTCAGTGAATCCAAAAATGTGAGGAACCCCTGATGTGTAATGAATGCCATACATAAGTGTGCTCTGAATGTATCTCAAAATATGCTTGGCAACTTTCCAATGACTCTCATGAGGCTCATGAGAGAATCAAGAGACTAGACCAACTACAAAGGAGAGATTAGGACAAGTGTGAGTTAGGTACAACAAACTACCAACCAACTATCAATACAATTTAGGATCCACTGAAGGCAAAGTGAAAGAGGTAGACAAAGTAACACCAGATTGAAAAAGTGTGGGATCAGGATTGCAATAAAGCATATCAAAGCACCAAAGCATGTCAAGAGCATACTTCTATTGGTAAACAAAGATCTTAGTAGAGGACTGAACAATCTGAAGACCAAGGAAGTAGTGTAATAGACCAAGATCGGTCATCTCAAACTACTCCATTAATGCTCACTGAACATCCCGAATCATAGAAGATGAGCTACCTGTGATGAGAAGATCATTAACATAGAACACAAGGATCACAACCTCATCCTCAAGACATTGAATGTAGACTGTAGGATCAGAGTGGCATTGGGTGAATCCTGTGGAAAGCAAGAAGGAGTCCATCTTCTCATACCAAGCCCGAGGGGCCTATTTGAGACCATAGAAAGAATGCTGAAGTCTACAAACCAAGGAGGAATCCTGCACAAATCCTAGAGGCTTCTCCATGTAAATCTCCTTAGTGAGATCACCATGCAAGAATGCACTCTTCACATCCATCTAAAAAATGGGCCATCCCTAAGAAGATGCGAGGGATAAGACAAGGTGGATAGAATTCATCTTGGTGATAGGGGAAAATATCTCAATGTAATCAATACCCTCAAACTGTGAAAAACCCTTCGCAACAAGATGTACCTTGTACTTATCAATAGAACCATTAGCAGCAAAATTAGTATGATATAACCACTTGCATCGCACTAGTTTTCTTCCCGTAGGAAGAGAACAAAGATCCCAAGTGTGATTCTTCATCAAAGAAGAATACTCCTCCTCCATAGCATTGTCCCACTCAATATGTCCTATCGCTACTGCAAATATTTGAGGATCATCACAAATTTCATGACTCAGAAGACTAGATCCCGCAATATGAGACCAGGTTCGATGGGAAGTGGAAGGGTCACCAGCTAGAGATCATGCAGCATCAACTATAACATGAGCCCATCTAGGCATCTATGGAGGATCATATGGTGGAGGTAAGTAGGGATCACCAAGATCATCATCCTCATTGTCCTAAAAAGAAATGGGAAGAGATGAGGGAGTAGCAATAAGTGAAGTTGATGCAGGAGCATCCTGGGTGTAAGAGCAATCTTGCATCACCCAAAAATATTTGTTTTTGCTTTTCAATAAGGGCTATCTTGTGCAGAGCTGCTATTTCTAGAAACTTTCTATTTTTAGTAAGTTGGTCATACGATCTCGGAATGTTCTGATTTCACATGTGGAGGTTCATCTCTATCATATCAGCCTGCCAGTAAAGTTTCATGGCTAGATCAAGTCTGGTTTTGAAGATATTGAAAATTTTCGGTTTTGGAAACAGGGTGCAGAAACTTTGAACTCAGTTTTGAAGGCTTTAGAGGCCTCGGATGAGGTTGAATTTTGGGCTGAATGAAGCTTGCTTAATTCAAGCGTTGTAGAGCTCCTCGCGCCCTTTCCGAAATGGGGTTACAATAGTCAATCGGGTCAACTGGTGATGACTTATGGTCTTCGGAAGTTGGGTCACCTGAAATGGCGGAAAATGATTTTTCTTCAAAATTTATGTTCGGGTTTCAAAATTTATTTTGAGCCGACTATGATGTAATGAAATGTAAAATAAAAAAATAATTCTAAGTTTGGTCGGCCTTATTGGCTAAAATTCTGGAACCTTCCCAGGCGGTGGAAAATTGCCTATATAAGGAAGGCTGTATTATTGTCTTAGGCAGTTCAGAATAGTTCTGGGTAATAGTTCGAGGCTTTGTCCTACATAATATTGTAAGGGAATGCCCATGTGGCTTTGCATGTTGTAATTCTGAAAATTTGTAATTCCACATTTGTGGAGATAATAAGAAGCCAATTTTCTGTTCTTGCATATTATTGTTGTTGTTTCTCTATGTCTGTTATGTGTTTGTGGTATTAAGGGGAGCACCCTTCATCAGAAGTAGACTCTAGGAGCTGGGTATCTACTGCAGGAAGGTGCTCATCAAACTGGACATCCCATAGAAACATGACCTCTCTAGAGTTAGGATCAAACAACTTGTAGGCCTTAACATCCTCACAGTAGCCAAAAAAAATGAGGTGTCAACTCTTCTACTCCATTTCTCTCATCTAAGCATCAGGCACAAATGCCCATGCTTCACTACCAAAAACTCAAAATGATGATACATTAGGCTTGACATGAGACCAAACCTCCTCAGGAGTCATGTGTCAAACTACCTTGTGAGGCATCCAATTTTGAATATAGTTGGCACAATTGACTGCCTCTACCCAAAAAGACAAATCCATGGACCTGGACTGTATCATACAATTAGCCATCTCCTGAAGTGTTCTGTTCTTTCTCTCTGCCACACCATTCTGCTAAGGGGTGTAGGGAATTGAAAACTGATGTTGAAGAGCATGTTCAAAGAAAAAATCCCTAAAAGCTTGGTTCACATACTCCCCCCATTATCTATGTGTATCCACCAAATAGAAAGACTAGATTGCTTCTCCACAAATGTGTTAAAGACTTGAAATGAATCAAAGACATCAGACTTGTACTTCAAAAACTACACCCATGTGTGCCTGGAGAAGTCATCAATGAAAGTGAGCACATATCTGGCACTAGAAAAAGGAGTAGGAAATGACATGAGGTCACTATGAATCAACTCCAATGGTGCCAAAGCATGAGTAGCTCATCCCTGAGGGAAAGGATCCCTATGTTGTTTGCCAAGAACACAACCCTGACAAACACCATCAGTGCAAGAAATTTGAGGAAGCCTAAGAATAATCACCTGTGTGCTCATCTATTGAAGATATCTATAATTGGCATGGCTGAAATGCTCATGCCAAAGTCTGGTCATTGAATCTGCATGTGCTATAAGATAGGAACATGTGCCATTAGAAGACTCAAATCCATCAAATTTGTATAGGCAGGATACAGTGTCAACACTCCCAATAGCCACAATCATGTTAGAATCATGTAAATCCCAAATAACAACATCATGTGGTGAGAACTCAACTATCTTACCAAAGCCAGAGTGGAAAATCTGATAGATAGACAATAGGTTCATCAAAATTTTAGGGACACAAAGAACATCCTTAAGAGAACCCCCAGCTAATGCAACAGAACTAGAACCCAAAATAGAAAGATGAGATGAGTTCCCAACAAAAATCTTTGAAGTAGCACAAGGAGCAATTGAGGTGACCAATTACTGAGTGTGAGTCATGTGGTGAGAGGCACTAGAATCAAGAATCTAGGTGGGCCCATAGGTCATTGCTCATGTAGTAAGAGTACATCCTTTCCCTACAGGGAAGGATGTGGACTAGGGGGCTAAAATGTGATGCTCCTACATGGCTTCCTCTAAAGCCTCCAAACATTTCCAACACCTAGAAATGAGATGTCCATCCTTTCCACAAAAGCTATAGGTCTCAACTGATTTCTTCTTAGTCTTGGAGGTAGACTCAGTAGACTTCAAAGAAGATGTACCCTTTGAAGGGTTGGCTGGAGGTTTTGAATCATTTTTCTATGCAAGTTTGGATGAATACTCATTTCTTACTGAATCTTTCTTCGGTTTGGCTTTCTATTTTGGTTTCCCCTGTGAAGACTGAGCAACCAATGATTGGCTTGAAGAGCTAGAAGCATCCATCTATTAGATCTTTGCCTATTCCCATGTCAACTGATCACAAAATGTCTCAAATGATGGCATGGTGTGTCTAGTACCCAAAGCATCCATGGTGGAGTAGAAAGTGGAAGAAAAGATCTAAAATTGTCCTCGCAACTTTGAGAGTATCAGAAAGATACACTCATCATCTATCTTGATTTTCCCACATCCCTGCAAAACTGTATGCAGAGACTTGAACTTCATCAAGAAGTTCTCTATAGTGGGGAAATCAGTAGGAGTCAAAGAGGTCAACTCTACATCAAGCTAAAATTTTTGGATTGCAATCACTATACCAAATAAGGTTGAAAACTTGCCCCAAATAGCCCTAGGAGTGGTAAGGAGAAGAAGCTAAGGAGAGAATTGAGCTTAGTATAAAGCTTCCACAGGAAGTTAACAAAGGAAGAAAGAGGATGGCCAAAATACAAGCTAGCACACTTCTAATGTCAACCAAGGAAAAAGGAGAGGACTTTGAAGAAGAACAAGTACCAGTAAAGAAGAAAGGAAAAGTAATTATCACCAAGGCACCCAAGCAACCCTCTGTAGTATTTACAAGAAGGAGTGCAAGAGGCAAGGTAGGCAAAGACAGTGAAGAAATAGTATTCAAAAGGCCTCCTCCTTCATTAAAAGAAAAGATCAAGGATTTGAGAGAAGAATCTGGAATTGCAAACTTCAAATCTCTCAAATATGAAATCAGATCTGAGGAAGAGCAGCAGGAAATTGAAGATGTTGTTGTCAAGAAAATAGGAAAATGGAAATACTCACCTGAAGAGATAGCTTCTCAAATCCTAGGAATTCTGTTGAACAAAATTAAGTTGAGATGGTCCAATGCAAGACAAACTGTCAAGGACATCTATGCTCAAACCTTGAGGCAATTAATGCCAAGTTTGAAAAATGCTGAAATTAATAAGGCATTGATAGATAATGAAAATAAGTTGACACTCAAATTCAATAGTTGTTTGATTTTGATCAAAGATATTGAGTCAGTTGTGAAGAGTGCCACTTCCACATGGAAAAACATCTATAATCTTCACAAACTGAGTGCTAAAACTATGATAATCAAGGATATTGATGATGATAGTGATGAACATGAAGAAGATACTAAGGTAGACAAGCAAAGTGATGAGGAAGATAATATTGTTCAGATAGCTGCAGAAGTCATTGCCTCACTTCCTCACTCTCCAGAAAAAGTTGCTACACCTAGCACAGAGATAACTTCAAGTATGATTGTGACAACTTCCATAGATACATCAAATGTCAAATCATCACTAGCACAACTCAATGTATCATCGACAGAAATGACTACCACCTCTTTTACCGAGTTGCAGTCTCCTATATCTACTTCAATACCTACTCCATATCAAGTTTTCCAGTAGTAAGTACCTTAGTTTTGGATACTTCAGTAAGTATTTCAGTTTTTTATTCTACAATTGTGAATACTTTAGTTTTGAGCCCTTCAAGTATTCCAGTCGGTAGTTTATCATTTTTCACAACTAGTCCTACAATGTCTACAATAACTTCTACAAAGGCATTAAGTGCAATAACAGTTGATCCTAAGGCTCAACCGAGTACAATATTTTTGAGTAAGAATTTAGAAGAGGATATAGACTTAGATGAGGAGATAGAGATTCCAAAATTAGACTTTGCAAATCTTTTAGCAGACCAAATGCAAAACATTGGTGAACTCCTCCAAAAGAAAGCAAAGTAGAAGAAACTAAAAGAAGAAAGGGACAAGGAATATAAAATTATTGAAGATGCAAAGGATATTTTGTCAGAAGCATTAGGTATTAAAGTTGATTCCTCTCAACATATTTTGTTACAGTTAGCTGAGGCAGTAAACAAGTTCCATGAGGATTCCTCTGCGTCAGAAAAGATTCTTGAGAAAGCCAAGAAGAATTTTGACAATAAATTGCTTGAGCATGTTGCTCAGCATATAGCTATTAATCAGGCAGAATTATGTTTAGTTTTGACAGATATTGAGTCCTCCTATTCAAATGTTACCTCACTTGTTGCTAAGCTATGTAATGTTGACAAGTTCACTAAGGAAGTCAAGGATAAATTGAATAAGATTGATGAGGATCTGAAGGACAGTGTACAGAAGTTGAAACTTGAACCTAGTTCAAGCTCTGCACATCATATGAAAATCACATTCCTATCAAATAGGCAGTCAGAATTATTAAAAGAAGATACAAAGATCCAGTCAACACTGCTAGATATTCAGAACATGATCCTTCCCATCATGGACATAATGCAAAAGCACATTTTTCACTCAAAAGCATTACTCCATGATAATCAATTTTCCATTGCAGATCACATGATTGAATTCTCTGCAGAAGTCCAAATTGCACTCCAAACATGCAAGATTCTGCAAGAGAATTGGGACAAAACTCTAGCCCTAATCATAAAAGTACATTCTGATTTTCTTTCACATTTTGGATTCTCCCTGTAAAATACTTGTATATACACCTTTGGCATTATTGTCAAAAAGGGGGAGACAATGTATAGGAGAAAGTGTATAAGATTAAGGTGTGTAATATGAAAGGGGGAGAAATTACTCTATATAAGGGAGTCATGAAATGTATAAACAACAGTTTGAGAAAGATAAATTTTGAAAAATCAAAAAAAGATTCAGCATGATTCTTGTATATAAGTTTTGGCAATAAGTGTTTTTGTCACTAATGCCAAAGGGGGAGATTGTTGGCATTAAGCATGATTGTCATTAGTGACAGCACTTATTCTGCACAGTGCATACCAAGTAGAACAATACATATCGAGCAAAATAGAGCTTACTAAGTCAAGCAGAGCTTACCGAGTAGAGCTTACCAAGCAGAACAGATCTTACCAAGTAGAACAATGCATACCAAGCTCACTAAGTTTCATAGTGTTTACCGAGTGCTGCATGGTTAAATAGGAAATTTAGTTTCTACCGAGTAAAACTTTATCTACCGAGTCTCCAATATTTACTGAGTTTGAAATTATGACCGAGTGGTTAGTATGGACCGAGCTTCAGCTTCTACTGAGTGCATGATGATGCTGAGTAATGCAGTGGATGCTGAGTATCAGAAAGTCACCGAGTTAGTTTGCAGTAACTGTGTAACTATATTTGGGCCAACTCAGTAATATTTGTGTTTACTTTTTTAAGAGCCAACTTTGTAATTGTTTTGGAATTGACTTAGATTGATATATAAACAATGTTTTATGTCATATCCAAAAAGGAAGATATAGAGAAGTATTGAAAAGAGAGAAAGGTAGAGATAAGAAAATTACAAAGGGCTACAGCAGTATAAGAAGTAGAAAAGATCTATCCTTCACAAAAGGTGATCAGTACATTAGAGAATCTCAATCAGCAAGTATAGTTGCAAGTAAGAGATCTACTATTTCATCCTAACAGGTGAATCAGCTTGAAATCGTTTAACTGGGTAGACTTAACAGTCTTTGTAAAAATCTCTTAACTGAGTGCATACTTCATTGTATGTTTGTAAAACCTCTAACAAGGTGGACCTAGCAGTCCTTATTGCTCCTAACAAGGTAGATCATTAGAAGTGATCATTGTAAGCCTTAACTGGCAAACTTTATACTGCAGTATTGAAGTTTTGTGGGTATCATCCCCACCCCAGTTTTACTTTCTACTTGGAAGGTTTTTGGGTCACCAAATCTCTATGTTCTAAGTGTTATGAATGTTTTACTCTTTCTGTTACTCATGCATGCAGTCAGATTATCAATCTAATATTATTAAGATCTGAATCTGTTAAAAATTTTGAAGTTACTAATTCACCCCTCCCGTCTTAGTAACCTAGATAGTCTTGAATATTTCCAACAGTAATCACTTAGAGACAACTTTGCACTATTTTTAAAATCCATATTTCAAGTATAGTTCCATTCATTTCATACTTTTTAATCATGATAAAGGTAAGGTCTTTGTGAGATCTTGGATAAAAAATTTGCATATTTTTTATTGATGTTAAGATTAGGATTTGATCGTGTAAGTGTTGCACTTGTATTTTTATGAATTGATTTGGTGTCAAAGTGACATTTTCTTTGATGAATCCTTCTCCATTTAGAATATATTTTCCCCCAGTTTGATGTGATTGCATTTGTTGGACTTGGGACATTTTGCAGATTAGTGAAGAAAGCTTTCAAGTACCTACATATGCAACTGTGGGGTTTTATTATGCAATATATACAAATGTTAGAGAATGAAATATTTACAAGGATGATGACTATGTTAGAAATAGAAAATACTAAGAGGAGGGGGGGGGGGTGTGAATCAATATTTCACAAACTTTTAGTTTTTCCCAATTATGGATATAACAAATTAACTTGAAGCTTGCATAAGAAACTAAACTAAATAACAAGCATAGCAATAAAGCAAATGAACTCATAACACCATGTTTCTTTTGTTAGGAATGAATGCTAAGTGTTTGGCAGCCATTCTATAGTAGTTGTTGTTGCATTCATGACTATGACTGTCATTAATGTCAACACAGTGACTTATCGAAGACTTGCAGAGAAGTAGACGGAGTTTGGATTAGTGCACATGGGTTATTGCCATTGGAGCTATGTGATGTTGAGGATATACTCTTTGATATGTTATATGTCTATGGTTAAGAGTGAAAATAGTAATTGATTTATTCATGGAAGTTATGAGCATTTTGGTGGAAGTTGTATTCAGGCAGTATTCCTGAGTAGGGGTTTGTGGAAATCTGATGATATCTCCTAATCGGGATGGAATCCAATTTTGTGCAGTTAAAGGGAAGTTGGAGACACATTGATAGTGATGTGGATGATAGTGTAAACTTTGAGGTTGCACGAGTGAAGATTTATTATATTTGGAAGCTAACAGTTTTGTGTAATTTTGATGTAGCGCGTGGAAACTTTTATTTTGTAATTATATGCTGACTCATTTGTAATTATTTGAGTGTGGTATGAAGGAAGGAATGTATTTCCTTATTGTATGTACATGTAGTGATGATGTTTGATGCTGAATTCATGAAGTGAAGAATAGAGCTAAGTATGAAAGTGAATTTGTGAAGGAAGACATGTGAAGTACAGAGATCTGAATTTGAGATCTGATGTAACAGTGAGTGCACTTTGGCATAGTCAAAGAAGAGGTAACATATTATTCTATTGAGTAATGAAAATATTATTTGGATAGTGTGTTCAGTGATCTTACCCTGAAGCTGTTTGGGTAGTGGGTCTTTCTATCTTCCACAACACTTAACAGGGTTAGAATCTTTTAACAGGGATTCAAAATCTCCTAACAAGGATTCATATGTACTGAATGTATTTCATAAGACTCCTAGCAGAGTCCATCCTCTCACAAGGAATATTCATATTAGTGCATCTTTTGTGGGCATCATTCCCACTAGGGTTTACTCTTTGATCAAGAGGTTCCCTAGTCAACATATCTTGTGTTATTGTGTTGTTGTGTATGAATATCTTTCTATGGTTGGTAATTATATTGCTTATATGGTTTAATGTTGTTGAAGATGATAAAAGTTATAATTATCTAATAACTGATTCACCCCCCCCCCTCTCAGTTATCTTGGTGGAATTTACTTTCTAACAATTGGTATCAGAGCAACAGGTCCTTGAAAAAGAAGTTTAACAACTTAAGGAGATCCATGGCGAATTTCAGGAAAGAAAGCCCTAAGTTTGATGGAGTAAATTTTGACAGCTAGAAAGAAAAGATGAAAACACACCTATTGTGTTTAGGACTAGGTTATTGGTTGATTACAAAGAATGATAATACTATCATTGAAGAAGACAATATTTAAACATGTACTCTTGATGAAAGAGATCTATTCATGTGTAACATACTTGCAAGAGAAGCACTTTTGATAGCACTTCCAGAGAATGAGTACAGTCAGGTAAAATATTTAAAAAAATCTCATGGAATTTGGAATGCTTTACACTCTACTTTTGTAGGTGATGAACATGCAAAAAGAGTTAGATTACATAATTGGATATGTGCATTTGAAGATATAAGAATGTTGGAAGATGAATCTATTAGAAGCTATACTGGTAGAATGTCAGAGATCATTACAGGTATAAAATCATGTGGAGGAAAAAAGATAGAGAATGAAGTGATATGGAAAATTCTAAGGACATTGACTCTTGCATTTAAGTAGACAACACAAATGATTGAAAAAGTGATGCCTTGTACAAAAAACTTTACAAGAGAGACTCTTCTTGGAAGATTGGAAGCGATAGAAATGAACCTGAGATTATCAGGAGACTTACCTAGAATGGAGACAGCATTCAGTGCTCTTAGTGTTCACCCTACTTTGTCAAGAAGCATCAGTCTGAGTGGAGATTATGTGGGTAGTAGCAGATCTAGAAATGAAGAAGACAAGAAGATTGAAGAAGGCATTGCTTTACTTTTGAAAAGAGAACCAGATGGTAAGAAAATATTTAAATGTTGGACTTGTCAAGAATATGGTCATTTTGCATCTAAATGTCCTAAGAGAGTTAAAAAGTATATAAGAAATTTCAAACCTAGAAGATCTAAGGAATGTTATTTTGCTAACGATGAAGATCTTGAAGCTAGTATAGAAAGAACTTTAAGTGAAAGTGATACTGAAAATAATGATGACATAGGATTTGTAGCAATTAAAGAAGAAAATCATGAAACTGATGTTAAGGAAGAAAAAGCCTTAGTTTCTCAAGTTGAAAAGAAAGCTGATTGGATTATAGATAGTGGTTGTTCACGTCATATGACTAGAGACATGAAAAAGTTCATAAATTTTAATGAATATGATGGAGGAGTTGTTAGAGTTGGAAACAATGCACCTTGTTTGATTAAAGGTATAGGATCTATTACTCTTGATGGAAAGACTAATACTGATGATGTTTATTTTTTTGATGGATTGAAACATAATATTTTGAGTGTTGGATAGTTAGTTGATAAGGGATGTCAAGTTTGGTAAACTGAGAAAACTTGTGTGATAAAGGATAAAGATGGAAATCTGATTGGAACTAGATCTAGAACCAAAGGTAATGTATTTCAGTTGAATCCTACTGAGATGACATGTTTGATTACAAAGATTGATGATAGTTGGTTATGGCATAGAAGGTTTTTTCATATAAAACTTGATAACATTATGAAAGTAAGCACTACACTTGTAGTAAGAGATTTACCTAAGATTATTAAGCCTACTAACATGATTTGCAAAGAATGTGTAATGACCAAACAAAAGAGAAGTTATTTTCCTAGTAAGAAGTTTACATCTACAGAGAAGCTAGAGATTATTCATACATATTTGAGCGGTCCTACTAGGACTAGAGGATTCTATGGAGAAAGGTATTTTATGATTCTGTTGATGATTTTACAAGAATGATGTGGATTGCATTTCTTAAAGAAAAATTTGAAGCATTTGATAAGTTTAAGATTGTTAAGAATAAAGTTGAGAATGAATCTAGAATGAAGATTAAATGTTTGAAATCTGATAGAGGTGGAGAATTTACTTCTAGAGAGTTTAACAAATTTTGTGAAGAAAATGGAATTAAAAGATAGTATTGAACCCCTAGAACACTTGAAAAAAATGGTATTGTAGAAAGAAGGAACATATCAATGACTGAAGCAGCAAGAGCTATGTTGTTTGAGAATGATTTTGTGAAGGTATTCTAGAGAGAAGCAGTGAACACAATAATGTATACAATGAACAAAGTACAAATCAGAGCAGACACAAACAAGACACCTTATGAATTATGGTTTGGACATGCACCCTCAGTTAATTATTTTAGAATTTTTGGAAGCAAATGTTATATAAAGAGATATGATGATATTGGAAAGTTTGATCCTAGAAGTGATGAAGGTATATTTCTTGAATATTCTTTGAAAATCAAAGCATATAGATGTTTCAATAAAATAACTAAGAATATTGTTGAAAGTGCAAATGTTAAAGTTGATGAAAAGTTCAAAATTTAGGAAAGAATGCTTGATTATGAATCTGATGAAGAAGCTCATCCTAAACCTAACACTAGATCTACTAAATTGTTTTATGAAATTGATAGTGATTTGTTGAATGAAAGCCACAGTGAAGTTACTGAAGAACCTACACCTGAAGAGAGATCTGAGACAGTGACACCTAGCAAGAGTTTGTTAAGGAATCATCCTATTGAGTAGATTATTGGAAGCATCAAAATAGGAGTTCTAACTCAGAACAAGGTACAAGAATAGTTATGTTTGATTTCTCAAATTGAACCTAAGACTATTAGTGAAGCTTGCGAAGATGAAAGTTGGACTAATGCTATGACAGAAGAACTAGATCAGATTCAAAAGAACAAGACATGGGAACTGGTCCCTAGACCTAAAGACAAGAATGTTATTGGAACTAAATGGGTATTTAGAAACAAGATGAATAAACAAGGATAAGTAGTAAGAAACAAAGCAAGATTAGTATGTAAGGGTTACTCACAACAAGAAGGAATTGATTATGAAGAAACCTTTGCACTTGTTGTAAGAATCAAAGCAGTAAGAATTTTTTTGGCTTATGCAGCTTACAAGAAATTCAAAGTATATCAGATGGATGTGAAGTCAGCATTTTTGAATGGAGAATTGGAAGAAGTCTACATTGAGAAGCCTAAAGGTTTTCCTTTGACTCAAGGAGACATGGTATGTAAATTGAAGAAAGCTTTATATGGACTTAAACAAGCACCTAGAACTTGGTATGCAAGATTGGATAAGTATTTGTTAACATTGGGATTTATAAAAGGAACAGCTGATAGCAATCTATACATAAAAGAAATTGAAAATGGTTTGCTAGTTATAGTTATTTTTGTTGATGACATTATCTTTGGAGGAGAAGATGAAGCTAGTGATAAATTTGCTGATGAAATGAAGATTGAATTTGAAATGAGTATCATTGGTGAGATGAAATAATTTTTGGGATTATAGATAACACAAAATAATGATGGTATCTTTGTAAGTCAGACAAAGTACTTGAATGACTTGTTGAAAAGATTTGGAATGGAGGATTATAAACCAATTGGAAAACCTATGGTGACCGGACATAAGTTGTCTAGCACATATGAGACACATGCAATAGAATAGAAGAAATATAGATCTATGATTGGAGGATTATAGTATTTGACTTGTACAAGATCTGATATAGCACACTCAGTTGGAATGGTAGAAATATTTCAAGCTGAACCTAGAGAATCACATTATGCAGTGGTAAAGAGGATACTGAGATATTTAAGAGGCACAATGGACTATGGATTATGGTATGAAAAATTTGATGATTTTACCCTATGTTCATATACAGATGCTGATTGGGGAGGCAGTGTTGATGATAAGAAAAGCACCAGTGGTGGAGCATTTTTCCTTGGAGGAAGATTGGTTTCTTGGCTAAGCAAGAAGCATAATTGTATCTTACAAAGCACAACAGAAGCAAAATATGTAGCAGTAGCAAACAATTGTAATCAAATAATTTGGATGAAGCAAATGTTGAAGGATATTGGTATAAAATTTGTTAAACCTATTGTTATACATTGTGATAACACTAGTATAGTTAGTATGTCTAAGAATCCTGTACTACATTCTAAGAAAAAGCATATAGAGATTAAGTATCATGTTGTAAGAGAGAAAGTTGCTAAGAAAGAAGTCAAACTTGAGTACATAAGTACAAAGGAGAAGATAGTAGATATATTCACAAAACCTTTACCTAAGGATACATTTGAGTATCTAAGAGGTATGCTTGGGGTTATGCCCTAGCCTACTTTTGAGAAGTGATGTAGTTGGTTGCATCCATCCAATGGTATATGAGCCTTATCTTTCTTCTAGACTAGATGTCGGTACTTCCTCTATGGGGGAGTATGTGTATCTAAGCTGAGTCATGAGGACTCTAGTAAATGTACTTTCTAAATAGTGTCTTTTTACATTGAGTTTTTGTTGACATAGTGATGAAATTTCTATCATTGATGTCAATGGGGGAGAAGTATACATGAAAAAAATTTTAGAACATCTATTGGAGAGAACTTAATAGGATAATGAAGCAAGATTTCATTGATGAAGAGGATTTGAAGAAGCAGTGTTGCAGTATTGGATTTTTGGAACATTGGATGTTTTTCATCTATGTTGCCATCAATGCCAATGGGGGAGATAGTTAGGAATGAATGCTAAGCGTTTGGTAGCCATTCTATAGCAGTTGTTGTTGCATTCATGACTATGATTGTCATTGATGTCAACATAATGACTTACCAAAGACTTACAGAGAAGCATACAGAGTTTGGATTAGCACACGTGGGTTATTGTAGTTGGAGCTATGTAATGTTGAGGATATACTCTTTGATATGTTATATGTATATGGTTAAGATCACATATAGTAATTCATTTATTCATGGAAGTTATGAGCATTTTGGTGGAAGCTATATTCAGGCAGTGTTCCTGAGTAGCGGTTTGTGGAAATCTGATGATATCTCCTAATCAGGATGGAATCTAGTTTTGTGTAGTTAAAGGGAAGTTGGAGACACATTGATAGTGATGTGGATGATAGCACAAACTTCAAGGTCATGTGAGTGAATATTTATTGTATTTGGAAGCTGATAGTTTTGTGTAATTTTGATGTAGCTTGTGGAAACTTTTATTTTGTAATTATGTGCTGACTCATTTGTAATTATTTGAGTGTGGTATAAAGGAAGGAATGTGTTTTCTTATTGTATGTATTTTTAGTGATGATGTGTGATGCTGAATGCATGAAGTGAAGAATAGAGCTAAGTATGAAAGTGAATTTGTGAAGGAAGACATGTGAAGTACAAAGATATGAAATTGAGATATGATGTAACAGTGAGTGTGGTTTGGCACAGTTAGAGAAGAGGTAACATATTATTCTATTAAGTAATGCAAAGATTATTTGGATAGTGTGTTCAATGATCTTACCCTGAAGCTATTTGGGTAGTGGGTCCTTTTGTCTTCCACAACTCTTAACAGGGTTAGAATCTTTTAACAAGGATTCATATGTACTGAATGTATTTCATAAGACTCCTAATAGATTCCATCCTCTCACAAGGAATATTCATATTAGTGCATCTTTTGTGGGCATCATTCCCACTGGGGTTTACTCTTTGATCAAGAGGTTCCCTAGTCAACATATCTTGTGTTATTGTGCATGAATATCTTTCTATGGTTGGTAATTATATTCCTTATATGGTTTAATCCTATTGAAGATGATAAAATTTATAATTATTTGATAACTGATTCAACCCCACTCTCAGTTATCTTGGTGGACTTTAATTTCTAACATCTTTTTGAGGAAACCTTGGCCAAGGGAAAACCCAGTGGGGATGATACCCACAACTGATCCACTAATCAAAAGATATCTCATTAAGGATGTTGAACCTGTTAGGTGTCTATTACATACATATAGTGTCTTTGTCTTGACTAAAGGAATTTAGGCCTTGTTAGAAGCCTCAACCCTATTAGGAGTTTCTATTAAAAAAAAAATTTGCAAGATGAGCTCACTTCCCAAGCATGCAATATACAACAATAGCTTCTAATACAAAGGTAAAATACAAAACCTTTTACTATTGTCGAATAGCTTTTCTATTCTGATGTAGCTTTGCAGGCTCTTCGCTTTCACATATAGATATTTATTTCTTCCTTCTTACAATATACAACTTTTCATCATATGTCAACTTATTACAATTTCTATATGTATCATGTGTACACTCCGCATTACATAATTCTTACATATATACAAGTTATTACAAATAATAACTTCCAGTCAACTTATAATAAATAAATTCTTCTCAAAATATAAAATAAAATCATGCTGCCTTAGGGTTAACATCTAGGATTTTATCCCTACATGGTTAAGTCATTATTTTGATAAAAAAAATAATCCCTTAACTTATTGTGATCATATTCTATCTTCTACTCTATTTAGGTTAGCTCAACATTGTCTTTGTAAATCTTTAATATCTTCTTCCATACATGTCATACAGACCTAAGCTCTCATATGTGAATTTTATATACATAGAATGATCTATGTTCAAGTGTGCATGAAATGAACCTTCTTCTATGAACATCTCTAATCAAAACTATCTCAAATTAGACTGGTAAATACTATTGCACTTAGACAATTTTCTAGTCCACTCATACAAGACTGCTTCCAACTATTATGCTATCTTCATACTGAGTATATGTTTCCATAATGACAAAATTATGATATCCTACTTAGACAAATTTCCAACAACCTCCCCATTTGTCATTAGTGGCAACATATGGGAAAATTGGCTAAGTCCCAAAAAAATTAAATTACAAAATTGTGGCCATACAAAAATGTGGATCTTACATAACTACTTATTTCTCTAAAATACTTATACTTTGAAATATTTATACTCCAAAATACTTATACTCTCCCTAAGAGTATACTTCATTCTATACATATAATATCTATACAATTTTTAGCTTATATTACTCCCCCTTTGAAAACAATGACAAAGGTGTCAAAAATTATTGTAACAAAATTGTTTTACCTTGGATTTCAATATTGCAAGGCTGAAAGGCTTGCCACACAATCTGCAAAATTAATTTTCAAGCTCTCTATCTCCTTATCCCATGACTTCTTGACTACATCAGAAATAAAAATCAATGCACATAGGCCAAAGGATGCAATCTCAACTACTTTAAGATTTGCATAAGAAAATTTTCCATAATATGCCTTCAAAGAAAGACATTCTTCCAATTGATTCTCTAAAATGATGATTTTCAGTGATACATGCTCTCTGAGTAGAGTGAATCTTTTCAATTTCTTTTCCTTCTCATCATTTAGAAGTCTCATATCATCAAAAATCTTGCTTGTTTTCCTCTCAATTTATGAGATCTTCGTATTAGAGCTTTGCAAAATGTTTACTACCACATGTAGTTCTGCTTCTTTTACTTTCATGTTCTCTGATATCTTAGATGTGTGGCTCTAGGATTGTGTACACTAACTGTATAATGCTTTCCCTCTCTCTATGCATCTTCTCAACCCTTTTATACATATATCCAAGTTGTCTAGATCATTTATGATATTCTGGCTTACAACTTAAAATATCTATGCATCATGAGTTTCTTGGGCTTTTACTATTGCAATATCAGATAGGTTTGTGAATTCTGCATCAAAGGCTTTCATAACCTCTTTTTGTTTTTCCTGTGGATCAGCCTCACTGACTTGACTTGATATTGTTCTTTGAAGTTTACCTGTTACCTCAACTAGTGCTCCTTCCAATATTTTTACCTTCTTGTTCTTTCCAATAATCTTGTTCAAAGATGAGATCAACTGATTTAAATTATAGTTTTTGTGATGTTTCTACTATGTCCTTAGGTTTAGGAATGATCACAGATTGTTCCTATAAAACCACATGCTCTTCTTTTTTTGTATCAATATTTCACAAAATTTTACTTTTTCCCAATTATGGATATAACAAATTAACTTGAAGCTTGCATAAGAGACTAAATTGGATAACAAGCATAGCAATAAAGAAAATGAACTCATAAAACCATGTTTGTTCTTAAGGAAACTCTGGCCAAGGGAAAACCCCAGTGGGGATGATACCCACAACTGATCCACTAATCAAAAGATACATGGTTAATGATGTTGACCCTATTAGGAGTCTATTACATACATATAGTGTCTATGTCATGATTAAAGGACTTTAGGCCTTGTTAGAAGTCTCGACCTTGTTAGGATTTTCTATTACAAAACAAATGTTTTGTAAGATGAGCTCACTTCCCAAACATGAAATATACAATAATATCTTCTGATACATAGGTGAATAGGTTAAAAATGGAGCCTTAACAATGCACCTAACATTCAACACTATTCATTTGTAATATGTTTTATTTTGAATTAAAATAGCATAAGTAAATCTGGAAATATTCAAAAATTAATTAGGTCAAGATACATACCTCATCATGAAATTGATTTAGAAATACCTATTTTCTAAAGCCTCTGTAGAGTTTTGGAAGATTCTACAACCAAATCTAGGATCAGGAAGTCAAGACAGAGAAAACCCAAAAAAAAATCATCTTTCGGGCACCACGTAGTCTTTGACCCTCATAAAAGGTCAAAGGCTACATTTTTACTCTGAAGGTTGTTTCTGACTTTGTTTGCAGATCTCTGAAGTTCAATGAAAAGGGTACTCAGATCTATCCTCTAATTCCTGAAAAAGCAACTATAGATATCTAGAAAGGGAGTTTTTGGGGTGGCTATATAGGGTTTTGCCTTAGTCAAACTCATGTTTTTCTGATCTCAACCTCCATGAATAGCTGATTGAAATAGAATGTGTGTGTGTATGTATTGAAAGTGTAATGCCAAGATCTAATCCTCTAGATCAAAACCCTAGCATGAATATGTATGAAATAACAATGCATAGATTTGATTGAGATAGAAAATCATACCAAGCCCCCAAGGCTAAAGTACTTCTACCAAACTCACAATCCATAATTTTTTACTCCATGATTATATCTTTGAATGCTTGAAATTTGATAATGGTGGATCAAGGAAGAAAGGATCTCTCTTGCTTGAAATATGTGTTCACAAAGATGCTTAATGTCAACAATGGCTTGATCTTCTATATCATCCTCTTGAAATCTTGCATCTTCACCATTCCTTGCTTGCTTGAAATATTCTTATTCATGAAATTTTCTCCTTGAGATCACTTGATCATGAAATTGCTTGGTGAAAATGAATGCAAATGAGAGTCTTTATATAGAGGTTTCAAGGTGAGGCTCTTAAAGCAAGGTGAGGATCCATAATTCAAATTTCACCTCAAATTAAGGTCCAATCAAAATAACCAACTAAGGAGGGAAAATAATTAAATGAAATTAGAATTAAAACCTTTTCGCACTCAGATCTAAGGGCCCGACATTGATTTCGGGGCCCACCGGGACCAAATCTGAAAAAGGGGTACAAATTCTGGAGGAGGTCAAAGATGAGCTTGACTCTGACCTAGTCAAGGATGAAATCAACTATGACCTATTTATGGTCAAGCTTGACACTGACCTAGTCAGGGTCAACCTTGAATTTGACCCTGTGGACCCAAATCCAGCCAGAATCAGGACTTGAGATCCCGGGGATGCCCGAAGACCTAAAAATGACACTAGATTGGGACAGAATGCTAGGGATAGGCATAAAATCCTATGATGATTTTGATTAAGACTAGGAGGACCTATTTCTAATTCCTACCTCGAAAAATAGATCCATGGAAGAGGGAAATTAGGGAGAATCCTCAGGATCCTAACCCTAATTTCGCCTAGAATGAAGAAGATAAGTGTAGAATGCATCCTAAATGCAAGTCTATCATGATAAATGTACTAAAAGAGGGTGATAAACCTATCAAGATGGAAGTGCTTCCATTTTAATATGATACATTTAGCCCCCATTTTAGCTTAGATATGACACTACGTGAATGTGCAAGCTAAAGTAAGAAAACATCAGAGTAAATAAAAAGGATATAGCCAAGTCCTCGATGCAAAGATCCTGCAGAAAACTATTAGAACCTACAACACACAAGGTTAATGAAAATCCATAAATCACCTAAATATTACTATATGATAATTTGAAAAGTGTATAGAGCCCCTTATGCCCCCCCCCCTATTTTGGCTTTCTACTTCGGAAGGGTGAAATAGGGTGATAAGAAAAACTCTATATATTGGATATGAATAGTGTTGAAAAGGCCTTTCCTAAACCAATTATAAGTATTCCCAACTTCCTAAACTAGTTCAAGGAATTAGATATCTTAATCATGATTCCAATGCCACTGACGACACTAAAAATGGAGTTACCAAACTCAAATTATGATGAAAAGAGTGGATGTGTGTCTAAATGCATAAGAAGGGAAATCCGAGTTTACCCTAAGGAAAACCTAAGGAAACCCTAAAAGAAACCCTAATTCAAAATTATAAATAAGAAAAAGAGAGAAATACTTACTCATTCTTACCATTTGTAGATTCTAAATGAGGAAGCAAGATGCTGAGAAGAGAGGAACTTTGAGTGACATGCCTGGAGATTCTAAGACATAGCCTAGCTACTGGATAGTCACTACCTGAGGTGAGTGTACTATTATCTACCTTTATACTTTCCAAATTCTTGTTTTTTATATGCAAGGTTGACTTTACCCCTTTTAGGTCAGCCCTGACCCATTTAGGTTGACATTGACCCATCTAGGTCAACTTTGACCCATGAAAGTTGACATTGACCAGAGGGCTTTTGCATGTTTCTAACTAGGTCAAAGTCAACATTGACTAGTAAGGTCATCTGATGCAGGAGCATCCTGGGTGTAAGAGCAATCTTGCATCACCCAAAAAAAAAATATTTCTATTTTTGTATTCAATAAGGGCTATTTTGTGCAGAGCTGCTGTTTATGGAAAGTTACTATTTTTGGTAATTTTTGTATGTGCTCAGAATGATCTGATTTCTTTCTTGGAGGTTCATTTTGGTCATATAAGTCTGCCAGTAAAGTTTCATTGCCAGATCAAGTGTATATTGGAAGATATTGAAGATTTTCGGTATTGGCAGCAGGGTACAGAAACTTCGAACTCAGTTTTGAAGGTTTTAGAGGCCCCGGATGAGGTCGAATTTTGGGCTGAATGAAGCTTGCTTAATTTAGGCGTTGTAGAGCTCCTCGCGCCCTTTCCGAAATGGGGTTACAATAGTCAATCGGGTCAACTGGTGATGACTTATGGTCTTCGGAAGTTGGGTCACCTGAAATGGCAGAAAATGATTTTTCTTCAAAATTTCTGTTCGGGTTTCAAAATTTATTTTGAGCCGACTATGATGTAATGAAATGTAAAATAAAAAAATAATTCTAAGTTTGGTCGGCCTTATTGGCTAAAATTCTGGAACCTTCCCAGGCGGTGGAAAATTGCCTATATAAGGAAGGCTGTATTATTGTCTTAGGAGTTCAGAATAGTTCTGGGTAGTAGATCTGGGTATTGATTCGAGGCTTTGTCCTACAGAATATTGTAAGGGAATGCCCATGTGGCTTTGCATATTGTAATTCTGAAAGTTTGTAATTCCACATTTGTGGAGATAATAAGAAGCCAATTTTCTGTTCTTGCATATTGTTGTTGTTTCTCTATTTCTGTTATGTGTTTGTGGTATTAAGGGGAGCATCCTTCATCAAGTGGTATCAGAGTAGGAGTTCTTGAGTGTGTAAACAGATCGCCGACTGTGAGGCAGTTTGCACCAGGACCGTGGCTGGGGTTTCAGCGCGCATCCCGAAAATGCCTCCACGAAGGGAACGTGGCGGAAGAGATGGTGTTGTAACACCTGAGGTTAGAGAGCTGCAGAGACAAGTGCGAGCATTGCAAGAAGAGATTCGCAGAGGAATGAATCTTAATGTCAGAGACGAAAGCGAGGATGAAGCCGAAGAAGAATATCAAGAAGGAGAAGTCGAAATTGTGAACCACGAGGAAGAAAGACTTTTTCGGGCCATTTCTAAGATTGGGAAAAGACCTAAGATTGAGGTTCCTACATTTTCTGGAAATCTTAACCCAGAAGAATTGATCGACTGGATCAACGAATGTGAGGAATATTTTGAGTATGAAGATGTTGAGGATCCTGATAGGGTCAAATTTGCGAAAGCCAGACTGAAAGGTCATGCGAAGATATGGTGGCAAGAGATTCAGTTGGAGTGAAATAGAAGGGGAAAGGAGAAAATCACGAGATGGGATCGGATGGTGGATAAATTGAAGCGACAGTTCATTCCTGTTGATTATGAGCTTGACCTACTGAAGAAAATGTAGAGTTTGAAGCAAGCAGGAAGATCTGTTCAGGAGTATACAGAGGAGTTCTATCGACTTCTCATCAGAACAGGCCATGCAGAAGCTAATAAGGAGAAAGTTGCCCGATACCTTAATGGGTTAAGGCCAAGCATTCAGGAGGAGCTGAATCTGGTTCGAATGAATAGTATTGAAGAGGCATACCAGTTTGCCCTAAAAGTAGAGGAAAAGCTGAACAAGAAGTTTGAGAGCAAACAAAACGGAAGAGGTCGCGGTGGACGATCTGGTGGACGGTCATATGGTGGCCGAAATGAGGATCCGAAAAAGAAGGATGAGGCCAGTAGTAGTCAGAATCAGCGAGGAAATAATTCCAATCGCTTCCAGGATCAGAATAATAGAGATCAGAGAGGAAGAGGAAGAGGACAAGGATCTGGAAGAGGTGGCTTCCGTGGAACATGTTTTCATTGTGGAGAAGAAGGTCATAGGGCATTTGAATGTCCTCAGCGCCAAGGCAGAACAGACAGGAGAAATGAAGGCCAGGCTAGAGTTGCACATGTAGATGAAGATGCCAGATCATCAAATTCTGAAGATGCTGAAAGAGGAGAAACGTTGATTAACAGAAGAGTCCTGTTGAGTGGTGAGAATGAACCTGAACAAAGGAGGAGCCTGTTTCGCACCAGGTGCAAGTGCGAAGGTAAATGTTGTGATGTGATTATTGATAGTGGAAGCATTGACAATTTGGTGTCAGAAGAGATGGTGACAAAGTTGAAGCTCAAGAGACAGAAACACCCACATCCATATCGGATTGCCTGGGTGCAGAATGACCACAAGGTCATGGTCAGTGAACAATGCCTAGTAAAGTTTAAGGTTGGCGGATACCAAGATGAGGTATTGTGTGATATCATATCTATGGATGCATGTCATATGTTGTTGGGTAGACCATGGCAGTTTGACAGATGTGCTGTACATGATGGTCGTGCAAATACCTATTCCCTGACAAAGGATGGAGTGCGACATAAGCTAAAACCATTGAAGGAGACTGAAGAAAAGGTATGTGGTAATGCAAGGATAACTTTTGTTGATGGAAGAAATTTCCTAGATGGTATGAGGCATGAGCATGTATGTTTTGCTTTAATTCCAAAAGCTGGTAAAGAGGAAGTAGAAGATGTTCCTGTAGAAGTTGCAGATTTGTTGAATGAGTTTCAGGATATTGTATCCGATAACGTGCCTGATGGATTACCACCAGTCAGGAAGATCAGTCATCAGCTGGACTTGATCCCAGGAGCGAGTTTGCCGAATAAGGCAGCACACAGAATGACACCTGCAGAAAGTGAGGAGTTGAACAGACAAGTACATGAATTGTTATAGAAAGGATTGATCCGTGAGAGTCTGAGTCCCTGTGCTGTACCAGCGGTATTAGCACCAAAGAAGAATGGAGAGTGGAGGATGTGTACAGATTCTAGGGCAATAAACAAGATCACAATCAAGTACAGGTTTCCATTGCCACGAATGGATGATATTATGGACTGTTTGAGTGGAGCTGTGTATTTTTCAAAGATAGATCTGAAAAGTGGATATCATCAGATTCGGATCAGAGAAGCAGATGAATGGAAGACTGCCTTCAAGACAAAGGAAGGATTGTATGAGTGGTTAGTCATGCCTTTTGGGCTAACCAATGCACCGAGCACTTTCATGCGGCTCATGAACGAGGTTCTGAAAGAATTTCTAGGTAAGTTTGTCATTGTTTACCTAGATGATATTCTGATCTTTAGTAAGACATTGGAGGAGCATATGATGCATATTCATATGGTATTTGAGAAGCTGAGAGAAGAGAAATTGTCGATTAATTTGAAGAAGTGCAGTTTTGTGAAGAAAGAGTTGGTGTATTTGGGGTTTGTAGTTTCAGGAGAAGGTCTAAAAATGGACCCAGAGAAGGTACAGGCTATCCTTGAATGGCCTACTCCAAGGAATGCTACTGAGGTAAGATCTTTTCATGGTCTAGCTAGCTTTTACAGAAAGTTTATCAGAAATTTTAGCAGTATTTGTGGACCCTTGACTGAAACAATGAGAGGGGATAGAAAAGAGTTTAAGTGGACTAATGGGGTAGAAAAGAGTTTTCAATTGTTGAAACAAAAAGTTACAGAACAACCTATTTTAGCACTTCCAGATTTTAATAAGGTGTTTCAAGTAGATTGTGATGCTAGTGGTACTGCAATAGGAGCTGTTATGAGCCAAGAAGGTAAACCTATTGCTTATTTCAGTGAGAAGTTGAATGATGCCAAGAGAAAATATTCTATTTATGATCAGGAATTTTATGCTATAGTTCAAGCATTAAAGAAGTGGAGACACTATTTGCTTCCTAAGGAGTTTGTTTTGTATACTGATCATCAAGCTTTGCAATATTTGAATAGTCAAGGAAAGTTGAATCAAAGGCATTTGAAATGGGTTGAATTTTTGCAGAGTTATACATTTGTTTTGAAACACAGGAGTGGAAAGTCTAATAGGGTTGCAGATGCTCTTAGCAGAAGGCAACTACTACTGACAGAAATGCAGATTGAAGTGGTTGGGTTCAAGGAGCTCAAGAATTTGTATCCAGAGGATCCTGATTTTGGTGAAGCTTGGAAAGCTTGTAAAGAACCTGTTACTCTAGACAGGACGAAATGGTTGGATTTCATCATCCAGGATGATATGCTATTCAGAGGGAGTCAGTTGTGCATTCCACGAAGTTCTATGAGGGAGAATCTCATAAAGGAGAAGCATAGTGGAGGATTGGCTGGACACTTTGGTCGTGATAAAACCCTTGCTTTGGTTGGTGAGAATTATTATTGGCCATAATTGCAGCAAGATGTGAAGAAGTTTGTATAGAGTTGCAGAGTATGTCAGATGGCGAAAGGAGTGAAGCAGAATACAGGGTTGTATCAGCCATTACCTATACCAGAGAAGCCTTGGGAGGATATCAGTATGGACTTTGTTCTTGGTTTACCAAGGACACAGCGGGGACACGATTCAATTTTTGTGGTAGTTGACAGATTTTCAAAGATGACACATTTCATTCCCTGCAAGAAGACTAATGATGCTGTTCATGTAGCAGAATTATTTTTCAGAGAAGTAGTGAGACTTCATGGTTTGCCAAAGACCATAGTTTCAGATCGGGACACTAAGTTTGTTGGATATTTCTGGCGTACATTGTGGAAGAAGTTAAAGACAGATTTGAAGTTCAGTTCATCACATCATCCACAGACTGATGGACAAACAGAGGTGGTGAATAGGAGTTTGGGAAATTTGCTGAGATGTTTGGTTGGAGATAAGCCAACAGGATGGGATTTGATTTTACCACAGGCAGAATTTGCATACAATAATTCTGTCAACAGGAGCACTGGTAAATCACCATTCCAGATTGTATATGGAAGTAGTCCAAGAAATGCATCTGAATTGAGGAAGATAGATAAAGGAGAAATAAGTAGTGCTGAAGCTGAGGATTTTGCAGAACACTTGAAGAACATCCATGAGGAGGTGAGGAAGCATATTACCAAGATGAACGCATAGTATAAGGCTAAGGCAGATGAGAAAAGGAGGTATAAGGAATTTCAAGTTGGTGATGAAGTCATGGTTCATTTGCGGAAGGAGCGGTTTCCAGGTGGTACATATAACAAGCTGAAAATGAAGAAGTTTGGACCATGTAGGATACTGAAGAAACATGATTCAGGAAACGCATATGAGGTAGAATTGCCTACTGAGCTAAATATTTCACCAGTGTTTAACATTTCAGACCTGACAGAGTATCATGAAGGAGGTGTTGAAGATGAGATCATAGCAGCACAGTGGAGTATTCCAGCAACTAGTTCAGACACTAAGGAGATCGAAGATATACTGGACAGTCGTATTGGCAGAAGCACAAGGAACAGGATATATGAAGAATATCTGGTCAAGTGGAAAGGATGACCTGTTGAAGATTCATCATGGCTGACAAAGGAGGAGATTAGCCGTCTTGGTTTTCCTCTGCACACCTGAGTCGTGACAGGGTCACTTCTCAAATTACCCCGGGTGTCTGATGCAGGAGCATCCTGGGTGTAAGAGCAATCTTGCATCACCCAAAAAAAAAATATTTCTATTTTTGTATTCAATAAGGGCTATTTTGTGCAGAGCTGCTGTTTATGGAAAGTTACTATTTTTGGTAATTTTTGTATGTGCTCAGAATGATCTGATTTCTTTCTTGGAGGTTCATTTTGGTCATATAAGTCTGCCAGTAAAGTTTCATTGCCAGATCAAGTGTATATTGGAAGATATTGAAGATTTTTGGTATTGGCAGCAGGGTACAGAAACTTCGAACTCAGTTTTGAAGGTTTTAGAGGCCCCAGATGAGGTCAAATTTTGGGCTGAATGAAGCTTGCTTAATTCAGGCGTTGTAGAGCTCCTCGCGCCCTTTCCGAAATGGGGTTACAATAGTCAATCGAGTCAACTGGTGATGACTTATGGTCTTCGGAAGTTGGGTCACCTGAAATGGCAGAAAATGATTTTTCTTCAAAATTTCTGTTCGGGTTTCAAAATTTATTTTGAGCCGACTATGATGTAATGAAATGTAAAATAAAAAAATAATTCTAAGTTTGGTCGGCCTTATTGGCTAAAATTCTGGAACCTTCCCAGGCGGTGGAAAATTGCCTATATAAGGAAGGCTGTATTATTGTCTTAGGAGTTCAGAATAGTTCTGGGTAGTAGATCTGGGTATTGATTCGAGGCTTTGTCCTACAGAATATTGTAAGGGAATGCCCATATGGCTTTGCATATTGTAATTCTGAAAGTTTGTAATTCCACATTTGTGGAGATAATAAGAAGCCAATTTTCTGTTCTTGCATATTGTTGTTGTTTCTCTATTTTTGTTATGTGTTTGTGGTATTAAGGAGAGCATCCTTCATCATCATCCTTGACCTAATTGAGGTTGAATTTGACCTAGTTTAGTTAGATATGTAGATTTGATGATGTAGATGACTGATATGATGTTTGTTTGTGCTTGCAAGACTTGGTCTATTTCGAGAGTATCCCTTTGGAGAGTTGCTAGTCATGGTCAGAGAGAGACTATCCAAGATGGATGATGAGGTGATGTAGTTATTGAAGGATGTGGGACTATAATGGGTCTCAGTCCTTCCATAGATTAGACTACACCAAGCCATGCTATCGGCTCTGATAGAGAGGTGGGATGAGGATACATGCTCCTTCCATCTTCCCTCTGGTGAGATTATAGTGACATTAGATGATGTCTACAGGAACATGTGACTTCTAGTTCGAGGTGAGACTGTCAGACCTAGATCATAGCATGGTTGTGAGGAGATCCATGTAGACATAGAGTATTGTATAGGATAGGTTCCACATATTTGGACCCAGTCAGATCATAACCTATTATCATCCATACTATTAGGCCCTACACCTTTAGTACAGAAGGTGATGCTTTGTATAGTATCCTTGGTTGTGTTACCCAACTCAAAGGGTACTATATTTTTTTCAACTCTTACACATCTCATATAGAGTATGGAGAGAGATAGGACCATGTTCTCATGGGGTCACAACATGCTAGCTCAGCTATACCATGAGCTAGGTTAGCTAGTGAGGTATCAGCGGGAGAGTCTATCGATATGCATGCTCCTGTAGATTTTTATGTTTGAGAATTTCACATGTAAATGTCCACAAGGAGTTCTAGTGATGGTAGATGTGAGTACAGTGAGAGCCTTTGCATATCCTTTGAGAGATATTTGGTAGTTTGGAGATATGCTCTACTGGAGAGTACATCTAGACTGCATTGTCAACACTAATGTGATATGGAGACCCTGCTGTCGGATGATAGAGTGGCCTGATACATGATTCCAAATGAGATATTCAAAATAGTGTAAGCTTAGAGGGTCATCAAAGTCATATAGTGATGCCCTACTATTATGATCAGGTGATGAGGTAGTTCGGCCTATTACAGGGAGTCCCTAAGGCAGTACCTCACTATGTACATCCGACGAGATACTATTAGAGACCTGGCACCATATGCTGACCATCGATAGAAGACATAGAGGATAGAAATGAAAAGGAGGTAGAGAACATGGAAGTACCATTAGATGTGACCTATTTAGACATGAGCTGGTATTACATCAGGTACTAGATTTTGCAGGGGATCCATCCTATCTTTCCCAAGGATTATCCCACAGGTGATCCAGGATTTATAGAGGGGATTCACTAGGATAGTAGAGCCACAAAGGAGGATGAGGATATCAGATATGAGGAGGATCACATCTTTGAGGGAGATCCCATGGAGGAGGAGAGAGAAGATAGAGTAGAGGAGAGAGCGGAGGACATGGCCCCAAGTGGTGATACTGGTACAGATATACCTATTACTCACACATCACCATTGAGATCATGATGGCCCCCACGGTCCCACACAGAGACACCAGCATCAAGACCTAGATATAGTGAGTGTGGAGAGAGTAGTTACTCCATGCCCCACCATCTAGATACTTTAGTGACATCCAGGAGGGAGACCCAAGTATGAAATATGAAAATTGATTGAATATGTGATTTGATTTGAGATAAATAGGACACTAGACTGATAAAAGTTTTCTTTCTACAACTAGCATAGTGGAGTGGAGGAGCTTTGTATTCAAGATTCTCAAGGATACAATTATATCCTACCGACTACAAGTCGATGAGTGAGAGTATTCCATCAGTCATAGAGATCCCGATAGGCATGCTGACATCTTTGCATGCATCCAATGAGAGATGAGATTGTGTAGAGAAAGAGAGGAGAAGCTTATGGAAGAGGTACAGAGTCTCCAAGGATGTTTACATGGAATGAGCATATCCAATAGCCATACACAGACACACAAATCTTCATCTTCCCAACATAGAGTAGAGAGATCGGGGAGCCATCGGCCATTAGAGTGACATAGTGATAGATAGGGCCATTGGCCACATATGTATCAAAACTTTGAAAAAATCTTTTTGATGAATGAAAAAATTTCTCTAATAATTAGTTCTATGTTTGATTACTATGCTTTCATCAATATAAAACTTAATAGAAAGAAATAAATAAATAAAGTGCATAAACATATTCAATATGTAATTTTGCTAAAACTACACAACCTATAAAATCTTTATAAGGAATACATAAATGCACCTGGAACAAATGAAATTAAGGGTAATAACATTTAAGATGCATAATATTAATGGGTTCCTTAAAAGAAACACCATCCATATCAGCAAGTTTGTAAGTACATGAACCAAATTCTTCAATAACAACAAAAGGTCCAAGCCAATTAGGGCTAAATTTTCCTTTTTTGCCTGGTAAAGCATTCACATTTCATTGGTTCTCATAAAGGACTAAATCACCAACCATAAATGTTCATTCAATTACCTTATGATTGTATTATTTTTGAAGAGATTTATGATAAGCTTTTATATGTTCTAATGCATGTATTCGTTGTTCATCCAACATTTCTAATTCTTGTAAGCATTGTTCATGAAAAGTATCTTTCTCAATTATCCCATGAAATGAAACATGTAAAGAAGGTATTTATAGTTCCAAAGGCATAATAGAATCAATACCATAGACAAGGTTATAAGGAGAAGTACCTATGGTAGTATGAACACTAGTCCTATAGGCCCATAAAGCATAAGTCAATTGAGTATGCAAATCTTTCATATGCTTATTAATTGTTTTTCTCAAGATTTGTTCAATAATTTTATTTGATGCTTCAACTTGTCCATTAGATTGAGGATAGTAAGGAGTTGAAAATCTATGGTGAATCCTCTATTTCTCCAAGAATTTCATGACTTCTTTATTTTTAAAAGAGGTTCCATTATCCAAAATTATCATCGAGGAATACCAACTCTTGTTATGATATTATTAAAGATGAAATCACAAATAACATCCACCATTGTTCAACAAAGAGGAACAACTTCAACCCACTTCATGAAGTAATCTGTAGCAGTGAGAATGTAAGTATGTCCTTGAGAAGAAGCTGGTGAGATTTTTCCAATAAGGTCAAAATCTCAAACACTAAAAGGCCATGGAGAAACTTGATTACGAAGCTCACGAGGAGCATGAATCAAATTACTATGTTGTTGACATTGAGGACATTTCTTAACGAACATAAAAGAATCATGTTCCATTGTTTTCCAATAATATCCCATTCAAAGTAATTTATTAACTAGGGATTTTCCACCAAAATGTCCCCCACAAGAACTAGAATGAGCTTCTGCTAAAGCTACAGGAATTTCAGTTCTATTGAGACATCTTAATAATAATCCTTCATAAGAGCGTTTGTAAAGTGTATCTCCTAAAATGATGTAATGTGTTGCAAGTTTCCTAATATGATTACGCATGTTCCTTGTTGTCGATTCAGGAAAAGTACCATCCTTCAAAAAATGAAAAATATGTGAATACCATTCATCCGAATCCAAATTGAAACAGTCAGAAGTAATCTTGTCAGAAATTGCAGGGCATTTAAGAGTTTGTATAGTGAATTAAAAGTTTTTCAACATTATTCTTGAGACAAACCAAGGAAGCTACTCTTGCCATGGCATCTGCATGTTGATTATCCTTCCTAGGTAAAGTCTGAATCATATAAGAGGAGAATTGTGAAAGCACATCAAGAGCTAAATCTCTATATTTTGTCATTTTAGCATTTTTAGTCTAATATCCTCCTTTAATTTATTCAACAATCAGTTGTGAATCTCCATATATTTGTAAATTTTTGATATTAAGAGATGAAGCTGCTCGTAGTCCAGCTATAAGAGCTTCATAGTCCGCAATGTTATTAGTACAAGGAAAGGTTAATTTATATGATAAAGGGATGAGTTTTTTTGTAGGTGGAATCAAGATGATACCCACACCAAAACCTATCTTACACTTAGACCCATCAAAATACAATTCCCAAATATCATCCTATTGAATAGCTAGGATATTATCATCAGGAAATTCTATTGAAGTAGAACATTTATCTGAGTGAGGACAAGGAGCTTCAGCTAGATAACATGTCAATGATTGTTCCTTAATAGACTTCTAAGAAATAAAATTAAGATCAAATTTGGTAAGAAACATCACCCATTTTGCCAACTGGCTCGAGAGATCAGTTTGTGAGAAAAGATGTTTGAAAGGATCAAATTTAACAATCACATTAACTTTAGTATTTATAAGATAATGCTTGACTTTCTGACATGCATAAACTATAGCTAGACATTGTCTTTCTAAATATATATATCTTGTTTCGTAATCAAGTAAATTTTGACTAATGTAATACACAGGTCTTTCTTTACCATTATCATCAATTTGAGCTAACAATGCACTCACAGCCCATGGAGTCACTGAAGTGTATAAATGAAATGGTTTATCAAAATTAGCAGGCTACAAGATAGGAGGATTCACAAGATACTCCTTAAATTTCTCAAAAGTTTGTTTACACTCATCGTTCCAAGAAAAAGTGGTATCCTTTCTAAGTAAGGAAGTAAAAGGGATAGTTCAGTCTGCTAAATTAGAAATAAAATGATGAATAGCTTGTATTTTTCCTTGTAAACTTAGTAACTGAGAAATATTCTTAGGAGGAGGCATATTAACAACAGCTTCAATCTTTTCAATATCTACTTCGATGCCTCGCTTAGAGATTATAAATCCTAATAATTTACCAGAATCAACTCCAAAGACACATTTCTTAGGATTCAATCTCATATTATAACTTCTAATTCTTTCAAATATCTATTGTAAAATAGTAACATGATCTTCTCTTTGTATAGATTTTTCCAAGATATCATCCACATAATCTTCAAGAATCTTATGAATGTAATCATGAAAAATCAGGGTCATGGCCCGCTAATAATTTGGTCTTGCATTTTTTAATCCAAAAGGCATAGTGACTGAACAAAAGTTTCCCCAAGGTGTTATAAATGTAGTCTTAAATTGATCTTTAGGAGGGATAAAGATTTGATTATATCCTGAAAAGCCATCCATAAAAGATAACAAGGCATGGCCCGCTGTTGAATCCACAATCATATTGATGTTAGGTAACGGGAAATCATCTTTCAAGGATGCCTTATTTAAATCTCTAAAATTAGTACACATTCTTATCTTATTTTTGCCTTTTGACATAGGCACAATATTTGAAATCCAATATGAGTAATCAATAGAATGGATAAATCCAGAATCCAATAATTTCTCAATTTCTCCTTTGACTAATAAAGCAATTCATGGATTCATCTTTCAAATTTTCTATTTCACAGGTTTCATATTTGGCTTTAAAATGATGTTATGAGTAACAATCTTACAATCTATACCTGGCATATCTGAATATGTCCAAGCAAAAATATCCTTAAATTCAAACATTTTTTGATTTTTATCATCCTTTCAGAGTTGTTTTCATCTACTTGAATATCAATAGTTTCAGTGATTAAAAAATCATTTCTTATTGGAGAATCCATTGGTAAAGGAAGATTATCTTGTTCTTCATGCTCTCCAAAATAAGAATTGGTTTTTAAACAATAAGGCTTTCCTCATTTGTGATGAAACTTAGGTAAATCCTCATAAACCACTAAAAATTCCATTAAGGCTTCATGTTTAGGAAAAATATCCAAAGAGGATTGTTTATTAAGATCAATAAGCAATGGGTTAACCAAATTCAATTGTCCACTGTAAATATGATTAACATTAAAAGGAAAAGTCAATGGTTGTCTATAAGGATTGAATCCTAACCCATATGTATGATCATAAACTTCATTATCCAAAGGTACTTGTATACCTTGTTCAAATTTACCACAACCTTTCCCATTAAATCCTGATTTCTTAAGCAAATGATAACTAGGACCATATCTATTAGTCATGTTAGAAGGAGTCCAAGGAGTGGCATATGTCACAATGTCATAACAATCAGGCTTTATAGTTTCAATCATTTCATTAATTGAAGCGGCAACAAAATTACTTTTTAATTCTTCATAAAGCATCGCAGAAATAAAAACTTTTTTCTCAAATTCATTTTGTTGCTTCATGAATTCCAAATCAGAGACCTTGTATTCTCCAATAAAACTAGGATTAAAATCTAATGTTCCCCAATCATCCTCATTCAAAGAAGAAGATAGAGCTTCTTGTTGTTGAATCTCAGGTTTTTTTTTATCTCAGATTGTTGTATCTCTAGTTGTTTTTCAATCTCTTTACTTGGTTGAAGATGTTCAAAGTTTTTGGCATATTCTGCATTTAAGAAAGGATTCAGGGCGTCATCCACATGTAATGTATACATTAAATTATTATAGATGAGCCTAACCTTGTGATGAAGAGTAGAAGGAACTGAATGCATAGTATGTAACCATGGTCTTCCTAAAAGAGGGTTATAATTGAGAGGTCCAGGCATAACATGAATACAAGTATTTAGAATAACTAGATTGACTTTAATACGTAAGGCAATAATGCCCAAAGTTACTTTCACAATATTGTCAAATCCATGCATAGGAACATTATCAAGTTGAATAGTAGTAAGATCAGCCTTAATTGCCTTAAGCATATCCATGCTACAAACATTAAGTCTAGATCCATTATCAATTAAGGTTCTTCGAATGATACTTTGATTAATAGAGACAACCACCATAAGAGCATCATATTGATTCTGCACCTCTAAGGAAGGTAAATAATTATCAGAAAACACAATAGGAAGTACAGAAGGCATATTATGCATACAATACAAAATAGAATGAATATTCTCTTGATTAGGAGGTGAAGCACGAAGAGTAGATAATATTTTTGCAATGCCTCATGACATGTTGGGGAGGTTTGAAGTAGTTCCCATAAAGATATCTTAGCAGGAGTAGCATGTAATTGGTTAACTAAGTTATACTCCTTAAAGGTAGATGGATACCTAGGTGCTTGAGGAAGCATAGGTTGAGAAGGAGATAAAAAAACTGAAATAGTAGGTTGAGGGTTATTTCATGTGCGATAAGCATGTGAAACAGAATTGGTATTATCAAAGAAATCCAAAGGATCTCTAGGTTTACCCTTAATTTTTATACGAGGACATCCTTTTACCATCATCAAAGGTGTAGGATATATCATTTTAGGTTTATCAATGTTACAAATAGTGGGACATGAAGGTAACCATGCACACACCCTATGGTAAAGGTCACTTGGAGAGGTTGTGGAGGAGAGTGAAATAGGAATAGGATCTATGGAGATCATATTCAAACCATTTTCATCCTCACTACCATGTACCTCATTAGGGAATCTATCTTTTTGTACAATAAAAGCCTCATCAAAGTACTCAAAACAAGAATCATACATGTTGAATCAGGATAGGAGGTCTCGGGGATGCTCAAAGACCTAAAAATGATACCAGAATGGGATAGAATGCCAGGGATAGGCATAAAATCCTATGATGACTATGATGAAGACCAAGAGGACCTATTTCTAAGTCCTACCTAGAAAATAGAGCCATGGAAGAGGGAAATTAGGGAGAATCCTCGGGATCCTAACCCTAATTTCACCTAGAATGAAGAAGATAAGTGTAGAATGCATCTAAATACAAGTCTATCATGATAAATGTACTAAAAGAGGGTGCTAAACCTATCAAGATGGAAGTGCTTCCATTTTAAGATGATACAATAGGTAAAATACAAAACCTTTTTTTGATGTGGAATAGCTTTTCTATTTTGATGTAGCTTTGTAGGCTCTTCACTTTCACATATAGCTATTTCTTTCTTCCTTCTTACAATATACAACTTTGTATCATATGTCAACTTATTATAATATCTATATGTATCATGTGTACATTTTGCATTACATAATTCTTACATATATATACAAGTTATTACAATTAATAACTTCCAGTCAGCTTATAATACATAAACTCTTCCCAAAATATAAAATCAATTCATGTTGCCTTAGGGTTAACATCTAGGATGTCATCCCTAAATAGTTAAGTCATTATTTTGATAAAAAAAATAATCCCTTAACTTATTGTGAGGTAAAATTACAAAGTTGTCACACTTTTATAAAGGAAAAGGTCAACAACACAAAAACTTTTTAACTTTAACGACATAAAAATGGCATTTATGTTTAGAATTTGGAGATGATGTAAACTAATGAAATGTGTAAGAATGGATGAAGTTTATGCATATTATTTTTTATTTTATTTTTAATAGGAATTCACATAGTTTTTTAATTTTTGAAGTCCATTTTTTACTTGCTGAAAAATGAGGGTCTTCTTCCTACAAAAAAAGTATATGAAAATAATCTTTTTTTCCTTTGATTTCAAAATAAGTTATAGATGAAATGTATAGCTAGTGCAGAAAAGAAGAAAAAATAGTTTTCATTGTATATTTTCTCTACTATAACTACTCAAAGTCAAACATACCTGAAATCGATAGTTTTCATCTCCCACCAAATTTCCCCTATCAAAACTACACCATTCAGAAAAAAAAATTACACATTCTTGAAGAGAACTCTCTCCTCTAGTGTTAAATATAAAATTTCAAATTTTTTTATAAGCTTTACTATTTTTTTTCTATTTTTGAAGTAGCTTGTTCTCGAATGGTAAAATACATACTTGCAATATTTTGAAATTATAATATATTAGATCTAATTCAAATACTATTAAAATTATATAATGATAATCTTGACCCTATGCTCTAAAAAAGGGTATTTTGATATTTGTAAAAAAATATCATTAAAAAGAGTAGGAGTTATTGGAACATCACTTTTCTGAAATAGTTTTATTTCTTTAGTAATTGGTATAAAACATGCATTTAATAGATATTTCTAATTGGAAAAGTTGAAGAAATTATCTAACTTAGCTAGAAAAAATCTACCTAGACCATATGTTTGACAAAAAATAATTTTAGTTAAAAATACTCAAATTCAACTGTGCTGATAAGTTAGCCTGAAACATGACACAACTTTGTGTGTTTACCCTCATATGATCATATTCTATCTTCTGCTCTGTTTAGGTCAGCTCAACACTGTCTCTGAAATACTTTAATATCTTCTTCCATACATGTCATGCAGACTTGCACTCTCATATGTGGCTTTGATATACATAGAATGATCCATGTTCAAGTGCGCATGCACTGAACCTTCTTCTATGAACATCGCTAATCAAAATTGTCTCCAATTAGACTGGTAAACATTGTTGTACTTAGACAAATTTCTAGTGTGCTCATACAAGACTACTTCCAACTATTATGCTATCTTCATACTGAGTATATGTTTCCATAAGGACAACATTCTGATATCCTACTTAGCCAAATTTCCAACAAGCTCCCCCTTTGTCATTGGTGGCAACATATAGGAAAATTGGCTAAGTCCCAAAAAACTTAAATTACAAAATTGTAGCCATACAAAAATGTGGATCTTACATAACTACTTATTTCTCCAAAATACTTAAACTCTAAAATATTTATACTCCAAAATACTTATACTCCCCCTAAGAGTATACTTCATTCTATACATATAATATCTATACAATTTTCATCTTATATTACTCCCCCTTTGACAACAATGACAAAGGTTTCAAAAATTATTGTAACAAAATTGTTTTACCTTGGATATCAATATTGCAAGGTCGGAAGGCTTGCAACACAATCTTCAAAATTGATTTTTAGGATCTCTATCTCCTTATCCCATGACTTCTTCACTGCATCAGAAACACTGAGCAATGCACATAGGCCAAAGGATGCAATCTCAACTTATTTAAGATTTTCATAAGCAAATTTTCCATAAGATGTCTTCAAAGAAAGACATTCTTCCAATTGATTCTCTAAAATGCTGATTTTCAGTGATACATGTTGTCTGAGTAGAGAAAATCTTTTCAATTTCTTCTCCTTCTCATCATTCAGAAGTCTCATATCATAAAAAATCTTGTTTGTTTTCCTCTCAATTTCTGAGATCTTCGCATTGATTTTTTTTTACTGATTGAATTGATTTTCTCTTTTTCTTTTATTTAAGATTTTTCTCTTTTTTGGCTACCAAGGTGCCTATTTGCTAGGTTTTCACCAAAGAACTTTTTCTTTCCATTTTTTTATTGTATTTTCTCTTTTTAAATTTTTTTTTTTTTTTTATATCATCAAGGCACCCATTTTCTAGGTTTTCACCAAGACAACATCTATTTGAGGATCATTTCTGAATGTTTTTGGATTTTTTCATACTTAATTTTCCACTATTTTTTATGTTTTCTACATTTTTGATTTGTTTTCTTCTTTTCTATTTTTCAATGTTTTTGAATTTTTCTGGATCTCTTTTGACTATGTTCAATAAATAGGATGCTCTCTCATCTGATTCTCTGATTCTTTTTCTTTATACCCTTTCATGTTCTTTATGTGTAGATTCTCTTCATGTGTATACTATTGATTGGTTCTTGCAACTCTTCTCCCTCACAATTAGCTAGTTTGTAGGTGCATGTTCCAAAAGAAGAAGTGATCACAAAAGCTCCTAACTAGTTTACTTCCAATTTCCCTTTCTTCTCTCTTGCTTCTTGATTTTTAGGGTTCATTCACAAGACTAAATCACCTATTTGGAATGTCCTTGGTTTAATGTTCTTGTTGTAGTTCCTTGACATTTGATTCTAATACACTTTTAAATGGTCAAAGGCTTGTTGATGTCTTTCATCTAGTAGCTCCAATTTGTATAACCTAGAAACCCTACAGTCTTCTTCACTCAGTAATCCATGCAATGAGACTCTTAAAGATGGGATTTCTACCTCCAAATGTAAAACTGCTTCAGCTCCATAAACTAGTGAGAATGGTGTAGCTCTTTTTGGCATTCTAATACTTGTCCTATAAGCCCATAGAGTAGGGTTTATTTGAATGTGCTAATCTCTACCTGAATTATCCTTTGTTCTCTTCAATATTTTCAAGATGTTCTTGTTTGCAGTTTCTTCTTGTCCATTACCTTGTGGGTAATATATTGAAGATGAGTGATTTACCACATGAAATTTGTACATAATTCTTTCAAGTCCTTGTTCTTGAAACATTTTTCATTATCCATTATGATGGCTTTATGAACACCATATCTACAGATTATGTGGTTTAATATGAACATGGAGATTTTCTTTCCTGTGGCAGTGGATAATGGCACAACTTCTACCCATTTGGTAAAATATTTGGTTGTTGTAATGATGAACTTATGACCATTTGAGGATGGTGGATAAATCATTCATATTAAGTCTACACCCCATTGATAAAATGGCCAAGGTGTATTCATTGGATGAGTTCTTGTGTTGGAACATGAATCAAGTTCTCATGGTATTGACATTTATGATAAATTTTTGCAAATTGAAAAGAATATTTTTCCATAGTAGGTCAATAATACCCTATCATAAGAATTTTCTTAGCTAGGGTTAAAAAATTATAATGTGACCCACAAATTCCTTTGTGGATTTCTTGTAAGGCTAAAGTTGATTCCTCCTTCTCTACACACCTTAAAAGCATTCTATCAAGATTTTTAAAATATAGAGTGTTGGTGATGCAGGGTCATTCTAGGGTACTCAGTGAATCTACATGGAGGTGTGTTGTTTGGCTGGTGTTACTTGGTTGTAGCCTTGACCGATGGTCTCGGTCATTGTAGGAAGCTTGGTCACTGAAGAGAACTCAGTAATCTTTGGCTCTCAGTGAAAGTGTTACTCGGTGATGCCTACAGTGCTTAGTTGACATTGGTGCTCGGTGATTCTTGGCATGCTTAGTTATTTCAATGTCGCTTAGTTGTTTCTCTAGCACTCGGTAGTTCTGGTTTACCGACTGGAGTTCTGTGTGATTTTTTGGGCCAACTTGGTGCATTTATTATTGGTAGCTTTTGTTACAGGCCGACATGTTAGATTTAATTATTGTAAGGCTATTTGAGAGCTGACTTGTATTGCATTTAATATTTGTTAGGAGGAGTTAATGGTTTCATCTAGTTGACTTGTGGCTGATTATTATTATTTATAGGATGTTTAGGGTAGTTGTTTAGCATGACTTAGAGTAGATCTAGTTGTCAGATAGGAGATTCTGATAGCATATTTAAGTGGTGAAGTTGTAGAAAAGATCTTGTGAGATCTTGCTGATCAAATTGATTTTTGATAGTTTATCTATAGAAGAGCTAGTGGTTGAGGCTTGGAAATAAGGAGGTTTCTTGGAGGCTTGCGAGCTCAAGTTTAGATCTACCTTAGGGTTTTCATCAGTTGTTGATAGTTTTTAGAGCTGAACTAGCTAGAGTTGTATTGGATCTTGTTGATCTTGTATAATTACTTTTGATTGTAATTTTCCCCAACCCAGAAGACCTTATAGTCGGGAATGTTAATAAAAATTGAGTTGAACCAATTGTTGTGTTGAGTTATCTATTGTGTTGTTCTAAAGCTGCAAGGTTTGGACTGTCCTTAATTGGATCATCCCTACCTTGGTCTATGTTAGGTGGTATCAGAGAAGATTTTATCTTGTGGTGTGAAGGTTGACCTAGCAAGGATGATCTTGTGAAGTTGATCTTATTGGTGAAGAGATCATATGATCTGAGTTGTAGATCTGGAGCACTGAACTTGTGGATCTTTCCCTAGTTGTTTGTTCAAGGTGGCAGGTTGAGATCTGACTTGTATACAACTTGGAGGTTGCCACAAGTGGGTTAGTGTAGGGTTTGTTGTAGAGGTTTTCTCTTATCTTTAAGGATGCCTCCAAAAATATTGGACCCTAGAGTGGTTTTTGACCTCTATGATACTATGGAATCTAGGATTATAGAGAAGGTGAAATCAGATTTCATATCTAAGATGGAGTTGATAAACAATGACATGGTCACCAAGATCATGAGAGTTGTTTCTGGTGTACCTCAGAATGTTGGTACTAAAGATGGTTATGAGGAAGCTTTTGAAGACTTTGAACCTGCTGGATCTAGTGGTGATGACTAAAGGGATAGATATGGTGAAGATAGAACTTGATTGGCTAGATCTAAAGCTCGGTTAAGTAATAGTTACTGAATGGAAGTTTCTACTTTCTCTGGTACTTTGAAACCTGAGAATTTGATTGATTGGATTGGTGAACTTGAAGATTTATTTGAGATGGAATAAATTGAAGATCTTCTTCGAGTGAGGTTAGCACATAAAAATTTGAAATGGCATGCTACTCTTTGGTGGAAATAATTACAAAGAGATAGAGAAGATGAAGGTGATAAGATCAATCGGTGGCAGTTGATGGTGACAAAACTAAAAGCTAAGTTCATACCTTCTGAATATGAGATTGACTTGTTTAATAAGTTGTAGAATATGAAGCAGAATGATTTGTCTATTGAAGATTATACCGAGGATTTCTAAAAACTTACTATTCAGTCTAGACACTGAGAGCTTGGTAAGGAAAAGGTAGCTCAGTATGTGAATGGTTTGAGATTCAATATTTAGGATGAGCTTGGTATGCTGAAGATTGATTCTATTGAAGATGCTTATTAGTATGCTCTAATGAAAGAAGATAAGTTGAAGAGGAATCAACATAGTAACTCTCGAGGGAAGGAAAAGATTGATCACTTGGTGAAGGATAAACTGACTGATGTAGAAGATGAACAAAAACTTGTAGAACCAAAGAAGAAGATAGGTAGAGTTATCTTTAAGGGTACTTGTTATAACTATGGAGAGGAAGGACACCATTCTTTTTAGTGTACATAGAAGAAGCTTGGTGACTGCCAAACTACTGTGGTGAATGAGAATGAACCTAAATATGAGAACTTTCTACTTCAGCAAATGTTTCTCAATGCAAAGGAGGAACCTTGTCAAAGGTGTAACTTGTTTAGGACCAGATGCAAGTCTAGAGGTAAACTCTATGATGTTATTTTTGATAGTGGTAGTACTGATAACCTTGTTGCTGAGGACATGGTTTAGAAACTTGGGTTGAATAGAATGAAGCATCCTTGTCCTTATAGGATTGGTTGGTTACAAGATGTTCATGCTCTAGAAGTAAGAGAACAATGTTTTATTGATGTCCATATTGGCTAGTATAAGGATCTTGTGTTATGTGACATTGTGAAAATGAATAGTGGTGATATATTACTCGATAGACCTTGACAATATGATTGTAGAGCTATGTATGACTATTTCAGAAATGTGTTTACTATTGAGAAGGATGATAGGAAGTTTTCCCTAATGTCTTTGCTGGATACAACACTCAGTAGGAGAAGCCTGAGTATTGGTAGCTGAGTTGAGTTGGTAGATCTTGAAGTTATGGTTGATCATCATGAAGGATAGACCTATGTGTTGTCAAGGAAATATTTGAAGAGACAGAGAAAGATGAAGTGGAAGAGTATGGAAACTAAAAATGTGGAGGACTTGTATATGAAGAACCAGTTTGGGGTTTATGTGTTGAATCCTGAAAGATGTTCTTCTCACATATGAACATCTTTTCAAACCTGGGGTGTCTGATAAATGGGCATTCTAGGGTACTCAGTGAATCTGCATGGAGGTGTGTTGTTTGGCCTATGTTACTCGGTTGTAGCCTTGACCAATGGTCTTGGTCATTGTAGGAAGCTTGGTTGTTGAAGAGAACATAGTAATCTATGATGCTTGATGAAAGTGTTACTCAGTGATGCTTATGGTTCCCGGTCAACACTGGTGCTCAGAGATGCTTGGCATGCTCAATTATTTCATTGTTGCTTGGTTGTTTCTCTGGCACTTGGTAGTTCTAGTTTACCGACTTGAGTTCTGTGTGATTTGTTGGGCTGACTTGGTGCATTTATTGTAGGTAGCTATTGTTACAAGATGACATGTTGGATTTAATTATTGTAAGGCTATTTGAGAGCTGACTTGTATTGAATTTAATATTTTTTAGGAGGATTTAATGGTTTCATCTAGTTGACTTGTGGCTAATGATTAGTATTTATAGGATTTTTGGGTAGTTGTTTAGCATGACTCAGAGCAGATTTAGTTGTCAGATAGGAGATTCTAATAGCAGATTTAAGTGGTGATGTTGTGGAAAAGATCTTGTGAGATCTTGCAGATTAGATTGATTTTTGATAGTTTTTTTGTAGCAGAGCTAGTGGTTGAGGCTTGGAAATAAGGAGATTTCTTGGAGGCTTGCGAGCTTGAGTTTAGATCTACCTTAGGGTTTTCATCAATTGCTGATAGATTTTAGAGTTGAACTTGCTAGAGTTTTATTGGATCTTGTTGATCTTGTAGAATAACTTCTAATTGTAATTGGCTCCAACCCTGAAGGCCTTATAGCAGGGCATGTTAATGACAATTGAGTTGAAACAATTGTTGTGTTGATTTATCTATTGTTTTGTTCTAAAGTTGCAAGGTTTGGACTATTCATAATTGGATCCTCCCTGCCTTGGTTTGCATTAGTTGGATACCAGTGTGTAACAAGAGGCTTGTCTTATGAAACTTTTCTTTTTGTTCCAAGTTTGGTCTATGGGTAAGATTTAGTCTTTTAGGTATGTATAAATAGATCCATACCAAGGTTATTCATCTCCCACTAATAGGAAAATGGTGTGGGGATGGGAAGGGTCAAATGTAGGTTGTCCAACTTTTTCTACCAAGAATTCATATATGGCACTTCGATCTAGTATTTGGAGAAGTGAAGCTAATGTAGCCATTGCATATGCTACTTTGTTCTTATCTCTTGGCACTTGTTCAAAAGTTATCAATGTGAAGTACTCCTTGAGGCCTTCTATCATGTTTTTATAGGGTGTCTACTTATCATCTTTGGTTTGATACTCATCATTTATCTGGTTAATAACCAATTAAGAATCTCTACATATCTACAACTTTGTCACCTTCCACTCCAATGATAATTTTATGTTGATAACTAGTGCTTCATATTTAGCTATATTATTTGTGCATGAAAATAGTAGCTTTTACGACTTAGGAATTTTTTATTCTTGAGGAGTAACTAGTAGTATTCATGCACCTGAACCATGTTGGGTGTAAGAGCCATCAAAGTATAACTTCCATGTCTTTTGAATAGAGGAAAAATTGAATCACCTCAGTTTTAGAATGTAAAGATGGATAGATGTGTGGGGAAATATGAGATCCACTCCTAAATCCAAATTCCCAAAGGAGAGATCCAATTTGATCAACCAAAAGGTTAATACACAATCAAATCAATCTATGGAGAATATGAAAGAGAGAAAAAAACCCTATGTTTCCCTATGGTAGAATTGGAGTGTTTGGAATTGCAAGTACTAACCTCAAATTAGGGTAGATTTGGAAAATGCCAATTTCTGATGTTTGTGTGTACTTTCAGGCAAATTTGCAACCTATTTCAAATTGGAAATGCCAAGATAGAGAAAACCTAGAAATATTTTTCCAAGATGAGCTCAGGTCAACTTTGACCCTCATAAAAGGTGAAAGGCTAGATTCTTTGTCTCAAGGTCAATTCTGATTTTGTTCGTAGATCTCAAAAGTTTTCTGAAAAGGGTATCCAAATCCACTCTCAAATCTGAAATCCTGCACTTGTACTTGCAAGAAAAAGAGGATTTTTTTTTTTTGAGGGGTTTGCCTTGGTCAAACCCCAGTTTGGAATTAACATTAATATTGACATTGAAATAGAGAATGCTAGCAAGTAGTAGAAGTAGATCTAATAATGAAGCTATGACATTCAATAGATACACAATTGTATTTAAAATGTAATCAAATATGTTGATATGAAAGCTTGAACATAAAATCAATAAATGTAAATCAAACCTCCATGATTTTATGCTTTGAATCCACCTTGATAGAAGAATGAAATGGATCTAGAAGATAAACAAAGGATCTTGAAGGAAGATCACACCATCATGATGGCTAGATCTAAGGTTTTGAATGATGAATCTTGAATACTTGAACCAAATCCCTTCAATGGCTTGAATGCTTGAATCCTTGATCTTTAATGGAGAACTTTGGTGTATAAGAGGACTTGAATTCTTGAATGAATTCTTTCTTTATCACCTTTCTTGAGAGTTCTTGAGCATGAAAACTTGATTGCCAAAACTTAATGATGAAAATGAGAGAGGAAGGCCTCCTTTTATAGTGAACTAGGGCACAATCCTCTAGAGGGGCCACCTTGGATAATTAAATCCCAATTAGGTCCTAACCTTTAGAAAATATACCTAGATTAAATGCAATTAGAAGATTTACCATTCTAAAACCCAAAATAGTCAATCCGAAGGTGGGAAAACAAATATCCCCGAAACCTAACACCCAGGAATCAAGGAATTTGGAATTTTGAAAGAGGGGGAAAAAATAAATGTTGGGACTAACCTATTCAAGTTCAAGCTTGATCCTGACCTAGTCAGGATCAACCTCAAATTTGACCCTAGGCCCAGATCTAGTCAGAATCAAGACAGGAGGTCCCGGGGATGCCCAAAGACCTAAAAATGATACCAGAACAAAATAGAATGCTAGGGCTGGGCATAAAATCCTATGATGACTATGATGAAGGCTAGGAGGACCTATTTCTAATTCCTACCTAGAAAATAGAGCCATGGAAGAGGGACATTAAGGAGAATCCTCAGGATCCTAACCCTAATTTCACCTAGAATGAAGTAGAAAAGAAGTTGAATGCGGGGAGAAAGACAAATCAAAGAATAGATCAATTCAAGGCATCTGATATGACCCAAAACCACTTACTTAGAGGGGTAAATTCTCTTAACATGGAAGTGCTTCCATTTTAAGATGATACTATAAGCCCCCACTTTAGCAAGAGTATGGACTCGATGCAAACTCTTGGTAAAGGAAAAGAAAGAAGATCCAAGTGGATTCAAAATGAGATAGAATGACACTTAGTTAGGGACACCAAATGCTAGGCTAAGGATTCTAACTCAATATACATGTACGAGGGTGCAAAAAACAAAAGGACACAAAAAGGGGTTAGTACTAAAACAAACCCAAATCAACTAGCACAAGAAACCTTGCTAAGAAACATTTCTTATACTAACATCATATTTGGAAAGCTATCATAAAAGCACAAATGTTTACATAAGAAAGACAAGAGAAACACTATAAATAACATAGCTTCATGATCCAATCCTACTAGCATGAAAGAGAAAAGAGAGAAAGGGAAGAGTGATTACCTCACCTAGTAAGATGCCCACCTTACCATGAATCACCCTGGAGGGAGAGCCCAACAAGTTCACCAATAATCTATGCTTGTAATTGAAATGCATCTTTTGATGACTTCTAGAATATCCATAGATCCACCTTCTTGTATCACTATGAATATAAAATGCGTGTCTCCTCAGGATTTAGCAACTTATGTGCATTACCTTTAGAAGATTTAGCATATAGATGCATGTCTTTTTAGGATTTAGCAACTTATGTGTGTTACCTTCCAAGATTTTTCATATTTGAAACTAGAAATGCATGTCCCTTTAGGATTTAGAAACGTATGTGCATTACCTTAAGAGTATTTAGCATATTGAAAATTTTGAAAAATACGTGTCTCCTCAGGATTTAGCAACTTATGTGTGTTACCATAGGAATATTTAGCATATAAATACATGTCTTTTCATGATTTAGTAACTTATGTGCATTACCTTCCAAGATTTAGCATGTAAAAATAAAAAACTATAGTACAAGGGAGGCCCTATATATGCCCCCATCCTTAATATGGAAAAAACATACTATTTTGACATGTGAAGGAAAGAAAAGAAAAGGATAAAGCCTCCTTCAACATCAAGACAATATCCACTAACAACACCTAGTCCAAGCCAAGAAGGTCACAACTCCTATGAGGCCATGGAAGGGATGAATGCAAAGATATATTATGCAAGAAGTGAAAATAAATTAATTCTTATGAGGGATAGCAAACTATTCAGTTTCCAAGGTGAGAGATATATCAACCATGAAAACCCAATGTCAAATAATGAAATAGGTTGTGATCAAGGACAAAAGATCCTTAATGTAAACCAAAATTTTCATGTATGACTGGATATCACATAATAGATAGATACTGCTTACCCAAGGAAAGAGGTGAATCCTGGAAAGATGGAAAAGAAGGAGAAGGTATCCTTGCTCCCCAAGTGTAGGAACAAAGATGTAAGAGGATACCTACTTCACAATGCAAGGAGATATCCTATTTAACAATAATGTATACCATATTCTTAGTGAGGGATATTGACCCGTACATCCAAGAATATAGATAATTGTGAAAATGATATATCACTTATGGAAAAAGGATCCTCCAATGAAAAGAGATCTTATCAACAAGACCCCCACCAAAGAGGATTGCTTTAAATAAAATATCATCTTTCAATAGTGGGAACAAAGATTCAATCATCAAGCCCCCTACAAAGAAGAGGAAGAGGAATCTTTGGAATGAGGGAAAAAACTCTAACACCAAAGCAAGGGTGAGAGTTTATAAAGAACATAATTTAAAAAATAGAGAAGAAGTGACAACTTAGGACTACAACTTCTCATATAAGAAGGTTATCCATAGTTAGAACATCTATCAATATGATGAAATAATATTGCAATATAAAAAAATACCACCAAGCTAAGGAAAGTAGTTCCCTAGACAAAGAGAAAGAAAGAGGTACCTTGCCCCCCAGAGATAGAGACAAGGGATACCTTTTCAAAAAAAATGTCTTAGAAAAGATATCTTGAAAGATTCTATGGATGATTAAAAACATAATGCAAAAGCATAGAAAAATAGGAGATAAAGAATACCAATTAAGCCCCAATAAAAAGACCTAATGGATCCTAGGAGACTAGATGAAGATACACCTCTTGCCCCCCAGTCATGAGACAAGAGGGGAAAAAAATTTACATTATATCTAAAGGAGGGGAATCCCCTATATCAAAATTATGAAGGAATTATAAAACTGCACAAGAGTGAGATATAATTCCTAAAGTAGCTCGCTCTCTAATATATAACTTGAAATGTTTACAATCAGCAAGTAAATGTTAGTTACTATAATGAAAAGGACATTTGTATTTTTATAAAGCATCGATCAGCATAGGTCTAAAGATTTATTTCATGAAATTCATTAGGTCAACATATACCTTCTTAGCCACTTCTTGACAAGCATTAGGGTTATGTAAGATAGGTGTGGGGAGAAGAATGTGAAGAGGAGGATGATGTTTAGCATCACCTACATTAAATTGAGATTTTGAACACCCAACACCATACATATCTGGTTTAGGGGGTATATGAACTAGAAACCTAATACCTTGCTCATTAACCCCAAGCCCTAAACCTTTATAACCTTTTTTAGTCACCATATTATATCCATTAGTGTACGTATTATGTAAAGCTTCTACAGGAGGTGATTGTTTATCATGTTCATGAGTAAAGGTTGTATAAGGTGGGATAATAGGTTTGGAAGATGTTTCTTTACCCTTTCTTTTAATATCATCATGAATCAGAGGAGAAGGTAAATCAAAGAAATCTTGCACATCCGCATCCTGAACTATAGCTTGAATCCCATCATAAGTACAAAAAGAGTGAGGATGACCGAATGGAGAATTAGGTATCAAATTAGGATTAGGAATATTAGGATTAAGATTAATAGGATTAAGATTAGGATTGATAGGATTAGGATTAGGATTAATAGGATTAAGATTAGGATTGATAGGTTTAGGATTAGGAAGAGTAGGAGATGGTTATCATCTACCAAATTCTTCACATAATCCAAAAGATTAATAAGGCTACCACATAAATCTTTAACGAAGGTTTTAAATGTAGGCGGACTAGTGTCAATCATCTTCACAAAAGCATAAGCAAGAGAAAAGTGATGGGTCATCAACATAATGAAGTGAATGATACTCTCATAAACATCATAGGTATTATAAAGAGATGCTAAAAGAAGAGTAATAAAGAACATAGCTACACACCAAAGCATCTTAACAATCACCATAGAAAATGAAATGCAAGAAATATTTTTGGATTTTATTGAATATATAGTTTTTTTTTATTTTTGAATTTTAAAATGCAAGAGCATAAACTAGATCTAATCTAAAAGGCAATCTAACATAGAAAAGAAAGAGAGTAAGCTTGTCAGGTTCACCAAAATGAATAGAGGTAATTTTAAATCACCTCTATTTTAGAATGTAAAGATGGATAGATGTGTGGGGGAAATATGAGATCCACTCCTAAATCCAAATTCCCAAAGGAGAGATCCAATTTGATCATCCAAAAGTTTAATGCACAATCGAATCAATCTATGGAGAATATGAAAGAGAGAGAAAAACCATATGTTTCCCTATGGTAGAATTGAAGTGTTTGGAATTGCAAGTACAAACTCAAATTAGGGAAAATGTAGAAAATGTCAATTTCTGATGTTTATGTGTACTTTTAGGCAAATCTACAACCTGTTCCAGACTGGAAATGCCGAGACAGAGAAAACCTAGAAATCTTTTTCCAAGATGAGCTCAGGTCAACTTTGACCCTCATAAAAGGTCAAAGGCTAGATTCTGTCTCAAGGTCGATTCTAATTTTGTTCATAGATCTCAAAAGTTTGCTGAAAAGGGTACCCAAATCCACTCTCAGATCCAAAATCCCGCACCTCTACCTGCAAGAAAAAGAGGATTTTTGTTGTTTTTTTGAGGGGTTTTCGTTGGTCAAACCCCAGTTTGGAATTAACCTTAATATTGAAATTGAAATGGAGAATGCTAGCAACTAGTAGAAGTAGATCTAACAATGAAGCTATGACATTCAATAGATATGCAATTGTATTTAAAATGTAATCAAATATGTTGATATGAAAGCTTGAACATAACATCAATAAATTTAAATCAAACCTCCATGATTGCATGCTTTGAATCCACCTTGATAGAAGAATGAAATGGATCTAGAAGATAAACAAAGGATGTTGAAGGTAGATCACACCATCATGATGGCTAGATCTAGGGTTTTGAATGATGAATCTTAAATACTTGAACCAAATCCCTTTAATGGCTTGAATTCTTGAATCCTTGATCTTCAATGGAGAACTTGGATGTAGCAGAGGACTTGAATGCTTGAATGAATTCTTTCTTGATCACCTTTCTTGAGAGTTCTTGAGCATGAAAACTTGATTGCCTAAACTTGATGATGAAAATGAGAGAGGAAGGCCTCCTTTTATAGTGAACTAGGGCACAATCCTCTAGAGGGGCCACCTAGGAGAATTAAATACCAATTAGTTCCTAATCTTTAGAAAATATACCTAGATTAAATTCAATTAGAGGAGCTACCATTCTGAAACCCGAAAGAGCCAACTGGGAGGTGGGAAAAAAAATATCCCCAAAACCCAACACCCTAAAATCAAGAAATTTGGAATTTTGAAAGAGGGGGGAAACATCGAGGTTGGGATTGACCTAGTCAGGTTCAAGCTCAATCCTAACCTATTCAGGTTCTTGCTCAATCCTAACCTAGTCAGGATCAACCTCGAATTTGAACCTAGGCCCAGATCTAGTCAGAATCAGGACAGGAGGTTTTGGGGATGCCCAGAGACCTAGAAATGATACCAGAATAAGATAGAACTCTAGGGATAGGCCTAAAATCCTATGATGACCATGATGATGGCTAGGAGGACCTATTTCTAAGTCCTACCTAGAAAAAAGAGCCATATAAGAGGGAAATTAAGGAGAATCCTCAGGATCCTAACCCTAATTTCACCTAGAATGAAGCAGAAAAGAAGTGGAAAGCGGGGATTGTATACACTTAAAAATGGCTTCATTAATTAATTAAATATTTATTATTTAATTGATATTGACTTGATAAATTAATTAAATATTTATTATTTAATTAATGATTATTTTCTCTATTTATTAAATAGATTATTCAATTTATTTAGTAAATTTACTATAGTCTATTCCTCTATCCTAAGTCTTCTAATTAGTCTTATTAAAGTGATTTAATTAAATACACAATCACCTAAATATGACTAAGTCCCCTAGCCCACCTCATCTACCCAGTCACTTGACACATCACTTTGGCTAAAATAAATAATTATTATTAATTATTTATTGATAATTATCCTCACCCACACATGTCCTATTCCTAAGGGCTATGTGGCCTCATAGGACTTGGTCTCTTGACCACATGTCCTCTCTTAAACCAAGTCAAGAGATAATCCCTATTCCTAAGGGGCTTCTTAAGCCACCTCTAAGGGTCAAAGGTGACTCATGAGACACTTTTACCAAGAGTCCTCATGAGGAAAAAGTCCTTCCCTCTTCCTGTCTTTGGTCTTTGTGAGACACTTGACATGTGTCTTTCCCTTCCACCTTGTTCTCCTCCATGTCAATGTGAGATGAACATCATCTCTATTCTTTCTCTCACATTCCAACTAAATCCCCCTTTCCCTCAACTCCTTCAACCAAGTCAATCCTAGCCCTAGGATCTTCCACCTTTCATTCTCCATCGTAGGATTGTGTCACCTAGGCTTAGATCCTCCAAAACTCTATAAAAGGAGCCTCATTTCCCCTTTGTGAGATAATAGGTAATTGGCAATCAAGTATTCAAGAATTCAAGCATTCTAAGAGTAATCAAGCATCCATATTATCATCATTCCATTTTTCATTCCATCCATTAGTTGCATAATCAAGCTTTGAGCTATTTTTCATTCATCATCAAATCTCCACACTTTGGTGGCATCTTGGGAAAAGACTTCATTTAGAAATCTGAGAGCTCAAAATCATCAAGAAATCAAGGCTAGGAGGAAAATGGAGATAAGCTACATGGTAGGTGAAGGTAAAATGTTATTTTAGCTTCATTTTGATGTATTCTTCATTGTTGTTTGCTAATTAGTTTGATTTATGAATTTTCAAATAGTTAATTTATCATATTTGAATAGTATTCACCTAATTTTGCATACATTTTTTGTACCCACCATGGGGCAACCCATGTTTTTAATATTTTTTTTTAGTTTACCATGTTTAGGTTTTTCTACAGGTCCCTTTTGCGCATTTGTACCTGATTCCTGCACATTCATCCATTTCTACTACACATCCATTCTGGCATTTTCTGCACACTATTTTTTTAATTTTCCTACGCATTTACCTTAAGTTTATGTGCTTATAATATTTTCTACTGTGCATTAGTTATTTCTATGCATTTATGCCATCGCATTGCATATACATTTCATTTTGTTGAGTGTACATACATTCTGCGCATAAGTCCAAACTCGCTGCACATTCATTTCACTATTCTACGCATTTGTTAATTTATGTAGTAAAATTTAGTTTTCTGTTAGATTTTATTTTAGCTAACATTTTGACAAGTTTTTGTTCACTCTGGTAGTCTTTAGGCTATTTTTGTAGGATGTTAGTTTGAAGACCCCATTGCTAAATTTCTAACAAGTTTGTTTATAGGATTCTTAAGGGGTATTGAAAAATAAACTATAACCTTGTTTGGGCTTAAAATACGACATGTTTTTGCTTTGTGTGTCTTCTTTAGCATAGATTAAGTGTCTGTTGTGTTTTTCTTAATAGCATATATGTAATCCAAAAATTATAACAACGTATCCTCTCCCATCGCCTTTCATGGACCTTGGGTGTAAGAGAAACTATTATAATTTTTAAAGGGCAGTCTTTGGTGGGAAAAGAGGTACTCACCCCAAGGAATGACCCAACCGGTAACAGGCTAAAGCCAAGCCCTTACAAACCGGTATATAAAAAATGCTAGTGTGATTAGTCTCACATTAGACAAGTGTGAATTCATTATGGCAACCAAAATCTCCTCCAATACCCTAGTGGTTCATTAAAGTCCTACTTAGTAGAGGTGAAAGCCTTGCTTTGAAAGGATTGGGAGATCCAACTTAATTTAGAAAATGACTTGATCACAACCACTTGAATGGATGTCCTTATTAAATAATTTTGTATAGTGGCTAAAAACCTTCTATTTTCTCACTCAAGGGGTCACCCAAGCCTGTGAAGACACCCCACATTACTCACGGTTCTGTTAGAAAGTAAAGATCCCCAAGATAATTGAGAGGGGGGGGGTGAATCAGTTATCAGATAATTTATCCATTCAATAGCTTTAAATAATATAATCAATGTATTGATCAACCATAAAAAGATAATCATACATAATTGCACAATAACACAAGATATGTTGACTAGGGAGCCTCTTGAAAAGAGTAAACCGCAGTGGGAATGATGCCCACAAAATGATGCACTAATATGAAAGTTCCTTGTTAATGGATGGACCCTATTAGGAGTCTTATGAAATACATTAAGTACATATAAATCCCTGTTAGGAGATTTTGAATCCCTGTTAAAAGATTCTAACCCGGTTAAGAGTTTATGGAAGACAGAAGGACCCACTGCCCAAACAGCTTCAAGGGAAGATCTCTGAACCCACTATCCAAAAGATCTTAGAATTATTCAATAGAATAATATGAAATATATTACCTCCTTCACACTATGCCAAAACTACACTCTCTGCTACACAAGATCACAATTCCAGATCTTTCTACTCACAAGTCTTCCTTCATCACTAAATTAGCTCTTTTCTTCACTTCATGCATATATTCGCATCTCACTCTTCATACTACATGATTAAAATAAGGAAAAAATTCCTTCTTATATACTAAACTCAAATAATTACAAATGAGTTGGTCCTCAATTACAAAATAATAAATTCTACACGCTACACACAGAATTCACATAAAACTGTCGGCTTCCAGTTACTGTAACTTTCTCCAAACATATCCTCAAAGTTTTTTCTATGAACCACATCATCATTAATGAGTCTCCAACATCCCTTTAACTGCACAAAATTAAATTCCATCCCAGCTAAGAGATATCCTCCGATTTTCGAACATCGCTACACAGAAACATTGTCTAAACACTACTTTCACCAAAATGCTCATAACTCTTTCAAATTAATGAATTTATTTTTGTTCTATTAACCATAGGTTAATAAAACACCAAAGAACATACCATCAACTGCACAAAAGCCAATCTACAATACAACATGTGTGCAAAACAAAATTGTACCTACTTTCCTGCTAATATCCAAAATATCACTATGTTGACATCAATGACAATCCAAGTCATGAATGCAACAACAACTGCTATAGAATGACTACCAAAACACTTTGCATTCATTCCTAAAAATCTCCCCCATTGGTATTGATGGAAACATAGATGAAAAACATCCAATGTTCCAAAAATCCAATACTGCAACATCACTGCAAAATATCAAATTAAATCTTGCTTCGTTTTCCTATTCAGCTCTCTCATACAATCCACAATATTTTTTATGTATATCTCTCCCCCATTGACATCAGTGACAAAAATTCTATCACTAAGTTTACAACAACTTAATGTCAAAAGACACTTTTCAGAAGAATACAATAACAAGAGTCCTCATGACTCAGCTCATAAACTCCCCCATAGAGGAAGTTCCAACATCCAATCCAGAAGAAAGATAGGGCTCATATACCACTGGATGGATGCAATCATCTACATCAATTCTCAAAAAAAGGTTGGGGCATAACCCCAAGCATACCTCTTTGATACACAAATGTATCCTTAGGTAAAGGCTTTGTAAATATATCTGCTATATGCTCCTTTGTACTTATGTACTCCAATCTTACTTCTTTTTCTGCAACTTTCTCTCTTACAACATGATACTTGATCTCAATATGTTTAGTCTTAGAATGTAAAATAGGATTTTTTGACATACTCACTGTACTGGTGTTATCACAAATTATAACAACAGGCTCATCAAACTTTATTCCAATATCCTTCAACATCTACTTCATCCAAATAATCTGATTACAATTATTTGCTTTTGCAACATATTCTGCTTCTGCTATGCTTTGTGAAGTACAATTTTGCTTCTTACTTAGCCAAGAGACCAATTTACCTCCAAGAAAAAAAGGCTCCACCATTGGTGCTTTTCTTTTCATCAGCGTTGCCTCCCCAATCTGCATCAATATAGGCACATAAAGTAAAATCATCAGAATTCTCATACCATAATCCATAATGTATTGTTCCTTTCAGATATCTCAGTATCCTCTTTACTGCTGCATAATGTGATTCTCTAGGTTTTTCTTGAAATCTTGCTACAATCCCCACTGAATGTGCTATATCAGGTCTTGTATGTGTCAAGTACTACAATCCTTCAATCATAGATCTGTACTTTTTTTGCTCAACTACTGGTGTCTCATCTTTGCTAGATAACTTATGTCTGGTTACCATAGGTGTTCCAATAGGTTTAGAATCTTCCATTCCAAATCTTTTCAATAATTCATTTAAAAAATTAGTCTGACTTACAAATATACCTTCCTTGCTTTGTGTTATCTATAATCCCAAAAAATATTTCATTTCTCCAATCATGCTCATCTCAAATTCAGTCTTCATTTCATTTGCAAATTTGTCACTAGCTTCATCTTCTCCTCCAAAGATAATATCATCAAAAAATATAACTATAACCAACAAACCATTCTCAATTTATTTTGTGTATAATTTACTATCTGTTGTTGCTTTTATAAATCCCAATTTCAATAAATACTTATCCAATCTTGCATACCAGGTTCTAGGTGCTTGTTTTAATCCATATAAAGCTTTCTTTAACTTACATAGCATATCTCCTTCTTGTGTCAAAGGAAACCTTTAGGCTGCTCAATGTAGACTTCTTCTTCCAATTCTCCATTCAAAAATGTTGACTTCACATCCATTTGATACACTTTGAATTTCTTGTAAGTTGCATATGCTAGAAACATTCTCACTGCTTCAAGTCTAGCCACAGGTGCAAAAGTTTCTTCATAGTCAATTCCTTATTATTGTGAATATCCTTTACATACCAATATTTCTTTGTTTCTTATCACTTCTCCTTGTTCATTCATCTTGTTTCTGAATACCCACTTTGTTCCAATCACATTCTTGTCTTTAGGTCTAGGGACCAATTCCCATGTCTTGTTTTTTTCAATCTGCTCTAGTTCTTCTTTCATAGCATTGATCCAATGTTCATCTTCACAAGCTTCATTAGTATTCTTAGGTTCAATTTGAGAAATCAAACATAAATGTACCTTATTTTGAGTCAAAAATCCTCTATCTAAACTTCCAATAACTTGCTCAATAGGGTGATGTCTTGAAGTATACCTATTAGGTGTCATAGTTACTGATCTTGTTTCAACTATAGATTCTTCTCTATTTTCTTCTCTATCTTCTTCAGTATGACTTTCATTCAACAAATCACTATTAGTTTCAAAAAATAATTTTGCATTTTCAATGTTAGGCTGAGGTTGTGCTTCTCCATCAGATTAATAATCAAGCATTCTTTCCTAAATTTTAAACTTCTCATCAACTTTTACATTTTCACTTTCAACAATAGTCTTAGTTCTTTTGTTATAACATCTATGTGCTTTGCTTTTTAAAGAATATCCAAGAAATATTCCTTCAGCACTTCTAGGATCAAACTTTCCTATATCATCATCTCTCTTTATATAACAATTACTTTCAAAAATTCTAAAATACTTAACTGAGGGTGTATGTCCAAACCATAATTCATAAGGTGTCTTGTTTGTATCTACTCTGATTTGTACTCTGTTCATAGTGTATACTGTTGTGTTCACTGGTTCTCTCCAAAAAGTTTTAGCCAAGTCATTTTCAAACAACATAGCTCTTGCTACTTCATTTATTGACCTATTCCTTCTTTCTACAATACCATTTTTTTCTGGTGTTCTAGTGGCTAAAATTTGTCTCTTAATACCATTCATTTCACAAAATGTGTTAAACTCTCTAGATGTAAATTCACCACCTCTATCAGATCTTAGACACTTAATCTTCATTCTAGATTCATTCTCAATTTTTCTTTTCATGATCTTAAACTTATCAAATGCTTCAGATTTTTCTTTCAAAAATGCAATCCACAGCATTCTTGTAAAATCATCAACAAGAATCATAAAATACCTTTCACCATAGAATCCTCTAGGCCTAGTAGGACCACTTAAGTCTGTATGAACAATCTCTAGCTTCTCTGTCGATGTGAACTTCTTATTGGGAAATGAACTCCTTTTCTGCTTTTCCATCATACATTCTTTGCAAATCATGTTAGTAGGTTTCATAATTCTAGGTAAATCTCTTAGCACAAGTGTAGTGCTCACCTTGATAATATTATCAAAGTTTATATGACAAAACCTTTTATGCCATAACCAACTATCATCAATCCTAGTTATCAAACATGTCATCTAAGTAGGATTCAACTAAAATACATTACCTCTGGTTCTGAATCCTTTTCCAATCAGATTTCCATCTTTATCTTTTATCACACAAGTTTTCTCAGAAAACCAAACTTGATAACCCTTATTAGCCAATTGTCCAACACTTAGTAGATTATGTCTTAGTCCATCAATAAAGTAAACATCATCAATGTTAGTCTTTCCATCAAGAGTAATAGATCCTATACCCTTAATCAAACAAGGTGCATTGTTACCAAACCTAACAATTCCTCCATCATAATTATCTAACTTAACAAACTTTCTTTTATCTCCAGTCATATGATGTGAACAACCACTATCTATAATCCAATCAGATTTCTTTTCAACTTGTGACACTAATGCTTTTTCTTCCCTTTTATCAGATTCAGAACTTTCTTCTTTAATTGCTACAAATCCTATTTCCTCAAAGTTATCATTATCACTGTCACTTAAATGTTTTTCAATTCCTACTTCAAAATATTCATCATTTGCATAATAACATTCTTTAGATCTCCTAGGTTTAAAGTTTCTTCTATACTTCTTAACTCTTTTAGGACATTTAGATGCAAAATGACCAAATTCTTGACAAGTCCAACATTTAAAGATTTTCTTACCATCTGGTTCTCTTTTTACAAGTAATGCAATACCTTCTACAATCTTCTTATCTTCCTCAGATCTACTACTACTGGCATAATCTCCATTCACACTAGTACTTCTTATAGGTCTAATACTAAGAGCACTGAATGTTGTTTCCATTCTAGGTAGCTCTCCTGATAATCTCAAGTTCATCTCTATTGTTTCTAATCTTCCAAGAAGAGTCTCTCTTGAAAAGTTTGATGTACAAGGTATCACTTGTTCAATCATCTATGTTGTCTGCTTGAATACTGGTGTCAAAGTTCTTAGAATTTCCCATATCACTTCATTCTTTGTCTTATTACCTCCACAAGACTTTATTCCTATCAAAATCTCAGACATCCTACCAATATAGCTTCTAATAGATTCATATTCCATCATTATGATATCTTCAAATGCACAAATCCAATTATGTAATCTAGCCTTCTTTGCATGTTCATCACCTTCAAAAGTAGAATGTAAATCTTTCCAAATTGCATGAGATGTTTTCAAACATCTTACCTGACTATATTCATTCTCTGGTAGTGCTGATAAAAGTGCTTCTCTTGCAAGTATGTTACACATGAATAGGTCTAGTTAATCTTTAGTTCCTACCTCTAGATTGTCTTCCTCAATGATAGTCTTCTCATTCTTTGTAATCAACCAATAACTTAGTCCTAAACACAATAGATGTGTCTTCATCTTTTCTTTCCAGCTGTCAAAATTTACTCCATCAAACTTAGGGCTTTCTTTTCTAAAATTCACCATGGATCTCCTTAAGTTGTTAAACTTTTCTTTCAAGGACCTACCGCTCTGATACCAATTGTTAGAAAGTAAAGATCCCCAAGATAACTGAGAGGGGGGTGGTGAATCAGTTATCAGATAATTTATCCATTCAACAGCTTTAAACAATATAATCAATGTACTGATCAACCATAGAAAGCTAATCATACACAATTGCATAATAACACAAGATATGTTGACTAGGGAACCTCTTGAAAAGAGTAAACCCCGGTGGGAATGATGCCCACAAAATGATGCACTAATATGAAAGTTCCTTGTTAGAGGATGGACCCTGTTAGGAGTCTTATGAAATACATTCAGTACATATAAATCCCTGTTAGGAGATTTTGAATCCCTGTTAAAAGATTCTAACCTAGTTAAGAGTTTATGGAAGACAGAAGGACCCACTACCCAAATAGCTTCAAGGAAAGATCTTTGAACCCACTATCCAAAAGATCTTAGAATTATTCAATAGAATAATATGAAATATATTACCTCCTTCACACTATGCCAAAACTGCACTCTCTACTACACAAGATCACAATTCTAGATCTCTGTACTCACAAGTCTTCCTTCATCATTGAATTAGCTCTTTTCTTCACTTCATGCATATATTCACATCTCACTCTTCATACTACACAATTAAAATAAGGAAAAAATTCCTTCTTATATACCAAACTCAAATAATTACAAAATAATAAATTCTACACGCTACACACAGAATTCACATAAAACTATCGGCTTCCAGTTACTATAAATTTCTCCAAACATATCCTCGAAGTTTGCACTATGAACCATGTCATCATTAATGAGTCTCTAACATCCTTTTAACTGTGCAAAATCAGATTCCATCCTAGCTATGAGATATCCTCCGATTTCTAAACATCGCTACACAAAAACACTGTCTAAACACTGCTTTCACCAAAATGCTTATAACTCTAACAAATGAATGAATTTCTTTTTGCATTGTTAACCATAGGTTAATAACACACCAAAGAACATAGCATTAACTGTGCAAAAGCCAATATGCAATACAACATGTGTGCAAAACAAAACTGTACCTACTTTCCTGCTAATATCCAGAATATCACTGTGTTGACATCAATGACAATCCAAGTCATGAATGCAACAACAACTGCTACAGAATGACTGCCAAAACAATTTGCATTCATTCCTAATAGGTTCATAGTAGAGATAGTAGTTCTTTGGGAAGTAATGACTCATTGAATTCAAAACTTGGTGTGCTTAAGAAGTCAGTGCACTGTAAGGAGGAGCCCGTGCCTCCAAGTTCCTAGGTTGTCCACTGTGGATTTGCGTGGCTAGATTTTATTATCCTAGTGGGGATTCAATAGATATTGTCCTTGCCAACCTTAGGATTTTAAGTGTGTTTGTGCATTCATATTAGAACAATTAGATTAAAATCATTTCTTTCTTGTGTGTGTGTGTTTATGCATTTTACCTTTGCCAAAAATGAGAACATCAGAAAAAAAAAATAAAAAAATTTCCAAATATTGTAGTTGCAATCCATCAAAAACAAAATCCTACACATTCATCCAATTTTCCTGTGCATACGCTACATTGTTCTACACATTTGTTAATTTTTCCATGCATCAGTTCAAAATTGTTGTGCATTTGATTCATTTGGTTGCACATTCATCAAACTATCCTACGCATTTGTTGCTATGCATATACAATAGCGAGCATTTCCACAAGCTTTGAAAATTTCACAATCACTTTTTCAGATACCCATTTTTGTCCTTAGTAAGATTCTAGAAACACATTCAAGCTACACAGACTTCTAATCTTTAGTTTGACCATTTTCATCAATTTTCATCATCCTTCACCAAAAGTCATCAAATCTTTTCTTCTAATCTTCTGAAATTCCAAATTTAGTGTTGAAAACATTACCTTATCTATCAGATTTTGATCTTTGTGAGTTTATCCTACTAGGATCTATCATCCTCAATCAAACTTACTTAGGTTACTATCTCTTGATTTTTCTTTGTCATATCATAGTGAAATCTATACCTCCTATTGAATTAGATTTTATCAAGTTGTCTCATCACTTTTCAACACTTTTTCAATATCTTTTCTATCAAACAATCTTTCCATATCATTTCATCAAAAAACTTTCATCCCACAAATCAATTTTCACATTTTTATGGTTCAAACTTGATCTCAAAAACTTAAACAAATCATTGATTCAGAATCCCTAGACAAGATGGAAGGAAACAAAAGAAATAAAGAAAATCCTTGGTCTAGAGTTCCTAAGAAAACTTCACTTTTTACATCAGATGAGGAACCCATAGATCAAGAACTTAGGGATGCTACACAAGATCCTATATTTTATAATGTCATGGAAAGACTCCTAAACATGGATAGAGAGATGTATTTCCTCATGCTTTCTCAATAATGAGCCAAACTACCAACTAATTTTGATGTTTCCCATCTTAGAGAACCACCCAATACAAACAATCAAGAAATCCCTAGTGGTTCTCAAGATACTCATGCAGAAAAGGAAACCAATCAACAATCCAATGCTTCTCAAAAAAACCAACAAAACAATACTTCAGAAAACAACCAACAACACAATGTCTCTCAAAATAATCAGAAATCCAATGCTTCTTAGGATACTCAACAACAAAATGTTTCCCAAAAAACTCAAGGAAACACATTATCTTTGGATCCCGTTCTACAACAAATCCAGATGCTTCAACAATGAATCCATGACATCCAAACTAGATCATCAACTAAGAAGTATTCCTTGGATGATATATGTCCTTATCCTTTTGATAATAATTTAGCAATGATTCCATTCCCTCCTCATTTTGAGGTACCAAAATTTGACAAATACAAAGAGAATTCAGATCCACAAGACCACATTCATGAGTTTTGTGCTACTTGTATTGAAGTCACTCATAATGACACATATCTTATGTGACTATTTCCATGAAGTTTAGGAGGACAAGCCGTGGAATGGTTCTCCAAACTACCCCCAGGCATCAAATATTTTAATGAGCTTCTTGACAAATTTGTGACTCATTATTCATATAACATCAAACATGAAGTCACTATGCTTGATCTTTGCAATGCACATCAAAAGAATGGAGAACCCTTCCTTACTTGTTTGCAAAGATGGTGTCAATTGTTTGCCAAATATCCATGAATGATTCTTGAAAAAGAAATATAGATATCTTTGTGCATTACCTTACACTTGTAATGAGTTATAGGTTACAATTGCAATGTCCACCAAACTTTAGTAAGCTCATAGAAAATGGTATCAAGATTGAGGAAGTTATGGTCAGAAAAGGTGAGATAAAACTTTATTCCAAGGACAATGTTGGGTCTTCAAATTCCAATCCCAACAACTACAACAATGATAAATCAAAATTATGGAATAAAAACAAAAACATTGCCAATGATGGGATTGTTGATAATCGTAATGTCAAACCAACACAACCCCTTCTAAATCTCACAATTCAGGCCAATGCTACTCAAGCTACCTACAAAAATCAATGAGCAAATCAAAACACCATAAAAGATTCATCTAAACCAAGATTTCCTTTTATGTCACCTCGAAGAAATTATACTCCTTTAGGGGAATATCTCAAATCAGCATTACGAAAGTTAATCACAAAGAAACTCATTATGCTTCTTGAAACAAAAGACTTTGAACCTAGAGTAAAACCTTCTTGGTGGAATGGGAATGATTATTGCGAGTTTCATAGAGGAAAAGGACATAAAATCAATGACTGCCTAAGACTCAAAAATGTAGTCCAAGACTTAATTGAAAGTGGTGAAATTGGTGTTGATGGACATACCTCAAATGAATCACATATGGCTTTCAAAGATCCACTTCCTGAGTATGAAAAAGGAGGTTCTTCCAACACTAAGGGTGAAAATCAAGCCAATTATAATTATAATCCCTATAGATATGTTGGTAACATTTCTAAATGTCATCATTCTACGTACTATGCCAATGTCATTACCATAAAGGAAAAATCAAAGAGTCAACCAGTCCATGTTACTACTGGTGCTCAATCCAAGGTTGCTCTCCAAGGAGTCTCATCCAAACCAAATGCTTCTCAAAACAAGTTTGTTTATGTCCCAAAGTCTACACCAAATATTTCCAACTAGTACAATCTTTTGGAACAACTGAAGAAAACACCTTCCCAGATATCCATCTTAGAGCTTTTGCATCTATCCCCATCTCACAAAGATATCGAGTTTCATAGAGGAAAAGGACATAAAATCAATGACTGCCTAAGACTCAAAAATGTAGTCCAAGACTTAATTGAAAGTGGTGAAATTGGTGTTGATGGACATACCTCAAATGAATCACATATGGCTTTCAAAGATCCACTTCTTGAGTATGAAAAAGGAGGTTCTTCCAACACTAAGGGTGAAAATCAAGCCAATTATAATTCTAATCCCTATAGATATGTTGGTAACATTTCTAAATGTCATCATTCTACGTACTATGCCAATGTCATTACCATAAAGGAAAAATCAAAGAGTCAACCAGTCCATGTTACTACTAGTGCTCAATCCAAGGTTGCTCTCCAAGGAGTCTCATCCAAACCAAATGCTTCTCAAAACAAGTTTGTTTATGTCCCAAAGTCTACACCAAATATTTCCAACCAGTACAATCTTTTGGAACAACTCAAGAAAACACCTTCCCAGATATCCATCTTAGAGCTTTTGCATCTATCCCCATCTCACAAAGATATCCTTGAAAAAGCTCTCTTAGAGACCCAGGTCCCCACAAATCTAGATCATGATCAATTTAAAGCTATGGTAGGACATTTAACAACCCCACATTACCTATCCTTCATTGAAAATGATGATTTAGCTATTAACCAACCTCATAATGCTCCCCTACATATTGAAGTCCTTGTATAGAGTCACAAAATGAAGAGAGTACTAATAGATGGAGGAGTTGACTTGAATACATGCACATTGAAACTAGTCCTTGCATTGGAATTTTCTAAAAATGTTGTAGATCCAAAAAACAAAATCACAATAAAAGCTTATGATGAAGAAGAGAGGTCATCCAAGGGATCTTTTGTTCTTCCTATCAGAGTTGGTCCTATAATAAAAGATGTACCTTGCCAAGTTCTTGACATGGATCTTGCTTATAACATTCTCTTGGGAAGACCATGGATTCATTCCATGCAAGCTGTGCCATCAACTTATCATCAGTGCTTGAAATTCCCTCATAATGGTCAGGATATCACTATTAATGGAGATACTAATCCATTCTAGTATTGTAACATAGTAAAGACATATAATTCTTTGGTACCTTATAATCATACTGGATCTTCTACAACTACACCCAGTGATCCTAGTAATATAGTGTCAACTTCTAAATCCAATGGGATCAAGATAGACATAAAAGAAAGAAGTATGGGAGAGTGCACTTTAGGTCAAGCTCTTTGCATCATAGAGTTACCTCTATCTCCTAGATCATATGGTAGATCTTTGATCACTAAACAACAATCAGAACCCCCTTTAACACTTGTTTATGAAACATTTATAAGTGGGGGCACAATATCCAAAGAGGTAGTTGAGCATAATGCTAATCATTTTCTTAAGTCATAGAAGAATGAAGAGGCTATCAAACATGAATATATATCACCTGATGTCTATGGTAAAGGGTATACTTTACTACAAAAGATGGGATACCAAGGTCCTGGACCTATAGGGTTACAAAGAGGTGTTATAAAGCCAATTTTGCAAAATCCAAACTATCAAAGAGACACTACAGGATTAGGATACAAAGGAGAAGGACCAAAAGAACCAAAAGGAAAAGAAAAGATCACACCTTTTCATGAGATATCTAAATCTCCTGCCTTACAATTAAGAAAGCATGGTATGTATGTAGATCCAAAGAAACAAAGGATAGCATAATGAATCATTGGTAGACTTGGGGATAATGATGATTCTGACTCAAATGATTATGAATGGGATTCATTATCTGATTGTACTAAAGAAATAGGAGTTGATGTTGTCCATCACTATAGTAATGATTACCATGAGGGAGATAGTTCAAGGATTGACTCACTAGGATTAGTCCCACGTGATACTACTTTTGTCGATTGTGAGGAAACTGAGCTTTATCTTGTGATAGATGAATCAGATGGGAGTATGGAAATAGACCTCGTTGATACCATCATAAACCTTGAAATTTTTTCCATCAATACCATATATGCCTTTAAAACTAACACAAATGATCGAATGCCCCTTGTACATCCTGAACTTATCGATTGGGATTCTCCTGATTAGCCAGAACTCGATGTCTTCCATAATGATGATGCCATCATTGACTATCTTGGAATTAGGGATCATTTATCACCAGGGGATCACAAGTTAGGTTTTCCAATAGAACTCAATGACATGGCCTACTTTGGAGAGAGTTCCAATCCTTTCGGTCATAAAAATATAAAAATAATCAATAGATCAAATGGTGAAAACCACTCAGTGGTAGTATTAGATCCAAAAATAGTAAAAATAAAAGATGCATTCAATGGTGAAAACCTCTCTAAGGCACTTGATGATGGAATGATTGACACTCTTCCCAATTATCTATATCAAGAGAAATCTACCATCCTTATAGAACCAATAGTACCTCTTAACATTTGAATAGAGGAGTCTCCGTGCATCCTCAAACTAGCAGCATCCTTGACAGAATCAGAGAAAGAAACTTTTGCAAAAATTTTCAAAGAGAGACAAATCAATTTTGCCTGGTCCTATGCTGATATGCCTGGGCTGGACCCTAATCTCATTATACATCATTTATCTATCATACTAGGTGTAAAACCAATTAAGCAGAAGCTCCGCAAGATGCACCCTCACATTGCACTAATGGTTAAAGGAGAATTGAAGAAGCTCTTAGATGTTGGATTCATTCAGGCTATTGATTATGCTGAGTGGATTTCAAATATTATCCCCATCTCAAAACCAGACAAGTCTATCTGGATTTGTATTGATTTTCGAGATCTTAATAAAGCTTGTCCAAAAGATGACTTTCCTCTGCCAAATATTGATATTATTGTTGATCTGAAAGTTGGGCATGAGATGTTATCATTAATGGATGGTTTTTCTAGCTATAATTAGATCAAGATTGCACTGGAAGACTAGGAAAAGACTACTTTTACTTGTCCATGGGGTACATACTAATGGAATGTGATGCCATTTGGCCTTAAAAATGCTGGAGTGACTTACCAAAGAGCTATGACCACAATCTTTCATGAAATGATGCATACCATTATGGAAGATTACATTGATGACATCTTAGCAAAATCTAAAGACAAAGCTAGTCATTTGAGAGTATTGGATAGAATATTCACCCTGATAGAAAAGTATTAGATTTGACTCAATCCAAAGAAATGTGCATTTGGGGTCACATCTAGTAAACTATTAGGGTACATTGTCTTAGCCAAAGGAATCAAGGTAGATCTAGAAAAAGTTAAAGAAATAATGGAGATGGCTTCCCCCACTAACATCAGTCAGTTAAGATCTTTGCAGGGATGTCTCCAATCCATCTGAAGATTTGTGTCTCAACTAGTAGATCCAAGTCATCCCTTTCAACATTTGTTGCATAAAAATATCTTATTCCAATGGGATGATAAGTGTGAGGAATCTTTCAATAAAATCAAGAAATATCTGTGAATCCTCCAACTCTAATGTCACCAATTCTGGGCAAGCCACTCTTGCTCTACATTTCAGCTATGATAGTCTCACTAGGTGCTCTTTTGGCTTAGCAAGATCATGAAGGGAAAGAAAAATCCATCTACTATATCAGTCGCACCCTAGTGGGATATGAGATAAACTATTCTCCTATAGAAAGAGCATGTATGGCTATTGTTTTTGCTTCACAAAAGTGGTGACATTATACATTGTCATATTCAATCAAGCTCATTACAAAGATTGATCCTTTAAAGTATCTATTAAGAAAGGAAGCATTAACAGGGAGATTGGCTAAATCGGTCATGCTACTCAGTGAATTTGATATTGAATATGTGGACATGAAAGCTATCAAAGGCCAAGTGATAGTAGATTAGCTAGCAGATGCTCCATTAATGGATGACTAACTAATACACATAGAGTTTCCTAATGCACACATCTTGTCTTTATCTACACAAAAATGGAAACTATACTTTGATGGATCATGTAATCAACAGAGTTTAGGAGTTGGTATTCTCTTTGTCACACCGCAAGGATACACAATTCCAAAATCTTACAAGTTACTCTTTCCTTGCACCAATAATGTAGCAGAATATGAAGCTTTATTGATTGGGCTAAAGATGGCTTTACAATGGAAAGAAACTGAAATGAATGTCTATGGGGATTCTCAGTTGATAATAAATCAGGTTAATGATGATTATCAGACTAAAGATGATAAGTTATTACCATATAAATGTATGGTTGATGAATTCAAGCAATATTTCTCAGTCATCACATTTGAGCAGATTCCTTGGCATGATAACAAGGCTACTAATACAATGGCAATGATTGCTTCTTTCTTTGATACAGAGGATACCAAGGCCCATTTTAAGTTCTTGGTGGAATCCCTGACTTATCCTGAATATGATGATCCTGATATGAGTATTATATGTCATCTTATTGGACATGAATCCCTAATCTATGGAAAAATATATTCTTATTTGAAAAATGACATCCTACCCCCTGACCTATCCCAAAATAAAAAATGAACTTTTCTCCGCCAAGCCTCCCGCTATGTCCTAATATCCAAAACCCTTTATTGGCGAGGTCTTGACGGTACTCTCCTATGATGTCTTGAGCATGATGAAGCTCAAACTACCTTGCAAGACATACATGAGGGTATTTGTGGGACACATTCAAGTGGTCCCTCTTTGGCTAAGAAAATCATGTATATGGATTATTATTGGCCTACCATGGAAATAGATTCCTTTCATTTTGCTATGGCATGCAAGAAATGTCAGATACATGGAAACCTTATTCATGCTCTAGCACAAGAGTTACATCCTTTTACAACTACCTTTCCATTCAGTCGGTGGGGACATGACCTTGTAGGTGCTATCAACCCTCCATCTTCCAATGGTCACAAATGGATTATCACTGCAATCAAGTATTTTACTAAATAGATTAAGGTGGTTCCATTGATTACCACCTTAGGGAAACAAGTATCCATGTTTATCCTAAATTATATCATTTGTAGATATGGTATACCTATGTATCTCATTACTGATCATGGGAAACAATTTCAAAATTAGGACATGGATGAATTGTGCACAAAATTCTATATCACCCATAACTATTCCACCATATACTATCCCTAAGGAAATGGCCAAGTTGAGGTGTCAAACAAAGAAATTGTTAAAATCCTACAAAAGACTGTCAATGACGCTAGCCATGACTGGCATATCCAACTGAATCCAGCCTTATGGGCTTACCAAACCTCCATCTATACTCCCACTAGAGCCACACCATATTCTCTTATCTATGGAGCTAAAGCAGTCCTACCCCTCAAGGTCAAGTTGCCTTCACTTCGTGTCAGTCTCAAAGATTTGATTCCTGATGAAGACTATAGAGTTGCACGGCTGATTGAACTAGAACTATTGGATGAATGTTGTCAGAGAGCTTATGATCATTTGAAATTATATCAACAATGTATGTCTCATCAATATAATAGCAAGGTAAAGATCAGAGACTTCTAGCTGGGTGACCTAGTCCTTTGAGAAAATCCAAAGAATCAACAACACCGTGAGAAGAAGGGCAAGTTCAAACCCAATTGGTTAGGTCCTTTTGTAATTACAGTAGTCTATGGTTTTGGAGCTTATCAATTGTCCACACCTGAGGGAGATCCTTTGGATGAGCCTCTTAATAGCATACACATCAAGAAGTTCTATCCTTGAAATCCCAATGCAAGGGCTATATATATATTCTGTAAATAAAAAAATAAAAAATTAAAATACAAAAAAATAAAAAAATCAAAGAAAATTGCAATAAAAGCATGTGGTGAAAACTTGGAAATAGGTGCCATATGTATCACATTAGCTCCTTTATCTATTAGGATTCTTCTAGTGTGTCTGTTCATTGTATATATCCATAATAAAATGGCTAGTTAGTCCCCGTTCCTGCCATGTATATATCATAATAAAATGGCCAGTTCATACACCATTCATTGTATCTACCCATAATAAAATCCCATCATAGCTTGATCTTTTGTCATGGTCTTCTTCCTAGTCTTGTTGTGTCCTTCATCCATAATAAGTCAATCCATCACCTAGCTAGGAGCATGTCCTTGACCTAGTTTAGGAAGTGGATCTATGATAGTCATGACTCTTAGAGGACATAATGGAGCATTTTCACCAGACAAGCAAACACAATCAAATGTTCTTTCATAATGGTATCTTCATGATGAATCAAAATATGTGATCTATCCTTCAAAACATGGCTTCTTATCTATCATTCTTGACTATACATCATCAATTGAACTGATCATTGTACCTCACACTATCTTTTGGAAAAAGAAAATGTATATTCATGATAGGCATGTTAGAATGGTTTGTTGTAGATTATGCATTCATATCTGGATTTCATTGTTATCATGTTTCCTATTCTATTCTGGGATATCTTTGACATGAGTTTGAAACTCCCATATGTCATTGATTAGAATAGCTGGGATGGGGCATGGTATTTTCTTTGATTGTTGTTTATGGGATATTTTCTAATGAAATCAGAGGAACAAATAATTGGGGTGTTTGTGCATAAGTGCCTTCATCAGTTTAATAGTATTGACAACATACAAATCATGTTTCTCTACAAATGCTATTTGTGGTGATATGCCATCACATACCTCGACTCCAAATATTTGTTCCCCGATGGAGGGGGGAATATTCCTTGTCTGTTATGCAAATGAAACTTAGGTCATCTCGATTCAATTATACCTAGATGCTTGTCAAGTTTGCAAAATTAAACTCCATGCAAGAAGTGCTCAGGTCATCCTGATTTAATTATACCATGATGCTTGCATTTTCTTGCAACATAATGAGCTCAATGATGAAAATCAAATTCCAATTATTATGAAGTTCTAAGATGTTACATGAAGTTGTGGAGATATACTCATTTCATATTTCATTTAAATAGTTCATGACTTGCATATCAGTGCTCCTTTTATATGGATTTGTAGGTTATCTTTCTTATTAGGTTATTTGTTCTCCTAGTCCATTCTTCTTGTGTTAGATACATTGTTATTTAAGTTGAGGACATTTGGACAAAAAAAACATTAATTTTTCACCTTTCATCTTACAACATTTAATCAATTCATTTAGGTCATTCATTATTAGGTATGTTCATTTGTATATTACCCATCTATATTACATGCATTTCATGTGTTGTTTTGTTATAGTTATCATAACATCTCATTATCATTTTATTATGATGTAAGTTATATTTAAGTCATCTTAAGAATATTTTCATTTATATCATTCATTTATTATCCATTCATTATCCATTATCTATATTGTTATTTACATCATTGCATTAGTAATCACATAGCATTGTATAAAATAAACTCATTTAAGAAATGCATTTATAACAACATCATATGTTCGATCATTAACCATTAAGCATCAAATAGAAAATAAATCATTTTTCATTCTAGGACATACATTCTATGCATATTAAAGTAAATCATCACATCCTACATATGTTAGTACACACATGTATATAAAATCATTAAAGAAAATCATGATAGAGCTACATCACTATAAATATAGAGTCCATCATATAGGGTCTAATCATATAAAGTCCATAAAACAAATAAAATGTCCAAATGTCCAATGATATAAATAAATATAACAATGTCCAATAGTGTCCATCAAGTCAATAATGTAATGATGAAATGATACAAAGAGTGTATACAATGATCTCCAAAATCTATGATCCACTGCCTCCAGACTCTGTCTATCGCTATCTACAAGATGCAATAAGACCCCGTGCTACTAAACCACCTGATCCTGAGGCTCCACCCTAATCCCCTGAACCTATGGGTGCTCTTGGAGGGTGTGATGATACACCTCCACTACCAGCTGGTACCTATCTATCATATATTGTTGTCCTAATAGCCACTGAGCTCTCTCTATAGCTCCCAATTCACTTATCCCTAGGAACCTCCTATTTGTAGGCCTCTCGCCAGTAGGATATCTCCTTCCCGACACATATCATGGATCTTAGACTATCTCCATGAGGACCCAAATCCTCTATCCACTGTAGCTCATCTAGTAACATCTCTGACTCCCTGAGTCTCTCTATAACCACATCACACTCATGTCTCAACACTCCCATCTAGCTCTCTAGTCTCTATCCATTTCTCCAGTCTAGGGACATGGTCTACCTACACCTATGTCATTACTAGTTGAACTAGCAATGAGTCAATATTTGGATCCTCCTCCTCCGTAGCATCTCTCTATAAATAGGAATCCTATTGTACACACTAAATAGTGCACTTCTCTAAGTCATTACTTCCAAGAGAATCCATGAATGGGAAACCTTGAGAAAGCGACCTAGAGCTCCCTAGGCATGGAGTCACAAGCATGTTGACGGTGCTCTCAGCAAGAGCTATTGAAGCATGCAACCTTGCTAGTAAACCACACAATGGGAGATTCAAAGAGACAAGGGCAAGAATGCCAATATCCTCAAGAATCAATGAGAATGCAATGCAATGCAAGCTATTCTAAGAATGAAGATGCAAGCTAAGCTAAGGAAATGAAAGTATTACAAGCCTTTGCTAATTAAGCTATGTGAGCTAATCTAAAGCATAAAGGAAACTATGCTAGATGCCATGAAAGCTATGATGCAAGAAATGAAAGATGGATGCAAGAATATCTTCAAAAAGCTCCAAAGTCTCCAAGAAATCCTACAGCATAAGGTTAGTATTCAAAAGATGGATCCTAGAATGAGAAAAGAGCTCTCCTTTTAAAGGAATTGAAAAGGAATGGACCATGGAGATTAAGAGGAAAAATATTTAATCAAGGGTGGAGCTTCAAAGAGGAGAAATCCATGTGCACAAATATCTTCCAATGAGAAAATAAGAGTTGACTTTTGTGTCCATATGAGACAAAAAGTGTTTTTTCTTCTTTTTATAAAATAAGAATAATGCTTTATTTGTCCAACTTAGGATAAGAGGAAAAGTGGGGGCTTTTTATTTAATAAAAGGGGAGGAAATTCTTTTTAAATAAATAAAGACTTTTAGGATAAAATGGTTAGCCCATAGAATAATCAAATAAATGATAGAATAGGATTTGATCAAGGAAATTGATATAATTGAAAAATATTAATTTTTGAAAACATTGATTAAGGGATTTGATAAATTACAGAATGGGGGCCCAAAGTCTAGGTGACCATTTTAGGGTGCATACATTTACCCCTCTTCGACTAATTTGAGATCAATTTGGGATCACATGTGGTCAAAGAATGAAATTGAAATGTGAGATTGATTTGGGATCACAAAACAATCCAAACATGTGTTTGATGGATGGGAACATATCAGGACAAGCATAAGCATAAGTTGATAAAGATAAGATGAAAGACAAGACCAACACCTATATAGCTAGGTCATAATCAAGTCTCAAATAAGAGATGAGAATCTCAAGGTTCAATTGATAAGCTGAATCAAAGATTGAAGTTGATAGGTATTGCCCCCTCAGTATCAAAATCAAAATCAGGTAGAGGAGAAATAGTAAATTGATAAACTTGATCAAGTCACTAGAAATCATAATTGAAGGTGAAACATGATGGGATAACCATTAAGCAATGAAGATATGCCCTAGTTTAACTAGGTTTGATTAAGAAAGATATAGGATAAAAATAAAGTCAAACCTTAGAAAGATGAATCGAATGAAGATGAATGAAAGACTAGAAGGTTGAAAGACATGGGGATGAAGAAATGAAGATGCCCCAACAAAGATCAAAGGATCAGGCCTCAAATAGTTAGCCAACTACACAGAAGAAGGAGAAAATTTGAAATGTGATTTTGACTATCAAGATGAACTTAGATTTTAATTTCGATCTTGAAAATAGATCTAGGATGTTGAAATTAGCTAGGGGTGCAATTTTTGCACAATTTCAAGGTGTTTTGAAAATTAGGTCAAAAAGTCAAAATGCTATAAAAGATGGTAAAAAGGTCATTTTCAAAATCATTTGGCTTTTAGTGATTTGAGAATCTTGAGAGCTTAGAGAGAGAAAATGGCCCAGCAAGCAGCGATCCCAGTCCATAGACATCAATTTGAGCATGCCCAGTTGCACAACCGGCCTCCGCAGTATGGTGCCCCGGTATGTTTTTAGAAAAACTCACTTTGTTGGTCATTTATGAGCATTAATGTCAATTTAAAACATATTTTTAAAGTTTTTAAAACTTTTCAAATTTTCTTCGTATGAAAACTCGTATGATACTTTCCAAGTATTACACCCTTTGAGGACATCTATCGTGCGATACTTCGTGGATCAAAATACTATCGCACCAATATTGAATCCAGTATCACATGATACTAGATGAAATATCATGCAATGCTATGCAAAGTATCATAGGAAAAGATACAATCATACTGTTATTGAGGAAAGTATTACAGGATACTCTATCAAAAAATAGTATCGCATAGTATAGAAAAATGACATGTTTTAATGTTTTTGAGAAAAATGACATGGGTCCTGATAATGTTTTCTTTTAAGATGTTTTGTACTGATTTTATACATCCATCAAGATATGTTCTAACATCTGGTTTGGGTTAAAATGGCTTGCAAGAGAACTTTCATGCACTGCTCATTAGAGCACCCTAAGTGACTAGACTACGATGCATTCGGGATCTTGATGATCCAAGGTGAGCAGACTTGAGGGAGATGGAATTTAGCTATTTGCTACAGATGCCCCACATTTGAGTGGATTATGGGTTGTTGACTACGCTAGCCAAGAGATGGCACAGTGAGCACAACACCTTCCATCTACCTACTGGAGAGGCATCGATTACCTTGGAGGATGTCTATCAGCTCCTACAAGTTCTGAGCCATAGAGATCTTGTAAGTATAATCATGTTTATAAATAGTCATAGATGTAAAGTTTCCATATGATAGAAATTGACATGATTTTTTGTTGGCACATGTGTACTATGATCAGGATCCAATAGAGGGGAGATAGATTATGCAGGACATGTTTCAGGATGTCACTTTTGTGGATAGACACCTCAGCTGGGATTGGCTAATGGAGGAGTTTGGTAGGGATTTTCTGGTGCCATGCATCATATGTTCCATTATAGCACAGGCCCTTATCATTGACAAGAGTTAGAAGGGTTTTCCATTGGGCTGGGGTTGGTTAGTGGTGGACTTGATTGCACACCCATGATGGATGGCATGGGGGCCAACCATCCTTGCAGACATGTACCATGAGCTCCATGAGATAGTCTATCAGGAGAGTAGGACCTAGGCATGTAGTACTATCCTAACATAGGTTTGGGCATGGGAGCACATTGTTGTAGTGTGACCATGAGTGTAGCTAAGGGAGAGAAGACACCCCTACATCTATAGGTACATAGGGTTCATATCTTAGCCATGCAATGGGGATGTGACCTACTATAGGAGGGTACTGGATGAGCTCACCTCATTCTAGTGGATACCATACAGGGCATGCAAGTAGTGGGGGGATCAGGATAAGTATCTATATATGCTATGCAATTGGCCACTGGTAGGTTGGCAGTCAGACATTGTTGAGAGATTTGTGATCACCTAGGTCTGGAGGCAGTTTGGGTGCTAGCAGAGAGTACCTACCAAGACCACCACCTATGCTTAGGTTAGGGATGAGGAGGGCTAGGGTTGGATTTCAATGTTGGATTACTAGTAGGTAGTACAAGATACAACTATGATACATTAGGAGCCATCAGAATAGCTCCCAGATATGGCAGATGCAGCTTATAGGGTAGAGCGACGGAGGTCCCCGTTCCCTAGGTTTACTATAGTTGATGTACAACCAGTAGCATAGGGGGATGACAGTGATGATGGGGATGGAGGGGATGGAGGAGGGAGAGGGAGAGGGAGAGAGACTAGACAAAGATCTTGATCAGGTAGCTAGAAATGGCCATGGGGATAGGGTTCTGCTAATGAAGGTGATGACAGGGCAAGGCCATCTTGCCATCAGGTGGATGCTAGGTAGGATTAGCCTAGATGGGGAGAGGATTTGAGAGCTAGGATCTAGGCTCTAGAGATGGAGATGCAGTAGCTATAGATCACCATAGCCATTAGAGAGTAGTAGTTGATTGATCTGAGAGCAGAGATTGAGCAGCAAGAGAGGGCCATACAGGTTGCCACTAAAAAGAGCCAGAGAGAGGCAACACAAGCTACATATTATCATGGTCTCTATATATAGGTAGTACCAGAGGGTTAGAGATCATTTCCCTACTCTACAATAGTTGGGAGATCTGATATGGTACCAGACATAGCACCACCACCTCCTCCACTAGCACCACATGATGGTGCTAGCGAGTCCTAGGTTTAGGTTAGATAGATGTACAGAGACATCCTGGGACTTTATCTAGATTTTTGGATCCCACATTGTATTATGTATCATGACATATATATAGATATGAGATTAGTATATTTTTGATATATCTTGTGTATGTGTCCCACTTGTGACAGATGTTTCAATTTTTATATTGTTTTGTCATATTGCTCAAAATGTATGATATATATGCTCATGTATAATCTCTCTCATAGATGTATGTTTAGTTCTCATGTTTATGATATAGACTCATGTTTCTAAAAATGATCTCTTTAGGATAGACATGATGAGAATATTAACCCCTTGTGATGATAGGAAAAGGACATGATGTGAAAGACAAGGATCAAAAGACATGATCGAGAAAAGGAAAGGTGAGCGCAGTTGACTGATAGGTCCACAACAGATGAAAAAGAGAGCTTTCTCCATATGCAAAATGCAAGATACTATGAAAAGTGGTTTACTTGCAAGGTCACAAAGCTTTTAGGCTCTAATATTCATCATCGAGTGTTATTGGTAGCATCACAAGATCATACAATACACACTAGTATGACTATGTGAATCTAAATATGATCTATATCAAATAGGTATGTGAGAATCCCACCTAGAAATCAAAGACATATAGGTCAAAATGACTAGTGCAGTGAGATTACCTAAGTTTAATATAGCAAGATTATACTCGCATCGAGACACAATGAAAGTCATGATGGCTAGAAGTATGCACTTGTGAAATAGTCAAGGATAATACCTTGTAGTTCCCAATGTCAAGTGGAACAAGCATAAATACTAATGATAGTTAGGACCAAAAAAATATACCCACAAGAAGAAAAAGTAATAAAACATGTCCTCATGCTCCTAGTCTTCTAGCTCTACATCATCAAAAACTATTAGGGAGAGAACACTCATCAAAGAAATCATCATAGATAGCACACAAAGAAATAAAGTCAAAACAAGTCTCAGCGAGTCAAGTGTTTAAGTGTGTGTGTGTAGGTCATAGAGTCAAACTTTGAGTATCACATTTGTGAATGAGAAATACCATATCATGCTAGACTACGGGTAAGATATCTAATAAGTGTTGAGAAACACTTGATGCTAGGGTAGTGTTGAAAAAAATAGTTTAGGGTGGTGTTAAAAAACACCATTTGCAAGATGTCCTAAAGATCAACACATCCTAGAGACCAAAGCTAACAAAGTTATGCCCCCTAGACAAAGACAAAAGACCAATTCCAAACCAAGGTAACAAGGTTAAGGCATGATGGAGAAAGGCTAAGTGTCGAGGATGAGTGCTAAGAAACAAGGGTGCAAAGGCCTCAAGTAGCACCTATTTCCAAGTTTTCACCACTTGGAGATTTTTTGATTTGTTCTATTTTTTTTAATTTTTTGCAATTTTTGATGTTTTTGTATTTTTTCAGGACTTTATATGCTTTTTAGGATTTTTTCATCATATATGAATTTTTTTTTGGAATTTTTTTCAAGATCAATAAAATATGTACAAAGGATGCCCCCAAATAGAATAGGCATCATGGATAGAACTTCTTGAGGTGCAAAACATTGATAGGATCAGTGAGTTGTTCCCCCTCTGGATCAGATAGTAAATAAGCACATGTACCAAAAGTAGAAATAATGATGTATGGTCCAAGACAATTAGGTTTGAACTTCCCCTTTTTCTCTCTATGTTGTTGGTTCTTAGGGTTCTCTCGTAGGACAAGATCCCCCACTTGAAATTCTCTAGGGTGAACCTTCTTGTTGAATGCTTTGGACATACACTTTTGGTAAAATCTTATGTGATCAAAAGATGCTTTACACTTTTCATCTAGAAGTTCCAATTCTTGGAACCTCATGGCATGGTAGTCTTCATCTATCACTAAACCTTTAAAGGAAACTCTAAGAGAAGGAATCTCCACCTCTAAAGGTAACACTACTTCAGCACCATAAGTGAGGGAAAAATGAGTAGTCCCTGTTGGAGTACGAATACTCATTCTATAGGCCCACAAGGTCGAATTTATTTGTAGATGCCAATCTCTACCATTCTTGTGAACTGTTCTAGGGAGAATTTTAAGAATGGTCTTATTGGAAGCCTCTGCTTGTCCATTTCCTTGCGGGAAGTAAATGGAGGACCAATGTTGTTTTATCTTGAATTTCTTGTAGAGATGTTTAAGGTCCTTATTTTTAAACTGACCTCCATTGTCAGTGATTATCTCAGAAGGCACTCTATATCGACAGATGATATGGTTCAAAATAAACAAAGAAACTATCTTTCCTGAGGCAACAGAAAGTGGGACAACTTGTACCCATTTGGTAAAGTAATTAGTAGCAGTGATAATGAATTTGTGTCCACTTGATGAGTTGGGATGAATCTACCTTACAAGGTCAAAGGCCCAGTGCTGAAATGGCCAATGAGAAATAGAAGGAATAAGCTCCCTACCTAGAGCATGTATTAGGTTACTGTGTTTTCGACACTTTTCGCAAGATTTAGAAAAAGCTAATGCATCTGTCTGCATGGTAGCCCAATATTATCCCACCCTAAGAAACCTTTAGGCCATGGAAAGACCATTAGAATGTCCTCCACAAATGCCCTCATGAATTTCAACTAATGCTTGGTTGGACTCATCCTTTTCTAAACACCTAAGAAGTGTCCCATCTAAACCCCTCCTATACAGATCACCAGAGATAAGGGTGTGGTGAGAGGCATTTCAGGTTAGGTTTCTTCATTCAAAATGATTGAATGTTTCAGGAATATTACCATCATGGAGGTATGAATAGATGGCACCATAGCGGGATGACTCATGGCTAATAAGGGTACAAACAACTTGGATTTCTTGGGAGTCATAGATAGGGTAGCATAGCTCTTCCACCAGGAATTCAAATCTGGACTCATGTTGTTGTAGCTGAAGAAGTGAAGCCAATGTAGCCATAGCATTAGCTACTTTATTCTCTACTCTAGGGATTTGTTGAAATGTAACAAAGGTGAAATATTATCGCAATGAATCAACCATTTTTTTGTAGGGTACCATTTTTTCATCTTTGGTTTGGTATTCTTCATTAACTTGGTTGACTATTAATTACGAATCCCCATAAATATGTAGCTCTATGATTCTCCACTCTATAGCCATTTTTAGTCCATTTTTCAAGGCCTCATACTCAACAATGTTATTCGTGCATGGGAACAATAGTTTTTAGGACTTAGGAATTGTGTACCCATGAGGAGAAATAAACAACACTCCTACTCCTGAACCATTTTTCATGAAAGAGCCATCAAAGAACATCTTCCATGTTCTTGTAGTCATGTACATTATGTGATCATCTAGAAATTCAACTTAAATTGGTTCTTTGTCTCGAATTGGAAAACTAGCCAATTGGTCTGTAATGGCTTGCCCTTTTATAGCCTTACACTCAACATAGTCTATGTCAAATTATGATAAGATCATCATCCACTTAGCAAGTTTACCTGTGAGAGAAGCCTTACCAAGAAAATAGTTGAGAGGATCAATTTTTGAAATGAGGTGTATTGTATGTGCAAGCATGTAATGTTGAAACTTTTGGGAAGCAAACACCACCACTAGGCAAGATTTTTCAATACTAGTGTAGTTGACCTCATATGACACAAGAGTATGACTGATGTAATAGATAGCTCTTTCTTTTCCAATATTATCAAGTTGAGCCAATAATGCCCCTAGGGAAGATTTTGTTGCTGACACATATAATATGAGTGGTTTTCCTGAGATAAGAGGCATTAAGATTGGAGGATTGGCCAAGTATTGCTTGATTTGGTACATGCTTTGCTGACAATCTTCATTCCAGACACATTTAACCCCTTTGTGTAAAGTCTTGTTAAAGGGTTGAGCTCTATCAACTAGCTATGAAATAAACCTCCTTATAGATTGAAGGCATCCCTAAAGACTCCTCATTTGACTGATGTTTTTGGGAGGTGGCATATCCATTATTGCTTGAACTTTTTCTGGCTCCACCTCTATTCCTTTAACTAAAATGATAAATCCTAGGATTTTTCAAGAGGTAACTCCAAATGCACACTTTTTGGGATTTAATCTGAGTTGAAACTACTCCATACGATCTAGAATGACTTCCAAATTGCCTAGGTGTGTATCCCTTTTTCTAGATTTTTCCAAGGTGTCATCCACATAATCTTTTATATTCTTATGCATCATGTCATGGAAGATGGTAGTCATAGCTCTTTGATAAGTAGATCCTACATTTTTTAATCCAAATGGCATGACATTCCAGCAATAGGTTCCCCATGCACAAGTGAATGTAGTCTTTGCCTAATCTTACAGGAGCTATTTTTATTTGATTATACCCAGAAAAAACATCCATCAAAGAATAGATCGCATAACCCACGGTCATGTCCACTATCATGTCTATGTTTGGAAGTGGAAAACCATCCTTTGGGCATGCTTTATTAAGATCTCCCAAATTTTTGTAGACACAAATGGACTTGTCATGTTTTGAAACTGGTACAATATTGGATATCCATTCATCATAATCAATGGCTCTTATAAATCCTACACTGAGGAGTTTTTCTAGTTTAGCTTTTACAAGAAGAGCTATCTGAGGATGAATTTTCCTCAATTTCTATTTTATTGGTTTGATACCTAGAGCTATGGAAAAGTGATGCATAATGAGACTAGTGTCCAATCCTGGCATGTCTAAGTAAGTCCAAGAAAAATTGATATTCTTGGTCTGTACGAACTTGGTATATGATTCTTTTTCTTGTGTTGATAGAGACTGAGCTAAATACACAATTTGTGGAGCCTCCTATATATTCAAATTAACTGGATGTGTAGGCTCAACAAGCACTAAAGACATATCTTGGAAGTAACTTGGGAGATGATCAAGTACCTCATCCTTAGGCACCTAAGAGAGGTTTTCACCTTCTGATACGTCCTTTATTTTTACTTTTTTAGGTTTTGACACCACCACATACTAGTTTTCACCATCAAAACTCTTATTCTTTTTTCCTTTTCTTTTCATTTTGTGACTAAGGTACTTGATATCTGGTTCTATCATGCTTGTAGTTGGTTCACTAGTGGAAGAGACTATAGGTTCAAGGGCCTTTAGGTAACATGCTATGTCATAGTCATTTTGAAAAGTTAGGAGCTGAAGCTCTTGATAGCACTGAGACCAATCAATCAAGTGAGGATTGGCAAGGGGTAGATCAATGATTGCTTCAATGTTGTGTATGTGAATTGTATCATCTTTGGTGATTATAGAGTTAGGATCTATCAAACATCCCTCTAAGGTACCCAAATTAGGACTTATCCTACCAAGTAGAGCATCTTCCACTAAAGAGACTCATGGATTACAATCCTCTAATCTTACACTAGAATCATTAGCTACCTCAGATTGGGAACCATATGTATGGAAAACATCAATTTCCATGTCAACTATAGAACAATAAAAAAGAGTCTCCTACTCATATTCATGTGAGTCTATATCTGAATCTCGGCTGGGATGTTTACACCAAGCATATTTTTTAGGCATTGAGGTAGAGGCTTTGATGTCACCAAGGGTAACACCTTCTTGAATTCCATTTGTGTATTGAGTGTCTTGAGTAGAATCCTCAACATGATCTTCAACAGTGGATTCTTCTTGTTCTAGGTCTGAAACTATTGGATTGGCAATTGGAGTATCTGAATCTCCCCAAAGTAGATTGGTGGAAGCAACCCAATCTTCACACCTATCTTATTGATTTTGAAAATTGGGTGTGTAGCTTGATTCATCATCACTATCCATCATAGCAAGGATAGGAGTAGTTTTCTTATTCTGACTTTCAAAACCTAGGCCAACTGTTGTCTTAAATTTGAGGCCAAAGAGAGCATGATTGAGTGGCTCAGCCTTAGCATCTAATCTATGACTAAGAGGACCATGACCTAGATAGCCCATACTCTTGATGAGACTATACCCTCTCCCATAAGCCTTAGGAGATGGGGAGAAATTTTCATTATGCTAGTATTTTTCCTCCTTGTAAATCCAATCTCTAACAGCTACCTCTTCTTTTTCATCTTGGATGGGTACTAGGGACTCTAAAAATGTATCAAATAGAGTCATTGCTAAAGATAAGGGATGCATCTCTTGTGATGACTTACCATAGGACCTAGGTGAGACTGGAATTTTTGTGAAGGAGTCAATTTGATAACCCCCCATACCAAGGTCTATGGCTTTGAACTTATTTTGGCATTGTGCTAAAGTGGTGTCAAAATCCTCTACTTCTTTGTTGAGAGGAACATGAGTCCCTACTGAAATTGCATTAATAGATAATGTGATATCCCTGGGTATACAAACTTCTACTCCATTATAAGTTAAATTAACACATTGGTGGTAGGTGGATGACACTACTTGCATGTCATGGATCCATGGTCTACCAAGTAGGATATTATAGGCCAAAGGACCAACATCAACAATTTAGAACAAAATGTCCTTTTCAATGGGGCCAATCCTGATAGGAAGGATGGCCAAGACTTTGGAGCTTTTCTCTGCCTCATCATAGGCTTTAATGGTGATTTTCTTATGAGTATCAATAAATTTCTTTTAGTAACCCATTATTTTCAACAAACTCAAGGAACAAATATTGAGCCCAACACCCCCATCAATCAACACATGCCTAACATGGGTCTTATGAATCATGACTTCAATATGAAGGGAAAGATTATGTGGATGGCTCAAGGCTTTGTCATCTTCTTCTGATAATGTGAGGTAGTGAGGGCTGGCAAGGTGGTTAACCATGTTTTGGAATTGGTCCACATCTATGTTGTTAGGAACATTGCTTGTACGCAAAGCATCCTCAAGGACATGCTTATGTCATGGAGACAATTCCAAAATTTCAAAGATTGAGATTTGAGCTGGTGTTCTTTGTAACTGGTCAACAAGATTGTAGCTCATTTTAGGATTGACTACTGACTTGGTGGTGACATTCTTGGATGTCACTTGCTTGGGTTTGCTAGACTGGTTGGAACTAGGACCTCTAATAATCATAGGACCTTTACTTTGGCTTCTAGTGACAACATTAAGAGCTTGGGATGACCTTTGAGAATGAGGACCCCTAAGCACCATGTCAAGTTCTTCATCAAATATAGGAGGAGAGCCCACATCATGACTATAAGAATCTTTGTTTCACATCATGTTGAAATTTTCCTCGATAATCTCAAGCATATTAACCACATTTTTTGCACCTATGTAGGTATAGTTGATTGCAACTTTTCCATTCTTGGGTTGAGAGGTCTTCCCCTTTTCATATTTTGGCAAAGGCTCCTTAAAAGACTTGTGGTCTGAATTTGTATTAAACCCATCAATCTGAAGTTTGCCACTTTTAATAAGATCTTGAATGAGGTGTTTAAGTTTCCAGCAATGTTTGATGTCATGTCCAATGCCATTGTGGTACTTTTAAAAATCTTTTTCATTCCACCAATGTGGCTTAATGTTAGGTATGTGGAATTTTTCTGGGTCTTGTGGTTGTGCAAGATTATTAGCAATAAGGGTCTTGAAAACATCCTCATAGGAGTCACCTAGTTTAGTAAACTGTCACAACTTTTTCTTGGGCTTTTCTTGGTACTTAGGTTTATGCTCTTATTGGTTGGAGGATGTGTTGAGCTTCATAGCTTGGACTACACTAGACAAATTGAGGACTCCTTGATCCTTGGGTTGGGAAGAGTCCACAACTCCATTGTTGACTACTTGCTTATTCTTGTTCTAGTGCGAGTGCTTACCTTTGTCCTTATTAGCATTGTTAGGATTTTGACCATTGTTGTTATTGCTATGTTTGGTCAAAATGCCTTGTTCCTTTAAGAAAACCTCAATTCGACATGTGGTCTCAACCATAGTATCAAAGAAATCAAAGACCATTTTTCTAACCTCATAATGCATTTCACGCACCAAATTACTAACAATGATGTCAATCCTTTCATGCTCAAGAATAGTACTAGAATAGTAGGAGAACAATCATCTCCACCTTTGCAAGAAGGTAACAAAGTATTCCCCTTGGTTCTATTTCAAATTGCATAAGTCTAACATGGTGACTGATCTTGACAAGTTGTATGCAAAATGTTGAACAAATCTATGGACAAGTTCTTTCAAAGTTTTGACGAGAGGGGTTATCTTGGTAAACCACTCCATGGCTTGGCCCTTGAGGCTCCTTTGAAATAATATCATAAGGTAAGAGTCATCTTGGTGGAACTCAAAACCCATCATGTAAAACTAATGCACATGATCATGTGGGTCACCATTGCCATCATACTTGTCATATTGGGGAATTTCAACTTTCCTAGGAAAATCCATCATAGTCACACTTTTGTTGAAAGGATTGGGACAAATAGAATTGAGTGAAAAGGAACTTTTAGGTGCCAACACCTTTTCCATCATTTGTTTGAGTTGCTTGATTTCCTCTTCTTGAGAGGGTTCTTTTTTCTTGATTCTGCTATCCACATCAAAGTTGTAAGGGACTCTAGCACCCTTATTAATCAAACTCTCTAGGAACCTATCTTTGTTTTGATCAACGCACTTCTCCACATATTGTTGGAATAGTGGCTCTTGTTTCATTCTCATAAAATCTTTATCATCAAAACATGCATTACTTCCTCCATGTTGAGAGCCATGATGAGCTCATTGGGAGGGTTGTCTTGAGTTCCTAGGAGGTGTTTGTCTCCTATGTTGTGAAATCCTTCTTCCTCTAGGACTAGGAGATCTTGAAGGGATCATTGACTGCCTTCTACTTCTTGGGGTTCTTGAGGGAGTAGAGGGTGGAGAGTTGTTTCCATTGTTGGTACCCCTTTTGTTAAATTGGTCATTGAGTTGTTGGGATAAAATCCTATCTTTCTCTTCTTGGAATGCTTTTCTTGTCAATTCCAACAAGGCTTGTTGCTCTTCTTCTAGGTGTCTAAACCTTTCTTCTTTAGCAGCTTGTTCATCCAAAAAGGATTTCTTTTCAGGCTCAATTATTTTAAGCCTTTCATTAGCATATCTTGAGGTTGTTTTGAGTGGTGAGTTGGACCTTGAGTGTTTGAAAAATTTGTTAGTGAATGCAGAATTCACATGAGCATCACTAGATTCATAGTTTTGGTCTTCATGTTGTGACCATGCATCTTGGTGAGCTTGTGCATAGTGTCTTTCAGCTCTTTGATGGGCATCTAGATATCTTGAGTTAATAGGGGGTGATTCAAGTTGGTTGTCATCACTAAACAACATATTATCCCTATGTCTTTGGAAAATGTCATCAAGAGTTTGATCCATTGCTTCTCTTTGTCTCCTAGTCAAAGTGTAGCTCATGTCCATATTTGATTGAGAGGATGGTAAAGAGGTACTCAACTGACTAGGATTTCTCTTTGGGTCAAACCAAACCTTAGACTCACTCCTAGGTGATTGATCAAAGATGGGTTTCTTCCCCTTTCACTTTTAACAAGTTTGGAATAAGGGTAATTTTTCAAAGACAACTTGAGGTCATTTTCCTTGACTAACTTGGTATCTTGTTGTAACTGACATGAAAGAAAAATACCCTTTGTGATAAGAAGACCTTATGAAACGTGAATAACAAATAAGGATAGTGAAAGTGTTCAATTGTCCAAAAAGAGATGATAAGATAGAAAGCTGCAAAAGGTGCAAACCAACACTACCAAAGAGGTGTATAATAAAAGGATGAGTATCCTAACACATATGGACTAGGAGGATGGGTTTGCCAAATATATATAATTGAAATTGAATTTTGATGGAAGTGAATTGGACAAAAGAGTGCTAAAACCCTCCAAGCATGTTACCAAATAATCTAAAGGTGTACTTTTTCAACAAGGATAATTCCTAACTTATCAATGTCAAGCAAGACTACTTTGTAAAATCAGAGAACACTAATTCAAGGGGTCTAAAATTAGGAACCCAAGGTACAAATAGGTTTCTAGCAGCATAGTAGGTCACCTACTAAAATCTGGTCAACTAAGAAAAGACTAAAAATTGCATAAACTAGATAGGTAGCAAAAAGACTCTGTGCGATAGTTTCCAGGCTACCAGTGTGATAATTTCTAAGTAGGCAATATTTTGCAGTAAGTAGGGTGATAGTTTCCAGGTAGGCAGTGCGATAATCTTCCAGTGATAAACTATCACATGATAATTATCAGTATAGTGTGTGATGCCATTTCAAGATCATATGACTCTTGACCAGTGAGTGCTAAAAATCTCAATTTTAAGGGCAGTTTGTTCAAAATTTCCATTTGAAGGTTGGATTTTTTAGTTTCAAGCATAGTGACAGTAGTAAATAGATAGGTTTACAAATAGTAGGTGATCAAACATGTCATAAAACACTTGTACAAGGGAAAATGCAACCTTTCCAAGACAAGCAATTTGTGATATCAAAGCAATAAAATCTTATGAATGCTACCATGATGTTTGATATTTGAGAACGTTTACATGGGTAGATCATAGTGAGAACACTTCAAGCACTTACTAGCCTAAAAAGTCAATGGCTCAATACTTAACAACTTGGCCCACACTTGATGTCCCATTGCCTCACATAAAGTGGTTGTCGATAATAGATATTGGCTTTGTCGTGGAAGTGCCAATGACATAACCAAAGGAACATAGATGGTGAGTAATCTTGGGGTGATCCAGGTTATTCCACTTGGATCAATCCTTGCACCAAGAAGTTAAGCAGTAAAATAGGGTGGCTTCTATCTATGGTTCTTAATAAGGGCTTCCATTCCTAATACCCCTCTTGCTCCCCTTACCTTGTGGCAAGTAATGGACCTCGTGGCCACAAGAGTACCTTAAGAATTCTTGCTCAACACTTTCCTCATAGTCACAATCCCACAAGTACTCACATCAAGTGAATACAAGTACTACATCTACCAAGGTTTTGTGTCCTTGATAGCCTTGAGTTTATAGTGGGTAGGAATAGCTGGTGACAAGCTTGTTCCCACTTGGGTCATTCCTCTTGATTGCTCAAGAGAAAGCCTGCTAAAGGATTTTAAAAGCTACACAAAGAGTGGATAAAACTTTGAGTGTCAAGATTTCTATTTCACCTCAAGGGTGAAGAGCATAATCTCCTAGCTCAAAAATTTTCTCCTAAACACACCAAGAAAAGGTTCAATTACCTTCTTGCTTTCAAAATCTAAAGATGGGTCAAGATTTTCTGATTCACCACAAGGGTGAAGAGCATACTTCTCCTACCATCCAAAGATTCCTACAACAAGATATTAAGTGCCTATGAAATGAAACAATGAGTAGATGCCACACTCAAAAGAAAACAATTAAACAAGCACTTGATTGGTTTTTATGCTTTGGGCAGCCCTACAAAAACTGTTAGTAGCCCTTGTGCATTTGAAGCTTTGACATGCATTATTTTAGGTAAATAATCAAGCAATATGAGCACCTACAAGAACCACTTGTTATCCCTACAAGGGTTAGCACATCAAAAACCAAATGAAATCTGTAAATACACCCCTATTCTACAACAACAAATCAGAAATCTGAATCAAACCAAGTAAATCTTGCAAAGAAATGACAAAAATTGCTCACTGCCAGGCCTGGGTGATATTTCTGTCAGAGAAATAGTCATGCGATATTTCATCCTGTACTGGTGTGATAATTCCTGCTACCTGCATGAGACAAAATACAGAAGAGCAGTGCAATATAATCTGTCAAAGCATGTGATTTTTTAACTGGTAAAATATCACACTGGTATGTAAGAAACTATCATATGATACTAGAAAACTATCACATGATAATCCTGTTAGAAAAACCAGAGAGAGAATTTTTGACAAAACAACAAGCAAATATTGATGAAAAAATGATGGAAATGCAAAAAATGAAGGAAAAAACAAGAATGTTTTGCTTCACAGTGGGTACAAAAAATGTACACACTAAATACTCCACTTCTCTAAGTCATTACTTCCAAGAGAATCCATGAATGGGAAACCTTGAGAAAGCGACCTAGAGCTCCCTATGGATGGAGTCACAAGGATGTTGATGGTGCTCTCAGCTAGAGCTATTGAAGCTTGCAACCTTGCTAGTAAACCACACAATGGGAGATTCAAAGAGACAAGGGAAAGAATGCCAATATCCTCTGTTGGAAACAATTGTCTGAAGGAAATTGCTACTCAAATTATGTATTGTCTTTGATGTCACACAATGTCATAGTCCGCAGCAATCAGTTCCTACCGAGCTCAGTCGGTCTGCCAGACAAGAAGATTAGTACTTACCGAGTCCACTCGATTATCAAAGAAAATTTAGCATTTACCGAGTTCAGTCAGCCGTCAAAGAAAATTTGATGTTTATCGAGTTCAGTCAGTCGTCAAAGAAAATTCAGTGTTTACCGAGTTCAGTCGGTCGTTAAAGGAAATTCAGTGTTTACCAAGTTCAGTCGGTTATCGAAGGTAAAGGATTGTCGGTGTTTACTGAGTTCCCTCGGTCTCTGAAAGATTGTAGAAAGTTATGGTCACCGAGCACTGTCGGCCCTTGAAGGATTTTTGCAAATAGAGTTTGCTTAATTCAGCCGAATATTATACTAAATAATGTCGATTTGACAAATCTAAAATCATATAAATAAAAGGTCAAATGTGGAAAATAAACAAGATATACAGCAGAAGATTTACAGAAGAAAAGACAGGAAAGGTGTGTGCGAATTTGTGAAGGATGTTCAGATATCCTTAAGGTGCAGCAAAGATTTATTCAATCAGGAAGGATCATACATATGCAGAACAGAGATCTGTAATCAGCAAGGCAGTTGCATTATTATACAGGTCATTTTTCATTGTTACCTTCTTATCATTGTAACAGTGAATTCTAAATCTCTTAACCGAGTTGGTTTAACAACCATATTGTAAATCCTCTAACAAGGTGACAATTCCATTGAATTGTTTTCAAGACCTCTTACCAGGCCACTCCTAGCAGGGTGTTTAAATCCTCTAACAAGGTCACACCTAACAGTGTGTTTTGTAACCTTTTACCGGGTTGGCTTCTAACCGAGCATCACTTCAGAAAAGTGAAAATCTGTATCTAGATACATTGGTGGTTTTTCCCATATTGGGTTTCCATGTTAAATCTTGTGTCTCTTGTGTTCTTAATTGCTATCTTAATCATACACCAGTGCTGATGAATATCTAAAGATAACTTTGCTAATACTTTCTGCATCTTCAAAGTTACTACAATCTATTTACCGAGTACTAAAATAGATAACATTTTTAAGATATCCTAAGGGATCTGGAAAGAATTAATTGTGAAGTGTTTTATGGTTGACTGATTCACCCCCCCTCTCAGTCACTTCATCCATATTCCATCAATTGGTATCAGAGCTTTTGGTGCTTGCAGGAAGGGTTTCAAGGACCTAAGCTAAAGATCAGGATGTCTTACAAGAGGGAAATTCCAAAGCTCAACACAGATAAATTTTTAGCATGGCAAGGTCTCATGCGACTTCATCTGGCTTCCATTGGTGATTTAGGATGCAAATACATTGATGAAGAATACACAATTCCTAATGGTGCATTAACTATTGAAGACATTGCAGATAAAAAGACTCACAACACCATGATGATAGACATTGCATCTGCTCTCAGCTATGAAGAATTTGATGATATTAAAGACTGCACTACTGCATATGAAATGTGGATGGCACTAAAGAAAATATATGGTGGTGATGCAAATGTGAAAAGAGCCAAAGCAGAAAGCCTAAGAGGACAGTTTGGCAAGATGAATATGAAGGAAGATGAAAACATTGCAAAATATGTTGAAAGAATCAAAGCAAGTGTAAGTGCAATTAGAGCTTCTGGAGGAACAATCTCAGATGAAACTGTTATAAGTAAGGTACTCAGAACATTACTCCCTATCTATGCAATAAGAGTATCAGCTATTCAAGAAAGAAGATGTGAAACAAACCACAATATAACTTTGGATGCTTTAGTTGGAAGATTGACAGCCTTTGAATTAGATAACTATGACAACTATGTTCCTAGTTCCAAAAATATTGAATCAGCATTTGAGGCCAAGGTTTCACTAAAGAAGAACAAGAAAATTAAAGAAGTTCAGTCAGAAAGTGAAGAAGTATCAGAAGAAAGTTCTGATAGTGATCTTGAAATTGTAGAAGCATTACTTGCAAAGAAGTACTCTAGAGGGAAAGGTAAATATAAAGGTAAAACTCCTTTAATCTATTTTTCATGTGAAGAAATTAGACATACTGCAGCTAGGTGCCCAAACAAGCAAGTTAAGGAAGAGAAGAGAAGTCACAAGCACTATGGCAAAAAGAATTTCAAATCATTCAAGGATAAAGGTAAGAAATCATGTTTTATGGCTAAAGATTCTGATGATAGTGAAGAAGAAATTGTCTTTATTGCTATAAAAGATGAATCTGATGATGATGAAGATAAGATGGCACTTATTTCTCATATAAGCAAAGATGATATATGGATAATAGACAGTGAATGTTCACAACACATGACTGGTGACAAGACAAAATTTGAATATCTAGAAGACTGTGATAGTGGTAATGTAAGATTTGGAAACAATGAACATTGTTGTATAAAAGGAAAAGGAAGAATCTCATTAACCAAAGAACTCATATGTGATAATGCTTATTGGGTTGAAGGACTAAAACATAATCTTCTAAGTGTAGCACAGCTAATCAACACTGGTTTCAAGGTTGAATTCATGAATAGTCAAGCAAGACTGCTGGATGAAAAAGGAAAACTCATTGGATCAAGCAAACAAACAAAAGGTAACTTATTTTATCTTGATCTCAGTTAATATTCATGCTTTATTGCTCAAATAGAAGAAAGTTGGCTATGGCACAAAAGGTTATATCATGTGAATTTTGATAACATGATAAAAATAAGCAAATTCAAGAAGGTTAGAGGCATTCCTACTTTGAAGAAACCTGATATTGGTCTATGTAAGAATTGTCAGATTGGCAAAATGAGTAAAACTAGTTTCAAGAGTAAAAACTATCAGTCTAAAGAAATTTTGGAAATTGTGTATACTGATTTATGTAGACCTATTGGAATACAAAGCTATACTGGAGATAAATTCTTTATTCTTTTCGTTGATGATTATTCTAGAATGATGACTGTCATGTATTTAAGAGAAAAATTAGAAGCATTTGAAAAGTTCAAATGGTACTTAGCAAGAGTGGAAAAGGAAACAGGGAAAAGATTGAAATGCTTAAGATCAGACAGAGGTGGTGAATTCATCTCCCATGATTTTAACAACTTTTGCATTGAAAGAGGAATCAAAAGACAGGTATTAGCTCCTAGAACTCCTGAGCAGAATGGAATAGCAGAAAGAAGAAACAGATCTATTATGGATTGTGCAAGGACTCTAATGATAGAAAAGAACATCGCTATAAAATACTGGAAGGAAGCTATCAGCACTGCAGTTCATACCTTGAACCGAGTACAATTGAAGAAAGACACATTCAAAACTCCTTATGAATTATGGTATGGCTATAAACCCAATGTAAGTTACATGAAAATATTTGGTAGCAAGTGTTATATCTTAAAAGAATCCAGAAGAAATAAATTTGATGTGAAAAGTGATGAAGGAATATTCCTAGGATATTCTAGCAAAAGCAAGGCATACAAATGTCTGAACTTATCTACTCACAAAGTCATAGAAAGTATACATGTAAAATTTGATGAGTTTGCAGAAAAGACTGAAGAAGAAAGCAAAAGGGAACCTGAGAACTACAGAAGATTCATTTACATTGAACCTGAAACATTGGCAGACACAACTATCAATAAGGAAACTATATCTACCGAGCCGAGCACAGTTACTGAGTCACAAACTGAGTCACAAGAAGAAGTTCAAACCGAGTCACAAGAAGAAATTCAGACCAAGTCTCAGCCTGAAGTTATCGAGCAAATATCTACCGAGCCCGAGCAACTTGAAGAAGAGATCCTAGAAGACAACAGCATGAATCATTCAAAAGGCAAGGAACCTATACTAGCCAAATATGTCAGAAGACATCATACACCAGATCAAATTATTGGAAACAAATCAGATGGTACTATGACAAGAAGCAAGCTAAAAGGTACATGTCTGCTACTGACTTTGAACCTAGAAATATCAAAGATGCATTGGAAAATGAAAGTTGGATTGAAGCAATGAATGAAGAATTAGAACAAATACAAAAGAACAAAACATGGACTCTTGTACCTAGACCTAAAGATGAGAATGTAATTGGAACAAAATGGGTATTCAGGAATAAGCTGAATGAAGATGGTGAAGTATCTAGAAACAAAGGTAGACTGGTATGTAAAGGTTATTCTCAAGAAGAAGGTATAGATTATGGAGAAACTTTTGCTCCTGTTGCAAGATTAGAAGGTGTAAGAACTCTACTTTCTTATGCAACACACAAAGGATTTAAGGTATATCAGATGGATATAAAATATGCATTTCTTAATGGAATTCTTGATGAAGAAGTCTACATTGAACAACCAGAAGGTTTTGTTGATCCAGATAAAAAGGACATGGTCTGCAGGTTACACAAAGCATTGTATGGTTTGAAACAAGCTCCTAGAGCATGGTATGAAAGACTCCATAACTATTTGATTCAGATTAATTTCAAAAGAGCTAATGATAACAGCAATCTGTATATTAAAGAAGGACCAGATGACAAAATTGTATTGGCAAAAATACTTGTAGATGATACTATATTTACAGGAAATGAGGATTAGTGCAAGGAATTTTCAGAGCAAATGAACAAAGAATTTGAAATTTCTATGTTTGGTTTAATAAAATTCTTTGTTGGTCTTCAAATTCAGCAAAGCAAGAATGGTATATACATTACTCAATCTAAATACATTAAGGAAATACTTAAGAAGTTTGGTATGGAAGACTCAAAACCAGTTGTTACACCCATGTGTACTGGACTGAAACTTACCAAAAATGATGATTCAAAAGAAGTTGATCAGACCCTATACTGATCTATGATTGGAAAATTGCAGTATGTAGTACATACAAGACTTGATATTGCCTTAGCAGTCGATATAGTAGCTAGATTCTCAGCAAAACCTAAGGAAAATCATATCATGGCAATCAAAAGAATCTTAAGATACTTAAGAGGAACTGAAGAATATGGTTTGTGGTATAAATTTGGAGGCAATCTAGACTTAAAAGTGTTTATTGATGCTGATTGGGCAGGAAACATTGATGACATAAAAAGCACAAGTGGTGGAGCATTTTTTCTTGGAAAAAGACTGGTATCCTGGACTAGTAAAAAGAAAAATTGCACATCTCAATCCACAGCTGAAGCAGAATATGTTGCTGTTGTAGTAAACTATTCAAATATTGTTTGGTTTAAACAGTTATTAGAAGGTATGAAGGTTGAAATCAAAGAACCAGTTGTTATATTTTGTGACAATACCAGTGCAATAAACATTTCAAAGAATCCAGTGATGCATTCCAAAACCAAGCACATTGCTATTAAATATCACTTTGTCAAAGAATTGGTACAGGACAAGGAAATCAGATTAGAATATATTCATACAAAAGAATAGATTGCAGACATTTTTACCAAACCATTACCTAAGGATGCATTTGTGTATCTAAGAGGTAAGTTAGGGGTCATTCCCCTATCTGAGGCTCACTAAATATAGTTTTAGTGATGCATCAACCAGAACATGATTGAAAATCAACCAGTTGATGCAACATATTCAAGGAATCATTGCATATGAATCAGTACTTGAGGTACATTAATTTACACCGGTAATATGTGAATTATCTTTGGCATGTGTTGTCAAAGAGGGAGTGTTTGCTATGTCTTTGCTACTATTTCAAGAAATTTTCAATAGTCAGAAGGAAGAATTTTCAGGATAAAGGAAGTTTGCTGACAGAGGGAGATTTGAATCTGAACTGAGCTAACTCTTTCAAATTTCTTATGCTATGATATATTGTGTTGCCATCAATGCCAAAGAGGGAGATTGTTGGAAACAATTGTCTGAAGGAAATTGCTACTCAAATTATGTATTGTCTTTGATGTCACACAATGTCATAGTCCGTAGCAATCAGTTCCTACTGAGCTCAGTCGGTCTGCCAGATAGGAAGATTAGTACTTACCGAGTCCACTTGGTTATCAAAGAAAATTTAGCATTTACCGAGTTCAGTCGGTCATCAAAGAAAATTTAGTGTTTACCGAGTTCAGTCGGTCGTCAAAGAAAATTCAATGTTTACCGAGTTCAGTCGGTCATCAAAGAAAATTCAGTGTTTACCGAGTTCAGTCGGTCGTCAAAGAAAATTCAGTGTTTACCATGTTCAGTCGGTTATTGAAGGTAAAGGATTGTCGGTGTTTACCGAGTTCCCTCGGTCTCCAAAAGATTGTAGAAAGTTATGGTCACCAAGCACTATCGACCCTTGAAGGATTTTTGCAAATAGAGTTTTCTTAATTCAGCCGACTGTTATACTAAATAATGTCGATTTGACAAATCTAAAATCATATAAATAAAAGGTCAAATGTGGAAAATAAACAAGATATACAGCAGAAGATTTACAGAAGAAAAGATAGGAAAGGTGTGTGTGAATTTGTGAAGGATGTTCAGATATCCTTAAGGTGCAGTAGAGATTTATTCGATCAGGAAGGATCACACATATGTAGAACAGAGATCTGTAATCAGCAAGGCAGTTGCATTATTATATAGGTCATTTTTCATTGTTACCTTCTTATCATTGTAACAGTGAATTCTAAATCTCTTAACCGAGTTGGTTTAACAACCATATTGTAAATCCTCTAACAAGGTGACAATTCCATTGAATTGTTTTCAAGACCTCTTACCAGGCCACTCCTAGCAGGGTGTTTAAATCCTCTAACAAGGTCACACCTAACAGTGTGTTTTGTAACCTTTTACCGGGTTGGCTTCTAACCGGGCATCACTTCAGAAAAGTGAAAATCAGTATCTAGATACATTGGTGGTTTTTCCCATATTGGGTTTCCATGTTAAATCTTGTGTCTCTTGTGTTCTTAATTGCTATCTTAGTCATACACCAGTGCTGATGAATATCTAAAGATAACTTTGCTAATACTTTCTGCATCTTCAAAGTTACTGCAATCTATTTACCGAGTACTAAAACAGATAACATTTTTAAGATATCTTAAGGGATCTGGAAAGAATTAATTGTGAAGTGTTTTATGGTTGACTGATTCACCCCCCCTCTCAGTCACTTCATCCATATTCCATCAATCCTCAAGAATAAATGAGAATGTAATGCAATGCAAACTATGCTAAGAATGATGCAAGCTAAGTTATGGAAATGAAAGTATTACAAGCCTTTGCTAATTAAGTTATGTGAGATAATCTAAAGCATAAAGGAAACTATGCTAGATGCCATGAAAGATATGATGCAAGAAATGAAAGATGGATGCAAGAATGTCTTCAAAAATCTCTAAAGTCTCCAAGAAATCCTACAGCATAAGGTTAGTATTGAAAAGATGGATCCTAGAATAAGAAAAGAGCTCTCATTTTAAAGGAATTGAAAAGGAATGGACCATGGAGATTAAGAGGCAAAAGATTTAATCAAGGGTGGAGCTTCAAAGAGGAGCAATCCATGTGCACAAATATCCTCCAATGAAAAAATAATAGTTGACTTTTGTCTCCATATGAGACAAAAAGTGTTTTTTCTTCTTTTAATAAAATAAGAATAGTGCTTTATTTGTGCAACTTAGGATAAGAGGAAAAGTGGGAGCTTTTTATTTAATAAAAGGGGAGGATATTCCTTTTAAATAAATAAAGATTTTTAGGATAAAATGGTTAGCCCATAGAATAATCGAATAAATGATAAAATAGGATTTGATCAAGGAAATTGATATAATTGAAAAATATTAATTTTTTAAAATATTGATTCAGGAATTTGATAAATTGCTAAATGGGGGTCCAAAGTCTAGGTGACCATTTTAGGGTGCGTACACCTATCCCCTAATGTCCATCTCTACTGGCTGCTCTTGAGCATCCACATCAAGCATCTGTACATCCTGCTTGTCCTATACATCATCATGGATCTGTCCACCCTATACCGCTCCAACTTGGGCTAATAGAACATCTACATTGTCCTACCCTACCTATATCGGCATCTGTACATGTACTACTAGTACCTATGGTGGAGCTCCTACTACTAGCTATGTTGGAGGCTATCTCCATCCCTATCTAGCTAGAGGTGGTATCAAACCCCTCTATCTCACACCACCACCTCTCATCTGAGGTCCAACTCTATCACCTCTCCCACCATCTCCTCCATCTCCTCTCCCTCCATCTCCTCCATATCCTCCATCACTATCTCCACCATCACCTCCACCTCCTCTCCCTCATCCTCTCATATCTCTCCCTCAGTATCTCCCATGATGTCTCTCTACTGGATCCCTCTTTGGTGGCCCCGCCACTAGATCTGTCAAGCATGGTATGGAAAAATCTCTGAGGTACTGCTCTAGATCAACAGTCATCCCTGGGTCAACAAACCCCTATCTCATCATCCATGCCTGGAATGGCATGTCACAAAACTCTTGTCTAGCTATATCAAAAGAAACCATGGGCCCCTAGTCATGCCTCTCCTAATGTGTCTGAGAAAACTCCATGACTCCCTGTGGCATGCCCTGGATCTTGCCAAACTGACACAGAACCTGGTTGACTAGGTGTCTGTCAATAATGTAGGGTGTTTGCCCTATCAACCATTGTGACTCAAAATAAAAACCCAACTGTCACTCATCATCCCAGGGCTCACACCCTAAGTAAGGTCTTGATGTGACTATGTCTAGTGGGTCAAAAGTGTACCGCCAGAACTCTAAGTGTCCCAATTTTGCCTGAGATAAAATTGATGAGTACAAATGAATATACAACTATCCTGCACCACATAATCTAATTGTTACTGGCTATGTAACTGCAATATGCTCCCATGCCCATACATGGAGCAATGTGACACCTGTTGATAATTATGCACCCCTATGGTACACCACTTGATGAAGATCATGGTACAAATGGACTAAAAAGAAGATACCCCAAGAAAATCAGGTCCCATCATCCATCATCCACTGCAATGTGCAGCCCCAACCAACTATAAATTCATGTGACCTATGATTAGGGCATACAAATCCCCCAATTGCTCCTACTAGCACCACTGGTAAAGGCTCATATAAATCAACCATATCCTCCCACCTAATCTCTCCCTCCTTAATATCATCATCACTGAACATTGCTCTACACTTTTTCACTCTATCATGCTAATCATAGTGTACCATCTCACCCGTGATAGGAAGCTGGAGGATGTGATATACATCCTTTAGTGTAACTATCATCTCTCTTGTTAGGAGATGAAAGGTACTCATCTCCGAGTGCGATCTCTCTACTAATGTAGTCATCATACTCAGATTCACCCAAATCTTAGGTATGTAGATCACATGGTACAAACCAGACACTCTGATCAAGAGTCTATCACTCTGACAGTGTTGGTCTCAAGCTCTATGTGATAGGATAACTCTCCCATGACATTAGAATATCGGTAATATCCTCATATCCAAGTCAAACAAAATCAAGCTATCAAATTTTGATAAACTGATCTAAACATCTATCTATCCTATTATATCAACTACAAACGTGTTTTATCACATGTTTCAATAGATGATTTTATCAATTATCTAACATGAAGACTGGTTAACTAGTGACCATACTACGATGTTGCCTATCTTGACCAAATCGATCAAATATAACTGTCGATAGATCAAATCAGCTCATCGACATCAAGTTTGACCTAATTGACTATCTAATTTGACCAAATTCTACCATCCAAAACAAATGCGTAGCATAGAAAAATGCATTCCCAACATCCCCTAACATTTGCGCAGATTTAAACATTTGTGTAGTTTTATTCAACATTTGCGCAACTTTTCTTGACAAATGCACAGTATCCAAGTATGCATGGATTTAATTCACATTTACGCAGGCTAAACCTTGTTTCTACACATATGCATAATTTTGCAACACATATGCATAGAAATACTAGTTTTCTGCACAAACATGGTGAATTGTTGTGCATATGTGCACCACAACTGTGCATTTGTTTTCCGCATTTGAACAAGAAAATTTTCAAAAATTTCCTAACATTAAATCTAACCTAAACATGCTACAAATCTTACTCTAACATGCCAAAATTATGAATTCACAAAGAGGATCAAATCACCTACCGACTCTCCCGAATCAGGTGGTCATTGGAAGTGTCTGGACCTCTCATAGTGGTGATCTGACAGTGGGAACAATATCCTAGCAGCTCTGCTCTTCTCTCTCTCATGCTCTGATCTCTGAATGACAAGTGTGCACAATGAGCCTATTGCAGACCCCTTATCCCTATTTATAGCCTATGGATGTGATGTGCTTGGTGTGTGGACCCTATCTCTCATTTTTCTTCCATTTCACCCCATTTTCACACTTCTTTTCTCCCGTTTCTTTCATGAGATTGATTATCCAACTCGACAAATAAAAATAAAAATAAAAAAGAACACAAATAAAATTCAAATAATTTCTTTGTCAATCAATCTCTTGAGGGGGCATGCATAAGTCATCTAAGGCATTGTCTGGGGTAGGGGAAAAATGTTTGAAATTTTCTTTGAAACAATGTGACAGGCACATTATTTCAAAGAGGGAAAAATGTATACACTTAAAAATGGCTTCATTAATTAATTAAATATTTATTATTTAATTGATATTGACTTGATAAATTAATTAAATATTTATTATATAATTAATGATTATTTCCTCTATTTATTAAATAGATTATTCAATTTATTTAGTAAATTTACTATAGTCTATTCCTCTATCCTAAGTCTTCTAATTAGTCTTATTAAAGTGATTTAATTAAATACACAATCACCTAAATATGACTAAGTCCCCTAGTCCACCTCATCTACCCAGTCACTTGACACATCACTTTGGCTAAAATAAATAATTATTATTATATATTTATTGATAATTATCCTCACCCACACATGTCCTATTCCTAAGGGCTATGTGGCCTCATAGGATTTGGTCTCATGACCACATGTCCTCTCTTAAACCAAGTCAAGAGACAATCCCTATCCCTAAGGGGCTTCTTAAGCCACCTCTAAGGGTTAAAGGTGATTCATGGAACACTTGTACCAAGAGTCCTCATGAGGAAAAAGTCCTTCCCTCTTCCTCTCTTTGGTCTTTGTGAGACACTTGACATGTGTCTTTCCCTTCCACCTTGTTCTCCTCCATGTCAATGTGAGATGAACATCATCCCTATTCTTCCTCTCACATTCTAACTACATCCCCCTTTCTCTCAACTCCTTCAACCAAGTCAATCCTAGCCCTAGGATCTTCTACCTTTCATTCTCCACTATAGGATTGTGCCACCTAGGCTTAGATCCTCCAAAACTCTATAAAAGGAGTCTCATTTCCTCTTTGTGAGCTAATAGGTAATTGGCAATCAAGTATTCAAGAATTCAAGCATTCTAGGAGAAATCAATCATCCATATTATCATCATTCTATTTTTCATTCCATCCATTAGTTGCATAATCAAGCTTTGAGCTATTTTGCATTCATCATCAAATCTTGACACTTTGGTGGCATCTTGGGAAAATGCTTCATTTGGAAATCTGAGAGCTCAACATCCTTAAGAAATCAACGCTAGGAGGACAATGGAGACAAGGTACATGGTAGGTGAAGGTAAAATGCTATTTTAGCTTCATTTTGATGTTTTCTTCTTTTTTGTTTTCTAATTAGTTTGATTTATTAATCTTAGAATAGTTAATTTATCATATTTGAATAGTATTCACCTAATTTTGCATACAGGGAGAAAGTGAGATCAAAGAAAATATCAATTTGAGGCGTCTGATATGACCCCAAACCACTTACTCGGAGGGATAAACACTCTTAACATGTAAGTGCTTCCATTTAAAGATGATACATCTATTCGAACCTGCAAAAATTTCATGGATTTACTAATTTTCTTCTGGCCTCTGCAGTTATTTTTCCATATTTTTGGTAAAACCCTACGCAAAATTTCAAAAATCTAGCTATTTGCAAGGAAAACCCTAAGTGTGCCCTAGCCCTATTCTAATTTCATGTTACTTTTTTGGGCCACTCAAAATTTCTTTAAGTCATGTGCATTAAATTTTATTACCCTAGCGGCCTTTATTTTCCTAAGTCTCCAAGTGCCCAGCTTTAATTTTTCCTAGGTCTGTCGGTGTAATTTTTCTTAAGTCTAGCACTTTAATATTTCCTAAAGTCTCTGGCCTTTCTCCTTTCTCAAGCCCTACTTTTTGACACCATCTCAATCCAATGATAGGCATAAGATCTTATGGAGTGTGTCAAAGGGTTGCGAAGTTACACTAGCTATTGATTCTTTTTCATGGCTAGCACTTTTTCAATAATGGGTCCACATGCCAGGTGTGCTTAGTCAGCATTTTCTCATTGGTCCATGTATTAATGACTCAGAATATTGTCAGTGGGGCCAATGATTTTGGAGGTTTAGTGGTTTTGATAGTAGCAGAGCATCGACGGCTAGCGTATGATCTTAAGGGTTATTTCTGACACATGATGCTATAAGACTAGCCGTTGATTCTTTTCTGTGTCAAAGGTTTGTCAGAATAAGGGAAAGATTATTCATCGATGGTGGGCATATGTTTTGGTGGAATCTTCATGGCTTATGAGGGCTTAAGCCTGACCGTTGATTTGTTTCATGTCAGGGGATCTGTTAGAGCAGTATAAAAGGGTTGATCCAATGGTTGTTGTGAGATCTGATAGAATATGTCAGAGGCTTGCAGTTTTATGACAACCATTGATTCTATTTCATGACATAATCTTTTCTTTCAATGGGTCCACTGCCAAGTGTGCACAATTGGCCCTTTCTTATTGGTCTACATAGGAATATGTAAGATGTGTTATCAGGCGGGCCCAGGGGTATCAAATTTTTTGGTGGCTTAGACAAAAGTTTGGTGGCCCAAATATTTTTTTGTTTATTCACTCATTCGCCAGGTGTTTGGTGGAGTTCTAAGTCCTTTTAAAGAATACATGAGTGGTCTTTTTGTTGAATCTCTAGATAAATTAGTGAATCCCTAATGTATTAAGCGAACATGCGATTGTCTTTGGTCACTGATTTTCCAAATGTTTCCTGAGGTGGGTTGTGAAAAGGATCTTGCAAACTAGCGAATGAAGGTTTTTGTATTCATGAAATATAACCCAGGGTTAAATAAAAACTCAGTAATTCAGCGGAAAACTTTTTTCACTGAATTGCTTGACCAGACTGAAGTTAAGACAAAGTATTAAGTGACTTGGAATTTCCTGCAGTCGCGTATTCACCGAATGTGCGAAAGGTTAAGTGCTTGGCTGAGAAGTGGGACCATCTGGTGACTTGTTGCTGATGTGTTGCATTTTGATTGGCTAAGCTGGAAGCAATTCTGGACATGTCAGTGGGCTTGAGAAATTCAAAGTGATGCCAGTGTGGAAGATCTAACAGACGGCGTATGATCTCATGGAGTTTGTTAGGGCTATGAGATTATGCGCCAATTGTTTGATTAAAACTTTATAAAGTGTGGGTCCAGTATGCTATGTGGTGCCTTTTCATCACTGACATGCTCTATTTTGATTGGTTCAAAGGTTTAATGATATGGAAAGTTCTTTTTAAAGGGTTTTGACAACTGTTGGAGAAGTTTTGTGAACCGCCCAATCTAATAGGAAGAGGTGTAATCAATGGTCATGTTTTAAAGTTTTCTAACTGATCGTTGCCACTGGGAATTTGAATTTTAAATGGTCTCCAGTGATAGAAGGACTAAAAATTGATTGTTTTAGCGGTAGGATTTGATGAAGTTGTTGTGTCTACTGTTGCAGGATGATCCAGAGGGTTTGATGATTGATTGCAGACACTTGTACTATCTTAAAATGAACATAGGTGAAGGTTGAAGTGTGTTTTAGATGTACAATTAGACTGAAAAGGCATGGTGTTTATGTGATCTTTGGTACAAATCAGGATTTTTCATTGATGGAGATCAATTCTCAGATCTGTTTGTCTAGGTTGCTTGGTTTTCTCCCTTGGAATTAATTATTGATTGAAATTGGTTGGTTTAGTGGGTGAAACCCTAACCCCAGCTATCTGAAGCTTGTTGCATCCTAGATTCTTTTAGGATTCAATGATAGCGAATGGTATAAGTAGTACGAGTTCTAATTTTGTAAGGGTTCCAAGATTTTTTGGTTTTCCTAGCATTGTGGTTTTCCAATCTTTTGGTTCTGGGTTCCAATTTTTGGCAATCTAAGGGATTCTATTCTCTAGTTCCATATTCTTGATGGTTGAATGCTGATAATACAAGCTTTGTAGAGCAGATTATTGATCTCAAGTCTTTGAGTGAAGAGTTTCCTTGTATGTATTGATACACTTTCATGAAATACAATACAATTTCTACCTTGGTTTTGTTATTGTCTCTTGGCTTTGTGTTTATTCTTGTGTGTTTCTATTTGTAAGGCATATAGAACATACTGGTTGTAAGGCAGCTATCTAATTGTTGCATAAGTTTCTTTCAAGGAAAGGATTAAATCCTCATGTGCAATTTGAGGGAATGAACACATTTGTGGAGATCTTGATGATAGCAAACCTAGATTGAGAAGATGGTTTGTAAGGAACTCTATCTAAATTGTATGTGGTTTGTAAGGCATACCACTATATTTCCTTGATATTCTCCTATTGATTTATGTTATACTCCTTTTCCCAAAGGTTTAGGCACTGGTTTGATCTATGTTATTCAAACACCTTTCTGCCATCAAGCACAAATTTTATCACTATCATTACCATTTCATTTCATGTTCATGTACCCAAAAAATAGGACTGTCCCTGATGTTTTACAGTTCATAATTGTTGATTTCTTGAAGAGTGAATCAAAGGTTAGCCTTCTTGGAGTTTTACTCATAAAAAGAAGGACTCATCACTCTTATGCCATTGTTCATGTTATCATACTAGGAGTTTCATTAGTCACATTCTACAACAGGTTGTTCTCAATTGTATTCAAAATTATCTTCCATAAAAGTACCTCTAATGAACTCAATAGCATGACAATGAAGACCTAATCCACCAATCCATACCTTACTTGAAAGATAGTAACCTATTTGTAGGCAATACCCACTTGAAGTCCTATGGGGCTCAAAGAAGAAGGAGGATCTTATCCAATCCTCATCAATTAGGCTTTTCTTGCAAACTTGGAAACCTATTTACTGAGAATCAAGCCAATATCCTTGGCAAGTTTGATCCACAAGAAAAATCCCTAACAGACTGGCAACTCTACTAGGGAGTTGTAAGAAATATTTTGCTAAGTTATAGGGTTTAGTTGAGCTAGGGCTCCTACCTTATACAAACTAGCTGGTTACCATTGGTATCTATATTTTAAAGAAAATTTCCCAAATTTTTGGGTGGTGACTCTAACAATCTTTGTAGCAGTGCTGGTTAGAAAATCACTCACAACATGAGTTACAGAGGTACTAGGTCTCAGAGAAATAAGTTTCCTAAGTATAGATTGGGAGAAGGTCATCCAAGTACTTCTAGGCCTGGTCAGACAAAGAGAGGAAGAAAAAATAGGAGTATGTTTCATACTCAGAAACATAGAGAGAATGCAAGACAAGAGGAACAAATCCAGCCTGTTCACATGAATCAAGAAGGAAATACCTCTGAATATGAGGAGGTTGTTGATTTGGGCTTGAACCAATATGAGGATGAGGTTCAAGTAGGAGATGCTAAATCTGATACTACTCTCCCTGAATCAAAAGAAATTTTTGAAGAAGTCTATGAGTTAGAGAGGAGAGTCTAAGAACAGATTCATTTGAGACAAAAAAGAGACAAGGAGAAATAGGAAAATATTAGACATGCTATGATTAGAGCTAAGAAATTGAAGAAACAATTGTTGGATCTTGAGGCCATGAATCAGGATCATGTGACAGAACAAGTAGAAGATCAGCCTATTGTCCGACAACTTTATGAAGTAAGAAATCCTTGGGACAAAGGTAAACAAAAGGCTATAGGAGTTTCAATAAATGAACCAAATCATGCAAAGAAGTCCATGGATCAAGTAGAAAGGTTAGATGCTGACCTAGAAGAAGCAAAAAGAAAATAAGAATTCTTGGCCAAGGAGTTGGAAAAGGTAGAGCTTGAAGCCACCGCTGCTGAAATGAAGAGGAAGATTGATTTCCTAAAGTAATCTTTTGGACATGCTAATACCCTTTCCACTTCTCAAGTGCAAGGAGAAAATGTGTTGAATACTACTACAACTTTAGGTATGCCTAAGATTTCTAATATTTCTAATACTCAAACATTTTCATGTTTAGGTTTTGACCCATCTCAAGTAGGTCTCATTCATGAGAGGCATAAACAATTGGTTTTTATTGGGATTCTTGGTTATCCAAATCCCATCCCTGATGAAATTAGGAAGAAGCTCCCAAAATTCACTAGAAGCAATGTAGTTACTTGTGAAGAACATTTGAAAAGTTTTATTGATGTGATAGATGACTACAATATTGAGCCTGATGATGTGATCATGAAGCTTTTTGTTCAATCTCTGACTGAAGATGCTAGAGATTGGTTTAGAAATTTACCTCATACCAGCATATGTTCATGGAATCAGTTTAGGCAATCTTTCAAGGAACAATATGGTGATAAAACCAATGAAGGCTTCATGCTTATGTAGTTTAACAACATCAAGAAAAATTCAAATGAGGGTGTTGTTGAGTTCAATGTTAGATTTCAGAAAGCTATGCATAAGTTGTTGTAGGTTATCAGATTAGATGACAGAGTATGTCTTGTCACATACTTGAATGCTTTTGATTAAAAAATGGGATATCTTTTGAGAGATAAGAACCCTAGGAATCTTACAAAGGCTTATAAATTGGCTATTAATATAGAGAGAAATAGAAGGATATCAAGGAAGTTGGGAAGGAGAGAAGATTGTTAGCCATCAGTCTCAAATAGAAGAGAGTCAGGGAAACCTAATGCAAAGCCAAAAGATGATGATAGTTTGAAGCAAATCTTGAAAGCAATAAAGGATTTAAAACCTAATGAGGCAAGAAATAGTAGAGTGCAAGGAAATCACAAGCCATCCTTCAATAGCTTTAATAAGTTGCCAAGAATGCAAAACTATCCCTATAATACTCAGTGGAAGGATGGAAAGCTAACGCTTCTTGAAAGAAAGGATAAACCAAATGAAAAGACCCCTGACCCTTTGCACAGAAATACAGTGAATATGAATGATGATTTTCCATGGTGTATTGTTTTCCAATCACCTCATGATCCCTATTACTATGCTATTGCTCAAAGTGTTTCTACAGATGGAGATCAAGGCAACAACAATGATGATGCTTATGATGATCAAGGGTGTGGTATGACTTCTTCATACATATATGATTAATTAGACTCTATAGAGGAAGATGAAGATCAAGATGTTGGGGGTTCCCATGTTAGAAATGAGGTTTACCATCAGCAGGTGTTTTCTGATGAAGAAGATAATCACCTTGATGTAGTTTAGTGCAATATGCTAAGAAGTGATGAGTCAATAATGTTGAGAAGAACCTTTGATGAAGAAATTGCACAAATCATAGTAGATATGGTGTCTCAAGTTAAAAGTAACTATAATTTGAGAAAAGGGTGGTAGGTAGTCCAAGTGGCAGGCCTGCTGGAATTTTCATCAAGAAAATAGAAAGGGATGAAAAACAAGCCCAAAATAAGCAGAAGGTTACTAAGATTGCTGACAAAACCAAGTTGAAGAAAAATGTCACCTTCACAAAGCCAATTGTGGCTTACAAGGTAAAAGCTAAACCTCTTGTGGATGTCATTTCTCCTTTGCAAGAGAAAGAAAAGGGTTAGAGCAAAGATAGTCCCAATGTGGTTACACATGAAGAATATAAAGAGGTCACTACCATTGGGCAAGATGTAGTTGACCCCAAGTATGTTCCCATTGACATGAGAAAATTGTTGTCACAAATCACTATTAAGGTCCCCTTATTAGAAGTGATGAGGATAGAGGAGCATAAAGTTAAGGCATTGAGTTGGGTAAAAGGAGCCTTTTCTTTTGATACCCAAAGTTCCACCAAGGCTAATGGAATGGCTACTATAGGAGGTGATTCAATTGAGAACCAATGTGGGGAGATCATCTCTGAGATCCCTTAGATTTATTTGGACACTAATGCTGCTAATGTTGTGTCAGGAATAGTTGATCCTTTCTTTTTGTCCTTAATAGTGAATGGAAAGTTGTTAAGAAATTGTATGATTGATTCAGCAGCCTCTAATATTGTTATGCCTACAGAAATAATGAGATCCTTGGGTCTGAAAGTGGATACACCTCATGGTAGATATCAGGCTATGGATTCAAGAGAGGCCCCTATTATTGGTACTATAAAAGCACTTCCTTATAGGTTGACAACCTTCCCTAAAAATTTGTTAACAATGAGTGTTCTGGTGGTAGATATTCCCCCTCATTATGGGATGTTTTTGTCAAGGAAGTGGAGTGCTCAGATGGGAGGTAGTATTCAGTGTGATCTATCCTTTGCAACTTTCAATATTAATGGTGACAATGTGAAAGTATCCAGAGAAAGTAGAACTCCACATATGATTGAAATAAATGATGATTATTTAAACTATTGTGTGGATGTTGACATGGAGAATTTCAAATTAGAAGTGATTGTCCCACTAGTGGAAGAGATAGATCCACTAGCTGTAGAATTAAAGAAACAACAAAATGGATTGTGGCAGATGTATTTTGATGGAGCATGCTCAAAAGAAGGCTCAGGAGCTAGAGTCTTATTCATATCTCCATTAGGTACTACTTTTAAGTATTCATTCTCATTGAATTTTTAATGCACAAATAATATTGTTGAATATGAAGCATTGTCTTTGGGATTAAATATTGCTATCAAACATGGGATAAAATGTTTAAAGGTTTTTGGTGATTCTAAACTTGTGGTAGCACAAGTCTGATCCAAGTATGCTGTCAAAAATGATAGATTGAAATTGTATAAGCATGTAATATGGGATCAGATTGAAATGTTTGATGCTTTCAATATATGTTGGGTAGAAAGATCAAATAACATAATGGCTGAGTTTTTGGCCAATATTTCTCTAAAAAGGGATGATTCAACTTTGTTTGGAGTATCAATTCTTGAAGTAAAAAGTAGACTATTGTTGTAGACAACATTTACAATTGGCAGGTCTTTGAAGATGATCATTACATTCTGAAATTCATTCAATGTCTTGACCTATATGAGGATCAGCCTATAGACTGCAACACTTTGGTTAAGGAAATTGAAGGCAAGGACATGGTCATGGGAAATGAAGTGATCTAGTTGAGTTCAAATAATATCCCTAGGGGCTTAACTAAGTTAAAAGAACTGTATAGTAGCCAAAAATGATCATATGTCAAAAATAAGTAATGCTAATACAAAAGATCTGGAGGAAGTGAATTTGGGGTCACATAATATGCCTAAAATAGTCTATATTGGAAAAGGATTAACCCCTCAACTGAGAGATGATTTGATAAAGTTGTTGAGAAAGTACAAGAATGTGTTTGCATGGTCTTATGATGACCTAAAATCCTATAGAGAGGACCTTTTTCCAAAATGAGATCCCATTAAAGCAAGATGTCAAACCTTTCAGACAGAAGCAAAGGCCCATTAACCCATTGTTGGCTCCTAAGATGCAGCAGGAGCTAGTCAAGTTGAGTGATGCAGGAATAATTTGACCTATAAGGCATTCAACTTGGGTATCTAATTTAGTCCCAGTTAGAAAGAATAATGGTGACATTAGGTTGTGTGTAGACTTCAGAAATTTGAATGTTGCATCATTGACAGATAATTATTCACTGCCTAACATGGAGGCAATGTTACATAAAGTCACTGGATGTGAATTACTATCTATGATGGATGGTTTTTCTAGATATAACCAGGTGTTGGTAAAGGAGTCTGAGCAATTCAAAACAACATTCACCACACCTTGGGGAACCTATGTTTATGTTAGAATGCCATTTGGTCTCAGAAATGCTGGAGCAACTTTCCAAAGAGCCATGGATGTTTCTTTTAAGGAATATATTGATCTATTTATGGTTGTGTACCAAGATGACCTAACTGCTTATTCTAAGAAGGCTCATGATCATTTTTCACACTTGGAAGAGATTTTTGTCAAAGCTCTAGAGTATGGTGTGGCTCTGAATCCAAAGAGGTGTAATTTTGCAATCAAAGAGGGAAAGCTTCTAGGACACATTGTATTGAAAGATGGAATAAGAATTAATCTAGAGAGAGTTGAAGCCATCAGGAAAGTGTCTGCACCAAAAAATCTCAAGGGCGTGTAGTCATTTTTAGGAAAGATCAATTTTGTTAGAGGATTCATTGAAAATTTTGCTGAAATTGTCAAGCCTATAGTAAGGTTGTTGAAAAAGGATGTGAAGTTTCAATGGATTGTAGAAGCTTAGGATGCATTTGAGAAGATTAAAGATGTGGTCCAACAAGAACCTATGCTTAGGTCTCCTAACTATAACAAGCCCTTTTCATTGTTCGCTTTTGCATCATTTCACACCATTGCTATTGTTTTATTGCAAAAGGACAATGAAGGTTTTGAACATCCAATTGCATTTTTTAGCAAATCCTTGCAAGCTCCTGAATTAAATTATGAGATGATGGAGAAGTAGGCATATGCATTGATAAAAGAAATCAAATCTTTCAGACCTTATCTAGTTTGTGCAAAGGTACTTGCATATGTCCCACATGCAGCAGTTAAGGATGTCCTCACTCAGTCTGAAGTTACTGGAAAGAGATGTAAGTGGATTACTTGAATTCAAGAATTCAATTTAGAAATCCATATCACGAAGCTTATGAGAGGACAAGGCCTGGAAAAATTGATGGCTGAAGAAAATATGGACTTAGTCCATGTAAATAATGAAGGAACTCCTAATATGAAAATTACAAGTATTGAATTGCAACCAGAATATGCTGATATTGTCTATTTCATAAAGAATGCTAGATGCCCAGACTATATGACAGATAACCAAAAAAGATCCTTGAAATTGCAAGCTCAGAAATATACATTGATACAAGAAGACGTGTATTGGAAAAATAGAGATGGAGTCTTATTGTTTTGTCTTGACAAATATCAGGCAGAGAAGGCTTTAAATGAAATGCATGCTAGTGTTTGTGGAGGTCATTTTTTAGCAAGGATTACTGCTCATAAGATTTTAAGGGCTGGCTATTTCTAGCCTACCTTGTTTAAAGATTCATTCCAGTATGTTAGGAAATGTGAAGCTTGTCAAAGGTTTGCTTCAAAATTAAAGTACTCAGGAGCACTGTCATTGAACCCCATAGCTGCTGAAGCACCATTTTCCATGTGGGGCTTGGATTTCATAGGTGATTTTGCTAAGAAATCTAGTGGAGGACATAGTTATATACTTGTTCCAACTGACTATTTCACAAAATGGATAGAGGCTATTCCTACAAAGAGGGCAACAAGTAAAGTAGTGATTGATTTCTTACTTGACAATATTTTGACAAGATTTGGTGTTCCTGTGAAGTTGATTATAGATAATGCAATGTGTTTCAAATCAGATGAGTTTAAGGAGTTTTGTAATGAAAATGGAATCATCACTTCCTACTCATCTCCTTATTATCCTCAAGTGGACAGGCTGAGTCTAGTAATAAAAGTATCCTGACAATCTTGAAGAAAACACTTGAAAAGAATAAGAGAGCTTGGCATTCCAAGTTGAGATTGGCCTTATGGGAAGACAAGATTACAGTGAAAAGAGCCACTGGGAAGTCCCCCTTTGAGCTTGTATATGGTTTGCAATCAAGACTACCTATAAATAATCTAACTCCAGTTTATCAGTTTATTCAGGATGAAGAATTGGATGTTACAAAGCCTATGCAGAATATAATTATGTAGCTGACAGAATTGGATGAACAAAAAAAAGAAATTCAGAAGAGTAATATCAAGTTGCAACAGAAGATGAAGTACTTATTTGACAAAAGAGAAACTACTAGTAAATTCAAGGCTGATGATCTGGTACTTCAATGGAATGTAAGACGAGAAGATAAAGGGAAGCATAAGAAATTTGAATCACTATGGCTTGGTCCTTTTGTGATTCATGATATCTTTGGGAAGGATTCCTACTTGCTGAAGAACATGGATGGTGAAGTTTTTGAATTTCCAATGCATGGGAAATTCTTGAAACCCTTTTTTAGTTAATTTTTTGATTCTCATGCATGTGTAAATATTTTGTAAATCTTGTATAAGTTTGTTTCCTTTCAAGTTATGTGTTTCTTTCCCTGTTGTAGGTTAGTGGTTTTTGGTCTACGTCCCAGAGTCCTATGGTTCTTGTTAAAACTTGTGTTTCAACATCCTTAGATAGAGCCACTATTGGCACCTCTAAAAATTTCATGGCTTGACCAGTTTTCTTCTGGCCTCTATAGTTATTTTTCCATATTTTTGGTAAAACCCTAGGCAAAATTTCAAAAATCTAGCCGTTTGCAAGGAAAACCCTAAGTGTGCCCTAGCCCTATTCTAATTTCATGTTACTTTTTTGGGCCACTTAAAATTTATTTAAGGCATGTGTATTAAATTTTATTACACTAGCATCCTTTATTTTCCTAAGTCTCCAAGCACCCAGCTTTAATTTTTCCTAGGTCCATCGGTCTAATTTTTCTTAAGTCTAGCACTTTAATATTTCCTAAAGTCTCCAGCCTTTCTCCTTTCCTGGGCCTAGCTTTCTGACACCATCTCAATCCAATGATAGGTGTAAGATCTTATGGAGTGTGTTAGAGGGTTGTGAAGTTGCGCCAGTCATTGATTCTCTTTCATGGCTAGCACTTTTTCAATAATGGGTCCACAAGCCAGGTGTGCTTAGTCAGCATTTTCTCATTGGTCCACATATTAATGACTAAGAATATTGTCAGTGGGGCCAATGATTTAAGAGCTTCAGTGGTTCTGATAGTGGTAGAGCATCGATGACTAGCGTATGATCTTAAGGGTTATTTCTGACACATGAGGCTATAAGACCAGTCGTTGATTCTTTTCTGTGTCAGAGGTTTGTCAGAACAAGGGCAAGATTCTTCATCGATGGTGGGCGTATGTTCTGGTGGAATCTTCATGGCTTATGAGGGCTTAAGCCTAACCATTGATTTGTTTCATGTCAGGTGATTTGTCAGAGTAGTATAAAAGGGTTGATCCAACAGTTGTCATGAGATCTGATAGAATATGTCAGAGGCTTGTGATTTTATGACAACCGTTGATTTTGTTTCATGACGTAAGGGTCCACTACCAGGTGTGCATAGTTGGCCATTTTTGATTGGTCTGCATAGGAATATGTAAGATGTGTTGTTAGGTGGGCCTAGGGGTATCAAAGTTTTTGGTGGCTCAGACAAAATTTTTTCTTTGTGTTCGCTCATTCGCCAGGTGTTTGGTGCAGTTCTAAGTGCTTTTAGGGAATACGTGAGTGGTCTATTCACTGAATCTCTAGATAAATTAGTGAAGCCCTAATGTATTAAGTGAACATGCGATTGTCTTTGGTCACTAATTTGCCAAATGTTTCCTGAGGTGCGTTGTGAAAAGGATCTTGCGAACTAGCGAATGAAGGTTTTTGTATTCATAGAATATAACCCAGGGTTAAATAAAAACTCAATAATTCAACGGAAAACTTTGTTCATTGAATTGCTTGACCAGACCGAGGTTAAGACAAATTATTAAGTGACTTGGAATTTCCTGCAGTCGCGTAGTCACCGAATGTGGAAAAGGTTAAGTGCTTGGCCGAGAAGTGGGACCATCTGGTGACTTTTTGCTGATGTATTGCATTCTAATTAGCTAAGCTGGAAGGAATTCTGGACATGTCAGTGGGCCCGAGAGATTCAAAGTGATGCCAGTGTGGAAGATCTAACGGACGGTGTATGATCTCATGGAGCCTATCAGGGCTATGAGATTATGCACCAACCGTTTGATTAAAACTTTATAAAGTGTGGGTCCAATATGCTAGGTGGTGCCTTTTCATCACTAACATGCTCTAATTTGATTGGTTCAAAGGTTTAATGATATGGAAAGCACTTTTTAAAGGGTTTTGACAGCTATTGGAGAAGTTTTGTGAATCGCTCGATCTGTCGGAAGATGTGTAATCAACAGTCATGTTTTAAAGTTTGCCAACTGACCATTGCCACTGGGAATTTGAATTTTAAATGGTTTCCAGTGACAAAAGGACTGAAAATTAATTGTTTTCGTGGTAGGATTTCATGAAGTTGTTGTGCCAACTATTGCAGGATGATCCAGAGGGTTTGATGATTGATTGCAGATGCCTATACCATCTTAAAATGAACATAGGTGAAGCTTGAAGCATGTTGCATATGTACAATTAGACTGAAAAGGCATGGTGTTTGTGTGATCTTTGGTACAAATCAAGATTTTTCATTGATGAAGATCAATTCTCAGATCTGTTTATCTAGGTTGCTTGGTTTTCTCCCCTGGAATTAATTGCTGATTGAAATTGGTTGGTTTAGTGGGTGAAACCCTAACCCTAGCTATCTGAAGATTGTTGCATCCTCAATTATTTTATGATTCCAAGATAGCTAATGGTATAAGTAGTAAGAGTTCTGATTTTGTAAGGGTTCCAAGATTTTTTGGTTTTCCTAGCTTTGTGGTTTTCCAATCTTTTGGTTTTGGGTTCCAATTTTTGGCAATCTAAGGGATTCTATTCTTTGGTTCCATATTTTTGATGGTTGAATGCTGATAATACAAGCTTTGTAGAGCAGATTATTGATCTTGAGTCTTTGAGTGAAGAGTTTCCTTGTATGTATTGATACACTTTCATGAAATACAATACAATTTCTACCTTGGTTTTGTTATTGTCTCTTGGCTTTGTGTTTATTCTTTTGTGTTTCTATTTGGAAGGCATATAGAACATACTGGTTGTAAGGTAGCTATCTAATTGTTGCATAAGTTTCTTTCAAGGAAAGGATTAAATCCTCATGTGCAATTTGAGGGAATGAACACATTTGTGGAGATCTTGATGATAGCAAACCTAGATTGAGAAGATGGTTTGTAAGGCACTCTATCTAAATTGTATGTGGTTTGTAAGGCATACCACTGTATTTCCTTGATATTCTCCTATTGATTTATGTTAGACTCCTTTGCCCAAAGGATTGGGCACTGGTCTGATCTCTGTTATTCAAACACCTTTCTACCATCAAGCACAAATTTTATCACTATCATTACCATTTCATTTCATGTTCATGTACCCAAAAAATAGGACTGTCCCTAATGTTTTGCAGTCCATAATTGTTGATTACTTGAAGAGTGAATCAAAGGTTAGCCTTCCTAGAGTATTACTCATAAAAAGAAGGACTCATCACCCTTATGCCATTGTTCATGTTATCATACTAGGAGTTTCATTAGTCACATTCTACAACAGGTTGTTCTCAACTATCTTCAGAATTATCTTCCATAAAAGTACCTCTAATGAACTTAATAGCTGAAAAATTCTTGACACGAGAGACTGAAAAGCTAAGTGTGTATCCTCAGTCCAAAGTGTAATATGTTTTTCTAGTTGTCTCAACACAGTGGAAAACCTTTCAAAATCTTTTGCATATTGTCTAAGTGGTGAGTTTTGAACTATATTGTAATACACGAGTTTGAATCCTCATACTTAATATAGTTTTCCAGTTTTAGATCTCTCCTTTTGTTGTTCTTGATGATTTTTGGGTTTTCTAATTCATTGCTCAGAATTTATCTGTGTATGTGTTTTTTTTCTCAGTCTTGATCTAGGATCAGGTTAAAAGTCTCTGAGTAAAGTATAGATTCATTTGGTTCAACATGAAGGATGTTTTGTAAGCAGTGTATGAGTCTGGTTTACTATGTTTATGGATTAGAATCTCTAATGAATTAAGTAGTTATTCATGTATTTTGTATCTTCTTTAGATGTATTGCCCAATGGACAAGGCATTGATTCAAAATTAGTATCTCCTATAGTGCTACAAGTTTGGCATGGTTTTTTACACTCTGCAAGAAATCAAATCAAAATCCTTTCTATCCTTTCAGTTTTATGTTGTGTGGTATTAGTTTCACCATAGCGATGGAGAGTAAATGAATCAGTGGTTATCATTTAGTACTTTCTTTCTATTATCTACTTTGTTCAATCTAGTATTGGTATTGTAAAGAGTGTTTCATTTACTGGATTAGGTGAGCCCACCTTGGTTCTACAGAGTCAAAAGTGAAGAGGGAAGTCTTGTCCCTATAGTTGGTCCAGTTACCTACAGATTTCACCATGTTTGGAATTGACCATTCCCAAAATTAGTCATAAGTATATTGGTGTCTCTTTGAGTGTAAAATTCATTTTGGGAACCAACAAAATGGTGATTCTACTGGGGAATAGAGATACAAAGTCATGTTAAATCTAGTTGATATCTCTAATGTTATAAATTAGTTATAAATAACATGGGTACGAGTAGAGCTAGACTCCTGGCTAGCTTATTCATCCATCCAGTGGTTTCCATTGAAGTAAATAAGAGTCAGTTTTAAAAGTTTCAAATCATCTCACTCATTTGTGAGTGGCAACTCTGAGTTCTTTGTTTGATCAGTGCATAAAATGATGTATTTTCAGTCCTGATAAATAGTATATATACCCTATTGAAGTTTTTTGTGTTGATGGAAAAGGATACAAAAAGAGTTTTTAGTGGTTAAGGTGTTTGTCCTCTTCAAGGAAGTGGTGACTCTACAAAGTTTTCAGTAAAGAAAGCTTCAGATTCAGAGGCTTTATATTCAGCAAGTTGAGTTTCAACTTCAACACTTCCATGTATTTTTTATCTTTATGTGTTTTTCCATAAGATCAAGTTGTAAAGTATTTTGTTCCCTATCAAGTGTTTCAACACAAGTAAGAAGGGAAGACTGACATAGAACAGTTTCATGTTTCCATGTTGAATATCATGTTGATGTCAACAAAACATTGAATTTTATCATAGAGGTTTAAATGTTTTGGTATACCTCTTGTAAAGACAAAATAAGATGAATGGTTCTCATCTTGTTTCAAATCAAATGGATAATCAGAAAATAAGCTAGCCTAGAGGGCTATGTTTTATCAAGTTGGATAGAGTTTTAAGTTGTGATCATGTTCATTGATCCCCCAATTCTTTTCCTAGTGAGCTCATTTGTTTAATTCTAGTCTTTGATTATCAGTCAGATTCAACTTTAGAGCATGTCCTAGTATTCTTTAGATTTGTTGTGAAATATCAGATTTATGGTGAAGATGTCAGCATGATGTTTTTTGGGAGATCCCTTAAAGGGGTTGCAGCTGATTGGTACTTGAGTTTACCCCCAAAATATGTCTCCTCATTGACTGATTTCAAATGGTTGTTCTTAAAATAATTTTATGATGATGATGAATGGAATAAGTTACTAAAGGATCATCAACAAGAAAATAATACAAATGATATCCTAGAACAATCCATGTTTAATGATGCAAATGTTTCTTGGAATTATGAAGCCATGAAAAAAGAACATTCAGATTGTAGTAGTGATAAAAAATTAGAATCATTATATACAAGGTCTTCTACTAATTCAGAGATATCTGAATTTGAAAATGAAAATTATTTAAGCGAAGATTTGTATAAAGATACCAAGGATGAGTTGCTTTCAGATTTGTGTGAACCAATTCATGAAAAGATTCAAGACAACATTTCTTAGAAATCCAAACTTTACATTAGTAATGATTCTGTATTGAGTGAGGAGGTGTGTTCTTCTGGTAATGAAAATGATCAGGATTTTGATATAAATTGTGCAAGTACTTTTTATCATCAAGAGATGTTGCATATAGATGAGTTAGGTTCTCCTTTTCTTAGCAATAAAAAGATCTCTGATTTATTGAAAATTGAATATAGTAAGTGTACACATCCATTTAGTCAGCAAATGTTAGACCTTGTTGATTTTTGTTTTGATACTGAAAATGTTGTAGAGGATTTATATAAGTGTGAATCCTTTGGTGATAATGATCAGGGTATGAGTTCTTTTGGTGATAATGAGTTGACTACAGATACAAAATCAAATTGTGGGGATATGGCAGAAGGGTTTTCTTATGAGAAACTCTATGCAAATAAAAATGATGATGTTGTTTCCTTTTGTGCTAATGATGTTGATTATGATGTTGATAGTGAGTTTAGTGGATATCAAGATTATGAAGAAGAGTCTATAGTTGATAGTGTTTCAGATAATTTTTTAGGTCTTCCCTTCTATCAACATAAGAGAGAAACTTTCTTATCTCAGTATAAGAAAGATTTGTGCAAATAGCAAAAAGATGATTATGATGCAGATGAAAGTTGCTGCAGTGATGGCTTTGCACAAAATGATTTGAGGCAAGAGTTTTCAGTGCATGTTCCAAACAAGGAAGAAGTTTGCAACATCAAACAAGAGACCAAAGAGAATAAACATGAAGTTCAGGATCCATTAAGTATTGAAGAAATCTTAGCATGCTTGGATGTTGATTTTTAGAGGTATGCTTCCAATGTGGATTCTACTTTCCAACATCCAGATGATATATGTTTTGACACTGATAATGAGGCATGTGTTCAAAATGATGAAGATAATGATTCATGTTTGCATAAAATCCCCCCTTGTTGTGACTCAGAAGAAGATAACGAAGACCATGACAATTTTTTGTCTTGTCATTTAGATTCTAGTAATGAACAAGTTTCTTGTTCATTCTTTCTTTCTTATTTTGATGAATTTGATAGTGTTTGTGATAGTATTGAGAACAATGTCTTCAATAATAGGGATAGTAAATTCTTTGATAAAAATGATGATATGGATCAATTGTCCTTGTGTCACAATGATGATGAAAAAGACTTGCACTTGGTTCATGATTCATATTATGAATACATATGTGAGGAGCCAAGTTGCTCAGTGGCTGAAGTATTGCATATGGATAAAACTAAGGATCCAATTCATTTTCAGCCAAGTGAGTTTTTAGTAATGCATATGGATCATTAAAATTTATATTTTGATGCATTACTAGATGGGTTTTATATTTCTAGTCCTCAGAAAGATGAAGTGAAAGACATTCCATATTTTTTGGAATATGAGAATGAGGATGGTTGTGATTGGAAGAAGAATGTGGGCTATAACAAATACATAATTATTTCTCAGTCTAGGAATGTTCACATATGTAGGCAGAGAAATTGTCATGATATTTTCAAGTGGTTGGTCTCATATGGGGATGAAAATAATTTTTTTGACAAAGGTAAACAATGATTTCATTTTTGTGGCTTTGGGCCATTTTGTACATTTTGTAAATATTCCTTTTAGTTGTGTGTTTCTTTCCTGTTCCTGGTTTGTTTGCAAGTTTTTGTGAGAAGGTTTCCCTACATTTTTTATGACTGGTGGGTGGTCTATTGTACCAAAGATTCAAGATTCTCTGCATGCCCACAAGGAGCATGCATCCCCAAATAGAGCCACTATTGGTACTCTAAAATCTGAATATTGTTCTGAGTCCATAATTAGAAAAGTTCTAAGGTAAAATTCAGTGTTTCAAAACTCATTTCTAAGGACCCAAGTTCAAGTGCATATAAAGATAGGCCTCTTGATTTTCATGGGATGATGCTTGGGACATGTGTTACTAGCCTTTCACTTAGCATATTCAGTTGGTTACAACTTCCAGACCTCAGTTCTGACATGTTTTGAAGATACCCATTTGGAGGCCAGTGCTCAAATCTGCACTTTGTATTCTGTCTGGTTTTCATTGAATAGCCTACTTTGGAGGTTTCTATCTAACACCCAGATGATAGTCCAGATGAAAGGAATATTGCATCATATTTTAGGCATGAGAGTATGTCTCCATGCCCTTTTTTAGATTCCTGGAGGTTTGTATGATCATTTTACAAGGGTACTTCTGATTGTATTTTATTCAGTTTTGTTGAATGTGGGAATGCAGTTTTTAAGTGGCCTACTTTGAGATTGTAAAGATTGCACCCAATCGGTGATCAAGAGGAATTGAAGGTTGATCTATACTATAGACATGGAAATGATTCCCCTTGATTAGTTTCAGATCATGACCAATCTATTTGACCCCTTTACTCATTCAGTTCCAAATGCAATTTCTATAGTTTCACTATCTTTCATTTTAGGATATTCTAAGTGGTTGACTTTGAGGATTATTTCTGGGTAGCCAGTTGATCATTTTTTGAATATGATTACAACCTTGTTTTCTATGCATGAGAGATATCATTCCTCCAAGGTTTTAGGCTATGAGGTTTCCATTTGATTTAATTGCAAGGTTAGACAAAATACATTTTACGCTGATGAATAGTGTAGATAGAATAAACTTCACAAGTGACCATTTTCCAAGTTCGTATCTTATTGACAAATGCTTGTCTCCAATTGAGGGTTGTTTTGTTGTATCTCTTGTACATGACTCTTCTACTAGATTCAGTAGCTCACCCTCAGCTCATCTTTTGATATTTTTAATCAATCTCCTTCCGAGGTTGTTTCTAGTGTTTCAAGTTTGTCTTTATAGAGTGGATCTGAATGGGTGTTTTCAAGTTTTAAAATATTTCACATTGTTTATCTTTAGGTGAATCTATTTGATAGTATGTTTCTCTATACTAAAAGGTTTTTGTCTATTGAGTTTCAACATTCAGTGATAAGTTTTGATCAATCTTTTGAAGGTGCAATTGGAGGTAGTTTATTCATTTTGACAACTTTAGCAAAGTTGTAAAATCAAAAGTTTTTATATATCTGGCATTGTCCAAATTGGATCCAGTTGTAGACGCCAGTCATTCTAGATCATTTTCAAGACCGGGTGTTTGATTTAAAAAAAAATTTAGGTCAGACCCACTTGGAGCCCAGCCTGCCTTGTCTTCTAAATCCTTGCAACCTATCTTTAGGACAGAGTTTGAAATTCATCATTACATGTTGAAACAAAGATCTTGTCAAATATTATAGTTGAATTTTTTATGGTAGTTGTGCGTACATAATTATGAAGTGCACAGAGCTTGTATTTTTTTGACATAGACTTCATCCCTTGGTAAGTAATGATTGTGGGTTGTGAGTAGTAGACAATGTAGAAAATTGCTTTAATTTATTGAGGGAAGTGTGAGGAGGTGTTGCATACAAGACTGTTTGGTGCTACTGTAGCCTCTCCCTTTCATACCAAATTTTTAAGGTTGCAGGCATTTTTGAATAGATGTGTGCACACCTTTTGAAAACTACATACACACATCACCCTTTCCTATCATCTAGTGTTGGGTGCACCAAAATATAAAGTATGTGCACTATTTTGCTAAGTGTTTCCATGCACACCATTCTTTAGTATACACGCATTATCTTTTTTGAGGTGCATAAGTACTACACACATCCTTCAATAAAACATGTGCCTCACTCTTATCTCCCATACACATGCTTCTTTTTATCCTATATGCACCCAATCCCACTCTTCATGTTGTGCGTATGCAGGGTCTAAGACTACAGATTTTTTTACAGCCAGAATACACACCAAATTTGGTAAAGGTTTCAGGTTCATTGAGGAGTGTATTTTCCTCACACACAACACTTTATCCAGTTCTTATGAACAAAGCATGTAGAGGAGAGAATTCTTTGTATGTTGGCATTGTCCAAAGTGTGTATTGTGCATTCTATGAGCAGGCCAACATAAAACAAGGTATTATACACAACATATGGAGGATTATGTAGCCTCACAAAAGGAAGAGAGGTGTTATGCATACACTAATGTCTGGGTGTTGTGCACACACTAAGCTTCTAGGCCCAAACAAAAAGAAATAGCTGGTGCATGCACGAGGAGTTTGGGCAGTTAGAACAAGGGGTTACACCATGGGATTTGTCCCACATTCATCATGATTTGCATATATGAGATGTTTCAAGGGAAAAATGTCAGGACATAATGTAAAGAAGTAAGAGGAAGAGGGCTTTGTGAATGAACAATCTAGATGTGTGGGCCCTAGTAGTGTGTGCTAGCTAGGCACATACTAAGGCTGACTTTTGAAGAAAACTTTAATAAATTCATATTGGATTAGTCCCACATTCACCATGGAGGGGTGACACAAGATATTTATAAGGTAGAACATGCAAGTCTATGGTGTCCAAAGTGGACGCCTAGATGGAGGCCAGCCCACACAAGCACAAGAACTTAGGAAGATGAGTTCACACTCACAAGCAGATAATGATATGGCACAGTAGGCCCCACACATGGAGGTAACTAAATTTTGATAGAGTATGTAGGTGCTTGTTAGATACATTGGGATGTGTGCCAAGGATCTGACGGTCATCATAGCCCCACAAAGAGGAAGATGCTTGGAGGATAATCACTATGGGATTGCGACAAGCTGACAAGTGTCGAGTGATGACATGGCCATGGAGGTACAATTTGATGCCAAGTAGATAGTAGAGAAAATGAGAATGTGACATGTGGAAGAGGGTGATGACAAAGTAGTAGATGGGCTGATAGATGGATGCCTTGAGATGTGTGGAGATCCAACAGTAGTTACTACAGTGTGAAGCAAAGATGCTCGAGAGTTAGCCTTCATGGGAATATGATAGGATGACACATGTCTCAAGGTGAGTTGGAAAATGGATGCCCAATTAGTGATACAGGCCAATAGGAATGTGACAAGTGGTAGAGGAATGTGCACATGTCTAGCTTGCCAATGACATGGCCGATCAACCCAATTAGATGGTGCCATGTGGCACATGGGTCCCACTTCAATTCCAGGGTCTACACAAATAAATAAAAATGAATTATATAGTTAGACTATATGCAAAGATTTAAAAGATTTAAATAAATAGACTATTCACGAAAATGCTTCCTAAAGGCTTCATTTTTTCCCAAATATAGGCATATAATCTATTTTCAGAAATGACAGAAGATAAGGATTACAATGGTAGTGTTTATTTTCATATTTAACCAATTGGGTGAGAGTAGTAATGACTGTTGTATCCGAGATTAGAATTTGGTAAAGATATTTCAATCCAGACATGACTGATTTGTAGATTTAGGCAAAGGGGGAAGAATCAGATTTCTTGCAACTTGGTTTCTTTATAGATATTTTTCTTTGATTCATGGATGAGATCAGATTTATTTCCTTTTTTCCAAGTGCATTAACTTTTGATTTGATTTTCTTAGAAAAGGAAGTAGCTTGTTCCTAGGAATGTATTGCAGAGGTATAATCAGATCAGATTTCTTTCTCCTGTAGGCCTTGGGATTGTTGGTTAGATTTAGGGATTTTAACCTAAATGATATTTTTCTTGTTGCATCCTTGTTCCTATAAAAGGATTTTTATGACCATTTAGAAGTGGTTGGATGGAAAATTCTTGACACGAGAGGCTGAAAAGCTAAGTGTGTATCCTTAGTCTAGAATGTAATATGTTTTGCTAGTTGTGTCAATACAATGGAAAAACTTTTAAAATATTTGGCATATTGTCTAAGTGGTGAATTCTGAAATATATTACAATACATGAGTTTGAATCCTCATACTTAATATAGTTTTCCAGTTTCATATCTCTCCTTTTGTTTTTCTTGATGAGTTTTGGTTTTCCTAATTCATTGCTTAGAATTTATCGGTGTATGTGTTTTTTTTCTTAGCCTTGATATAGGATCAGGTTAAAAGTCTCTTAGCAAAGCATAGATTCATTTGGTTCAACATGAAGGATGTTTTGTAAGAAGTGTATGAGTTTGGTTTAATGTGTTTATGGCTTGGAATCTCTGATGAATTAAGTAGTTATTCCTGTATTCTATATCTGCTTTAGATGTATTGCCCAATGGACAAGGCACTAATAAAAAATTAGTATCTCTTGTAGTGGTTTAATTTTGGCATGGTTGTTTACATTTTGTAAGAAATAAAATCAAAATCCTTTCGATCCTTTTAGGTTTATGTTGTGTGGTATTAGTTTCACCATAGCAATGGAGACTCAATGAATGATTGGTTATCATTTAGTACTTTCTTGCTATTACCTTATTTGTTCAATCAAGTCCTTGTATTGTAAAGAGTGTTTCATTTATTGGATTAGGTGCACCCACCTTGGTTCTACAGAGCCAAAAGTGAAGAGGGCAGTCTTGTCCCTATAGTTGGTCCAATTACCTACAGATTTCCCCATATTTGGAACTGACCATTCCCAAAATCAGCCTTAGGTATATTGGTGTCTCTTTGAGTGTAAAATCCATTTTAGGAACCAACACCACCACCATTGATAGGACCACCACCATCTGCAATGCCACCACCACCAACAAGGCCACCACAAGTAGCAAGAGTTGGGTCATCTAGAGGAGGGGGAATGAATTAGGAGGGAACTTGGCCTTACTATAGGCCTCATATGATAGGACTAGTTAGATGCTCTAGGATGTGGAGGGTGACTAGTACAACTCGAGAGGGGAGAGGAACAATTTGATAGCATGATTAGCGTAGTCTATAAAGGAGGGTTTGATGATCATTGATAAGAGGGATCAACTAAGGAGGAAGAGGGATGCACTAATGGTAGAGAGGGACCAGTTGAGGGGAGAGAGAGATGGTCTATGGTCAGAGTGAGACCATCTATAGGGAGAGAGGGACATGGCCATCTTCTAGTGCATGGTGAACACCACTACATGAGGCTCACAAGATCGATCAGGGGAGGTATCATGCCTCCAACAAGATCTCCTTAGGATGAGCAAGAAGATTAGATAGTACAAAGGGGTTTATCATGCAACAGTTCCCACTAAGCGATGCCAACACTATAGGTGTCTGAGCTACTTGGTGGCCATAGGGTCAGGGAGCAATGGTAGTTCATGTGCAGGGACTAGTAGTAGCCAGAGGATAGGGTGCAACCGCCCATGATTGGCACATCTCATAGGTCAGGTTAGGGGAGCCATCAATTAGGGAATAGATAGAGTCAGCAGTAGTCAATTTGCGGCTCGGTACAGATGGTAGAGGCTGAGGTCTCAAGAGGGAGGATGGAGGTAGACTCCAAGATAGGATATGGAGCCATACAAGTATAGGTACATATGGCTTGGTGGGGAGACAATCATTATTACAAGATCTAGCATAGGTGGACCCCTTGGGTGATGATTTTGATATGAAGCCTCCCTTGGGAGAGGCAGATAGGAAATGATATGCTATGAGACAATTTTTTTATTGTAGCTATTTATTGATAGAGGGCATAGTCCCTATGTATATTCATATCTATACTCTTGGATGGACATGGACTAAGAGAGACATATTATTCTTTCATTCTTTGGGTTGGGATTTTTTTGTACTATTATTTTCCATGATTTATATATACATGATGAGCTGGGTGGGATATGAGATGTAATGTATAGATGTATGACTACATATGATGAACTAACATGGATGATGCATGATCTGATGTGATTTTCTATGTGCTGTGAAACTTACATTTGTGTGATGTAGGATGCAAGGTGCTTGATGTGATATGTGATATGATGTGTTTATCTGAGATGCATTTTTTGACAATTTGTGGATGTAGGATGTGATGTATGATTTATGTATATGAGGATCAAATGCACTTATGTATGTTTTAATGTGTTAACAATGCAAGATAACAAATGAGCCTAAATGGTAATGATAACCCAAATGCCTTAATGAAACATAATGAATGAACCTAAAATGAACCTTAACAATGCAAGATGATAAATGATGAACTAAAATGAACTAAATGAAAGATAATGAATGAACTGAAAATGAACCTTAATAATGAAAGATTAAGATGAACCTATGTGATAATGAATGGTAATAAATTGGATGAAAGATAATGAAAGAAATTAAAATGAACCTTAACAATTGAAGATAATAATGAACCTAAATGATAATGAAGATAATAATGCAAGACTAAAATGAACCTAAATGATAGTGAATCTAAGATGCCTTAATGACAAATAATGAATGAATTGAAAATGGACTCTAACAATGCAAGATAAAAATGAACCTAGGATGAACCTTTTAACAATGTGAGATTAAAATGAACCTATGTGATAATGAATGAGCTAAGACAAATGATAATGAGTGAAATTTAAAATGGATCCTAAAAATGCAAGATAAAATGAAAGTATATGATAAATGAATGATAATGAATCTAATAATAAGATCTAAAATGAATTAAAATGACAATGAATCTAATGATGTAAGATAAAATGGACTTAATATGAGACAATGGATGCAACGACGTAAAATGAGATGATACAATGCAACCTAGGATAGTGGCCTAAAATGAAATGTATGCGGGAAGGTGGAGGAGAACATATGAATGCATATGGAAGGTTGAAGGTGAGGCATAAGGATGAGGTGGAACAAATTATCACTACCTAACTGACCCCTCACTAATGGATGGAGAGGTTGGTGTGGAGGGGATGATGAATAAGGGTTATTTTCACAATCTCAATCCATGGGTTAGGATGTGAGGTGAAGCAGGTGGATAGGTTTGCATCATGATGAGGTTTTATGAGGAAATGAGGGGTGAAAAAAAGATGTGAGGATGATGCTTTTGGGGGATTTTATTGGGATGATTGCTGAGGATAGATAAGGATGTGAGTTTAGTTTAGATGATTGATAGGAGGGGAGATATTTAGTGAAGCTTGAGCATGGGGTATTCCGAAGAGGAATACCACCATGTAGTTTGAGCACTTAGTTTTATATAGAAATAGGAGGAACTAACCAAAGTTACTAGGAAATTTAGGTCATGTCCCTAGCATTGCATAGGAATGACATGAAAAATACATGCAAGGGTTGCCCCAACATCACGCATGCACCCCATAAGGAAGCATGGTGGAAATGATGTGGGGGAACCCACAAAAAAAAAACATTTCCCAAGTGCACCAAGTAATCTAGAAGATCACATGTGAATCATGAAAGGGTCATATCTGATTGACTCACAAGAAGAAACAAAAGAGCACAAAAGATCTTGCCCCAAAAAAATGCCTCTCATCACAACACATCGTGATATAAAGGATCATGGTGACTTTGAGGAGAATAGTCAATTGAGACCTCAAAACCAACCAAAAAATACAAGAAAACATTATGAAATCAATGTGATAAGACCAAAAGATGTCATTTGCCAAAAGAGATTGACTGAATGTGGATGTTGTGATTAGGTCAGACATGGAGGAAGGATGCATCCTATAAGGACCTGGTTGGTGGGTTTTGACTGTAATTGGAATTATTGATGGGAAAACAGAGAACCTTTAGAGAATCACAGTGACACGGGATGATTGTTGAGGAAAAAATGTTGATTTTGTGGTCATGATGGGCCATGTGTTTTGTGATCAAAAGGCACTGTGGGGAAAATAGGATGATATGTACAAGACTAGAGACATTATATACAACTAATATTTATAAAAGCTCAGGTAATCAGGATAGGTCAAATAAGTGACATATATGTACAAAGCTCAATGTGTGAGGATAGGTCACATCTTGGTATATATAGGAAGCTCAGGATGTGGGATAGTAGATCTCTTTTGTTGATGCAAAGGGGAATGACACCTTGGGAGCAAGGGATGGGTGAAATGAGATGTCAAGTGATAGTGGGTGGGTTTTGATGGAGGAATGGGAGTTTAATAGATAATGATATGATCCATTATATGTGGTGCCTATTTTTAGGTTTTCACCAACATACTTACCCAAGGTGCTTGATTGCCAAGTTTTCACCATTGGGCAATTATTTTCTCTTTACTTTTTTTCTTTTTTTGATTTTTTTTGTATTTTTACTGAGTTTTTTCTTTTTTTGTTGATTTTTTTAGGATCATATAAATGGTTCAATCATAGAACCACTTTAATTGTATGATGTTAATGGGATCATTAAGGGGATCCCCTTTAGGTGTAGATACCTGATAAGCTCTGGAACTAAAGCAAGCTATCACTACATAGGGACCCAACCAAGTGGGCTAAAACTTCCCCTTCTTCTTGGGGTTAGCCTACACTTTTTTGTTTTCTTTTAGGACTAGGTCTCCCACTTGGAACTATCAGGGGTGCACTTTTTTATTGAAGATCCTCTTGAGGTGGTTTTGGTACATGATCAGGTGATCATAGGCATATTGCCTCTTTTCATCTAGCAGATCCAACTAGGTAAGGTGTGCCATGTGGTAGTCTTCATCTGTGATGTAGTTCTTCATGGATATGCGTAGTGAAGGGATTTTGACCTTGATTGGAAGAACAACTTAAGAACCATATATCAAGGAGTATGGGGTAGTGCCTATGGGGTTATGGAATGAGGTGCAATAGGCTGAAAGGGTGGGATTGATTTGTAAATGCCACTCATGGCTAGAATCATTAACAACTTTCTATAGGATTTTTAGGATAGTCTTGTTATTTTCCTTAGCTTGACCATTTCCTTGTGGGAAATATGGGCTAGAAAAGCATTCATGGATGTGGAATTGGGAAAATAGTCCTTTGACATGTTGGTTTTCAAATGGAGAGTCATGATCTATGAAGATGGTGGAGGGGATGCCAAAATGAAAAATGATTTGGTAGAGAATAAATTTGGATATCTGGACACCCGTGGTTAGGCTGAGTACTATTGCCTTGACCCACTTCATGAAGTATTTAGTGGCCATTATGATGCACTTGTGTTCATCAGATGAATGGGGTGTAATCATACCAACAAGGTCAAAACCCCAACATGAGCAGGGCCATAAAGGTGCAATGGGTTGTACATCTTGTGCTGGTGCATGTATCAAATTAGCATGTTTCTGACACTGTAGGCACTTCTTTACAAACTAGCAAGCATCATGCTCCATCGTCGGCTAGTAATACCCAACTCTAAGTGGCTTCTTTCAAGGAGGGTGTTTCTCATGTGAGCACCACAAATACCAGCATGAACCTCTTGTAAAGCTAAGGTAGCCTCATTTGAGCCTAAACATCAGGAGAGGATGTTATGATACCCATAATGATATAGGGTGTTGGATAAAAGAGTGTAGCGGGATGCTCTGCATATGAGGTTTTGGCATTGGGTGTTGGTCAGGTGAGGAGATATAATACCATTCTTTAGATAAGTATGAATATCATGGTACCACAGGGAATGGGGACCAACCAATATGCATACCATGTCAGAGTCAGAGTTCTTTTAAGCGAGCATGTGCAACTACTTAATTAGAAACTCATATTGTGATGCATCATGGGGGATCTCCAATAATCACCCAATGGTTTCCATAGCATCAGCTACCCTATTTTGGAGTCTTAGCACCTATGTGAATAGTATGTTGATGAAGTTCTCTTTGAGTTTATCTACAAGCTCTTTTTAAGGTAATAGCTTGTCTTCCTTTGTTTGAAACTCATCAATGACCTATTTGATAATTAGTTGAGAGTCCTTGAATACTTTTAACTCTATGATATTCCAATGGATAGTTTTTATGAGGCCTGCAATGAGATATTCATACTCTGAAATGTTATTGGTACACTAGAATCCCAATTTTAAAGACTTGGGGATGTTATCACCTTGAGGGGTCACAAAAAGTATCCTTGCCCCTAATCCATGTGATGTGTATGATCCATCAAAGTATAGCTTCCATAGGGGTTATTCTTTGACCATACAAAGATGCTCATCTAGGAATTCCATCACTAGAGGGTATGTGTCGACTAAGGATGCTTTGGCAAGATGATTTATGATAACCTGTCCCTTGATGGCTTTTTGATCAATGTACAAGATATCAAATTCACTAAGTAGCATTACCCACTTTGCCATCTATCATGTGAGTGTGGTCCTCAAAAGTAGGTATTTGAGATGATCAACTTTTGAGACTAGCTTCTCTATGTGGCTGAGCATATAGTGACGAAGATTTTGAGTGGAAAAGACCATCGCTAAACATGCTTTTTCCATTGGAGAGTAATTCAACTCATAGCCCACCAGTGTGCGGTTGATATAGTAAATGGCCCTCTCTTTTTTATTGTCATCTAGTTGGGCTAGGATTGCCCCCAGTGCTGTGGTAGTTGCATATATGTAAAAAATTAGGGGCCTTCCTAGCATTGGTGGTACAAGAATAGGTGAGTTTTCTAGGTATTTCTTAAGGTTCTCAAAGTTGTATAACAAATAGGATCCCATTTGAAGGTGGTATCCTTGCCCAATAGATGTGTGAAAGGTTGGCACTTACCTACCAGTTGAGAAATGAACCTTCAGACCGACTGTAACTTTCCTTGTAGGCTCCTCAATTGCTGAAGTGTTCTAGGAGGAGGCATTTCTATGATGGCCTTCACCTTCTTTAGTTCAATCTCTATGCCTCACCTGGATATGATGAATCCTAGCAGCTTTTCGAATGTAATGCCAAAGACACATTTTTTTGGATTTAGCTTCAGGCTATACTAATGCAGGTGGTCAAATACACACTCAAGGACATCAAGGTGTTTGTGCCATGTTTTGTATTTTTCCAGGATGTCATCCACATAGTCCTCAAAGATCTTATGTATCATGTCATGAAAATTTATAGTCATTGCCCTTTGATATGTGGCTCCCACATTTTTGAGACCAAATGGCATCATGTTGTAGTAGAAGGTACCCCATGGCATGGTGAATGTTGTTTTATGCTAATCCTCTTCTTCTATTCTAATTTGGTTGTACCCAGAAAAACCATCCATGAGGGACAACATTTCATGGCCAGTTGTGAGGTCGATGATCATACCAACATTGGGCAATGGAAAATCATCTTTGGGACATGCCTTGTTCAGGTCCCTAAAATCCATGTAGATCTTGATCTCACCAGAAGGCTTTGTAATAGGTACCATATTGGAAATCCATTCTGACTAATCTATGGCTCTATTGATCTTGGTGTCTAAGAGATTTTCCAGTTTTGTCTTTACCAAAAGGGCTACCTTGCGATGGATCTTTCTCAGTTTTTGTTTTACCAATTTGGTGTTAGGGTCCACTACAAGATTGTGAATGAAAAGACTTGGATTGAGCCCTAAAATATGCCCATATGACCATGAAAAATTAGTGGTGGCCTCTTGGAGAAGTGCGGTGAGAGACAATTCTTCACCCTTAGTTAGAGATGCGGTGATGTAGGTGATTCATAGACATTCTTCCATGCCCAAATTAACCGGCTTGGTTTCCTTGATGAGAATGGATGACTATTTTGTCTAATAATCCTAGATGGGTGGAAGAGGCAAGTCTCCATCCTCTAGCTCCTCGGGGAGGTTTTCAATAGAGGATACACCCTATATTTTTACTGTTTCTGAATTAGGATGTGCCCCAGAGGGGTTTTCACATGAGGATCCTTTATTTTCTTTTTTATTTTTAATTTTGTAGCTAGAGACTTCCTCTTCCCCAAAATATCCCTTGGAGTCAAGCTGATAAACTTCTATTGAGTCTTTCCCCTAATCTGATTGTGGATTTGTGGCATCCATGAATTTTAGGAGCATGGCCTCGCTTTGAGACTTGTCAATGTGTACCATGCTTGGTCGGTCCTAGTTTATGAGGTTAGGGTGAATGAGTGGGAGGTAAATGAGGTTGATGTCAATTTGGTGAAGGACAAAGTTTCCTAATAAGGTTTCATCATCAAAGATATCATCGTAGGATCATTTTTCTTACTCTTTTAGGATCTCTTCAAATTCCATGATTTCATCTTGGATATTCAAAAGGGTCACATTGGGTGAATTGTTGCCCCCAATCATGATATTAGGCCCTTGTATGTGTAGGAAAGGGGTATTAAATTTGAGGCCTCGATTTTGTGGATTTTTGGATGCTTCCATGGGGTCTTTCATTCCAGCCTCATTGGATCCTAGACCACCTCCTTGGTAATCCCATTGCTCAATGACCCAGTTGTGTGGTATGGGATATTTGTCTTTGAAGTACCTAAGGAACTCTATATCAGGAGGTGAAGGATCCTTCTTGAGGGGCCTTGGTTTGATGACATGGTCATCCCTGTGTGTGTGGGTCTAGGGGGAGAGCCTCTACTACAAAGGCATCAGTAAGGTTGTATTTGTTGTAGCCTTTGTTGTTGATCTTGATAGAGGAGAGGGTAGAGGCTAAGATTGTTTCTAGATCACAGTGTGATTAGGAAGAGCTGGTGACAGATGTGCTAATGTTAATTCTAGGATAATGATTGGTGTGGGGGAATGAATTTTCAATCATATTATAGTATGTGAAAGGCTGAGGGTCTGCGTGGATGGTGATTTTAGTGCCCTGATATGGGAATTCGATGCACTGATGGTAAGTGGAGGGAACAGCTTGGATGGAATGGATCCATGGGCAACCAAGGAGGATGTTATAAGGGAGGTCAAGAACAACAATGTGGCATATGGTAGCTTGGACTATGGGGACAATCTTGATAGGTAGAAAAATAGTACCTTTAGAGGTACACTCTAGGTTTTCATAAGCCTTGATGGTGATTACATCATGAGAGATGTCTTCTTCTATGAGACCAACCTACTAGACAAAATTTAACGTACAAAGGTTTAGGGCTGAACCATTATCTATCATGACCCTTTTTATAGCGAAGTCATTAATCATGATGGTGATGCAGAATGGGAGATTTTGATCTGGTTCAAAGGATGGCATGTTGAATGGTTGGAAGGAGAGGGTGGAAGGCATGGATAGGTTCCCTACAAGGTTCTTGAATTGAATGGCATTGATGTCTACATGGACACGAGTTTCTTCGATGGAATTATTGAGGACTTCATGATGAAGGGGTGATGTATGAAGGAGGTCGGGGTTGCAAATTTTTGTGGGCATTTTACCAAGGTGTTCTAGGAGGTTTTATTATGTGTTGGGGATGGTCATAGTACTAGCACTGGAAACATATATTTAGCCTCTGAGGGTAGTCATGACACATTGACTGTCAGCACCTTTGACATGGATTATTTTCACACTTGGTTTGACTTGGGAGATGTAACCAACAAATTTATCATAGTTGATGTAGGAAGTGGTTTAATCTTTCCCATCACCATGGTCTCCTTGTTTACCCTTACCTTGGTTTGTGGCTGAGGGAGGATTTGCATTGGTCTGATTCTTTCCTGCATTGTGTTCTAGAAATACATTTTTATAAATCTACAGGTTGGAATTTGGTGATGTCTGGGAAGGGGCGTCAACTATAATCTCCTTTTTATCAATGATGTCTTGGACATAGTGCTTGAGTTTCATGCACATCATTTTGGTGTGTCCCTTAGCATGGTGATAGTCTCAATACTCATTTGTCCTTATACTAGGCTGGCTTGGGTGTTGACTCATGAAAGGGTTGGGTTTGTGGATATAAAATTAGGTTTACACTAGCCATGTAGCAGAAGATAACACCCAGGGGTTCTCCAAGGGGAGTAAATGTGCACTTTTGGTTATTCTAAACATGAGGCTTGTTCTATCCCTGGGTGATGGATATGGCATTGGTTTAATTAACGGGTGGTTGACAAGGTAGTTGTTGATAGGTTGGTGCTTGTTTCTATTATGTGGGTGCTTATTATTGGTATGTTGGGATAGGGGGATTGAGACCGGCTATACCAACTTGGATGTGCTTGGTATCTGTGGCTCCATCTATGACCACATTCTTGTTCTTCTTCTAGTAGTGAGATCAGTCATTGTTAGGTCTGTCTTGGGAGGTCTCCTTGTAATGTTTAATGGCACCATCATCCAAAATACCTCATTTGATGTCCATTCCTTTCCATTTTATATCTTGATAAGTTTGTATATAATTCATTCACATGTAGTGGGATAACTTTAGATGCAAATTATCGATGAATATCTTGGTAAGGTATTTTTCTGGAAGTTGACATGACAACCTCAAGGTGACGTTCTACCATCTTTGTAGATAATCGGCCAGGGTTTCACCTCCCTTTTTCTTATCATTGGACTGGTCTAGCAAGGAAATCTCATTCTTGATATTATCAGCATATTGGGCCACAAATTTCTCTGAGTGTTTCGCGAATGTGGACACAGACCCATAGGGTATTTTGTAAAACCACTCAATGGTGGTTCCTCCTAGACTCTTGGGGAAAGGGTGCATGAGATATGTGTCATTGTACACCACTTCTTGGCATGCCATGTAGAACTCCTTGATGTGGATGATTGGGTCTCCCTTCCCTTGATACTTATCAAACTTGGGTGGCTCAAAATTTTTAGCTAAGGGAAGTGCGGTGATTGATTTATCAAAAAGGTATGGATAGACTTCTTTGAATTTAAATATTTTTCCCTTAGTGCCAACTTTGAGTTCTCTAAGGGTGTTCTTCATTTCTTCCCATTTTGAATTGACTAGTGTTGGAGTGGGCACTCCCATTGGGAATGGATCTAATGGTGTGAGTGAATATGGAGGGATATGTGGGGGATATTGCAAGATTGGGTATGGAGATTGCTTGGTAGTAAAGGGTATCTGAAATGGATTCTAGATATCCTGTTGGGTGACATATTGGTGATGTAAGGTTGAGGAATGATGTTGTGTGGGATATGGTGTGGATTTTGGATGTGGGATGAGAGGGTTAGGCTATTGTGCTGAGAAGTACTATTGTTGTGGAGGAGCTTGGTATAAGGGTTGTTATTGGGACTAGCATTAGGTTTGGCTGATATATGAAGGATGCATACCTGCATTGCTAAAAGGGGGAATCAAGGCTTGGGTATGTACTATGGGAGATTGGGTGAGGGGACTAGTAGGATGGGTAGAGCTAGGTTTTTTTTATTGTAGAAGGGTAGATTGTGGAGCAACTAGTGGCATAGATAAATAATTGGTGAATATGGGGAAAGATGCAGTGAAAGGTGGTGGTGGTGGTTGTTGTGCTACTTGGGGGAAGGTTTGTTAATGATGAGTTGTCTGAAGAAGGTTCCCTTGTGTAGGTATGCCCATGGCATGCATTTGTGCTTGGTTGAGGCTCCAAGGGGCATCAATCCTTACCAAGGGTTGTGATGTGGACATTGTTGTGAATGTGGGAGAAAAAATGGGAGTTTGTGATGCAAGTGGAGGATTTTGGGATGCCATGGGTGGCATTCCCATTTTGAAGGTGACTTTTTGGGCCTACATGCTAGTCACAAATGTGGGAGGGGGAACTTGCATGGAATGAGGTTTTTTAACAGACTGGGTATATGCAAGTGGGGTGGCTTGTGTTGCTCCTTGTGAAAGGGATGATGATGCAAGGGCTTGGCTTATAGTGGGTGTAGGTATCATCTATGTGGCATCTTGTGTGGGGGCTAGTGGTGCTTGTGTAGATGCTTGTGATTGCATGGCTATCTATAAGGAAGTAGGTGGGGGTAGTGCACCCATAACGGAGAAAGAGGTACTTGCAAAAATTGTTGCATCGAGCTGTAAGAGATGTGGGATGTGTTAGATCTTTCTCTAGTAGGAACAAACTTGATAATATGTATGCTTGGTTCTCAGATTATGAACTCTTCAAGTTTGACAATATAAAGTCTAATTAATGAGGATTGGATAATATCCACCTTCTTCTTCGAGCTCCATAGGACTTAGGTGGGTATTGCCTAAATAGTTTACTATGTTTCAAGTAAACTTGAAATGGTGAATTAGGACCCTCATTACTATGCTACTATATTCCTAATCACTTCAATAAAACATCACACTACAAACAACTAAAAAAATCCTGATATAGATTATGACAAAGAAAACTATGAATGCAATAACAAATAACAGTGGCACAAGGATGTTGATCCTTCTTCTTTTTCTGATTTTAACACAAGGAAGACTAAACTCTTTGATTCTCTCTTGAAGGAATCAATAATGTGAACTATATTATTCAGATACAGTCCTTTTAAAACATGTATGCACTTAGTAACAAAATTTCTTTGAACGATATGCTTTATGTTTGATGACTGAAAGATAACTACATGACAATAATCCAACTAGTGCCTAATCCTTGGGAAAATAGTTGTTGAATATAAATCCACAAGAAGAATTCAAAAAGAATACAGTAAAATGCATTGCAAGATACATGAAGTTTAAGTAGAATGCCTTACAAACTATCATGTCACTTCTATATTGTTTTTATCAAAATCCTAACAATTATGTTTACCCTCTAAAATTATTTATGAAACTTAAATCATTTCCTTGAAAGAAATTAAAAAACAATTATACTACTTGCCTTGCAACTAGGATATTTTTATATGCCTTACAAATAAAAACCATACAAGAGTATAGCATAAAAGTAAAGAGACAACAACAAAATATTAAAAAAATAATAATATATTTTATTGAAAATAGTCTTGTTTCAATACACACAAAACTTGAAGCTTAAAAGCTTAGACAAAGAAATAAGAAGTATTCTCTGTAGAGATTGTATTCAACCACATATTTTTAAAAAAAGGTTACAATTTCTATTTATATCCTAAACCATATTTGAATCCTTAGTGAATAAGGATGCAACAAGCTATAGATGGTTTAGCCCTAAACCTAAAATAAGAAAAGACAAAATACATTTGAGGCCCTTAGGCGGTGGGAAGACAAAAAACTTTTGATGACTCACTTAATATTTGATCTTTTTTATTTGATAACTGACACCTTTGTCTCAAGATATTCTTGATAACTTCACTAAGTTATTGCGAGATATGGCGACTTCCATTTCAAGATAACTTACACCATTCTTTATAAGTAGTCATCATCCCTATGCTGATGGGTCAGGTGTCAGGTGTCAGGTGTCCTCTTTATTCTTAATCAATTATGTCAAGGTCAACTGCTATAGGTTTCTTCTTTTTGGGATTTGTGAGAGAATTTTCTGCATCTACCTCTTCCTTTATAGGCCATTGAAAGTCCTAAATACTCTCAATTTGTACCTTTTATCTCTCTCACCTGGCATTAGAAATCTTCTTGACATCTATGATAAACTTTACAAAATCCATTTCAGCTTTAAAGGCTTCATCAAGAGTAACATTAAAGCCATCCATATCTATTTCATTATTATCATTAATAAAGGCCTCTTTCTTAGGCAATAAGATATCAAATTCTGATCTCCATTTATCTAATTACTTTATTGAGCAATCCTTTTCCTTGATTTGAGGGATGAACCTATTGAAATTAGGTCCAAACATTATTATCCTTGCTTCCACTTGATTTTCTTTACCTTTGAAGAAAGATAAAGTGATCCCTATCTGCTCAATTTCTTCCCCTACTTGAAAAACTATTTCTAGAAGATCTAATCTGAGGGGTTGCACTACTGCCAATATTTCAAATAAAGATGTTCTTGCTGACCAAGTACCAAAGTATGTTTTCAAAGTAGAAACAAAGTTGTTCACTTCAAATTGCAACTTAGGAAATTTAGTATATGCAATATAAACTACATCTTCTTTCTCTTTTAGAATATCAATTATGTGTTGCAAGATATTTAATAAAGCCTCTAGTGCTACCTTGTTTTTCTCTACATTCACCTCCTCTATACCTTTAGTAGCTTCTTCTCCTCCTATACTCTAAGTTTTTGCTTGTGTAGGTTGTTCAAGTAGTGGAGGGGCAATTACATGCATGTTTACTATCTTTAGAGATAATTCTTCCACCATATTCTCTAATGTGTTTTCCTTTATTATGTGTAACTCCTTGTCCTTGACAACAACACTTCAATCTTCAAACAGGCCTTTAAACTTGTCGGGCAACTGCATTGATTTATCTTCATTCAGTCTAGCAAAGTGAGTAAGCACTTGTGCAATTTATAGGTCACCAATGTTGTGAATTGACCACACAATTTTATCTCCCTCCATCTTCTCTTGCACATTCAAAAGAGAAGGCTTTTGATCTTTTGGATACAAGCTCCACATTGCCAATACTTGATTTTTTGGGCTATACCCAAATCCCCTTATTATATCACCAACTTGGGTCTCTGAAGATAACTTGATGTCTGGATGCCTTCTTATCTGATTAATTATAAAAGTAGAGGTAAGATCCCAACCAGGCACTATGTGCTATAATTGTGTCACACTTCTATGGATCATTACATGCAAGGAAACTCAAAAATGAGCCCTCACAAATTGATCCATAGCTCCCTAGGCATGGAATGCAAGGGCTTTTAAGAATGCTCTCAGCTAGAGCTATTTAGCCTATAACCTTGCTAGTAAACCATGAAATGGGAGATTCAAGGAAGACAAGGGAAAGAATGCCAATATCCTCAAGAATCAAGAATCAAAATGAAATGCAATGCTATGCTAGAAATGGAAATGAAAGCTAAGCTATGAAAAGAAATATGCAAGTGTTACAACCCAAGCTAATTAATCTATGTGAGCTAACCTAGAGCATAGAAATGAAGCTAATCTAAGAAAGCATAAATATGAAGCTAAGCTAAGAATGCAAGAATGAGATGTAGATGCTAAGAATGCTCCAAATCTTCAAAAGCTCCAAATCTACCTAGAAAACCTACAACATAAAGTTAGCATAAAAAGTTGGGGATCTAGAATGAAGAAGAGAGCTCTTCTTTTATAGGAAATGAGGAGAAATGGACCATGGAGATTAAGAGGAAAAAGATTTAATCAACGGTGGAGCTTGAAAGAGGAGGAATCCATGTGCACACATATCCTCCAATGGGAAAAATAAGAGTTGACTTTTGTGTCCATATGAGACAAAAAGTGCTTTTTCCCTTTTTATAAAATAAGAATAATGCTTTATTTGTGCAACTTAGGATAAGAAGAAAAGTGGGAGCTTTTTATTTATTAAAAGGGGAGGGAATGTTCCTTTTAATAAATAAAAACTTAGGATAAGATGGTTAGCCCATAGAAAATAATCGAATAAATGATAGAACTAGGATTTGATCAAGAATAACCAATTAGTGATTTAGCAAAAGGGGCTAATAGTCTAGATGACCATTTTTAGGTGTATACATTTGCCCCTCTTTGACTAATGTGTGATCGATCTGGGAACACATGCAGTCAAAGAATGAAGTTGAAATGTGAGATCAATTTGGGATCACAAAGCAACTCAGATCAGCCAACAAAGCAAGTAGATAGCCAAGAAGGCAAGCAGATAGTGTTCTGACTCCAAAGAATGAAGTGCAAAAAAATAGCAAATCTTGCATGATCAGCCTGGTAGCGATAGTACTGAACACTTAGGAAAGAGATAGCCAATAAGATATGATGTGTCTTCCCCCTCGGGATCGAAAGCAAAATCCAGGTAGATGGAAGGCAGAAGCAAGAGCAGCATGATCAAATCACTAGAAATCATAATCAAAGAAATAGAATAGAATAACCATCAAGTAGTGAAGATATGCCCCACACATGGGACATGGGGCATGAACCTATCGGTCCCTCAACCTGGAAACACCACGGAGGGGGATTTGAACTTGGGATTTGAAAGTGAATGAAAGACTAGAAGTTTGAAAGAGATGGAGATGAAGAGGTGAGGAATGCCCCAGCGAAGATTGAAGGATTAGGCCTCAAAAGGTCAGCCAACTACATGAAAGAGGGGGAAAAGGTGATTTGGGTGATCAAGGTGAACTCAGATTTTGGTTTTGATCCCGAAATGAAAGGAAAATGATGTGATATGAAAGACAAGAAGTGAAAGACATGATGAGGAAGAAGTGAAAGGCGAGCGCAGTTGATTAACAAGTCTATGAAAGATGAAAGGAGAGCTCTCTCCATATGCAAGATGCAAAAATACTAACATGAACTTAAGAATGCAAGCTACATGAAAAGTGGTTTACTTGCAAGGTTAAAAAGCCAATAGACATCTAATATTCATCATTGAGTGTTATTGGTAGCATCGCAAGATCATACAATACACACTAGCATAACTATGTGGATCTGAATATGATCTATATCAGATAGAAATGTGGAAATCCCACCTAGGCATCAAAGACATGCAGGTCAAGATGACTAGTGCAGTGAGATCACCTAAGTTCGATATAGCAAGATTATGCTCACATCGAGACAGAAGAAATTCAAGATGACTATAAGCATGCACTTGCGAAATAGTCAAGGATAATACCTTGTAGGTCCATAGTGTCAAGTAAGACCAACATAAATGCTCATGACAGTGAGGACCAAAAAAATATACCCACAAGAAGATAAAGAAATAAAACATGTTCTCATACCCTCAATCTTCTAGCTATGCATCATCGAAAACTTCTCAGGGAGAGACCACTTAGCAAAGAAATCATCATAGACAACATGAAAAGAAATAAAGTCAAACAAATCTCAGTGAGTCAAGTGCATGTGTGTAGGTCATAGAGTCAAACTTTGAGTATCACATCTACCAGTGAGAAATATTGCATCATCTAGACTGCGGGTAGGACATCTGATAAGTGTTGAGAAACACTCGACGCAAGGGGAAGTGTTGAAAAACACAGTTGGGGTGGTGTTGAAAAACACCATTTGCGAGGTGCCTAAGAAACCCAGACGCACAAAGAGACCCAAGATAAGCTTAAAACAACGTATGCCCCCTAGACTAAGACAAGAATCAATTCCAGGCTAGGAGAGACAAAGTGAGAAGTGGAGCAAAGGAGTGCCACACAAGACTGATAGACATAGGTGCAGAGGGTCTCAAGTAGCGCCTGTTTCTAGGTTTTCACCACTTGATAGATTTATTGCAATTTTTTTAGGACTTTTTATAATTTTTTTGTATTTTTGCTACCAAGGCGCCTGTTTCCAAGTTTTCACCAAGGCACTTTTTCAATTTTTTTTATTTTTTTATTTTTTCAATTTTTTTGTATTTTTTCAAGACTTTTTATGCTTTTTAGGATTTTTTCAGCATCATATATGAATTTTTTTGGTATTTTTTTAGGATCATAAAATATGTACAAAGAATGCCCCAGATAGAAATGGGCATCAAGAATCTGCTTCCTCTGATGTAGAGAACTGATAGGCCCCAGGCCCAAATGCTGCAACTATGACAATAGGAGGTCTCAACCAGTTTGACCAATAATAACCAGCCCTAAGCAATGTCTGAGCTAGCGGAGGATCGTTAGAATGTGATCCACATATGCCATTGTGGATTTTAGCTAGCACTTTTTCTGACTCCTCTATTTCTAGACACTTAAGGAGAGTTTCATCTAGACCCTTCCTATACAAGTCACCAGAGACAAAGGCAAAGTGTAAGGGATGGCAGAAGGAATGGTGTGGTGGATTTGCAAGAGGAATATGAGGTGGAAGATATGAAAAGATGGTAGGATTGTAAGATTTGTGAGCAAGATAGCGTAATTCATCCACCAGGAACTTGAAGTGAAATTTATGCTTTTTCATTTGTAAGATGGATGTCGAAGCAACCAAGGCATTAGAAACTTTGTTCTCAGCTCTAGGAATGGGCTGAAGTATAACAGATATGAGATCATGCTTGAAGTAGTGCACCATTTTTTGTAGAGAATCAGCTTGTCATCTTTTATTTGAGACTCATTATTTTTGAGCAGATTTTTATTTTTACTTTTCTTAGGTGTGGATACTGCCACAATGTGGTTTTTTCCATCCGACCATTGCTCTTTTCTTTTGATGTGATGACTGTGATACTTGATTGCTAATTCAATCTTTTTTGTGGCTAGTTCGCTGGTGGAAGAAGTAACAGGTGTTGATGCGAGATGAAATGAAGTGACCGGTTCAATAGCATTTATGTGAGGGGTGTCATATTTGGTAACAAGAGAGGTTGAGCCTATAGGGTAAGCTCCAAAAGTAGCTAGATCTAGACTTGTCATAGAAGAACCAGCGTGGTCCACTAAGGCAATATGAGGAACAAACTCATCAGACCCCACACAAGACCCATCAACCACATCGGGATGGTTACTACAAGAATGAACCATATCAACATCCATTTCATCAGTAGATATACATTATTCTCCCCAAAGGAGTGAAGTAGAAGGAAGATCATCTCCCATTTGAGCCATAGTGTGTAGCAGTGACTCATCTATATCTGTGTCTGAATTACTGAGCATGGGAGTATTTCTAGAATCCTCTCTATAGATCCACTCTTGAATAGCTTTTTCTTCTCTTTCTTCTTCTAAAGGAACGAATGAAGGAACAAAAGTATCAAAGATCACCATAGCAGAAGTGGAAGGCTTCATGTGATCAGAAGGTCTCCCATATGACCTAGGAGAAATAGGTATAGAAGAAAAGGAATCCAGCGTATATTCACCCATACCAAGGCTCATCATCTTAAGTGATTTCTCAGTAGCAGCTAGAGACGTACTAGGATCAACAAAAGGTTCATTATGAGGAACAAATTTTTTAGTAGCAGCAAGAGCATTGATAGCAATAGTATGGTCTCCAGGAATCACAACCTTAGTGCCACTGTACAGATATTTGACACACTGATGATAAGTGGAAGGAATAGCCTGCATGTCATGGATCCAAGGATGACCCAAAAGAATGTTATATGCGAGTGGGATGTCCAATACTTGGAAGCTAATATCTTTCATGATAGGGCCCACTCAAACAGGCAGTGTGACAAGACCTTTGGAAGATCTTTCCACTTCATCATAAGCTTTTATAGTAATCTTCTTCTTGGAATCCACAGCCAATTCTGACAAACCCAATTATTGTATGACATTGAAAGAAACAATATTTAACCCTGCACCATTGTCTATCAGGACTCGGCAGACTCGGGTATTGTAGACTAGAACTTCAATGTGTAAAGCTAGATTATGTGGGTGAGCAATAGATATGTCATCTTCTACAGAAAAGGAGAGAGATAGCGGAGATGAAATGTGGTTGACCATAGCCTGAAATTGATCTGGATCAATGTCATTGGGAACACATGTTGTACGTAGGGCCTCATCAAGAATCTCTCTATGTGAAGAGGATAACTGAAGAAACTCAAGGATAGATATCTGTGCTGGTGTCTTTTGCAAATGTTGGACAAGATCATAGCTAGGGGTGGCTGAAGGAGCCACTTGTTTGGAAAGAAAAGCTTGCTTGGGATCTTGTGCAATTTTAAGGACAATCTTGGCTTGCCCCCTAGTAACAGCATTCAGTGTCTCACTTCGGGAAGATGAACTACCACGTGTTTGCAAGACTAACTTTGGCTTACCATGATTGGTGTTATTATCATCTTGAGACCTCATCATTAGAACTCTCTCAACGGGCTCTACCATGTTAATCACAAGCGTATTAGAAGGATACGTGTAATTGATCTTTACATCATGATTCTTCTTATGTGTTTGAGAGGTTTCCCCCTTATCATGCTTAGGTAGAGGATATTTGAAAGCTATGTGATCAGAATTTTTAGTTAAGCCATCAGTGGAGATTGTGCCATTCTCAATAAGATCCTAAATATCATCCTTAATCCTAAAACAATTGTCTATTGGATGTCCCTTGTTTCTGTGATAATGGTAGTAATGATCCTTTCTCCACCAATCGGGCTTATTTATCGGATCCCAATTACCAAGTTTATCAGGAAGCGTAAGATATCCATTGTCAACCAAAGTCTTAAGGATCACATCGTAAGGTTCTGCCAACTTGGTATAGACTCACTTTCAAAATGACTTCTTAGGCTTATTTGCATATTGAGGTTTAGGAGCACTACGAGCGTTGGTAGCTTCTTGTTGTTTTGCTACATATATAGCATTGGAAAGATTGAAAGCAGGCTCTTTAACTTTAGGAGCGTCAACAACCCCATCATTAACAACATACTTGTTCTTATTCCAAGGTTTGTTCTTGTCTTTACCATTACCTTTAGCATCTTTATTAATAACAATATCCCCTTCTCTTATAGCTACATCCTCAATCTGATATGCACTTTCAACCATGTCATGGAAGGAGGAGAACAATTGCTTCCTTAGATCATAAAATAGCTCAGGCACAAGTGTGTTGACGAAAATGTCAATCTTTTCTCTTTCAGGTAGCTGATGAGGATATCGAGAATACAATGACCTCCAACATTGTAAGTAAGTTGCAAATGGCTCACCTTGATGTTGTCTTAGATTATTGAGATCTATCACAGTGATAGGTTGTTGGATGTTGTAAGAGTATTGTTGGGTAAATCATTGAGCCAACTCATCAAAAGTCTTAAGAGGTGGTGTCAATTTTGCAAACCATTCCAAAGCTTGGCCTCTTAAGCTTCAAGGGAATAAGTGTAGGAGATATGTGTCTTCATGAAGAAAGTCCATACTAAGAGCATAAAAATGATGCACATGGTCACGAGGATCACCATTTCCATCATACTTGTCATATTTAGGAACCTCAATATCCTTAGGAAACGGGACCATGTATAGATCTTTATCAAAAGGAAGAGCACAAATTGATTGTACAAAAGAGACCTTTGGAGGCTCTCTTTCTAATGCCATTTGGGTAAGGCATTGATTTGTCCAATGTAATTCTTCTTGAAGGACTTCCAATTTAGTTGGTACTCTTTGTTGGACAATTTGTCTGACATCATAGCCGGGAAGAAGCTTGTGTCCTCTAGAAGTCATATATTGAAAATATTGATCGCCATTACTCTCTAAAAGCTTATGCATCATTCATTGGAAATCCACATCTTGTTCACATCTCATAAGATCCTCACTAGAAATCTCATCATTAGCCTCTGCCTCATGTTGAGAGGGAGGAGGTCTAGGTGGTGAAGAAGGCATAGCAAAAGTTGGCCTTGGAGGAGATCTTGGTGGCGTGTTGTTGTCATTGTTGCCATTGTTAAAAAGAGGTCTATGCTCATGATTACTAGTCTCAGGTTGCTCATGAAATGTCCCTCTATAAGCCATGCACCTAGTAGCATCCATCCTTTGTTGATTGTGTTCTTTGTCTAAGCGCGCTTGATTATCCTTACGCTCAAAGTGTTCTTGCAAGAGTTGAAACTTTTCTTGTTCAGTCAAAGTGAGTGAGACACTGTCTGTGTTTTTGGGGGTCTTGAATGCGGAAAAGAGGAAACCTCCTTTATACCATGGTGTAGCCTTATAATTCTCAGATTGGTTAGAACTAGAACTATTATTGCTAATGGGTGCTTTTGAACATCTAGTTGGAGAAGGTAACTGTGTATAATTGAACGGAGGATGACTCTCCTGCTCAAATTGAGACCGAGTTGTAACCGGCATGAAAAGAGATGTTGGTTGACTAATAGAATGAGACAAAGTTTCTTAGATTTGAGATAAGAAAAGCTAATAAAGATCACTTGTCAAAGTAGAACAATAGAGAGATGGCTCATCAAAAGTGCTCAAGCACTTACAGCAATCAATTGACTAAAGTCGAGCAACGAGCAAGAAGCTCAATAAGCAAGTAGCTAGAGAGGTAACCGTGATGCGATAAGTGATCAAGAGTAGCATTTGTTAAGCTCAAATCCAATAGTTTTAGCTCATTTGTTTCAGTCTAGAACAAATCTAAACATGTAAGTAACAAACCAATTTCAAGTAAGAACAGAAAAGGACACTCTACAGCAGGTTAAAGTGCAAGTTTAGCAACTCTGAATTGTAGCAATGACAGGACAGTAGAAATGACTCAGGATTCTTGGTTGAGGGTATGCAAGGATACTTCAATATCATATGACTCTTGACCAGTGAACATGAAAAACTCAATTTTGAAGCGCTTGGACCAAATTTGTAGATTGAACAGTGCAATTTCTTAGTTTGACAAGCAGTAGCAATAGATAAAAGATAGGTTTGCAAACAGTATGGGATCAAACATGTCATAGAACACTTGAAACAAGGGAAAAAGCAACCTTGCCAAGACAAGCACTTGTGATATCAAAATAGGGAACCTTATGAATGCTACCGTTTGTTTGAATGTTGAGAACATTTACATTGGTATAGCACAATCAAAGACAATTCAAGCAATTACTACCTAGAAGGACAAGGCTCATTACTTAACAACGTGGCCCACAACTTGATGCTCCCTTGCCTCACACCAAGTGGTTACCCACAAGAGATATTGGCATTGTCATGGAAGTGTCAAAAACACAACCAAAGGAACACATATGGTGAGTGTCTTGGGGTGATTTGGGTAAGTCCACTTGGATCAATCCTTGCACCATGAAGCTAAGCGGCTAAAATAGGGTGGCCTCTATCTAATGGTTCATAGTAAGGGTTTCCATTCATAGCACCCCTCTTGCTCCTCATAAAGGACTAGGACCTCGTGGCCTCAAGAGTACCTTAAGCATTCTTGCTTAATGCTTTCCTCATGGTCACAATCCCACAAGTTACTCACATCAAGCGAAGATAAGTACTATGTCTACCAAGGTTTTGTGTCTTCGATAGCCTTGAGATTATAGTGAGTTGGAATCACTCACCACCAAAGAAAATGATGACAAGGTTGTCCCCAATTGGGTCGTTCCTCTTGATTGCTCAAGAGCAGGCCTGCTAAAGGATCGTAAGCTAAACAAAGAGTGGATTAATTCTTGAGGTTCAAGGTTTTTGATTCACCACAAGGGTGAAGAGCATACTCCCCTGTCGCAAAAACTTCTCCCAAACACACCAAACAAGATCCAATTACCCCTTTGCTTCCAAAACCTCAAGATGGGTCAAGATTTTTTGATTCACCTAAAGGTGAAGAGCATACTTCTCCTACCACCCCAAGATTCCTTTCACAAAGTATTAAGTGCCTAATGAAACAACTAGTATATGCCACACTTAATAAAGAAAAAAATTAAACAAGCACTTGATTTGGTTTTTATGCTTAGGGCAGCCCTGATAAAACCATTAGTAGCCCTCTTTGACATGCGATTTTAGCAAATTTCAAGCAAGAAGCACCTACAACCACAACTTGTTAGACCAACAAGAGTTAGGAGAATCAAAATCCAAAATCTAACAATGATTAGTACATGAAAACAATTAAATAATGTGCAAAAAATAACTAATCAAATGATAGAATCTGAAAATGAAACCATCATGGTTGGATTAGGCTCGGAAAGACCTTTCCAATGATATATCACACTTAAACTTTTGATACCATTTGCAAAGTTTCAGGTTGTTTGATACCCTCTTCTATTATTTACACACCTATAGCTACTTGTTTTTGTTTATGCCATAGAAGAAAGTTTTTAAATTCATCAGTTTTAATAAAATCATCATCTTTTAAAAAGGCTTCCTGATGAAGTAATCTCTGATCTTGGTAGAGAGCTAGTGGCAACTCAACTTCCTCTACAATTTCTTTATGTTTTCTCTTTTCCTCTCTAATTTTTTTTCTCAACTGGTGGTCATAAGTCCTAGTATTAGTAATCAGTGCCCCCACTTGATCTCTCTTTTTCTCAATTCTCCTTACTTGAGAAGGCTCTCCTGACTACATTTTTTTTTTTTAGGAGGAGGCTCACTTGTTGCCTCAGCATTTGGAGCTTTTGTTAGGTCTATAATTACATTCTTATCTACTACCTACTCAATAGTAGGTGGTTGTTCCATAGCAAGAGAGCTATGTATTGAAGAACCTTCATCACTATCTTCTTCATATTCTGAAGAAGATTTCTTTCTTTCTCCTCTTTCCTTAGCATCAATTTGCCCTTCTAGTATATTTACCAATGCATTATAATTGGCCATCATTTGTTCCAACCTTTGTAAGTAAGGAAATGTAGGAAAGTAGCCTCCAAAAGGAATTCCCTTTTTCTTTAGCCAATCCTCTAATTCCAAAAAAATCTTGAAACTATAGTGCTCTTCTTTGTACAACATCATCTTCCAAGATGTTTCTTATGAGATCTTCTTCTAGACAAGGCTCATGTCTATTACTAATGGGGATGGTAGGTGTATAAAATTTTCTTGCAATTACAATGAAATATTTAGTATCCACATACCTATATAAGGTAGCACTCATTCTAAAGTGGCCTAACCAATTATTTACCTGAGTCAAGGCATTCTTTCCAATTGTAAAATTGTAGACCTTGAAGTGCCTTGGGGTAAAGGTACCCTTCCTATGTGGGGCCAAATGTTCTTTGTCTGTCAAGATCAGCTACCAAATCAATTTTTTATACTGCAATTCTAGGTGGCACATAATAGGGAATAATGTAAGGTGGCTAAGGGCACCCATATAATCTAATCACTGTGAATGTTTTTTCATAGTATAAATCACCCTAATTGTGATTTCCTACCCATTTATCAACAAATTGACATGGCCTTAATAACTATAGAGCTTTAATTGGGAGACTAGACAAATTTACTCTTCAGTTGAACATGATTGGTTGTACCATCCAATTATGAAATGCACAGAAATAATTCTCCCTTGTAGTAAAATTCCATAATTCTCCTAGGTCTAAGATTTTGTAAATCCATGATGTTATAATTGTAGAACAATATAAGATGCATTAGCAGAGAATAATGCATAAACCTAGGGAATGGTTCTTTCTTAAGAATTGATTCAAATCCCTCATGCATTTTATTAATAATATAGCCTATGTAGTCATAACCTATACTCACATAGGGGGTTTGCAAGTCCACTACCATCATCAAAATGTTTGAGGAAATTCTTTCAATGCCTCCAAAATCGACATCAAAGTCCTAACCTAAGGCACATCTAACATCATCGAATCATAATTGATTATCTTAAATTCTGCATCGGGGAATATTCCTAGTAATATTCCTAAATATCTTAATTATCTTTAATTTAATGATTATTTGGCGATAAATCACATTTATCCTAAGTTTGATTAATTGAATTTTTTCATATTTAATTAATTAGATTTAATATTTGCCACTCAATTGTGTAATTAAATTTAATTATATCTATTATTAATTGTATTATTTAATTTTGACAATAGATCAAAATTCCTATCTTTAATTGATTAAATTCTTATTTAATTAATTAAAGCATGTTGTCATTATTTAATAATATAATTTTTAATAAAAGTTTGAATAAATAGTTAATTAACCCATAAATTAATTATTTATTTACAAAAATCAGTTGAGTTGAGGATAAATCACTTTATTTATTTATTTAATTCTTAATTATTATGCATATTCAAAAGAAACAGTTAAACTCCAAATCAGAAAATCAATGCAAGTTATTAACTTTTTGGAACTCAACATCCTTTTGGGAGTTCAAAAAGCTGATCTAAACTCTAATTTGAGTTAAAAAGCTATTTTTGCATGATTTTGAGAATTAGCTATCTTTCATGATCAGATAACTCAAAAATCAAGTTGAGTTATTTGAGTGATTTATAGCTTTTTCCCATGCACCTCCAAAGCCCTAGATTTCTATAAATTAAAGGCTCAACTCTTCACAAATCATCTCGTATTTTGCACAATCATGCTGGAGAATTGGAATTGAAGAATCAAAGTTCTAGCAAATCAACTTTTTTGTGAGATCAATCTTATTTTTGCATTCATATTTCATATCATTGTTAGATTAGCATAGCATATCAGTTTTCAATAGCATAGATTCATATCAAATTTTTATCATTCTTATTGCATAGAAAATATCAAAAATATAGATTAATTGCATTTATTCCATATCTAGAATTGCATTCAAATCCTTCATTTAGGTGTCATCTAGGTCACTGATCTCGATAATAATCTGAGAACATTAATCTCGCACCTATTAGAAGGCAGTAAATCACTTGGCTAGATAGCTTTCAATTTTGCATGATTTTGATTATCACTAACCTCTAATGTATTACTGAGTGTTGTGTCTACAGATCAGGTACAATTTTCACACACACATTTCTGGCGCCTACCGTGGGGCCCTGAAATAGGTTTCCCTTCATTTCTATCAATTTTCTATCTTTTGAGGATAAGGGTTTCAAGGGTCCTGGTATACTCTGTAGGTCCTGGTCCTGGTATTTTCTATCAAAGTTGTCCGTACACAGCGATTTTTATCATTTTATCTGTACTTCTGTACATCTTTGTACAAATTCTCGCGCGAGATTTCACTTGCGTCGTGTGAGATTTCTTTTTGTGTCGCGCGAAATTTCACTGGTATCATTTTTGTGCATGAAAAATCACTTTCTGGCGCGAGACTACAGTTCCTCGCGCGAGACTTTATCTTTTATCACGCGAGACTCCACTTCCTCGCGCGAGTCTTCATATTTTTGTCGCGCGAGATAGTACTTCCTCGTGCGAGACTTCATTCTTCATCGCGTGAGATAGTTTTTCCTCATGCGGGACCGCATTCTGCCTCACGCGAGATTTTGCTACAGAGACACATAATTTGCAGATTTGTACTTTCAGATTATTGATTTCTAACGCTTACAATTTGCTGTTGATTGGTCTTGATTTTGTACTTTCGGATGTGTGCTAAATTTTGGATTGCAGAGCATTGGACCTAAGGTATTCTTCCCAAGCTGATAATATTTCAATTTGGATCCTAAAATAAATCTCTTATGTGTCTAGCTTGTGTGCATCCTTTCATGCTTTTATCTATCTCTACACACTTGCATAATTGATACTAGGTTGTAATCCCTTAAGGATTCATTAAGTAGTCTTAGAATACTTGTGATTGATCTTGATTGCTATCTTGGGTTATTGGACTCGCTAATCCGCCGGCCCCTCATTTCCACCCCGTGGTTGCAATCTCAGCGCCATAAAGGGGAGGGGTCAACAGGACAGAAGCGTTAAATGTTCCACTTGGCAACCCTTTTGTGCTTTTAGGAACTCACTTATTTTCTAAGTTGGGGACTCATTTTTAGCTTGTGTGAGGTGTTAAGTGTTCCACCTTGTGGACTCATCTCATATTTGCTTTAAGCGTTAAGTGTTCCTCTTTCTACTTTTTGAATGCTTTTGGTAGATTTACTTTCGGAACGTATATCTGTGCTCACATAGTAATTAGGCCCTATGAACACTATTTGTGATTCTTGAAAGATTGGATTCCCAATGAAATCCTTCTTGACGACAAAATCCTTGTAGGTAGGGAGGATACTTAGTGCGTTTCACATTCAACTTGGTTAGTGCATCTTCTCTTATTGATCGACACATTCTCTCTCTGGAGAGGTTGATAGATCACGTAGGGTTGATATCACAAGCTTTGGTGAATCAAAATTGGTTAGTGCGTCTTCTCTTATTGATTGATACATTCTCTCCCCGGAGAGGTTGATAGATCACATGGAGTTGATATCACAGACCTTGGTGGAACAAAACTTTGTCTTAGCGTGTCAGATTAATCTGCTTGCTTTGTTTGGGTTAAAAGTGAAGAGGTGTCAAAACCTTGAATCTGGAGCCAAGTCCCCTTGTGGTATACTATTGTGAGTCATCTTTAGAGAGGGTTAACCATAGCGGACAATCCCTTCACAGGGCAAACTACGTTGACGGAACCTCAAGTGGTAATAGCCATTTTTCCCATGGTAGTGACAGCCGCTATATAAATTTCCTTGTGGAAGAAATCTCCACAGGTATGGTTCATTGTTGGGTTGTCAGATCTCCCTAGCAACTCTTGAAGATTAAGTTCTCAGACTGTGTCAAAACCCTGGTGCGCCGGGATTGGAGTTCACCCCTTTGAATCATAAAAGTTGCAGAGTCAAACCATTACTAAAAACCCTAGAGAGGCCAATTTTTCACTTTCAGGTATATGTGCATTATCGCAAAACTTTTCAGAACATACACAATTAGTACTCTCAGGGATTAGCACAATTTGGTCACTTGATTGTTCATGTGCAAGGTTGCTTTTTCCCTTGTTCATTGTTTTCAGACGTGCTTGGAATCACTTGCTTGCTGTTCTGTGTGCTTATTTATCTACTTGGCTATTAAAAATGATCAAATCTAGTATAACCTTCAAAATCTGAATAGTACAATTTGCAAACAATCCAAAACTGAAAACCTTAAATTTTGCAAAAATTGACATAAAGTTCTTTCTAGAGTCAAAAGTCATTTCAAGAAGTCAAAAGTCGTACGAGTTTTGTCAAGTGTCATTTCAGTATTACCCAACTGTCATATGAGTTTAGCAACTGTCATTTCATAGACTACCCAGTGTCGTACGAGTCTGCAGAGTGTCATTTGAAAAAAAATTTGAGAGAGTTGTCAGAAATTATCAAATTGCAAGATATCCAATGTTTCCAGCCTAGTTCCAGAATCTGTCAAAAATATCATTGTGTCAAGAACAGATCAGTAGCTATTGAGAATTAGTACACATGTCTCAAAGAATCAGTAAACAAGAGGAAGAAGCTCTGATCGCCACTATAATGAAATAGATACATGCTATGCAAGTCCAGCTTGACAAACTTGGGAAAGAAAAGGAACCTCTATACTCTTTTCCATTTGATAAAGACTTGTACATGTCACCATGCCCTCGAAAAAGAATTGAGCAATATGATACCTCTTCCACGGAGAGTGACACATCTAGCTTTGACGACTGTGATGACTATGATGACAAAAAATGTAATGATACCTATGACACCTCTGTTCCTAAGAGTCCTCCTCATCGTTCATTCCTACTTACTACAAATGGGCCATCACATTGGATAGATCATGATGGTGATCCATATGATTTTGATTTTGAAAGAGATTTTGATGGCTTTTGTGGACAATACCTTGATGATGATCCATCTACTACTTCTCAGGACTATAAAATACATCGTGCTAGCTTGAAATGTCAATACTATAAGGATCTCTCCTCTAAGGACTCTCCAGCTGAAAATAAAGATTACACTCTCAAACAAGATCATGTTAATGTTGAACCTTTGTTTGGTGATGGTTCCCTTCCATCCCCTATTTCCTCCAATACTTGTACATTTCCTAAAGCTTCTGAGTCTTTCAAATCTTTCACAGAACCTTCATTCGACACAAGCCTTGATACTTTTCATGTGGTTCCCTATAGTTATCCTCTAGGGCTACCTCTTAAAGAAACTCAAGCTAACCTTCACTTGGCTGCAAATACTTTCAATAATGATAAACCTAAAGAGCCTAAGCCTTCATATGCTATAATTCCTACTTTAGCTAGTCCTTCACCATCTCTTCCAAAATCATCCATACAATCCCAACATGCTTCCTTGTCCTTAGAAGTGGCTCCATGTCAAGAGGACTCTAAAAATGATGAAGAAAAGAACATAAAGAAAGATCAAGATCAAGAACCCTCCATGTCATCCACTCCTTTTCCCGATGTCTCTTATCCGCTTCATGGTTCTTTTGATCCTATACACCCTTTTTCATGCATTCCACCATGTCTTAAGTCTTCACCTAAGCAAGATCAAGCTACTACTTACACTATTGAGCTTATTGGAAATCAAAATAACCTTACTACACTTGCATTTTCCAAAGATGATACCTCCATTAAGGTTGTTAAAAATAGTGTTGTTACTTCCAATATTAAGCCTATTGAAAATCAAAAGAAAAATTATGCCCTTGTGCTATCCAAAGATCCTTGTCAAGATCAAAGTCTTCCATCTTCTTATTCTACCACTCCATGTTCACTTCCACTTTCTACTCTTCCTAAGTCTTCGCAAGCTTTGAATGATCCTATCAAAGAAAATGCTCTTATTCAAGATGTCCATGATTTTATTGAAAATTCTAATGCTCACTCTAAAGATGTTGATATCCTTGGTTGTCATATAGATGATGATGAACTTATTGATTATCCTTTTGCATCTTCCACTTCCATCCTTGGACCTCTTCCACCACTACTAAGGGCTTCATGCCTTCCTTCCATCTTGGGTCCTTATGTCCCTTCACTTTCCCCTCCTAGCTCTCCTGATTTGCCATCCATCTTAGGTCCTTACATACCTCCATCTCCCATCTTTCCTCAAGATCAACATAGATGCATACCCTTGAATCTTTTTCATCCACCCACCCACCTAAACCAGTCATATCCTCCCTCTTCCAAAAATCCCAAGTCTTTTGGAAGTAACTTGAATGTTCAATACAAGAAAAAGAAGCAATACAAGAATCCATCAAAAAAAGAAGATCACCATGTCTCCTCTAATAGACATGGAAACATAAAGTCAAAAGAGATATCTAAGAAAAAAATTACAAGACAAGTATGGGTTCCAAAATCCATCATTGAAGATATTATCTCTAGATCATCAAAAGGAAATAAAAAGCCTATGGCTATATGGATTCCAAAGTCTCTCTTGAAAGAGTCTGGTGTTGAGAAACAAGTGAAATTGACATTCAAGCTTCCAAAGGTTTCCACTTCATCTCCTTCCAAAAATATTCCTCCATTTCATGTGCCCAAACCTTAACCTCTACTATCTATTTGCCATATTCCTTCACGTATTCGTTCATTCATGATTCCTCCATTATCTCACCACCCTTCAAGGTATGTGTTGATGTTGAATTTGCCTTCCTTTCCATCTACCCTTTCACAATCCTTCCATGCATTATCCTTCTACCTTCTATCATTTTTCCTCATTTGCCTATTCCTCCTATCTTCCAACCTCACTCGCTTTACATAAAACCCTATCCTCCATTTTTCTCTTCCATGTTCCTTTCCCTATCAGCATCTTTGAGCATATCATTTTGAATCCTTGGCATATCATGGTTTATCCTTTCAAGGAGCATTATCTAAAAAGCTTGCCTTCTTCCAAAAAAAGAGAAAAAAAATAAAATAAAATAAATTTGAAAATGTGCCTTGGTGAAAACCTGGAAACAGGCGCCTTGGTAGCAAAAGTAAAGAGAAATAAATTCATCCTATGGTGAAAACCACTTCCTTGTGGCACCTTGGATAAGTACCATGATGAAAACCTGGCAATCAGGCATCGTGCATAGTTCTTCTACATATTTCATCCATTTCATCTTCTCTCTTTGATCTTGACAATGTTGATCTATACATGAACATTTGGCTATTTTGTGAGTTGTCTGATGATGATCTTGCTTTCAATCCCTTCCTATTTAGCCTTCATATTTATTTTCCTTCATTCATTTTCACCTGTTGCTATCCTTTTCCCCTTTGGTCTTGATCTAAGAAAAAAAGAGTGAAACATGATGCTATGAAGCCTCTTGACATGTCTACTCCTTTGGACTACATCCTTTCCTACTCTTGCATCATGCTTTTGTGACTTATCCTATGCTAGCCTTTCATTGCTTGTCCAAATGCACTTTACATGACAATTTTTCCCTAGCTTGGGTATTCTTGAGGAGTTTGTCTTTGAGGATTTCTTCCCTTCATTTTCCTTCATTCTCTTATCTTCCATCTCTTCCACCAGCTTGCTAATCCCTCTTGTTCTCCACTTTGCTAGACATTGGGACTGCACGATATGATCTTGCTTGGGAGTTTGCAAATGGAAAAAGATGCTATCAAGTATACCAAGTATCAGAACAAGTATCAGAAAAATTATCAGAATTAGTATCAGAACTAGTATCAGAACAAGTATCAGAAGGAGTGTTAGAACAAGTATCAGAACACTTATTGGGGCTACACCATTCACTTTAGTTTATGGGTCTGAAGCAGTACTACCTATTGAGGTTGAAATCGCATCACTCAGAATTAGAATGCATGGACTTGTCACTGATGAAGACTACAGAGTGTCAAGGTTACAAGAACTTGAACTACTAGATGACCGCAGACAAGCAGCGTATGATCATCTCAGAGTGTATCAGAAAAGAATGTCTAGAGGCTACAACAAGAAAGTCAGACATAGAGAATTTCAGGTTGAAGATCTAGTGTTGAGAGAAAATCCTAAAAATCAATCACATCGAGAATGCAAGGGGAAGTTCGAACCCAATTGGTTAGGTCCCTTTGTTATCACTGCTACTTTTGGCTCTGGTGCCTATCAACTCTCAACGACCAAAGGAGAACAGCTCCGAGAACCAATCAACGTTCTCCATCTGAAGAAATTCTACGCCTAAGGCATTTAGTGCATGGTAAAAGTCCTGAAAAAAATCTTAAAAATAAAAAAAAGTCCTGAAAAAATGAACATCTTGGTGAAAACCTAGCAATAGGCTCCTTGATGATTCACAAAAAAAAAATCAAAAAAATATCAAAAGTACAAAAAAATTGAAAAAATGAAAAATACAAAAAAATGAAAAATTAGAAAAAAGTGCCTTGGTGAAAACCTGGAAACAGGCACCTCGGTAGCAAAAATAGAATCTCTACCAAGATGGTGAAAACCTGGCAAACAGGCGCCACTTGTTCCAAATGCTCCATCTATCAGCACAATCTTGGTCTTTCCTAGCTTTCAGTCTTGCTTTAGTTTGTACATATCTCCCGGTTTGTTCCTGCATTTCCAGTTTTCAATAAGTCGGCCTATACACCAACCAGCTCAAGCGTCTGCATCCTATCAATGTTCACACTTGGGGGCAATCAATGTCATATCCTATGGTCTCCCATGTATCTTAGACGTGTCATATCCACTCAGAGTCCTTTGAAGCTTCAAGTTGAGTCAGTCAGTCAGTCTCGTCTCCAGAAAGGATTTTGCATCAACAACAATCAAACATCAAAACTCAACTGAAAACAATCTGTGCTTTTCATGCTTTTATCTCCTTGTATGCTTACTGATCCGCATTGAGATTTTTGCATATTGTGTCCCTTCGAGCTCTTCAATGATGTCCTTTACAGGATTTAGAGAGTGATGACTGGGGGCATAATCTTTTCTTTGTCTTCTGCTTGTATGTGAAAATCTAACAACTTTGGAAATTTTGGATTGAAATGGCGTCCGACTGTAAGAGCCTCTATCTCGAATTGGATGGCCATGCGTACCTCGACCATTGATACCCAAAAAAAAAAATTCAAGGATGTTTGATCTAACTATTATCTTTTTGAAGTAAATTCTTTCTCCTACTGTGAAACGTGCTCTTGCCTAAGGAGGTGAACAATAAAGGGTCACTACGGGTAATTCACATTGGATTTAGAATGATCTTTTGGCTATTTGATGTGTTTGTAATGCAAGGCGTACTCAGGTCATCACAATGTTTATGTTTTGATGCTTGTACAAATTGCTATATCAAAATGGACATGATATTCAGGTCATCCTGGCGTTTGTGCCTTGATGCTTATATCTAATCCGACATTCAACAACTAAAATCAATATTCATATATCCATGGTTGTTGTCCAGTGGGTGTTGTATTGATTCTTGCACATACAAATTGATATTCATATGTCTATGGTTTCATGGCTAGTGGGCATTGTATTGATTTATCCGGTTACCTAAAAGTTCAATGATGATAACAAATCAACATATGATCAGTGACTAGGTCCTCGGTCTTAGGTTGCATTTCATTTTGCATGTCTCATTTCATTTTGCATGTTGCCTGATCTCACAATGATTAAACGAACTCCAATGCTTAAATGATTCTTCAAATCACATCTTCCAGTCTAACAAGAGCTGAATCTCACACGAAGGTTCCTCCAATGAAATAGCAAGTAGAATCCTTTTTCAGGATCAAAATTCAAATCTGAGATCATTCATATTGTTAACTACTTGCATATTCGACCTTCAATCATCACAGAAATCTAGTATTCAACTTAACTGATTATCTTACATCACACTATCAAAATTTCAACTTGGTCAACCATGGTCAACTCATGGTCAAACCTAGTCAAATTCGGTCTCCAGGACCTCCAAATGATGACGAATGCATTCTCAGATGTGTATAACCACACTTCTCAAATCAATTAACATGCTTCTAAACTATAACGCTGACTTTTCTTGTCAAGATTTCAATTTTAATCCCGAAGGGGGCATGGTATTGCACATCATTCAAAGTCTGTAAATCAAATTCTATCGATCAAATCTATCAATATCTTTCATCAGTGATCAAGATAAAAATCATGTCTAGTCACTGATTCATCAAAAGTCCTCATCGCTCGGGGCAAATCTATCATCACTTGGGGCATATTAGATTCATCAAGATCCATATCAATTTGGTATTCTCCTAATCTTGTAAATTGTATCAGTTTTTGCAACCATCCGATCATAGTGTTCTTTCCTTGGTTCTTCGGCAACTGAAGGATTCAGATGTGATACTTGCTAGTTCTGCTAAGACAATCGAGTCTAGAACGGGTCACTCACTTCTTATCAATCCTAAGGTTCAGAATCAGGTGTTTTGACACTTTTTCGCAATCATAGGTTCATTTGCTTCTACAGTGAACATTATCTTTGGTCATTCAAGACCTATTATCTCCATCTCAATTCAATATCAATTAGCTTCTATCTCATATCAATTATCAATCTCAAACATCAGTTTCATATCTCTATCAAACACAGACTATCTTTGAACCACTGCGCTTCGCACAGTAATTCAAAGAGGGGCAAAATGTAATACCCCAAAAATGGGCTATAAGTTCATTAACCTCCTACATCGACAAATCGAACAAAATTGACATCAAAGTCCTAACCTAAGGCACATCTAACATCATCGAATCATAATTGATTATCTTAAATTCTGCATCGGGGAATATTCCTAGTAATATTCCTAAATATCTTAATTATCTTTAATTTAATGATTATTTGGCAATAAATCACATTTATCCTAAGTTTGATTAATTGAATATTTTCATATTTAATTAATTAGATTTAATATTTGCCACTTAATTGTGTAATTAAATTTAATTATATCTATTATTAATTGTATTATTTAATTTTGACAATAGATCAAAATTCCTATCTTTAATTGATTAAATTCTTATTTAATTAATTAAAGCATGTTGTCATTATTTAATAATATAATTTTTAATAAAAGTTTGAATAAATAGTTAATTAACCCATAAATTAATTATTTATTTACAAAAATTAGTTGAGTTGAGGATAAATCACTTTATTTATTTATTTAATTCTTAATTATTATGCATATTCAAAAGAAACAGTTAAACTCCAAATCAGAAAATCAATGCAAGTTATTAACTTTTTGGAACTCAACATCCTTTTAGGAGTTCAAAAAGCTGATCTAAACTCTAATTTGAGTTAAAAAGCTATTTTTGCATGTTTTTGCATGATTTTGAGAATTAACTATCTTTCATGATCAGATAACTCAAAAATCAAGTTGAGTTATTTGAGTGATTTATAGCTTTTTCCCATGCACCTCCAAAGCCCTGGATTTCTATAAATTAAAGGCTCAGCTCTTCACAAATCATCTCGTATTTTGCACAATCACGCTGGAGAATTGGAATTAAAGAATCAAAGTTCTAGCGAATCGACATTTTTGTGAGATCAATCTTATTTTTGCATTCATATTTCATATCATTGTTAGATTAGCATAGCATATCAGTTTTCAATAGCATAGATTCATATCAAATTTTTATCATTCTTATTGCATAGAAAATATAAAAAATATAGATTAATTGCATTTATTCCATATCTAGAATTGCATTCAAATCCTTCATTTAGGTGTCGTCTAGGTCACTGATCTTGATAATAATCTGAGAACATTAATCTCGCACCTATTAGAAGGTAGTAAATCGCTTGGTTAGATAGCTTTCAATTTTGCATGATTTTGATTATCACTAACCTCTAATGTTTTACTGAGTGTTGTGTCTACAGATCAGGTACAATTTTCACACACACACCACCATCTACTCCCAATACTCTGCACAATCTATAAGAAATGTACTTCATGTAGAAATTCAAGTCTTTATAAAAATATGGGGCAATCCCAGGTATAGCTGCAATATAATTCTTGTTGGCTTTAGGGACATGACTCTAAATTTACCTTGCAACAAGGGTTGATTCCCTAATATACATGTTTCCTTGGGCCTGCAAGTTTATCTCAGTTGGCATTGAGACATATATGTTAAAGGCTTTCATGAAGGAATTTCTATCTAATGTCACCAAGGTTAAACCATCATCCTTTCTAATTGCTTTGGATAGAGGGTCATATTTATTCACCAATTCTAATAGTAGGTCTACATCTAGAAAAAAATCAAGTATAATTAACCTAGCTAACCTTGAGGTCCAAGGGTTTGAAACTGGCACCGAGCTTTCAGAATTTTTATGGAAATATGTAAATAAACACAGACCAGATATATCATGGGTCTTAGCATCTCTATAAAATGCTGGGTTATCAGTAAAAACTTCATCACTAACCTTTTTAGTCTGTGTTGACTGAGGCAATAAGATAAGGAATTCATCCAAATAACTTTCTTTTCCTTTCGTGTCACCCTTATCTTTGCCTCCTCTACTAGTAGAACCTCCGCTCACTACTGGCTGACTCATGTTGATCAACTTATATAAGCCCTTTCTTGAATTTCTAAAATCTTGAAATCTCTGAACAATGAAAACTTAGAAAATCACTCAGTTTTCTCTCTCTGGTTCTCTGAATGCTTGGTGAGTTGAGAATGAACAATGGTTATCTGTATTTATTCTAGGGAACTGAATGCATTAATCTGTTCATGACCAAAGCTCTATAATTCATGTCACTTCAGTCATTACTTGGAATGCTCTGGATTCAATGTACTAGCTGTAGGCTTGGAAGATGATAGACAATCAAATTTTGAGTTATGGTGACCACACAACTACATAGCTCCTCATAGTCATTGAAAGACTTGGTGCTTTTTATTATTCTTTAGAGACCATGTGACTAAAGAGAGTTTTCTTAGTCACTAAATGTTTTACCCTTTTGAAATCTTATCTCGAGACTTGGTGACTGAGGAAAGAATCATAGTCACTGGATATTTTAGCTCTTCATGATTTTGTTTAGTGATTCAACAACTACCATTAGATCTTAATCTGATAGTCTCCTTGAAGTCCTTCAAAATTTAATCTTTGTATTTTGAGACTCAGCAACTATAGTCTATCTCCTTGTCTTTGAAACAATTAGCTTTTACTTATTTCATCTTGAGACCATGCGACTACCGTTAGATCTTCTAATTGTACAGTTCAGATTAAGTCTCTTATAACTTTAATTTATTATCTGAAATATTGAGAGACTTAGCGACTGTAGAGAGTCTCTTAAATGCCAAATATTTGTTGACTTTTCAATCTTTTCTAGAGATCAGGTGACTTAGCTTATCTAGAGATCTAGTGACTAAAAGAAGTCTCTTAATCACTAATACTTTTATCAAATCCTAACTTCATCTGGTGACTTCATGCCATCCATAAGATCTATAATGTCCCCGCTAGGGAACCCATAAGGAATTAGGTCTATGACCAAAAATTACAACTAACAAAATGTTTTTAACATTCAAACATATCGTCATTACCATTCACAAGTACATTCCTTAAGGTTCCCTTAATGAATTCATTTACCGTTATCAAGCATTGAATTTTTTTACTACTTAATCAAATGAAGTTCACTCCCTTATTTGTTTACTCCTTAACCTTATCTATGCACAACTCAATTGCATTAACAATACATAAATAAGCTTTCCATTAAAAGACCTCACTACCCATTTTTGCTTAAGATCATAACAGAAGGAGTATAAATTACTTAACCATATATTGATAACCAACACAAACCATTCAATGAATCTTTGTTTTTCCATAAGTTTCCACAAATTTTGTATAAGTCTAGTTAAGAATTTAGCTTAAAACCTTGTTTGAATAATCATACATTACTCACATTGAATTATACATTTAAGAAGTCACATCTCATTACTACTTTAAATAACATACATGTTTCCTTTTTCCCTTATTATTTCACCTAAAGATACCCTTGAACTCTTAGCATATCTTTTCACTAACCATATATCAAAACAAGTTTCCTTTTAAAGAAGTTTACATCCATACATTACCATTACTTCCAATTTATATTTAAAAATTCACAAGAGATATAAGGTAGGAATTACTCATTGATTTAACCATATTCAATCCCCTTTTAAAATTCATAATTCTACCCCTTTCCTTACACATAACTTATTTCTTACAATTTCCTTTTACAAACATAATTATAGTTACTGCACATTGCCCGAAGGCATATAGAAAGATAATTACATCAAGTTGTCCAAGGGATTTCAATACATCTTTACATCTTGATAACAAAAGATAGAGATACATGATACAAGAATATAATCTTCACCGCTGAACAACTCAAAATCCAAGCCACAACATGAACCATGAACCATACCTTGAAAGAGATTTTCCACCCAACCATGTGAAACTAGTAAAGTTCCACCCCCCATGCTAGGAGATAGAACCAAGGTACTCTCAAGACCTTAAGTCAATCTAAGTCTTAATTACCAATAAATCCAAGAATCAAAACAAAAATAATAAGACACATAAAAATACCATCATGTTATAACACTGAGGTTAAGGTTCTAGGAGACCACCTAAGTGAGTGTCATCACACAACTTGTATATTGGGATCCTTCTTGGCAACCATGTAACCCCGGTCCCCCCTTTATGAATAGGGATCCATCCTGGTAGTTATCCCTAGTCCTGGTACTCCAATCAGGTTTGTGTGGCCATTATTATATTTTCTTTCATTATCTTTTGAATCCCCCCTTCCCAAGTTAATTTTTAAGTGATGAAAGGCAAGGATCATGAGGGGCCAAAGCTATGGCTCACCCTAATTTTCCAAGCCTTCAACACACAATGCAGAAGCAAAACACTAGAAAGTGAGAGGGAGAAAGTAAGATCTTCATTAAATTTCATCAACAAATAGTATACATGTTGGGCTGTAAGGCCTTCCTGATTTAGGCCAGAAATTACAATAAATTCAGAAGTCCCCAAACATGCGAGGATCCATCAAATTCTAACTTCTAACTTCTTGATCTCTCACCCTTCCTAACTCTAAACACAGACACCAAATTTATACAAGAGTCTACCAAACTGAGTTGACCTTCAGATCTGCAAACAACGGAAGTAACAGTCAGATTATGGACCACTTGCTTCCCAATAATGGATACCAGCATTAATTTTGTGACCCTTGATAAATGCACGTGTCGGCCCAATAGGGAACAAAATAAAACCTGTCAGTAAGCAGAGATAATCGACCAACAGCAAAGCAAAACTGAGCGCTAGGGAATTACCAACCGAACTCGGCAACTAAAGCAACCAACCAACTTGGGATAAGATCAAATTGACCAATGTAGAGACTACTGACCGAACTTAGTAATCAAAGGAAATTGACCAATGCAGAGACTACCGACTGAACTTGGTAATCAAAGGAAACCGAACAACACAGAAAATAGAAAACATCTTTTTGGTGACATAGGATTGCCAAGAACCCAAGATGCTCCTGTATCTGACACCTGGGGTTGTTTTGAATGATTCATAGAATCATCCAGTAGATATGATTTGAGTTGCATCCAACTCAGACTAAGAAATCCATGAACTATCTTCCATCGGTCTATTCTTCCATTTTACCAGATATTCCATGTATTTTTTTCCTCTTCTGCTTTTGCCAACTCTTTCTTTCAAAATCTGTTCAACTTCCTCTTTCTATTTCTTAGGATATTCTATCAATACTGTCATTTCTTCATCAGATTCATAATATTCATACAAATCAGCAATGTTAAAAATTGGTGATATGTCCATGTCATCAGGTAACTCAATCTCATATGCATTTCCACTGTCAAATTTCCTCAATATTCTGCAAGGTCCAAACTTCTTCATCTTCAGCTTCCCATAAGTTCCAACAAGAAACTGACCTTTCTTTAAATGAACCATCACTTCATCACCAACATCAAAAATCTTATGTCCTCTTGATCTATCAGCTCTATCTTTATATTTCTAATTACTATTTTCCAACTTCAGCTTCACTTCTTCATGTAATGTCTTCATGTACTCAGCAAATTTCACTCCTTCAGCACTTTTCTTGTTTTCATCCTCAATGTCTCTCAAGTCAGATATTTCTCTCAGTTGTACGCCACTCACAATCTCAAATGGTGTTCTTCTTGTACTCCTATTCATTGAATTATTGTATGCAAACTCAGCTTGTGCCAACATAGAATCCCAATTGCCTGGTGTGTCTCCTACTAAACATCTCAAAAGATTAGCCAAACTTCTGTTTACAACTTCAGTCTGTCCATCGGTTTGTGGATGAAATGTAGAACTATTTTTCAACTCAGTGCCAAATTTCTTCCAAAGTGTTTTCCAAAAATATCCAACAAACTTGCTATCTCAGTCAGAGATAATACTCCTCGGTAACCCACGTAATCTCACAATTTCCTTAAAGAAAAGGTTTGCTACATTCACTGCATATAATGTTTTTCTACAAGGTATGAAATGTGCCATTTTAGAAAATTTGTCCACAACCACAAATATAGAATCATTACCTCTTACTATCTTTGGTAAGCCAAGAACAAAATCCATACTGATATCAGTCCAAGGTTTCTCAGGTACATCAATCGGTGTATATAAACCAATATTCTAACTTACTCCTTTTGCAACTTGACAAATTGCACAACTTCTCACAAATTTTTGAACATCCTTATACAACTACGGCCAAAATTACTTTTCCTTTAGCAAATTCCAAGTTTTATCAATGCCAAAATGTCCAGCCAAACCACTACTATGTTTCTCTTTTATCAGATTAGTTCTCATTACTCCTCTTGGTATACATAGTTGAATACCTTTAAATAACGTATCTTCCTAAATAAAATATTCATCCCATTTGGTATCATGTTGATCTTGTAAAGGTGCTCTGTACTTTCTCCATGGCTCAAAATAATCAGGGTCATTTTCATACAACTCTTTCATCTCATCAAAACCAAGAACTTGAATTTTCATCTCGGTCATTAAAGATCTTCTCCCACTCAATGCATCAGCAACTCGATTAGTGACTCCACTCTTATGTTTTATCACAAATGTGTAACTTTGCAAATACTCAACCCATTTCATATGTCTCTGATTCAACTTATTCTGACTACCCAAATACTGTAAAGCCTTATGATCATTATACAACACAAATTCACTTGGTATCAAATAATGTCTCCATTTCTTCAGTGCTTGGACAATAGCATAGAATTCTTGATCATACACAGAATATTTCCTTCTAGCATCATTCAAATTTTCAGTAAAAAGAAAGCCACAAGTTTACCTTCTTGGCTTAACACAGCTCCAATTGCACTTCCACTTGCATCACATTCCACTTGAAATACTTTACTAAAATCAGGTAATGCCAAAATAGGTAATTTGGCAACCTTCTTCTTCAATGCTTGGAAACTCTTATCAGCTCCATGTGTCCACTTGAATTCTCTTTTGTCTCCTCTCATAGTCTCAGTCATAGCATTACAAATTAAACTGAAATTCCTTATGAACTTTTGGTAAAAACTTGCCAATCCATGAAATGATCTTACCTCACTAGCATTCACAGGTGTAGGCCAATTCAAAATGGCTTCAACCTTTTCAGGATCCATCTTCAATCCATCAGCCGAAATAATAAATCCCAAATACACAATTTCTTCTTTCATGAATGAACACTTTTATAGATTTATCAGCAACTTTTCCTCTTTCAACCTTTGCAAAACTTGTCTAACATGCAACAAATGTTCTTCTCTGGTCTTACTAAATATCAGAATATCATCAAGATATACAATCCCAAACTTACCCAAGAATTTCTTCAAAACTTCATTCATCAACATCATAAAAGTACTCAGTGTATTAGTTAAACCAAAAGGCATAACCAACCACTCATACAAACCTTCTTTTATCTTGAAAGTAGTCTTCCACTCATCACCTTCTTTAATTTTGATCTGATGATATCCACTTTTCAAATCAATCTTTGTGAAATACTTTGCTCTGGTTAAACTATCCATTATGTCATCCATCCTCAGTATAGGAAACCTATACTTCACCATTATCTTATTGATTGCTCTGGAATCAGTGCACATTCTCCATTCTCCATTCTTCTTAGGTGCCAATACAGTAGGTACCACACAAGGACTTAAACTTTCTCTGATCAAACCTTTATCCAACAATTCTTGAATCTGTCAGTTCAATTCCTGATTCTCAGTAGGTGTTAACCGATGAGGTGCCTTATTCGGTAAACTAGCTCTAGGGATTAAATCCATACAATGATCTATACTTCTCTTTGGTGGAAAACCATTAGGTACATTATCAAAAATGATTTCTCCATACTCAGTGAGTAACTTATCAATCTCCTCAGGAATATTATCTTCCATTTTCTTACTCGGTTTGTTAGGGATTACAGCAAAACATGCATCATCCTTCTTCAAAGAACTGACAAACTTTCTTCTTTCCATCAAAAAAACTTTCATAGATGTATAGATATTACTAACAGATTCTTCCATCAATGGCAACAAGACTTGTTTCTTTCCATTAGCCACAATAGAATACTTATGCAATCTTCCATCATATATAGCATGTCTATCATATTGCCAAGGTCTACCCAACAAAATATGACAACAATCCATTGGCATTACATCACACAACACCTTATCATAGTATTCCCCTATTTTCAAATTCACATAACATTGTTCACTTACCAGGAGAGTATTCTCATCTTTGATCCATGAAATTTGATAGGGTTTCAGATGCTTCAATCTTTCCAACTACAATTTACCAACCATCTCTTCAGATGCCAGATTCTCTAAGCTACCACTGTCAATGATTACTTTCCACACTTTTTCAGCAACTCTACATCTTGTCTTGAACAAAATTTTCCTTACCAGATCTTCCTTCTTTCTTTTATTCCATAGTGCTCTCCTTACCATTAGGTTACTTTCCTTTTCAGGTTCATTTGATGATTTTTCTTGCACTACAATATTTCTACTACTACTAGCCTTCTTGCTTACATGTGTACATTCAAAGGATCTATGCCCTTCTTCTCCACAATTGTAACAAGTTCCTCAGAAATTTCCTCTACTATAACCACCTCGGTAGCTACTACCTCTACCTCTGGATGAACTTTCACCTTTCCACTCGGTCTTACCTTTCTCCAGGTTTGTTTTATCAGGTTCAGATCTACTATTTTCACCATTGGATCTACCTCTTCCTCTATGGAATATACCACCTTGACCTCTTTGCCTTTGTTCATGTCTTTTGTTTAATTTTTCCTCAGCTTTCAAAGCAAATTGATAAGCCTCTTCAATACTTTCCAACTTAACCATGCTAATTTCTTCTTGGATAGAGTTTCTCAAACCATTTAGGTATCTACCAATCCTTTCAATATCATCTTCATCATGACCATATCTGATATCCAATTTGTAAAATTCCTTAGTATAATCCTTTACCAAGCTATCCTTCTATCTCAAACTTTGCATTCACTGAATTAGGTTAATCTGATAGTCACAGGGTAAGAATTTTCTTTTCAACTTATTGACCATCTTACTCCATACTGTGATCTTATCTTTACCTTTCCTTTTCTTATCCAATTGTAGATGTTCCCACCATAGGGATGCATGTCCTTTCAACTTAGTGCTTGCAATCTTCACCATTTTGTCTTTAGGGATACTTTCATATTCAAAGTATTTTTCTATCTCAGTGATCCAGTCCATCAATTCATCAGAGTCTAATTTGCCACTATAATCAAGAGGATTAAAGTGTGGTGTCGATTTCAAACTTGTCAAAGATTTTAGGAATCTCTCTTCACCATGATCCATAACAGGTGCAGGTTCTACATTAGCCTATTCTTCTTCAACCTCATCATCACTAACATCTTCAAGATGTTTGCCTCTTCTTTGGGTTGTCTCTACTGCATCTAATCTAGCAAAAATCTACGTTAGCATCTCTGCCAAGCCTAGATCTGCATCTCACCTCCCATGAACCATCTTGATAACCTTCTGCAATTGTAGGTCAGATCGCAATCTGCTACCCCACAACAAATCAACTAAGGTTTCAAGAAGTTCCTGCAAACCTAGACCACAGACCTAGATCAAGAATCTAACCTTGCTCTGATACCACCTGATGAAAGGCAATGATCATGAGGGGCCAAAGCTATGCCTCACCCTAATTTTCCAAGCCTTCAACACACAATGTGGAAGCAAAACACTAGAAAGTGAGAGGGAGAAAGAAAGATCTTCATTAAATTTCATTAACAAATAGTATACATGCCAGGTTGTAAGGCCTTCCTAGTTTAGGCTAGATATTACAATAAATTTAGAAGTCCCCAAACATGCAAGGATCCATCAAATTCTAACTTCTAACTTCTTGATCTCTCACCCTTCCTAACTCTAAACACAGACACCAAATTTATACAAGAGTCTACCGAACTGAGTCGGCCTTCAGATCTACAAATAATGGAAGTAATGGTCAGATTAAGGACCACCTGCTTCCCAATAATGGATACCAGCATTAATTCTATGACCCTTGATAAATGCATGAGTCAGCCCAATAGGGAACAAAATAAAACCCATCAGTAAGAAGAGATAACTGACCAGCAGCAAAGCAAAACCAAATGCCAGGGAATTACCAACCGAACTCGGCAACCGAAGCAACCAACCAACTCAGGATAAGAGAAAACCAACCAACACAGAGACTACTAACCGAACTTGGTAATCAAAGGAAACTGACCAATGCAAAGACTACTAACCGAACTTGGTAATCAGAGGAAATTGAACAACACATAAAATAGAAAACATCTTTTTGGTGACATAGGATTGCCAAGAACCCAAGATTCTCCTGCATCATTAAGGTTATCACTTTTTACAAACCCACCCATAGGATCATCCGATAACCACTTTAGGGTTCCAGAACCTATGGTGAGCCACTCACTTAAGGTTCCTATTCCCTTACCCCATCACAATCCATAAATACAAGATAACACTTCCAAGTCCTGAATCATAGGTTTAGGAAACTCCCCTGCGCACTCAAGCCCTCAGAGCGAGTCCTAACCTTAGCCATATACATAATAGGAACCACTGGAAGAATGTCTATCACAAGACATCTCAAAAAGAAACATAAAAAATTTCTCATGCACAAGTAAAACTTTCCAAGGCTCATTTATAGTTCTAAGGAACCGTCCCATGCACACAGGCCATGGTGATGAGTCCTAGCCTCATAAACTAAACTCAAGTCTATGCCATGTGAAAAATCATCATAAGTAAACCATATAACTTCCAAAAAACAAGTGATGAATGTACATAGGTGATACAAAATTCACACATCAAAAATAAAATACATCATAAACACTTTCAAGAACTAGAATCAAAGCATAGAAAATAATAGGGAAGTTTAGGAATGTTCGGGGAACATTAAGGAGGCCTTAGAGTAGTCCTAGTCCTTTGGACAACCCTAACCCTAATTCTGATCCCTAAAACACATCCTAAACCTTATTCAAGCATCTAAATGCACCATATAATCCAAACAAAACAAGCAATAAACATATTTAAAGTTTACACAAAATTTCATTTACCAAAACACCATGCTCTGCAAAATCTCACGTGCCTGGATTATAACTAAGTCTGATTTTTTTAGAAATCTCAAAATTAGAAGTTGCATCTTAACTCCTATGAATCTAGAACCTATCTCAATCATCTCAGAAGGTACCTAAACCCTTTGTACAAGTATAACTTAAAGTATAAGAAATTACAAATTAAAGTACGTAAACTTATACTTAAATGTTATATTGTATAAAGCCTATTTTACCTATCTAGCTCAGTTCACACTAGAATTCCTATCTTGCTCAGTGAACACTGACATTCCTGTGTTCCTTGGTTAATACTACACTGACCTCCCTCAGTTATCACTATACTGACCTCCCTCGGTTAACACTAAACTGACCTACCTCGATTATCACTATACCGACCTATCTTAGTCAACACTAAACTGACTTGGCTCGGTGAACACTAAACCAACTTGGCTCAATTAATACTAGACTAACCTGGCTCAGTTAACACTAGACTGACCAAGATCGGTTAATACTAAATTGACAAAAACTACAAAAATACGGTTGTCAACTCTGACTTGCGGGTAAAATGGGGCATTATGGGAACTATGGCTGCCTATTCTAAGCATGACCCATTTGAGATCTCCCAATTTCCCTTTAAAAATGGCTCATCAATCCATCCTATCTATCTAAGAAATCTATTCTAGATCTGAACAAAGAAAGGTGGTGCACAAATTGACATGGACCAGTAAGGTTTGAAATAACAGTTTCTAAATTCTGGAAGCACTCACGAATATTCTGAAAGGAAGGAAGATAAAAAAGGAGAATACTAAGGATCCTACAAACCAAATTAATCCAAATAAAAGCATCAATTTCACAGAGAAATCTGCAAGAGGAAAATAGTAAGAAAATGACTGTATTTCAATCCTACACCTTCCTAACCCTTCCTATTTCTGACTAGACTTTTCTATTTCATTTAATATTAGATAAACTCATCCTTCCACATGTCCATAAACAAAACTACATGATCATACACAATTTTATTATCATATCATATACAAACACATTCACATACAAAGGGAAAGAATGGAGGTTCCTCCCAGTTTAGACCCTACCTTGGGTCCTGTGGAGAATCCTTTTCACTTGACTGGATAATCTCTGCAAAGCTTCAATCCTTGAGTAGATATCCTTCTAGAAATCTTCCTCTAGCAATCAACTCCTAGCAATCCAAAAACTCTCAAACTCACATAAACTTTCACCAAATTTTTTTGGAGAAATCAATTACAAAAAACTCAAAAGAAAACAAATCTTCCAAAAATTAACTTCCTTTCGCACACAAAAATCTTCAAATATTTATCCCCCAACTACGTGGTTGGAGGAGTTGTTTTATGGGAAGCAACTTCTCCAACTTCCATAGTTGGTTGGAGGAACAACCAAATAATCTCTCATAAAGACTTAATCAAGGTTTTAATAAATTTAATTAAAATAGTCTCAAAATGAAACCATAAGAAGAAAACTCTACAAATAACTTTCAAGAAAAACCATAGCACATATGGAAACCAACTAGCCTAACTCCTAGGAGGTCTCGAGTTCAAATACCTCCTAGATAGCTAGTTTTTACTAACAGAGCATTTCTTTTAATAATAATTATTATTAATATTATTTTCACTTTTTATTTAATACATTTATCAAATTCACTCACTTTATTTATTTATCATAAATAACATACCATTACACAATTAATGAAAAACATACAATTATTATTATTTATATAAGCATGGATATATGCATGTGCACCCACATATACACATACCTATATAAAATACAAACAATATAACACATATAAAATAAATAAATATATATACATATATTTACAAGGATAAATCTAACTCACATCCTAAATCACAGAACAATGTCAAATCATAAATCACAAGACCACATCACATACTGGATTCAGAAACCCTAGCTAGGCTTAAACATAAATCTAAGCCCACTGGTAACCTTGAGAGTAATCTTGGTAATATCTCCACACAACAACAGCTCAAGGATTTTGAAGGCATGCTCAAACCTGTGTAGCTAGGTGGAGTCGATGCATGGTACTTGCATCCTACAACACAAACTAACATGCATATATACATATATATAAATAGACAATGACAACAAGGAGGGAGAGTGCGACATCATGTGGACCTCCTATAGGAGTAACTATGACTGCCTCCCCTCATCCTACACTCACACTAGACAATGACATCAACAAAGCATAATTGGATTAGTATGGTTAGTACCAAAATAATCTCTTTTCCATATTGTAATAAAGAATGCATCATAACATAATCATGTGAATATAAATCAACTATTTATTAGAAATAGGAAATACTGAGAGGGGGGGGTGAATCAGTATTTCAAAAAGTTTTACTTTTGCCCACTTATGGATATAACAGATTACTTTAATGTATAAAAAGCATAAGAAACTAAATATCATACACAACAGTAAATGTAAAGAACTCATAACACATGATATGTTCTCGAGGAAACCCTAGCCAAGGGAAAACCCTGGTGGGGATGGTACCCACAAAGATCCACTAATCAAAAGATATCTGGTTAAGGATGTTGACCCTGTTAGGAGCCTGTTACAATTGTGTGTGTGAAAATTGTACCTGATCTGTAGACACAACACTCAGTAAAACATTAGAGGTTAGTGATAATCAAAATCATGCAAAATTGAAAGCTATCTAACCAAGTGATTTACTGCCTTCTAATAGGTGCGAGATTAATGTTCTCAGATTGTAATCAAGATCAGTGACCTAGACGACACCTAAATGAAGGATTTGAATGCAAAAGATGGATATGAAATTGAATGCAATTAATCTATATTTTTGAATTTTCTATGCAATAAGAATGATAAAAACTGATATGAAACTAATCTATATGAAAAAAACTTGATATGAAACTATGCTAGATGAAATTGATATGCTATGAATGCTATTGAAAATTGATATGCAATGCTAATCTAACAATGATATGCAATATGAATGCTAAAATAAGATTGATCTCACAAAGATGTTGATTCACAAGAGCTTTGATTCTTCAATTCCAATTCTCCAGCGTGATTGTGCAAAAATATGAGATGCTTGGATGCAAATTTGAGAGATGATTGAGAGATGATTGAGAGATGAATTATGAAGAGCTGAGCCTTGTTTTTATAGAAATCCAGGGCTTTGGAGGTGCATGAGAAAAAGCCATAAATCACTTAAATAACTCAGGTTGATTTTTGAGTTATTTTATAATAAAGATAATTTAATTCACAAAAACATGCAAAAGCTAAGTTTTAACTCAAAATAGAGTTTAGCTTTAATTGATAATTGATAGTTGTCTGCTTTTATGATTGTGCATATTTTATTTATGAATTAATTTAATAATAAAGTGATTTATTTCCAACTTAATTGCTTTTAAAAATAAAACAATTGATTTATGGGTTAATCAATTATTTAATCAAACTTTTATTAAAAACTATATTATTAAATAATGATAACTTTCTTTAATTAATTAAATAAGAATTTAATCAATTATTCATATGATATTAGATTTATTGTCAAAATTAAATAATACAATTAATAATAGATAGAATTAAATTTAATTACATAATTAAGTGGCAAATATTAAATCTAATTAATTAAATATGAAAATATTTAATTAATCAAACTTTAGGATAAATGTGATTTATTGCCAAATAATTATAAAATTAAAGATAATTATGATGATTAGGAATATTACTAGGAATATTTCCCGATGCAGAATTTAAGCTAATCAATTATGATTCGATGATGTTTAGATGTGTCTTAGATTAGGACTTTGATGTCGATTTCATTCAAATTGAAGATGTAGGAGATTAATGAACTTATAGCTCATTTTTGGGGTATTACATTTTGCCCCTCTTTGAATTACCTGTGTGAAGCACAATGGTTCAAAGATAGTCTGTGTTTGATAAAGATATTAAACTGATGTTTGAAATTGATAATTGATACGAGACAGAAGCTGACTGATATTGATTTGATATGGAGATAATAGGTCCTGAGTGACCAAAGATAATGTTCACTGTAGTAGCAAATGAACCTATGATTGCAAAAAAGTGTCAAAACACCTGATTCCAAACCTTAGGATTGCAAAGAAGTGAGTGACCGGTTCTAGACTTGATTGTCTTAGCAGAACTAGCAGGTATCACATCCAAACCCTTCAGTTGTTGAAGAACCAAGGAAAGAACACTATGATCTGATGGTTGCAAAAAATGATACAGTTTACAAGATTAGGAGAATACCAGATTGATATGGATCTTGATGAATCTGATATGCCCCAAGTGATGATAGATTTGCCCTGAGCGATGAGGACTTTTGATGAATCAGCGACTAGATGTGATTGTTGTCTTGATCATTGATGAAAGATATTGATAGATTTGATCGATAGAATTTGATTTACAAACTTTGAATGATGTGCAATACCATGCCCCCTTCAGGATTAAAATTGAAATCTGACAAGAAAAGTCAGCGTTGATAGTTTATAAGCATGTTAATTGATTTGAGAAGTGATTAAACACATTCGGTGAATGCATTCTACATCGTTTGGAGGTCCTAGAGACCGAATTTGACTAGGTTTGACCATGAGCTGACCATGGTTGACCAAGTTGAAATTTTGATAGTTTGATGTAAGATAATCAGTTAAGTTGAATACTGGATTTCTGTAATGATTGAAGGTTGATTATGATGCAAGTAGTTAATAATATGAATGATTTTAGATTTGAATTTTGATCCCGAAAAAGGATTCTACTTGCTGTTTCATTGGAGGAACCTTCGTGTGAGATTCAGCTCTTGTTAGATTTGAAGATGCGAGTGGAGAATTGTTTAAGCATTGAAATTTGTTTAGCCATTGTGAGATCATGCAAACATGCAAAATGCATAGAGACATGCAAAATGAAATGAAACCTAAGACCTAGGACCTACTCACTGATCATATGTCGATTTGCTATCATCATTGAACTTTTAGGTAACCAGATAAATCAATACAATGCCCGCTAGCTATGAAACCATAGACATATGAATATCAATTTGTATGTGCAAGAATCAATACAACACCCACTGGTCAACAACCATGGATATATGAATATTGATTTTATTTTCAGAATGTCAGATTAGATATAAGCACCAAGGCACAAATGCTAGGATGACCTGAATATCATGTCCATTTTGATATAGCAATTTGTACAAGCATCAAAACATAAATGTCATGATGACCTGAGTACGCCTTGCATTTAACATACACATCAAACAATCAAAAGATCATTCTAAATCCAGTGTGAATTACCCGTAGTGACCCTTTATCGTTCACCTCCTTAGGCAAGATTGCATTTCATAGTAGGAGAAAGAACTTACTCAAAAAGACAATAGTTAGATCAAACTTCATTGAATTTTCTGGGTATCAATGGTCGAGGTATGCATGGCCATCCAATTCAAGATAGAGGCTCTTACAGTTGGACACCATTTCAATCCAGAATTTCCAAAGTTATAAGATTTCACATACAAGCAAAAAACCAAGAAAAGATTATGCCCCCAGTCATCACTCTCTAAATCCTATAAAGGAAATCATTGAGGAGCTCGAAGGGACACAATATGCAAAAATCTCAATGTGAATCAGTAAGCATACAAGGAGATAAAAGCATGAAAAGCACAAATTGTTTTCAGTTTGTTTTGATGTTTGATTGTTGTAGATGCAAAATCCTTTCTGGAGAGAAGACAAACTAACTGACTTACATGAAGCTTCAAAGGACTTTGACTAGATATGATCTGTCTAAGATACATGGGAGACCATAGGATATGACATTGATTGCCCCCAAGTTTTAAGCATTGATAGGATACAGACACTTGAGCTGAGTGGTGTACAGACTGACTTATTGAAAATTGGAAATGTTGAAACAAACTGGGAGATATGTACAACTAAAGCAAGACTGAAAGCTAGGAAAGACCAAGATTGTGCTGATAGATGGAGCGTTTAGAACAAGTGGCACCCGTTTGCTAGGTTTTCACCATCTTGGTAGAGATTCTATTTTTGCTACCAAGGCGCCTGTTTCCAGGTTTTCACCAAGGCACTTTTTCTTTTTTTTGTACTTTTCATTTTTTTCAATTTTTTTTTGAATTTTTGATATTTTTCAATTTTTTTGTACTTTTGATATTTTTTTATTTTTTTTGCGAATCATCAAGGTGCCTATTGCTAGGTTTTCACCAAGATGTTCATTTTTTCAGGACTTTTTCTGATTTTTAGGATTTTTTCAGGACATTTTACCAAGCACTGAATGCCTTAGGCATAGAATTTCTTTAGATGGAGAACGCTGATTGGTTCTCGAAGATGTTCTCCTTCAGTCGTTGAGAGTTGATAGGCACCAGAGACAAAAGTAGTAGTGATAACAAAGGGACCCAGCCAATTGGGTTCAAACTTCCCCTTGCGTTCTCTATGGGATTGATTTTTAGGATTTTTTCTCAAGACTAGATTGCCAACCTGAAATTCTCTATGTCTGACTTTCTTGTTGTAGCCTCTAGACATTCTCTTCTGATATACTCTGAGATGATCATATGCTACTTGTCTACGCTCATCTAGTATTTCCAATTCTTGTAACCTAGACACTCTGTAGTCATCATCAGTTACTAGACCATGCATTCTGATTCTTAGTGATGGGATTTCAACCTCAATAAGTAGTACCACTTCAGACCCATAAACTAAAGTGAAAGGGGTAGCCCCTATAGGTATTCTGATACTTATTTTGACACTGGTTCTGATACTTGTTTTGATACTAGTTCTGATACTGGTTTTGATATTAGTTCTGATACTAGTTCTGATACTTGTTCTGATACTTGTTCTAATACTAGTTCTGATACTTGGTTCTGATACTGATTCTGATAATTGTTCTGATACTGGTTCTGATACTAATTCTGATACTGATTATGATAATTGTTCTGATACTTGGTATACTTGATAGCATCTTTTTCCAGTACAAACTCCCAAGCAAGATTATATCGTGCAGTCCCAATGTCTAGCAAGGTGGAGAACAAAAGGGATTGGCAAGCTAGTGGAAGAGATGGAAGACAAGAGAATAAAGGATAATGAAGGGAAGAAATCCTCAAGGGCAAACTCCTCAAGAATACCCAAGCTAGGGAAAAATTTTCATGTAAAGTGCATTTGGACAAGCAATGAAAGGCCATCATAGGATAAGTCACAATAGCGTAATGCCAAAGAAGGAAAGGATGTAGTCCAAAAGAGTAGACATGTCAAGAGGCTTCATAGCACTGTGTTTTACTCTTTTTCTTTTTTTTTTTAGATCAAGACCAAAGGGGAAAAGGATGGTGAAAGGCTAGAATGAATGGAGGAAAATGGACATGAAGGCTAAATAGGAAGGGAATGAAAACAAAATCATCATAAGATAGCTCACAAAATAGCCAAATGTTCATGTATAGATCAACATTGTCAAGATCAAAGAGAGAAGATGGAATGGATGAAATATGTAGAAGAACTATGCATGATGCCTGATTGCCAGGTTTTCATCATGGTACTTATCCAAGGTGCCACAAGGAAGTGGTTTTCACCATAGGATGAATTTATTTCTCTTTACTTTTGCTACCAAGGCGCCTGTTTCCAGGTTTTCACCAAGGCACATTTTCAATTTATTTTATTTTTCATTTCTTTTTTGGAAGAAGGCAAGCTTTTTAGATAATGCTCCTTGAAAGGATAAACCATGATATGCCAAGGATTCAAAATGACACACTCAAAGATGTTGATAGGGAAAGGGAGATGAAAGAGAAAAATGGAGGATAAGGTTTTATGTAAAGCGAGTGAGGTTGAAAGATAGGAGGAATAGGCAAGTGAGGAAAAAGGATAGGAGGTAGAAGGATAATGCATGGAAGGATTGTGAAAGGGTAGATGGAAAGGAAGGCAAGTTCAACATCAACACATACCTTGAAGGGTGGTGAGAGAATGGAGGAATCATGAATGAAGGAATATGTGAAGGAATATGGCGAATGGATAGCAGAGGTTATGGTTTAGGAACATGAAATGGAAGAATATTTTTGGAGGGAGATGAAGTGGAAGCCTTTGGAAGCTTGAATATCAATTTCACTTTTTTCTCAACACCAAACTCTTTCAAGAGAGACTTTGGAATCCATATAGTCGTAGGCTTTTTATTTCCTTTTGATGATCTAGAGAGAATATCTTCAATGATGGATTTTGGAACCCATACTTGTCTTGTAGTTTTTTTCTTAGATATCTCTTTTGACTTTATGTTTCCATGTCTATTAAAGGAGACATGGTGATCTTCTTTTTTTGATAGATTCTTGTATTGCTTCTTTTTCTTGTATTGAACATTCAAGTTACTTCCAAAAGACTTGGGACTTGTGGAAGAAGGAGGATATGACTGGTTTAGATGGTTGGGTGGATGAAAAGGATTCAAGGGTATGCATCTATGTTGATCTTGAGGAAAGATAGGAGATGGAGGTATGTAAGGACCCAAGATGGATGGCGAATCAGGAGAGTGAGGAGGGGAAAGTGAAGGGACATAAGGACCCAAGATGGAAGGAAGGCATGAAGCCCTTAGTAGTGGTGGAAGAGGTCCAAGGATGGAAGTGGAAGATGCAAAAGGATAATCAACAAGTTCATCAGCATCTATATGACAACCAAGGATATCAGCATCTTTAGAGTGAGCATTAGGATCTTCAATAGAATCATGGACATATTGAATATGAGCACCTTCTTTGACAGGATTGTTCAAAGCTTGCAAAGACTTAGGAAGAGTAGAAAGTAGAAGTGAACATGGAGTGGTAGAATAAGAAGATGGAAGACTTTGATCTTGACAAGGATCTTTAGATAGCACCAGCGCATAATTTGTCTCTTGATTTTTAATAGGCTTAACATTGGAAGTAACAACACTATTTTTACCAACCTTAATGGAAATATCATCTTTGGAAAGTGCAAGTGTAGTAAGGTCATTTTGATTGTCAATAAGCTCAACAGTGTGAGTAGTAGCTTGATCTTGCCTAGGAGAAGACTTAAGACATGGTGGAATGCATGAAAAAGGGTCTATAGGATCAAAAGAACCCTGAGGCAGATAAGAGACATCAGAAAAAGGAGTGGATGACATGGAGGGTTCTTGATCTTGATCTTTCTTTATGTTTTTTTCTTCATCATTTTTAGAGTCTTCTTGACATGGAGCCACTTCTAAAGACAAGAAAGCATGTTGGAATGGTATGGAAGACTATTGCAGAGATGGTGAAGGACCAGCTAAAGTAGGCATTGTAGTGCATAAAGGCTTAGGCTCTTTAGGTTTATCATTATTGAAAGTATTTTCAGCCAAGTGAAGGTTAGCTTGAATTTCTTGAAGAGGTAGCCCTGGAGGATAACTATAGGGAACCGCATGAAAAGTATCAGGGCTTGTGTTAGATGAAGGTTCTGTGAAAGATTTGAAAGACTGAGAAGCTTTAGGAAATGTACGAGTATTGGAGGAAGTAGGGGATGGAAGGGAACCATCGCTAGACAAAGGTCCAACATTAACATGATCTTTCTTGAGAGTGTAATCTTTATTTTCAGCCTGAGAGTTCTTAGAGAGGAGATCTGTATAGTATTGACATTTCAAGCTAGCATGATGTATTTTATAGTCCTCAGCAGTAGTAGATGGATCATCATCAAGGTATTGTCCACAAAAGCCATCAAAGTCTTTTTCAAAATCAGAATCATATGGATCACCATCACGATCTATCCAATGTGACGGCCCATTTCTAGTAAGCAGGAATGAATGATGAGGAGGACTCTTAGGAACAGAGGTGTCATAGGTATCATTACATTGTCTATCATCATAGTCATCATAGTCTCCAAAGCTAGATGTGTCACTCTCCGTGGAAGAGGTATCATATTGCTCAATTTTTTTCCGGGGGCATGGTGACATGTACAAGTCTTTATCAAATGGAAAAGAGTATAGAGATTCCACGGAGAACTCTTTAGGTTCCTTTTCTTTCTCAAGTTTGTCAAGCTAGACTTGCATAGCTTGCAGCTGCTTCATCATAGCGGCGATCAAAATTTCTTCCTCATGTGTACTAATTCTTTGAGACATGTGTACTAATTTTCAATAGCTACTGATTTGTTCTTGACACAATGATATTTTTGACAGATTCTGGAACTAGGTTGGAAACATTGGATATCTTGCAATTTGACAATTTTTCATAACTCTCTCAAATTTTTCCAAATGACACTCTGCAAACTTGTATGACACTGGGTAGTCTACGAAATGACAGTAGCTAAACTCGTATGACAGTTGGGTAGCAATGAAATGATATTTGACAAAACTCGTACGACAGTTGCTAACAGGGTTTTGACTTCTTGAATTTGCTGGTTTGAAAACTCATACGACACTGTGTTCTCAATCATACAACAAATGGGCAATACTAAAATGACACTTGACAAAACTCGTATGACTTTTGACTTCCTGAAATGACTTTTGACTCCAAAAAAGATTTTACATCAATTTTTGCAAAATTTAAGGTCTTTAGTTTTGGATTGTTCGCAAATTGAACTTTCCATATTTTGAAGGTTATACCAGATTTGATCATTTTTAATAGCCAAGTAGATAAACAAGCATGTAGAACATCAAGAAAGTGATTCCAAGCACGTTTGAAAATAATGAATAAGGGAAAAAGCAACCTTGCGCATGAACAATCAAGTGACCAAATTGTGCTAATCCCTGAGAGTACTAATTGTGTATGTTCTGAAAAGTTTTGCAATAACACACATATACCTAAGAATGAAAAATTGGCCTATCTAGGGTTTTTAGTAATGGTTTGACTCTGCAACTTTTATGATTCAAAGGGGTGAACTCCAATCCTGACGCACCAAGATTTTGACACAGTCTGAGAACTTAATCTTCAAGAGCTGCTAGGGAGATCTGACAACCCAACAATGAACCATACCCATGGAGATTTCTTCCACAAGGACATTTATATAGCGGTTGTCACTACCATGGTGAAAATAGCTATTACAGCTTGAGGTTCCATCAACGCAGTTTGCCCTGTGAAGGGATTGTTCACTACAGTTAACCCTCTCTAAAGGTGACTCACAGATTTATACCACAAGGGGACTTGGCTCCAGATCCAAGGTTTTTGACACCTTTTCACTTTTAACCCAAACAAAGCAAGCAGATTAATCTAACACGCTAAGACAAAGTTTTGTTCCACCAAGGTCTGTGATATCAACTCCACGTGATCTATCAACCTCTCTAGGGAGAGAATGTATCAATCAATAAGAGAAGATGCACTAACCAATTTTGATTCACCAAAGCTCGTGATATCAACCCCACATGATCTATCAACCTCTCCAGAGAGAGAATGTGTCGATCAATAAGAGAAGACTCACTAACCAAGTTGAATGTGAAATGCACTAAGTATCCTCCATACCTACAAGGATTCCATCATCAAGGAAGGATTTTGCTAGGAATCCAATCTCTCAAGAATCATGAATAGTGTTCATAGGGCCTAATTACTATGTGAGCACAGATGTATGTTCCGAAAGCAAATCTACCAAAAGCATCCAAAAAGTAGAAAGAGGAACACTTAACACTTAAAGAGAATATGAGATGAGTCCACAAGGTGGAACACTTAACACCTCACACAAGCTGAAAATGAGTCCCCAACTTAGAAAACAAGTGAGTTCCTAAAAGCACAAAAGGGTTGCCAAGTGGAACACTTAACACTTCTGTCCTGTTGACCCCTCCCCTTTATGGTGCTGAGATTGCAACCACGCGGTAGAAATGAGGGGCCGGTGGATTAGAGAGTCCAATAACCCAAGATAGCAATCAAGATCAATCACAAGTATTCTAAGACTACTTAATGAATCCTTAAGGGATCACAACCTAGTATCAATTATGCAAGTGTGTAAAACAAAAGCATGAAAAGAAAGACCCAAGCTAGACACATGAGAGATTTATTTTAAGGCCAAATTGAAATTTTATTAGATGAAGGAGAATAACTGGGATCCTTGCAATGTGCTTAATAGATTTTACCTAATTTTTAGCAATTTTTGTTGAGCTTTTCCATGCAAGCAAGTGATGAACTCTCCAACAAGCAAACAAGCAAACAAGATATGCAAAATATATTCAACTTATGAAAACCCTAAGGTTAGATCTAAAAATCAATTTTTAGGAGCAATAATAACTAGAAATTAATCCAAATGACAACTCATATCATGCATTGAATCATATGAAAAATAAGTGCATACTCATCATAAAATTTTAATTTTTTTGCACTGCATTTGACCTAGTCAACAAGATCTAATTTTTTTGATATGATTCTGGCTACAAAAATAGAAATTCAGAATAGAGACCCCTACTAAAAAACAAAGATATTTCCAAAAATATAAAAATTTTAGAAAAATCTCTTCATTTGTGCCCTAGAGACCCATTTTATCAAAATAGACTAGTTTTTGTAAATTGACTATTTGAGCTACTAAATTGCATCCAAATTTAAAATAAAAACAATAGACCCCAAATATAATTTGAAGAGATTTCTGAAAATGTAAAAATGTCTAAAAAATATTTTGATTTGCACCAAAAATTAATTTTTTATGAAAAATTGAAAAAAAATTATGAAAAATTCAAAATATTTCAAAAAATTCTAAATTTTTTATCAAAGCTTCCCTAATATATCACCAATCTTCAAAAAACATTTCAGATGAAAAATCCAAGCCGTTTGGGAGATAAAATTAAATCTTTGAAATTTTGGGGTTTTAGCTCCCCCCAAAAATCAAAACCAGCATGCAAAGGTGGGTTGCCCCACGGTGGGCGCCAAAAATGTGTGTGTGAAAATTGTACTTGATCTGTAGACACAACACTCAGTAAAACATTAGAGGTTAGTGGTAATCAAAATCGTGCAAAATTGAAAGCTATCTAACCAAGCGATTTACTGCCTTCTAATAGGTGCGAGATTAATGTTCTCAGATTGTAATCAAGATCAGTGACCTAGATGACACCTAAATCAAGGATTTGAATGCAAAATATGGATATGAAATTGAATGCAATTAATCTATATTTTTTAATTTTCTATGCAATAAGAATGATAAAAACTAATATGAAACTAATCTATATGAAAAAAACTTGATATGAAACTATGCTAGATGAAATTGATATGCTATGAATGCTATTGAAAATTGATATGCAATGCTAATCTAACAATGATATGCAATATGAATGCTAAAATAAGATTGATCTCACAAAGATGTCGATTCACAAGAGCTTTGATTCTTCAATTCCAATTCTCCAACGTGATTGTGCAAAAACATGAGATGCTTGGATGCAAATTTGAGAGATGATTGAGAGATGAATTATGAAGAGCTGAGCCTTGTTTTTATAGAAATCCAGGGCTTTGGAGGTGCATGAGAAAAAGCCATAAATCACTCAAATAACTCAGGTTGATTTTTGAGTTATTTTATAATAAAGATAATTTAATTCACAAAAACATGCAAAAGCTAAGTTTTAACTCAAAATAGAGTTTAGCTTTAATTGATAATTGATAGTTGTCTGTTTTTATGATTGTGCATGTTTTATTTATGAATTAATTTAATAATAAAGTGATTTATTTCCAACTTAACTGCTTTTAAAAATAAAACAATTGATTTATGGGTTAATCAATTATTTAATCAAAATTTTATTAAAAACTATGTTATTAAATAATGACAACTTGCTTTAATTAATTAAATAAGAATTTAATCAATTATTCATATGATATTAGATTTATTGTCAAAATTAAATAATACAATTAATAATAGATAGAATTAAATTTAATTACACAATTAAGTGGCAAATATTAAATCTAATTAATTAAATATGAAAATATTCAATTAATCAAACTTTAGGATAAATGTGATTTATTGCCAAATAATTATAAAATTAAAGATAATTATGATGATTAGGAATATTACTAAGAATATTCCCCGATGCAGAATTTAAGCTAATCAATTATGATTCGATGATGTTTAGATGTGCCTTAGATTAGGACTTTGATGTCGATTTCATTCGAATTGAAGATGTAGGAGATTAATGAACTTATAGCCCATTTTTGGGGTATTACAACAATCATATAGTGTATCAGTCCTGATTAAGGGACTATAGGCCTTGTTAGAACCCTCAACCCTATTAGGAGTTGTAGATACAAAACCTGATTACCAAATGAGCTCACTACCCAAACAAGTAATACAAATGTTTACTGATTACAATATGGTATTGCTTACAACTTCACATCAACAACTTTCGCTGTTATCACAATTTACATATATTACATGTTACATTTCAAGTATGCTCGGTACATCTTTATTTATACAAGATAGAAACATAATATCTTTCTCTTGTCAGCTTGCATATCTTTATCCAAGAGTAAACATCTAGGATGTTGTCTCTTTATAATATTTAGTCATTATTTTGACAAGAAAAATAATCCCTTAATTCATTTACTAGTTCTGTCTTCAAAACTGCACTGTCAGCTGTACTCTGTCATCGGTAAAATAGTCATAAATTTGTCCATACTATCCATACTCTTTTGCACACTGAGATGGTTTATTTTTAGACACCATAGAGTCTATGTTCAACTATGAAAACTCAGATCATGCTCCAGTGGACATCGCCAAAACAAACTGTATTGGGTGCTCTGTCAAAATCACTGTTTCATACTTAGACAATTTTAGTCTGCAATCTTCCATACTTACTTTCCAGCTTATGCACTCTTCATAGGGAACATATGTTTCCATAATGACAACATCTATGTACATACCTCAGCCAAATTTCCAACAATCTCCCTCTTTGTCATTGGTGGCAACATATGAGAAAATTGGCTAAGTGTACAAGTCAAAATCTCAAAATTTGTATCAAAATTGTGGCCATAGTATAAAATAAGTATACTATCCTTATATCTCCTCAAAATATATACAATAATCTATAACACTTCATAATACTCCATAGAACTCCCCCTATGAGTATCCTTCCTTATCATATATAGACAATTTTCTAAGTATCTCTCCCCCTTTGACAACTATGACAAAATAAAGGGTAGAAAGGGATATAAAAAATTGTGTCAAAACTTTTACCTATCTTATTGCAAAGCCGGTAGGCTTGCAATACAATCTACAAAATCTATCTTCCAAGTCTCAAAATCTTTCTCCCATGCCTTCTTTATTGATTCTACTACATTGAGTAAAGTACTCAATCCGTATGCTGCAATCTAACAAGCTTGGAGGGACTCAAAATTGAATTTTTGAAATGTTGTCTTAGCAGTAAGACATTCATCTAGCTTCTCTTCTATTATAGTCAACTTGATTGAGACATGCTCTCTCAAGATGTTTATTCTAATAGGTTTCTTGTTCTTCTCATCATTCAAAGTCCTTATTTCATCATATAATTTCCTGATCTTATTCTCAACTATATTGATCTTCATGTTTAGGCTGGCCAAAGAGTTTGTCTCTGCTACAATTTCATCTTGCTTCTCTTTTATCTTCTTTTCTTCTTCAATTAAAATATTCTCAGATTTTGTACACTGAATGTACAAACAATTTCTAGTCTCAAGATGTTTCCTTAAGTCCTTAATGCGTCTATCAAGGCTGTCAATATCATTTTTGATATTCTGACTTATGTTCTGCAACATTTTAGCTTCATAAGCTATCTGAGCCTTAACCTTAGCAATATCAGTTAAATTAGTGAACTCAACATCAAAAGATTTAATTACCATCTTTGCTCTTTCAAGTGGATCTGAATCAAATACTTTTGTAGATATGACACTTTGTAGCTTCTCAGTCAAGTCTTTCAGACTACCTTCCAAATTCTTAACTTTCTTGTTCTTTCCAATAATTTTGTTTAAAGAGGTGACAAATCTATTTGATCATCGTCATCAACTTCCTTGCTCAAATCTTCAATCAATGTTTCTATTCCTTTCTCCTTTCCAGTCTTAGGAGTAAGACTAATGTCTTCTTGTGTTTCAGTAGGTGTGGGGGCCTCTGTTTCCATTTGCACTTCAGTATGTGTAGTCTCTGTTTCAATAGTCTTTTCTTTCTCTCCCAAATCCAAATTGTTAACAATGTTATCCAAACTGTTGAGTACCGCATCATCTAAATCTAAAGTAACTTTAGTTCCTTCAATGTCCATAGATTCTGTGCCAATGTGTATGGAAGAAGAGGGAATATCTTCAACTTCAACTACCTCTATTGTTGCCTCTACTTGTTCTGAACTCTGTTTCTCTATTGGTTCTGCAACTACTTGATCTTTGCTATCTTTTCCTGCTACCAAGTTTGCTAGCACTTGCACAACTACTTGTTCAATTTCATTCTTTACTTTCTCATACTGTCCTCCCATTATTTGTATAATTCTTCTTTTGGTTCTCAATAGGGTCTCTAGTGGCTTGAGGATCTGTTTAAGATGGTCATCATCTCTTATCTCACAGAACTATCTAATCACATTCTCTCTCATTTTGGTATCTTCTTCTTGTGCTCTCATCTTTCTTCTCACAAGTCTATTGTACAAATCTTCTGGTATCTTTCCATGAATAGTATCAAATTTCTTGTTTGACAAAATCATATGTGTAACCATTGCATTCTCAAGATTCAATCTATCAGAGAATCCATATAAATCATAGTATTTATTCATTTTGGTAAAGTCTCCATGCTGCATTATATCTTCATTAACTCTTTCTATCCTTGGTTTCCATGATTTATTCTTTGTTGTCACTTCATCATCTTTTATTTTTGAAACTCTTCTAGGTACTGGTGGAACAATTGTTTTCTGTCTTTTACCTGGTCCTGAAGCACTTGCCTTCATTCTTTTTCTCAGTACTGAGGAAAAGGGTTTCTTTGTCTAACTGATTCCTTGTTCCTTCTCAGGTTCTTCAACCTTTACCTTTACTTGAATAGGTTCTACACTTGATGCCAAAGGTGGGACTGATAATATCTCACTTTGCCTTATTGCTTCTGTAGTCTTTTTTGCAATATAAAATTCCTGCTCACTCATACCTGATTCTTTTAGAATTTTCTTTATTGTAGACTCCACTCTCTTCTTTGATTGTTTCTCTTCCTTAAGTGCCTTTGCTAAACCAAATTTTTCATCATATGTTCCAAATCTGTTGCTATGAGCATCAACTTTACTTTTCAACAATCTACTAACATAACCTTCTATTTCAACTTCAGAGATTTCATAGCCAAGAGGGTCTATGAATTCATGTCTAGGTTCTACTGCCTCAATGTAAGTGAAATTAGTATCAACCATAAAACATATATCATCTTTGTATTTCTCAACTAGGGATGGAGGAATTCTTGATCTATTTACCACAATGTTCTGAAAAGTTTTCAATACTAACTTTACACTATCATTAACCTTCTCAATAAGATGTTTCATATAGACTTTATTGGTTCTTGTCATAGTATTCTCACCATCATTCCATTCAATCGTGTAAGGAAATCTTCTTAACAAGTGGAAGAATATGTAAGTAACCAATGAGGAAAATCTAAAGTGAGTGTATTTAGCTTACTTTATCTTTTCCAAATTTTGAAACAACTATATTCTCAGAATTTCACACATATCCATAGGCTTCTTCTCCACACACATCAAATAAACAATGTGTACCATACCTACTAGCATATCTCTTCTAGAGCTTCCACAGAACTTTTTTGTCAAAATCTTACACAAGTATTTTACATCATCTTGCTTAATCTTACTAATGACTATACCTCTGCCATTGTATACTGAACCGGTGTTTTAAATCACAATCTTTCTCATGTTTTTCTCATTCAGTGGGATTGCACCAACTTTTGATAATCCAATCATATCATGAATTAGGTCTGCAGTTATGTCTACAACTCTATCTTCTAACCAAAATTTGCCATTATGTATCCTACTCAAAATGATCTTAGTACACTCCTCATCATCAAATTCATATTTCATAGATACTCATTGATTTCATTGTTTTCTAGATGTTCATAACCTTTTTTCATTGACATATCTAAGTTGTACAATTTCTTATATTCACCATTAAAATCACTCTCCCTTAGGGTTTCATACTTGCATCCAAGATTATCTTTAACATTCTCTAAATGAAGAACTCCATCTGGTACGAATGATAAGGCTAAACTAGCATCTCTTTCTAAAGGTTCAACTAGATCTTTCTTATTTATAGGTCTTTTCTTATCCTTAATGTTGTGAATCAATGACACATCCATGATTATATCTGATTTCTTAAGCTGATTCAAGATCATAGTTGGATAAATACCTTAAATTCACAAAATTAGGGCTTTCACTAGATCGATGCTTCAAACTTCTGTAAATCACTTCCAAACTTATTTATTTGCTTCCAAATCACTTCTAATTGCTTAATAATCATAATAATTTTGATTTCAATCTTTTAACACTTAGCATTTACTCGATCTGACATCACATTCAATAATTTTGCCGCCAAAATGCCAAAAAGCTGATTCTGCAAACCTGCAACCATAAATCTTTTTTAGACCTCGCAAAACACAATATTTCTTTTTGTGCACTTAACCATAGCATCATTATAACATAACAAACCTTCATCTAACTATGCAAAACTTAACTCATTCAAAATCTAACTCTATGCTAATTCTAAGTTCCTAAACTACAGAAATTTACATAATTTAAGTACTTAAAGAAGGGTTAGGTAAAGACTCATTCTTACCTTTAGATACATTACCTTCCTGATTACCTTCAATGCTAAATATACCTCCTTGATCTAAGCCTTTAACAAATTTTACTTCATCTTCATTGCTACAACAACCTTTCTCTTTGTTTCCTACATTTTCATTCCTTCTTACATAGTTTCTAGGGTTAGGGTTATGTTGATAACCTCCATTGTTCATTTTGGAAAATCTTGCTGTGTGTCCAATCTTGTTACATATCTAACAAGTGATTCCACTAGTTCCATATCTAGGTATTTTTTGATTGATTTGTGTCTTGCAATTTCTAGCAATATGTCCAATTTTGTTGCATCTGAAACATATTATTCCATCTCCTCTTTTCATGTCTTCAGTTGATCTCTGATCTGCATTGTTAGTATTTCTAGGCATTCTTCTATTGTAATTATTCTCAATAACTTTAGATCTTCTACATTCAATAGCTCTATGTCCAAAACCATGACAATTATAACAATAACCATTTAGAGGTTTGAATTGTTTACCTGTACAATCTCTCTTCATATGACCAATAGTATTACAAGTAAAACACCTACCTTTGAATTCTCTTTGCATATCTTTGGATGATTCTTCTTGCTTCAGTGGTTCTTCTTGCTTAGGTGCATCTTCTTGCTTCAGTGATTCTTCTCACTTAGGTGATTCTTCTTGCTTAGGTGATTCTTCTAATTTGTTCTCATCTAACTTCTTTTCTTCATCGCTTTCACATTCATTCAAATCTAGTTTCTTGCTTTCACTATCTATCTTCAATATGTTAAATCCAAGACCAATTTTGTCATAGAATGGTTTTTGATAAGATACTTTCTTATCAATCTTTTCACTATTTGAATATAGCCTCTCAAGTTGTTGTTTAGATTGAGTCAATTCACCTTTCACAATTTTGTTGTATTTCTCAAGTTCATCATACTGCAGTTTGACTTTATCAAATTCAGATGTTACCTTGCCAAGTTTAGATTTCAGATCTTCATTTTCATTCTTTAAACTTTCATTCTTAGATCTGAAATTTTCATTTCCATCTTTCAAGCTAAGCTTCAAATTTTCTATCTTCAATTCATGTTTAAGGATCACATTTTCTTTTTCTAAGTCTTCACAATCTTCAACAAGAATTTTAGATTCTTTCTCAGATTTTAGATCTTCTATCTTACCTTTCAATTTGGCAATGAGATTCTTTGCATCATCATACTTCCTTTTCAAAGTGTTTCTTTCATCAGTAAGCATATCAATTTGCTCAAGAGCTTCTTCAAGATTCTTCTATAATTGATCCATATCCATAGAGATCTTACTCAAGCTGCTAGGCTTTCCTTGAATGCTTCTTCTCTGAATAACTATGCTCTGATACCAATTGTTAGAAATAGGAAATACTAAGAGGGGGGGGGGGTGATTCAGTATTTCACAAACTTTTACTTTTTCCCACTTATGGATATAACAGATTACTTTAATGCATACAAAGCATAAGATACTAAATATCATACACAACAGTAAATGTAAAGAACTCATAACACATGATATGTTCTCAAGGAAACCCTGACCAAGGAAAAACCCTGGTGGGGATGGTAACCACAAAGATCCACTAATCAAAAGATATCTGGTTAAGGATGTTGACCCTATTAGGAGCCTGTTACAATCATATAGTGTATCAGTCCTGATTAAGGGACTATAGGCCTTGTTAGAAGCCTCAACCCTGTTAGGAGTTGTAGATACAAAACCTGATTACCAGATGAGCTCACTACCCAAACAAGTAATATGAATGTTTACTGATTACAATATGGTACTACTTACAACTTCGCATCAACAACTTTCACTGCTATCACAATTTACATATATTACATGTTACATCTTTATTTATACAAGATACAAACATAATATCTTTCTCTTGTCAGCTTGCATATCTTTATCCAAGAGTAAAAATCTAGGATGTCATCTCTTTATAATATTAAGTCATTATTTTGACAAGCAAAATAATCCCTTAATTCATTTACTAGTTCTATCTTCAAAACTGCACTGTTGGCTATACTTTGTCATCCGTAAAATAGTCATAACTTTGTCTGTACTATCCATACTCTTTTGCACACTAAGATGGGATATCCTTAGACACCATAGAGTCTATGTTCAACTATGCAAACTCTAATTATGCTCCAGTGAACATTACCAAAACAAACTGTATCGGGTGCTCTGTCAAAATCATTGTTTCATACTTAGACAATTTTAGTTTGCGATCTTCCATACTTACTTTCTAGCTTATGTGCTCTTCATAGGGAACATATGTTTCCATAATGACAACATCTATGTACATACCTCAGCCAAATTTCCAACACTATTAACTTTCAAAAACCCATTTAACCATCAGGTGTGTACTCAAAATGTCCCATTATCAAATCAAGATAGACAAATCATATAATCCTAAATGCATTAGTCATGTCTAATCCCAAGTAACATTATAAGAGAAGGTAACACATCTAACCCTTAAGTGATTATATTCAATTAACCTAAGGTACACATGAATAATAATAATAATGAGCATTTCACATAAAAGAATATAAGTCTATCAGGTGATCCTTTTAGCATTAAGGTCCTTAACTATTTCTGACACACAAGGAGACATATAGGAACATACCTATGCAATTATTATTATTTCCCATATTAAAATATGAAGTTAGGGTGAGTTGTAAGTGGTTCAATTTAAGAAACCATCACAAGAAGGATCATTCTCACCTATAGTCCTTCCTAATCTCAAGAGATCATAACCAAGACTTGATAGGGTTGGAGGGTCATTACAAGATCTTAATCTAACAGTGCTCTTTATTTGAAATAAAACCTTTTATATATTAAAGATGTTAGAATAAAATGCTAACCACATGATCTTGATCCAATGGTAGGTGTTTAATCTCTGAATTTTTAGAATGACATCATCTTTATCAAGAGACTAAGTGACGGCCATAAGATCTTCTCTTTGAAGAGGAAAAATCAATGGTAGTCACGCTATCTCCAGATCTCAACCTTGACTTTGACTTTCTCAGGAGATTTAGTGACTATAAGGATATAATAGTGCTTTATTATATCTAGAGACTTGATGACTATAGTTATATTCAAGGAAATTTTCATTATAGTTGTTGAATCTCATAAAGCGCTTCAACTTATTTGGAAATCTCCCGACTAAAGGCATCCGCTAGGTTGCTTATTAAAAGAGAATATTCCTATGACTTAAGGAGATTACATGACTAAAGGGTTTCAATATGTTGCTTAATAAAAAGAAATATACTGGATATCTCAAGAGACTAAGTGACCAATGTGCAATGATAAAAGGCACATGTAAAAATATTTTTAAGTTATTTTCAAAAAGGTAACTGCAAATTAGAACTCGACTAGTTATTACTAAGGTTTTTTAGATTTTCAAGCACACTTTGACCTATCACTTAGAGTTTTTTTACACTTTGATCAAATTCTAAGCTCTGAGGATGGAATTTTGCAGGAGCCTTTCAACATTACTAGAACAAAAATTGACAAAAAGCAGGGAAAACTTTTCAAGGAATCAAAAATTTGGAAAGAAACTTTGAGAACTTAGAAAACTACCAACAATGGCTCTATTTGAGGATGTTTAAATGTAAATTTAAGCAAGAACCAAAAATCTCTAGGAAAGTAGACCAAACTAACTAACCTACTATAGGAAAGAAACACACGATAGGAAAGGGAAACACACCTATACAAAAAAAAAAATTACAAGATTTGCATGTGCATAGAAGTAGGATTTCAACTGAAAAAAGGTTTTAAGAATTGCCCATGACTAGCAATTCAAAAATTTCTCCATCCATATTCTTTAGCAAGTATGAATCCTTTCCAATACTATGATGAACTATATAAGGGCCAAGCCACAATGACTCAAACTTGTTATGCTTTCCCTTGTCTTCAGCTCTAATATTCCATTGGAGCAGTAAATCATCAGGTTGAAACTTTCTAGTAGTAGCTCTTTTGTCAAATAAATATTTTATCTTTTGCTATAATTTGACATTATCTTTCTGACTATCTCTTCTAACTTCATCCAATTCAACCAACTGCACCATTCTATCCTACATTGGTTCTGAAATGTCTAGCTCTTCATCTTGGATGAACTTGTACACTAGAAGCAAATTGTTGATAGGTAACCTTGAGTATGATCCATATACTAATTCAAATGGGGATTTTCTTGTAGCCTTCTTCATAGTAATTATGTCAGCCCATAAAGAAAGCTTCAATTTTGAGTGCCAGTCTCTTTTATTCTTTTCTAAGTTTTTCTTCAAGATTTTTAGAATACTTTTGTTACTAGACTCATGTGGTCCATTTTCTTGAGGGTGGTATGGTAATGAATAAGACATCATGATTCCATATTCATTACAAAAGTCCTTAAACTCATTTGACCTAAAACACATTACGTTATCTATAATCAACTTGATGGGGACACAGAACCTGGTTAAGATGTTATCCAGTAGAAAGTCAATCACTACTTTACTAGTTGAATTCTTAGTGGGGATAGATTCTATCCATTTTGTGAACTAATCAATTGCAAAAAGTATCCAATTATTCCTGCCACTAGACTTCTCAGAAAACTCACCAATAAAGTCAATTCCCCACATAGAAAATGGTGCTTCTGCAACTACTAGGTTTAACAATATTGAACCTAAATACTTTAGCTTAGAAGAAAATTTTTGGCAAGCTTTGTTAGGAATCCATGTTGAATATATCCTATGGGGGATTATTAGTAGCCATTCATTTATTCATGGAAGTTATGAGGAAATCAGTGGAAGCAGTATTTAGGCAGTGTTCTTGAGTAGCAGTTTGTGGAAATCAGATGATATCTCCTAATTGGGATGGAATCTAATTATGTGCAGTTAGAGAGCAGTTGAATACATGTTGATAGTGATGTGGATGATAGGAAAATATCTGAGGTCACATGAGTGAAGAATTATATTGATTGGAAGATGACAATTTTGTGTAATTTTGATGTAACGTGTGGAAACTTTTATTTTGTGACGCAGGGGCAGGGTAGATACAAGCAGAATCAAGCAGAATTGACTCCACTTGAATCCACAAACAAGCCTTGCTCAGAGTTACACAATGGAAGAAATATAAAATCACATGAAATTAATGAAATCAAAATGGATATGAGACAATCAACTAGCAGCAACAACAAAGAATTTATATTATTTCTTTCAACATGCCCGACTGTGAGGCCTTCTGGGTTTCGACCTTATACAATGAGAATTATGAAATCAGAATCATAGCTTGCATCCTATCTTTATCTCCAATGATATATCTTGATAATTATCCCTCTTAGATCTCCTTTGTGATCATCTCTTGATTCCCTGCTACAACAATCTAGACTCCTTATATAGCTAGCTAAGCCACAGGTCAGCTAGTCAGGCATTTAATTACAATATAGGTCAAGTCTCAAGATTTAAACCAAAACTAATGCTAGAATGAATATAAATTGATGTTCCTTTGGATTTGGGTCCTTACATGACCCAAGAACATTCCTTTAAGGGTTCAAGGTCCCATTTTATCACATGAAACATCGCAAGAAGAAACACCACATGTTTCACCCAAAAATTGGCAGACAATAGGTCCTGGGGAAAGATGGGCATAAATTTTTACCCATAATGAATTAGGGATTGAGCTATCGAGAAATGATATTAATTTAGGTCCTCTTAAATTCCTTAAGAGGGAAAATTCTGATTCCTTATGGATCAAGATCTCCAACATGAACAATCAGCACCAAAACTGTAGGAAAATGCAATTCTGACGACAAGGAAAATAGCTGTAACTTTGAAATAGTCCATCCAAACTTTATGTGCTCATAGAAGAAGGTTCCAAAATAGGTCCTTAGGATAATGTAAGCTTCACACACCATGAAACCATCAAATGCAAAGATTATAAAGAAAACAATAGTGAACAGGTACAAAAATTAGGAAATGTTTTTGGTTGATGCAAGATTGCTCAAAGACCCAAGATGCTCCTACATCAGACACCTGGGGTAAATAAAGAACTAATTTCCACATCAGACACTACTCATATTCTGATCTGAATCATAAAGATCCAAATCAGCTTGTGTAATCCATGAAATGTCTTCAACTGGCTTATCTTTCCACTGAACTAGATATTCCATGTAGTCTTTTCCTCTTGTACTCTTGCTCACTCTTTTATTCAAAATCTTATCAATGTTGTCTCTATTCTTCTTAGGATAATCTAGATCATCTTATATCTCATCATTTGATTCAAAGTACTCAAAGATATCAGCAATGTTAAATATAGGTGATATATCCATATCCTCTGGTAATTCCACTTCATAAGCATTTCCACTGTCAAACTTCTTCAGAATCTTACAAGGTCCAAACTTCTTCATTTTCAACTTGTTGTAGGTACCAACTAGAAATCTATTCTTCTTCAAAATCATAACCTCATCTCCAACTTCAAAAGATTTATGTCTCCTTCTCTTGTCTTCTCTTTGTTTATATTTTAGATTACTGTCCTCTAAATTTTGTTTAACTTCATCATGTAAAGTTCTCATGTATTCTACAAAATGATCAGCTTCAGCACTTCTTCTTGTCTCAGTAGGTAAAACTCTCAGCTCTATGGTTCCCTTAGGATGAAATCCAGTAATAATCTCAAATGGTGTCCTCTTAGTACTTCTATTCATAGAATTATTATATGCACACTCTGCTTGTGCTGAAATCAAATCCCAATTAGCAAGCTTATCTCCAGCTAAACATCTCAATAAGTTTCCCAAGCTTCTATTCACAACTTCAATTTGTCCATCTGTCTAAGGGTGAAATGTAGAACTAAACTTCAAATCAATATTCATCTTCTTCCAAAGTGTTCTCCAAAAATAACCAGTAAACTTAGTATCTTTTTCTGAAACAATGGATTTAGGCAAACCATGCAATGTTACCACTTCCTTGAAGAATAATTTAGCTACATTCAATGCATCAGATACTTCTTACAAGGTATGAAATGAGCCATCTTAGAAAATCTATCAACCACTACCAAAATAGAATCATTACCTCTCTAAGTTCTAGGCAATCCAAGAACAAAGTCCATACTCACATCTTCCCAAGGTCTATCAGGTACAGGAAAAGGTGTATATAATCCAACATTCTAATTAGTTCATTTTATTGTTTGGAAAATTCTACAACCTCTAACCATTCTCTATACATCTCTATAAATTTATGGCCCAAAGTATCTTTCTAAAATCAAATTCATAGTCTTATCAATCCCAAAATGTCCAACAAGTCCACCACTATGTTTCTCCTTCATTATGTCCTCTCTCATAGATCCTCTAGGTATGCACAACTAAACTCCTTTAAACAACATGTCTTCTTGAATGAAATAATCAGTCCACTTATCTCTCATTGTGTGTTCCTTACAAGCTTTCCAAGGTTCTACAAAATCAATGTCAGTCTCGTACAAATGTTTCAAATCATCAAAATGAAGTACCTCAACTCTCATCTCTATCAGAAAACTTCTTCTTCGGCTCAAGGCATCAGCAACCTTATTTGACTGTCCACTCTTATGCTTCAATAAAAAGAAAGTATTTTGTTCTTTCACTTCTCTTGTAAATGTTTTGTCATTAAATAAGCATACTCTGACTATAGTATAGTGACCTTCATCAAACTTCTCTATCAAAGACAATAATACTTGTTTCTTTCCATCCATCCAAATAGTATATTGATTCAATCTACCATCATGCAAAGCTTTCCTATCATATTACCAAGGTCTACCCAAAAGAATATGACAACAATCCATAGGCATAATATCACACAATACTTCATCATGATAATTCCCAATTTTGAATTTAACAAGGCATTGTTCACTTACAAGTAGTTTATGATCCTTCTAGATCCAAGCAATATGGTAAGGCTTCGGATGTTTCAATCTTTGCAACTGCAATTTGTTAACTAGCTCTTCGGATGCCAAATTATCAGAACTTCCACTATCAATGATTACCTTGCAACACTTGTTAGCGATCTTACATCTAGTTCGGAACAAACTTTTCCTCAAAATAGGTTCCTCTTCAGCTTCTTCATTCCACAAGATCCTTCTTAGCATCAAGTTCTCACCATGTTCAGGTTTATTAGACATTTCCTCAACTTCTTCACAAGCCAAATTTTTTCTACCATTACCTCCAGTCTTCTTTCCAGAGTTAGTACATTCAAAAGCTTTATGTCCTTCTTCACCACATTTGTAACAAGTACCTTTAAACCAAGATTTATCTTCTCTTTTCCCATTATTGTTATTCCTAGAGTAACCAATATAGCTACCTCTACAGTAATTACCTCTTCTATTAGTAGGATCATCTTCCCATCCTTTATCTTGTACTAAATTTTCAGATCTGCTACTTTCTCCATCAGATCTACCTCTACTTCTCTGAAATCTACCACCTCTTCCTCTCTATCTTTGTTCATGTCTCTTTATCAATCTCTCTTCAGCCTTCAAAGAAAATTGGTATGCTTCTTCCACACTATCAATCTTCACATAGATGATCTTATCTTGAATAGATGTCCTTAGGCCATTTAGATATCTAGCCACTTTCTCAACTTCATCATCCACATGTCTAGATCTGATATCCAATTTGTAAAATTCCTCAGTATAATCTTTCACACTCATGTCCTTTTGTCTCAGATTTTTCATCTTTCTCATCAAACTAACTTGGTAGTCAGCTGGAAGAAACTTCTTCTTCATCTTTCCAAGCATCTTCATCCATGTCTTGATCTTTTCTTTTCCTCTCTTCTGTCTCTCATTTTGCAAATGATCCCACCAAAGAGATGCATGACCTTTCAAATTTGTGGCTACTATCTTAACCTTCTTATTATCAGGAGTACCTTCATACTCAAAGTATTTATCCATCTTAGAGATCCAATCCAAAAGTGCATCAGTCTCAAGTCTTCCATCATAGCAAGAAACTTCAACTGCAGGTCTAGAGTTAGCCTTAGACACAACTCTCAAAAGTCTTTCCTCATCTTGTTCAACTTTAGGTTCAACATTAGGTGTTGCTTCTTCTTCTTCATCACTAACATCTTCAATATGTGCTCCTCTTCTCTGGGTTGTCTCTACAGCTTCAAGCGTAAGTGCAAGCTACCTCAACATATCCATGATAGCATTATCATTTCCTCTATGATGAACCATCTTGACAATCAAGTTGCAACAAGATCGTAACCTTCTACAAGTTATAGGTCAGATCTTAGATCCACCACCCTACAACCAATCCAATAAGGTTCTCCATGATCCAATCCACAAGAAAGAACTCACTTTGATACCACTTGATGCAAGGGCAGGGTAGATACAAGTAGAATCAAGTAGAATTGACTCCACTTGAATCCACAAACAAGCTCTACTCAGAGTTACACAATGGAAGCAATATAAAATCACATGAAAGTAATGAAATCAAAATGGATATGAGACAATCAACTGGCAGCAACAACAGAGAATTTATATTATTTCTTTCAACATGCTTGGCTGTGAGGCCTTTCAGGTTTCAACCTTATACAATGATAATTATGAAATTAGAATCATAGCTTGCATCCTATCTTTATCTCTAATGATATATCTTGATAATTATCCCTCTTAGATCTCCTTCATGATCATCTCTTGATGCCCTACTACAACAATCTAGACTTCAGACTCAAGATTTAAACCAAAACTAATGCTAGAATGAATATAAATTGATGCACCTTTGGATTTAGGTCCTTACATGACATAAGAACATGCCTTTAAGGATGCAAGGTCCCATTTGATCACATCAAACATTGCAAGAAGAAACACCACATGTTTCACCCAAAAATTGGCAGAAAATAGGTCCTGGGGAAAAATGGGTATAACTTTTTACTCATAATGAATTATGGATTGTGCTCTTGGGAAATGATATTAATTTAGGTCCTATTAAAGTAATTAAGATATTAAAGGCTGATTCCTTAAGGATCAAGATCTCCAACATGAACAATTAGCACCAAAACTATAGGAAAACGTAGTTCCGACGACAAGGAAAATAGCTGTAACTTTGAAACAGTCCATCCAAACTTTATGTGCTCATAGGAGAAGGTTCCCAAATAGGTCCTTAGAATAATGTAAACTTAGCACAGAATTAAATCATCAAATGCAAATATTATAAAGAAAACAACAACAAACAGGTACAAAAATCAGGAAATGTTTTTGGTTGATGCAAGATTGCTCAAAGACCCAAGATGCTCCTGCATCATTTTGTAATTTGTATGCTGACTCATTTGTAATTACTTGAGCATGGTATAAAGGAATGAATGTATTCCTTATTGTAGTGTGTAATATGTAATGAGAAAGTGTATGAAGGAATTGTGAAAGTGAAATTGTTGAAAGGGGACATGTGAAGTACTGAGATCTGGTATTGAGATCTGAAGGAGTTGGTGCGATTTGGCATAGTTAGAGAACGAGTATTGGATTTTTGAGGTTAGTAATCTTTTTGTATTATTCTATTGAGGTTTACAAAGATTAGTTGAATAGTAAGTTCAGTGATCTTACCCTGAAGCTGTTTGGGCACTAGGTCCTTTTGTCTTCCATAACTCCTAATAGAGTTAGAATATTTTAACAGGGATTCAAAATATTCTAATAGGGATTCATATGTACTGAATGTATTTCATAAGACTCCTAATAGATTCAATCCTATAACAAGGTAATTCATATTAGTGCATCTTTTGTGGGCATCATTCCCATCAGGGTTTACTCTTTGATCAAGAGGTTCCCTAGTCAACATATCTTGTTTCATTGTGTTATTATACATGTATATTTTTCTATGGTTGTTGATTACATTGCTTACATGGTTAAAATCTATTGAAGTTGATAAAATTTATATTTGTCTAATAACTAATTCACCCCCCCCCTCTTAGTTATCTTGGTGGACTTTACTTTCTAACAATTGGTATTAGAGCGGCAGATCCTTGAAAGAAAAGTTTAACAGCTTAAGGAGATCCATGGAAAATTTTAGGAAAGAAAGCCCTACGTTTGATGGAGTAAATTTTGATAGTTGGAAATAAAATATGAAGACACATCTACTATTTTTAGGACCAGGTTATTGGTTGATTACAAAGAATGAGAAGACTATCATTGACAAGGATAACATTGAAACATGTACTAATGATGAAATATATCTATTCATGTGTAACATACTTGCTAGAGAAGCACTTTTGTCAACCCTTCCGGAGAATGAATACAATCAGGTAAAATATTTGAAATCATCTCGTGAAATTTGGTTAGCTTTATAGTCTACTTTTGAAGGTGATGAACATGCTAAGAAATTCATATTACATAATTGGATATGTGCATTTGAAGATATAATAATGATGGAAGATGAATCTGTTAGAAGCTATATTGGTAGAATGTCAGAGATTGTTGTAGGTATAAAATATTGTGGAGGAAAAAAGATATAGAATGAAGTGATATGGAAAATTCTGAGGACATTGACTCCTACATTTAAGCAGGAAACATAGATGATTGAACAAGTCATACCTTGTACTACGAACTTTACAAGAGAAACTCTTCTTGGAAGATTGGAAGTAGTAGAAATGACCCTGAGCTTATCAGGAGACCTACCTAGAATGGAGATAGCATTCAGTGCTCTTAGTGTTCACCCTACTTTGTCAAGAAGCATCAGTATGAGCAGAGATTATGCTAGCAGTAGTAGATCTAGAAATGAAGAAGATAGGAAGATTGAAGAAGGTATTGCCTTGCTTGTGAAGACAAAACGAGATGGTAAGAAAATTTTTAAATGTTGGACTTGTCAAGAATATGGTCATTTTGCATCTAAATGTCCTAAGAGAGTTAAGAAGTATAGGAAGAACTTTAATCCTAGAAGTTCTAAAGAATGTTACTCTACAAATGATGAAGAACTTGAAGCTAGTTTGGAGAAATCTTTGAGTGAAAGTGATACTAAGAATAATGATGATATAGGATTTGTAGAAATTAAAGAAGAAAATCATGAAATTGAAATTAAGGAAGAAAATGATTTAGTTTCTTAAGTAGAAAAGAAATTTGATTGGATTATAGATAGTAGTTTTTCACATCATATGACTGGAGACATGAAAAATTTCATAAAGTTGAGCAATTATGATGGAGGAGTTATTAGAGTTGGAAACAATGCACCTTGTTTGATTAAAGGTATAGGATCTATTACTTTGATGGAAAGACTAATACTGATGATGTTTATTTTGTGGATGGTTTGAAACATAATCTTTTGAATGTTGGAAAGTTGGTTGATAAGGGATATCAAGTTTGGTTTACTGAGAAAACTTGTGTGATTAAAGACAAAGATGGAAATTTGATCGGTACTAGATCTAGAACTAGAGGTAATGTATTTCAGTTGAATCCTACTAAGATCACATGCTTGATTACTAAGATTGATGATAGTTAGTTATGCAATAGAAGATTTTGTCATATAAACTTTGATAACATTGTGAAAGTGAGTACTACACTTGCAGTAAGAGATTTGCCTAAAATTATGAAGCCTACTAACATGATTTGCAAGGAATGTGTGATGGCTAAACAAAAGAGAAGCTCATTTCCCAGCAAGAAGTTTACAACAACAAAGAAGTTGGAGATTGTTCATACAAACTTGAGCGGTCCTAAAAGGACTAGAGGATTCTATGCAGAAAAGTATTTTATGATTCTTGTTGATGATTTTATAAGAATGATGTGGATTACATTTCTTAAAGAAAAATATGAAGCATTTGATAAGTTTAAGATCATTAAGAACAAAGTTGAGAATGAATCTGGAATAAAGATTAAATGTTTGACATCAGATAGAGGTGGAGAATTTACTTCTAAATAATTTAACATCTTTTGTGAAGTGAATGGTATTAAGAGATAATTTTTAGCCCCTAGGACACCTTAACAAAATGGTATTGCAGAAAGGAGAAATAGATCAGTGACTGAAGCAGCAACAACTATGTTATTTGAGAATGACTTGGCATAGATATTTTGGAGAGAAGCAGTGAACAAAGTAGTGTATATAATGAACAAAGTACAAATCAGAGCAGACACATACAAAACACCCTATGAACTATGGTTTGGACACGCACCATCAGTTAAGTATTTTAGAATTTTTAGAAGAAAATGTTCTATTAAGAGAGATGGTGAGATTGGAAAGTTTGATCCTAGAAGTGATGAAGGTATATTTCTTGGATATTCATTGAAGATCAAAGCTTATAGATGTCAAAATAAGAGAACTAAGACTATTGTTGAGAGCACAAATGTTAAAGTTGATGAAAATTTCATAATTCAGGAAAGAATGTTTGATTATGAATTAGATGAAGGAACTTAGCCTAGACATAATCTAGAGACTACTGAATTATTCTATGAAACTAATATTGATTTGTTGAATGAAAGCCACAATGAGATAATTGAAGAACCAACACCTGAAGTAAGATCTGAGATAGTGACACCTAATAGGAATCTATTAAGGAATCATCATGTTGAGAAGATTATTGGAAGCATAGATAGAAAAGTTCAGAATCGAAATAAGGTACAAGAAAAGTTATGTTTCATTTCTCAAATTGAACCTAAATCTACTAGTGAAGCTTGTGAAGATGAATATTGGATTAAAGCTATGAAAGAAGAACTAGATCAGATTGAAAAGAACAAGACATGAGAATTGGTCCCTAGACCTAAAGATAAGAATGTTATAGGAACAAAATGGGTATTCAGAAACAAGATGAATGAAAGAGGAGAAGTAGTAAGGAATAAAGAAATACTGGTATGTAAAGGATACTCATAACAAGAAGGAATTAACTATGAAGAAACTTTTGCACTAGTAGCAAGAATTGAAGAAGTAAGAACATTTTTGGCCTATGCAGCTTTCAAGAAATTCAAATTGTATCAGATGGATGTGAAGTCAACATTTCTAAATGGAGAATTGGAAGAAGAATTTTATATTGAGAAGCCTGAAGGTTTTACTTTAACTCAAGAAGGAGACATGGTATGTAAACTTAAGAAAGCTTTATATGGACTAAAGCAATTACTTAGAACTTGGTATGCAAGATTGGATAAGTATTTGTTGAAATTAGGATTTACAAAAGGAACAACTGATAGCAACCTGTATACAAAAGAAATTGAAAATGGATTGTTGGTTGCAATAATTTTTGTTGATGATATTATCTTTGGAGGAGAAGATGAAGCCAGTGATAAATTTGTAGATTAAATGAAGACTAAATTTGAAATGAGTGTGATTGGTGAAATGAAATAATTTTTAGGATTGAAGATAACACAAAACAGTGATGGTATCTTTGTAAGTCAGACAAAGTACTTGAATGATTTATTCAAGATATTTGGAATGGAGAACTGTAAACTAGTTGGAACACCTATGGTAACTAGACATAAGTTATCTAGCATAGATGAGACTCCTACATTGGAATAGAAGAAGTACGGATCTATGATTGGAGGATTGTAGTATTTGACTCATACAATACCTGATATAGCACATTCAGTTGGAATTGTAGCAAGATTTCAAGTTGAACCTAGAGAATCACATTATGCAGCAATAAAGAGGATACTGAGGTACTTAAGAGGCACAATTGTGTATGGATTGTGGTATGAAAAATATGATGATTTTATCCTATACGCATATACAGATGCTGATTGGGGAGGTAGTGTTGATGATAAAAAGAGCACCAGTGGAGGAGTATTTTTCCTTGGAGGAAGATTGGTTTCTTGGCTAAGCAAGAAGCAGCATTGTATTTCATAGAGCATGACAGAAGCAGAGTATGTAGCAACAAAAAAAAATTGTAACCAAATAATTTGGTTGAAGAAAATGCTAAAGGATATTGGAGTAAAATTTATTGAGCCTATTGTTATACATTGTGATAACACCAGCACAGTTAGTATGTCTAAGAACCCTATGTTACATTCTAAGACAAAGCATATAGAGATAAAGTATCATGTAGTGAGAGAGAAAGTAGCAGAAAAAGAAGTTAGACTTGAGTACATAAGCACAAAGGAGCAGATTGCAGACATATTTACAAAACTTTTGCCTAAGGATACATTTGAGTTTCTGAGAGGTATGCTTGGGGTTATGCCCCAGTCTACTTTTGAGAAGTGATGCAGATTGTTGCATCTATCCAGTGGTATATGAGCCCTATTTTTCTTCAGGACTGGATGTTGGTACTTCCTCTATGAGGGAGTATGTGTATCTAAGTTGAGTCATGAGGACTCTAGTGAATGTATTTTCTAAATAGTGTCTTTTGACATTGATGTTGTTGTTGACATAATGATGAAATTTCTGTCATTGATGTCACTGATTCACCCCCCCACCCTCTTAGTTATCTTGGTGGACTTTACTTTCTAACAAGCTTCACATTTTTTGGAAAACTAAAAAGAATCTTTAAATAATGAGGGCCAAAAGTAACCAGCTCTTAGTATCTTATGGGTAGTGGTCTTGGCAAAGTAATGACCTCCACAAATACTAGCATGCATATCCTTCAAAACTCTCTTTGCTTAACTCTTATCAAGGCATAACAACAATACTCCATTTCTATCTTTCCAATACAAATCTCCCTGTATCAATGTATATCTCTAAATTTGCAATCTTAGGGCTCTTTTCTGATTATCAGACATATGTTTTGGACATTTAGCATTTTTAAGATAATAGACAATATCAGTATAGTATGGTTGTCTCTCAATGCTTGTTACCATCAAATATGTTGTCTTGCATTATTAACTTGAACTAAGTCCATGTTTTTTTTAGTCATCAATTTAGCTAGGCCTAATCCTCTTACTAATTTATTAATATGGATTTCCAAGTTAAACTCTTGAATTCTAGTAATCCATTTGCATCTCTTTCTAGTAACCTCTGATTGTGTAAGAATATCCTTTACTGCTGCATGTGGAACATATGCAATCACTTTTGCACACACCAAATAAGGCCTGAATGACTTCACAACTTTTACTAATTTATATGCTTGTTTCTCCATCATCTCATAATGAAATTCAGAAACTTGGAAGGATTTACTAAAGAATGCAATTGGGTGTTCAAAACCTTCCTCATCTTTTTGCAACAACACAATAGAAATTGTATGTAAAGAGGCAAAAGAAAATAATGAAAATGGCTTACTGTAATCTCGGGACTTTAAAACTGGTGCTTCTTGAACCACCCTTTTGATTTTTTCAAAGGCTTGATGTGCTTCTTCGGTCCATTGAAACTTTGCATCCTTTTTTAGCGACTTGACTATTGGTTTTACTATCTCTGCAAAGTTAGCAATGAATCTCCTAACAAAATTAATCTTTCCTAAAAAAGATTGTAGACCCTTAATATGCTTTGGAGAGATGACCTTCTGAATAGCTTCTATTCTTTCTGGATCAATCTTTACTCCTTCCTTATATACTATATGACCTAATAACTTTCCCTCTATAACTACAAATTAGCACTTCCTTGGATTCAGGGATACACCATACTGAGCCTTATTGAAAATCTTTTCTAGATGACTGCAATGATCTTTTTCTTTCTTTGAGAATGCTATCATGTCATCTTGATAAAAAACCATGAAAAAATTAATATATTCTTTAAATGCAACATCCATGGCTCTTTGGAATGTTTGTCCTGCATTTCTAAGACCAAAAAGCATCCTGACATAAACATAAGTTCCCCATGGGGTAGTGAATGCAGTTTTGAATTGTTCTGATTCTTTAACTAGCACTCGGTTGTAACTTGAGAAACCATCCATCATAGACAATAATTCACAACCAGTGACTTTGTGCAGCATTGCCTCCATATTAGGAAAAGAATAATTATCCTTCAAAGATGCAACATTCAAATTTTTGAAATCAACACATAGCCTAATGTCACCATTCTTCTTTCTGACTAGAACAAGATTAGATACCCAAGTTGAATGTCTTATGGGTTGGATTATGCATGCATCACTGAACTTCACTAGTTCTTGTTGCATTTTGGGAGCCAACAATAGATTAATAGGTATTTGTATTTGTCTGAATGGTTTTACATTTTTTTTAGTGGGATCTCATGCTGGAAAAGGTCCTCTCTATAGGCTTTCAAATCATCATAAGACCATGCAAATACATGTTTATGTTTTCTCAGTAATTTTACCAAATTAGATCTTATATGAGGGTCTAATCCTTTTCCAATATAAACCATTTGAGGTGTGTTTTCTGATCCAAGATTCACCTCTTCTAAATCTTCAATCTTAGCATAGCTAGTTTTTAATAGGTGATCATTTTGATTACTATACAATGCTTTCAACTCTGTCAAACCTTTGGGAATGTGATTGTATTTAACTAAATAATTTCATTTCCCAAGACCATGTCCTTACCATCAACTACCTCGACTAGAGCATTACAATCTATAGGCTGATCCTCACAGATGTCAAGGCACTGAATAAACCTTAGAATATCATGGTCATCTTCAAAAAACCTGCCAGCTGTATATGTTATCTGGAACAACTGGCCTATTCTTAACTTCTACTATTGATACCCCAGTTAAAGTTAAATCATCTTTTTTCAAAGCAACATTAGCCCAAAAACCTTTGATAATATTCTTTGACCTTTCTGTAGACATGGAAAATTGGCCAAAGGCTTAAATCAATAAAAAAGTGCATCAAATCATCAAAATAGCATGAGAAATCGATAAATGGAACAAAGGAAATTTAAATCAAAGAAAAATTCAATTAAATGATTAAATGATTAAATAAAGCTTGAAAAGGGGAAAAACACTAAGAAATTGATTAAATTCAATTAATGACATAGTTGTTGAAATGAAAAATCAAAATGAACCTCTTACCCTTCATGGCTAAATTTAATTACTTTAATTAATTAATAAATACTAAATTCCCTCAACAAAGCAAAAAAGGAGACAAAATGGACACAAATCACTCACTTTTGTTGAAATGGTCCAGCCTTTTGAAACCATTTAAATGCTTGTCCCCCAATTTAGGGACAAAGCAAAGCCAATTGACCTTACCCAAGCATAACCATGGTTATCTCACTCTACCCCCTACCCTTGGGAAAATCCTATAAATAGAAGGCATTTAGAAGCATAAATAATCCACTCCATATCTTTGAATTGCAGCAAAGCTCTTGCAATTTGCATCCACACCACTCACTTAGCATTTTCATTGATAATTAGCTTAATTGTTGATCATTTTAGAGATTTTCTTATCAAATAGAGCTAGAATTTGATAATTAGATCTAGTTTGCATATCATTCTTAGTTTAATTCTCATAATTAGAGTGTCACTAGTGAGGATTTGCAGCTGAGAGCCTCACTTACTACTTCAATTTAGAGAACCATGAGATATTTAGATTAATTGTGCATTATTTAGATTAGTTTGCTTTGAATAGTGTAAATTGTCTTTAAATCTTGTTATTTCATGAAGGTGTAAATCACTCACACACAAATGGCGCCCACCGTGGGGCTCTAGGCCTCAAATTTATCATAATTTCCACGTTATTTGCAAAATTTAGGCTAGAATTGCATGATTTTGCTCACTGTTTGCAGGTTACAGAAAAGAAATCATGCCTGCCGGTAAAGAAATCATGCCTAAAGCAAAGAGATGTCACTTGTGCAAATTAAAATGTCACCTGGAGTCTGAACGATCATGCTTATCGGCCTGCAAAATGATGCTTCTAGAGAAAGAAATTATGCCTGCGAAAATTAAATTCTCACGTCACGGACAAGCAGCTGATGCCTTTGGTCATTATGATGTCACTTGGAAAGAATTAAAAGCCGCCGCTGATGAATTATTTTATGCCTGGTGTAAAGGGAGTTTTCTACCTTTCGCATTTAATTTCTCGCTTTGAGTATTTTAAATGTCACTTTCAATTAATTAAATGTCGCTTCTCTGAGTTAGTTTGTCACTTGAAATAAAGAGTTCACGCGTTCGTTTAATTTGATATCACACTTAATTACTTTAATCTCGCTTGAGCCCCTTTTGGTGACGCTCGCGGTTAAAGTAATTACGTCTTTATTAAATTAGATCTCGCCTTCAGCATGGACAATGTCGCCTGGTTTAGCATTGATATTGTATCAGAGTAATTACTGTTGTCGCATGTATTAAAGATTTCACGCATTTGCAAAATTTAATATCGCACTTGTCTATTTTAATCTCGCTTGAGCCCCTTTTGGTGATGCTCGCGGTTAAAGTAGTCACGTCTTTGTTAAATTTTATCTCACCTGTAGTCTAGATGATGTCGCCTGACTGTATTTTCTCTATTTTGTCAAAATAAGGACTGTATGCTAACTTTACTGTCATTTTTTTTGTCTCAGGTACATGCTCTGTCACAGAAAAGTGCTCAAAAATTTTTTTTTCTTTTTTGCATGCAAAAAAGAAACAAAAAAGGACGTCCTATTAGAGTATACCTTGCACCTTTTGGATTTAATTTGCAAATATTTGAGTTCAAAATAAATCAAGAGCATAATCAATTTGATCATTTTAAACTTTTTGATTTTGGTTTCTCCTCACTTTGTATGAATTTGTGTTGACTAACTTGTTGGTGGAGGGAACGTTTTGCTAAGGTAAGAGAAGGATTTGGAGAGAAAATGAGAAAATCTACTACTTAAAAATGCACCTAGCCTTTGCTAGCATTGTTTGAGGTATTTTTCTCATCAAGCTTGCACATTCCCTTAGCTTGTGGCATTTCAAAGTTCAAAACATAGTTTAATCATTAAGAGAAAAAAATAAACACTTCAATTCTAAGAACCCCTTTGTCACGGGGTTGAAAAAGAACCAAATTGATTGTGAGTGTTTGGGATAAGGGAAAAGCAATAGGGATATGCTCTTCACTCTTTGAGTGAATCAAATTCCCAAACTTTCTCTACCAAATCCACTTTTCATGCTTTCAAATGAACATGTTTAAAACTTAGTGGGCTCACCTCCCGAGATTGCCTTAAAAGGGCTAGTGAGAGGGACAGCCGAAAGTGGGATACACTTGCTTTTTCCATGAGAATCTGACCCACTATAAAAAGAAATGTGTGTATCCTTAATGGGGTGCACAACAAAAGGATTTTAGCTCTTTCGAACTTCCTCTAGTAGTCTTAACAGATTGCGCAAAATCATGCTTTGGTGCGTGTGGGAAGCCCCTTAACATACTTGGGGGATGAAAGGCTAAGATCTATTTTGAACGGAAAACTTACTACAAAATGGTAAAAATAGGAAAACTACCTAATAGAGTCATTTAAAAGCCAAATTTGTGCTAGGTAGCTTGCTTGGAAGTCTTTCTTGTGATCAAACCCATGGAAACATTCGAGAATATACACATTAGAATGATCTAGGGACATGGTGAACTATTGATGTGTGTGTTGAGATTGTCTTCAACTTTTCAAACAAGAAGTTCCAAAGTACTTGATCAAAATACAATTAAAATTTTTAAATCTTAAAAAAATTGATCAATACCATTTACCCATTCCAAACCAACCCAACCAGATTGAAATTCATGAAGGAAGTTTATTTGGGAAACAAATCAACCCTATTATGGAGCATAATTATCAAAGTCAAGATCAAGATCTCTATAGGAATCAAAGTGATGAGGTGTCTGAAGATGACGTTGTTGAAGCATCCCAAAGTCCCGTGTTTCTAGAAATAATGGAATTACTTTTGAAGTGGGATAAAGACACATATTTTCTAGCTTTAGCTCAAGCAGGAGCTAAACTTCCTTATAATTATGACACATCAACCTTGAGAAAGAATGAGGAAAACCAAAGAGATACATCATATAGAAGGCCATTATTATTATCAATCTATTCTTTTCAAAGTGATGAGGTGTCTAAAGATGATGTTGTGAGAGCATCCCAAGATCCCATGTTTATAGAAATAATGGAATGAATTTTGAACTGGGATAAAGAAGCATATTTCCTGACTTTAGCTCAATCAGGAGCTAAGCTTCCACACAATTATGACACGTCAACTTTAAGAAAGGATGAGGAAAAACAAAAAGATACTTTATCTAAAAGGCGACCATTAAGATCAATGTGTCCTTTTCTTTATAATGATAGGCCATCCATATCTTCATTTTCCTCATATCAGAATGTCCATTGGAATCAAAATGATGAGGTGTCTGAAGAAGAAGTTTTAGAAGAAATTCAAGATCCCATGTTTATGGAAATAATGAAATTAGTCTTGGAGAAGGATAAAGAAGCATATTTCCTAACTTTAGCTCACTCTGGAGCTAAGCTTCCACATAATTATGACACATCAACCTTGAGAAAGGATGAGGAAAAACAAAAAGATACTTTATCTAAAGAGCCATCATTAAGATCAATTTTTCCTTTCCTCTATGATGATGGGTCATCTGTATCTTCATCCTCCTCACAAAAGGAAGCATTTAAGAGTGATAAACTTATCTTGGATCAAAGGAAATTGCATAATCAACTTATGTGTGATCAAGATAATAAAGAGTATGGAGTGAAAAATACCACTCTCAAGCAAGATCTAATTCAAAAACCTCCATATAGCAAGAGTAATCCATTCATCCTTTGTCCATCTCCTAACAAGGTTTCTCCCTGGATGACTTGTACACCTTTCATCCTTCATCCATCTCCCGAACCTCTATCTAGCAAAGACCCTCCCATAGCTAGCATTCCATTCATCTTTTCTTCATCTCCCAAAGCTCCACAATTATCCAAAATTCCTCCATCAAAGAATGAGCCTAATGATGATACTTTTCCCATTGACTATGTCTACCCTCAAGGGCTACCTCTAAAAGAAACCCAAGCTAACTCACATCTTGCTGCAGATTGTTTCCATCCTTCAAAGATCTTAGAACCCAAAGCTTCATGTGCCTCAATGCCTATTATACCTATTCAAGAGGATCCTACACCATTCTTCCAAACATTCCCCACACATATCCAAACATCTACCTTGTCCTTAGAAGTGGCTTCATGTCAAGAGGATAATCTAAAAAGAAAAGAAACAAATAGTGATAAAGATCAAGATCAAGATTATATACAAACCCCTCCCATATTTGATGAAGGTCCCATATCCCTTGAACCTTGTGATGATCCCCTTGTATCCTTTCATGTCTTTCAAGATGATATCCTTCCATTCCAAGAACAAAGTACCCTTCCAAGTTCCATATCTTCTCCACTTCCCAAGAAAGATCAAGATATCCCTTCCACAATTTCCAATGAGCATGTTGAAAATCAAGAGCAAAATACCTTTGCTACACAATTCGAAGATCCTTGTCAAGATCAAAGTATCCCATCATTTCCTTGTCATATTCCTCCATGTTCACCTCAAGAAAACATCATTCTTCCAAATCCCTTGCAAGATAATAAATCCCTTCAAGCTTCAGTTGATCCTATCAAATGTGTTCCTATCAAAGCTACTCATGAGCCTATTAGTATAAAGATAAATCTTAAAGATGAGAATGTTGACGATGGAGCTCCTTCCAAAGATATTGATATCCCTTTCACACCTTATATCCCTCCATTCAAATACAACCACATACCTCCACTATCCTCCAAATCCATTTTGGGTTCCTATGTCCCAAAACAAAAGTCTTCATCCCTTCCATCCATACTAGGTCCATATATTCCCCCATCAACTATTCCTATCATCCCTAGCTATCCATTCACTTACCCTACCATGTATCAAGATCAACAAAGACACACATACTTGAAGAGTGTCTAAACACCAATCCATATGAACCATCCATATTATTCCTATTCATCCACAATTTCTAAGTCTTTTGGAAGCAATTTTGATGTGCAAAATAAAAATCATAAATCCAAGAATCCATATGTGCATCAAAATCACAATGTCCCATCTAATCGACATGTGAATGAAAAGAAAAATGAAATATCCAAAAGGCCGCAAAGGTCCATCAAGCAAAAAGAAAAAAATAAAATGTGGGTTCCTAACTCCCTCATTGAAGAAATGCATTCAAAAGCATTCCAAAAGGAAGAAAAATCAAAGAATATGTGGATTCCCAAGTTACTTTTGAAAGACTTACATACAAAAGAAGAATCAAAATTGACATTCAAGCTTCCAAAGGCTTCCATTCCATATCCTTCCAAACATCCTCCACTTTCCAAGTCTAATTTGGGTTCTCACATCCCAAAATCCACTACCTCAAAAAGATCCTTACCTCCGTCATCTATTGTTCCTCCATCATTCCATCACTCTTCAAAGTGTGTGTCAAAGTTGATCTTGCCAACATTTCCATCTTCAACATACCTTCTGCTTATCCTCACATTCATTTTCCAATGCATACTTTCCGTACTTCCATCCCTCTTATCAATACCTTTGAGCATCCTAGTCATACCCATGGTTTATTATAGCATATCTTTCAGAGGAACATTGTCCAAAGATTCTAATGTTGGGAAAATATTGAAAAATACAAAAAAAGAAAAAAAAAAGAAAAAATGAAAAAAATGAAAAAAGAGAAAAAGTGCCTTGGTGAAAACCTAGCAATAGGCACCTTGGTAGAAAAAATAAAAAGAAATAAATCTATGGTGAAAACCACTTCTTGTGGCACCTTAGACAAGTACCATGATGAAAACCTGGTAAACAGGCGTCATGCATAATTTTTCCTTCTTGCACTCTACACTTGGGGCCAAGTTTCATCCATGCCATCTTCCATCTTCCTATCATTTACCTCACTTTCATCCATATTTCATCTTTCACCTTTCATCTTGACAAGGTTGAACACATCCATGAGCATTAAGTATCGTAACATCTGTTATCCTTTCCATCAGCTTATGTACTTGCTGCATCCATGTTACCCTATCATGATCTTTCTTATCCCAAATTCACCTTCATTATTCCTTGATAGATTTTTCATAATCCCAAAACATCCCTTCATAGCCTCCATCACTCCTTTATCTTGATTGTGTTATCTTATCCACATCTTACGCAAGTTGACCCTTGGTCTTGATCAAAATGAAAAAAAAAAAATTGTTATCAAAGAACTTCTTGACATGCCCACTCTTTTGGATCCCTCATTTTCATGGCAGCAGATCGTTATCCTATACACTATCTAACACTGCACAATTGACTTTCATGGCTTATCCAAAAACATGCTTCACATTGCTATATCATTTTTTTCCTTAGCTTGGGTACTCTTGAGGAGATAGTCCTATGGGTCACATTCGCATACTTCTTCCATCATAGCCTTTCCATCTCTAATCCATCAGCTTGAAAATCCATCTTTCATGTCCTATATCTTGTTAGACATTGGGGGCAAACCAATGTGATCTTGTTTGAGAGCTGGTAAAAAGGAAAGCATAAAGTCCTTCTAGAGGCATCTGGCATGAACCGAGTTTTTGTAAAATCTTGGAAGTTTGCTCAAGTCCAACATTTTTCCTATCCAATCAGGGGCATTTGATATGAATCAGCGGATTCAATAGTGCTATAGTCGGTCACACATCAAAGAGGGAATTATCAAAGTTTCAGAAGAGAAGAAGATTTTCATGAACCTTTGATGGATATCATTGTTCACTAACCAAGAATTCAATTACCACAACTTGATCCATGAGCCTTCATTGACTTTATTAATCAAGATTAAAAATTGACAAAACACTTTAAAAAGATCAGAATGCTTGGAAATACTTTCTGAAAATCATGAAACAATGCAAAACACTTGAAGCTTTCTTTTGATGATCTTTACTTACATTGATTTTTATCACATCTTTTTAGCTAATCGATGATGTTTCGACTAGATTGGCAATGATGGAGAAATGATATTTTTCTTGCCTTTGAGTGACTGTCTTGAGGGATATCCAACAACTTATGTGAATTCATCTAATGACATGGTCATCAAAGAACCATCGAGGACTTTCATATAGGGTGGAAGGTTGACCTTTGCTTGTTTATGCAACATTGAATTCGTTGAAACTGGTATTCATACTCTCATAGTTGGTTTATTCAACTAGTGTGGGTTGTACTAGTTTCCAAAAGGGTGTTACCAAAAGTGATATAAAAGTGGTATTCATATCATCATGTCAGTGGGCAGTGGTGATTGTACTTGCTTTCCGGTCCTGAAGTGCTCAATGATGAAAATTTATCCTCAAGGCATTTATTTGCTAAAAGCTAGTGACACTTAGCTGCATTGCATTGCATTATCATGGAAGGTTAATTGCATTATCATGTTAGATTAATTGCATGTTCATTTGTTTGTAGTATTTTTCCAAGGGAAAAGGGGTTTCATTCAATTGAAATCTTGATCAGTCATAAAATGGGTCATTCAATCAAGAATCAAGGAAAGTCCATAAATCAATAAATGTCCATAATATCAAAGATCCATGAACTTTGTCTAATCAAAGATACAATGTCATCAAAGTGATACATCCAAGTCCTGATCAATAACTGAAATATCATGATACAATATCAACAAACTAAAAGAGCTCCATAATCAATCATCTCAATAACCTATACTCTAGCTGGGTCAAACCCATGACTTAAATCCAAATATCCAAGAAGCTAAGGTCTATATATATATATCATTTACGGAAATGTTCTTGTTTCACAAATCAAGGGAATCATATCAGTATTCTATATCAGTGAGTCATCTTACGTCAATCAATCCTATCAAAGTATCAAGCAATCACACCCTGTACCATTTGTTCGTGTCTCTGTGTCCTGAGAACGAAGCAGCAGTATCAAATCATATCGGTTTTCACACTGATTGATTTATACCTATCAGAACTATCCTATGAGATTGACAAATCACATTCATTGGTACCATTATCCTGTTATCCTAATCACTTGTTTTGCTTAACTACAACAGACCTATCTATCTTGGATATGCAAATTGCAAGTTATGGCATATCATCAATATTTTTTTTCAGAAATCAAAACATATTGGACCAACTACTAAAAATCATTCAAATCAAGGAATTAATATGTTTTATTTCTAAGGGGGCATCAGAGTATCAAATGGGCATCACATCAAAAATAGTTATCAGTATCATATCAATATCGTATCATATCAAGATATCAGTATCATATCAAATTCATATCATATCAAGTATCATATCAGGAGGCAAATCAATTGCATATCGGTTTCATATCAAATCCATATCATATCAAATCTATCAACATATCAGCAATCAATCAACCCAGGACCTTTATCAGTAAACCCAAGACCTATCATCAAACCAGGACCCATATCATATCAGAGGCATCAGAATCATATTAGCACCATCATCAGAGGCACATCATCGTCATCAGGAAGTACATCAATCAGAATGATCAAAGGCATATCAGAACCAGAACTGAATCAGATCATCATACTAAGGGAATCTTTGAATCGGTGTTCTTCGCACATCGACTCAAAGAGGGGCATTTGTAGACATGGAAAATTGGCCAAAGGCTTAAATCAATAAAAAGGTGCATCAAATCATCAAAATAGCATGAGAAATCGATAAATGGAACAAAGGCAATTTAAATCAAAGGAAAATTCAATTAAATGATTAAATGATTAAATAAAGCTTGAAAAGGGGAAAAACACTAAGAAATTGATTAAATTCAATTAATGACATAGTTGTTGAAATAAAAAATCAAAATGAACCTCTTACCCTTCATGGCTAAATTTAATTACTTTAATTAATTAATAAATACTAAATTCCCTCAACAAAGCAAAAAAGGAGACAAAATGGACACAAATCACTCACTTTTGTTGAAATGGTCTAGCCTTTTGAAACCATTTAAATGCTTGTCCCCCAATTTATGGACAAAGCAAAGCCAATTGACCTTACCCAAGCATAACCATGGTTATCTCACTCTACCCCCTACCCTTGGGAAAATCCTATAAATAGAAGGCATTTAGAAGCATAAATAATCCACTCCATATCTTTGAATTGCAGCAAAGCTCTTGCAATTTGCATCCACACCACTCACTTAGCATTTTCATTGATAATTAGCTTAATTGTTGATCATTTTAGAGATTTTCTTATCAAATAGAGCTAGAATTTGATAATTAGATCTAGTTTACATATCATTCTTAGTTTAATTCTCATAATTAGAGTGTCACTAATGAGGATTTGCAGCTGAGAGCCTCACTTACTACTTCAATTTAGAGAACCATGAGATATTTAGATTAATTGTGCATTATTTAGATTAGTTTTCTTTGAATAGTGTAAATTCTCTTTAAATCTTGTTATTTCATGAAGGTGTAAATCACTCACACACACTTTCTACCCAACTAATGTTGGAGGCATCTAATAGTTCAATTTGATCCCAAATAGCATGTTTGTACATCTTTAGCCTATCATTTTTTACAATATATTTGGATCTAACTTGTGCTACAACAAGTTTAGAGTCACCATAGACTTTTAAGCATTTTATTCCATGTTTTATAGCAATATTCGGTCCCAAAAAAAATGCTTCATATTTAGCAGTATTGTTTGTACATTGAAAAGTTAATAGAAAAGAATATTTAAATGTGGTACCTAATGGAGATATAAATAAGACTCCATCTCTTGAGCCTTCTTTTGAGAAAGCTCCATCAAAGTACATTTTCCATAATCCATCTTTTTGTTTGTTTAATTCTACAACTAATGGATCAACACCTTCATTTTATGGAATAACTTTTTCCACTTTGAATTTTTCTATATCCACATCCACACAAAAATTTAAATTATTAGAATCGTCTAATTTAATCATGTGTGGAGTCATACTTTCTCTAGACACCTTGATACTATTTCCACCAATATTGAAAGTTGCATAAGATAAGTCACACTGAATACTACCTCCCATTTGAGCACTCCATTTTTTGGATAACAACATTCCATATTGAGGAAGGATATCAACCACTAGGACACTCATAGTTAATTGTTTGTTTAGATATGCTGCTAACCTATAAGGTAAAGCCTTAATGGTACTAATAATTGGTACTTCTCTCGAGTCCATAGCTTGACATCACCCATAATGTGTATCAACCTTCAGTCCCAATGATTTCATGACTTTTGCAGGCATGAGAGTGTTTGATGCTCCTAAATCAATCATATAATTTCTTAATAGTTTTCCATTTATTACCAAAGTCAAAAAGAAAGGATCAATTGTCCCAAACATAGTGCTGACAACATTTGTGTCCAGATAGATCTGAGGAATCTCAAAAATAATTTCCCCATTCAAATTGTCAGTTGCATCATCTACAGAAGCTATTTGTTTATCAGTCTCATTAGTATTTTAGGTATCTGTGGGAGTAACTCCATTCACCCAATTTAAGGCCTTCTTCTTGTGATCTTTTATTCTCATCATTTTCAGTAAAGGAACTTTAATTGTAATTTGCGACAATAGCTTGCTTGTGTCAATAGGGACATATTTTGAATCAACTACATCCTTCCTTTTAATGGAAACTTCTTTGTTTTCCTCATGTGTAGACAGGTTGAGATGCTCCTTACTTTGGATTTTAACCTCCTTTTGAAAAGAGGGAGTAGTCTCCTCAGGGGATTTGGTTTTCACTTTATAAGCAACATTTGGGCTGGTAAATTTGACATTCTTTTTTACCTTGACTTTTTTGACAACATCAACAACTTTATGTTTATCTTGGGACTATTTGACATCATTTTCTAACTTCTTAATGAATATACCAATAGGTTTATGATTAGGATCACCTACCATTCTATTTCTCAAACTATAGTTTCTCTTAGCTTGGGTGACCATATCTACAGTTATTTGAGCAATCTCTTCATTAGATGGTCATCTCAGAACAACTAATCCATCATCTTTTAATGCATTACACTGCACACTATCCAACCCATCATTTTCTTCATTAGAAAAGACCTGTTGATGATAGACTTCACTTCTGACTTGAGAATTAGAAATATCATGATTCTCATCTTCTTTAGTAGAATCAATTTCATCCAAAAGATATGAGGAGGTCATAGCACAACCTCGGTCATCATAAGGCTCTTCTTCATTATTTTTGTGTTCTTCATCTGCAGACACACTTTGAGAAACTGCATAATAATTAGGGTCATGTGGTGACTGACATACTTTTAGGAATAGTCCCAAGAGATAACTAAGAGGGGGGGGGGGGTGAATTAGTCCCAAGAGATAACTGGTAGGTCTCTAACTGCCTTAACATTACTAATCTTAACTATATTATCAAAGTTGATATGACACAATCTTTTGTGCCATAGCCAACTGTCATCTACTTTAGCAACAAAACAACTTGCTTCTTGATTAAGCTGAAAAGCATTACCTTTAGTTTTTTTATCCTGATGCAATTATTTATCCTTCCTTATTGTTAATGATACACTTGTTTCCATTGAACTCCAATTTGTAGCCTTTATCAAGAAACTTCCCAACACTCAGTAGGTTATGACTCAAACCATCAACATAAAGAACATCATCAGTGATGTTCTTTCCATCCAGGCTGATGGCTCCTCTAACAATGATAGGTTTAGGAGTGTTATCTCCAAATCTGACCATGCCTCCTTTGTATCTATCCAAATGAACAAATCTATCTTTGTCACCTATCATGTGATGTGAGAAACCACTATCAATGATCCTATCTATCCTAATGTCTGCTTGTGAAATCTATGCTAACTATTGTGAATTATTTTCATCTTCAAGAGAAATGAATCCAATCTCCTCTTCTCCTAACTTTTCATCTAATACTCCATCTCCAGCATAGTAGCATTCCTTTGAATACTTAGGCTTGTAGTTATTGTTGAACTTTTTAACTCTTGTAGGACACTTAGATGCAAAGTGACCAATCTTATTACATGAAAAGCATTTGAATGGTAATTAAACTTCATATTTTTCTTTTCCTTTCTTTTCTCTTTTAGCAATCATAGCAATGAAATCATCTAGTGTTTTCTCTTCATCATCATCATCAAAATTACCAGAAGTGCTTACAGATTTCTTACCATGGACTAATGCTTTGATGGCTATTTCACTTTTAGGTTCTGTCTTCAATCTTGAAATCTCAAAAGCTAAAATTTCTCTAATCAAGGTCTCTCTCTTGAAATTTGATGTAAGTTGCATGGTTTCATCAAGTATGTTGATTTTGTTTTCATACTCTACTATGAGAGTGGTCATCAATTTATCCATAATTTCTTCTTCTGAGATCTCTCCACCATTGTTCCTAATTCCTACAACTGCTTCATTAATCCTTTGGTTGTAAGCTTTGATGTTGTCTTCAGGTAGCATCTCTAATGCATTGTATCTTTTCTTCCAAGTTTTTTTGCGTGCATCCTTTTCTTGTTTGTCTCCTTCAAATATGTCTTCTAGGTACTTCCATATTTTTTGGGTTGTATCTACATTCTTTATTTCTAAAAAATCACTATCAGATAGGGCACTGATAAGGGCTTATTTGGCTATTGCATTCTGATGAAATAATTCCTTTTTATTTTTAGTAGCATCATCCTTTACAAAGTCTTCTAAAGTAGGGATCTTGACTTCTTTGATAGTTACATCAAAAACTTCAAAAGAAAAGCATTGCAAATGCATCACCATCTTGTTCTTCCAGTCAAGATAATTTTCTCCATCAAACTTAGGACTTTCTTCTCTGAAGAATGTCATCTGATCAACCTCAAGATATTAAACTTTCTCTCTGGGGCACTTGGCTCTGATAGCAATTGTTAGGAATAGTCCCAAGAGATAACTGAGAGGGGGGGGGGTGAATCATTTATCTACAAGTTTCAATTCTTTATCCAATTAAGTATACTTAAACATAAAGCATAAAAATAATAAGAGAACACTTGAACACAACAAAAATATTTTGGTTACAGGGAAACCCAAATAGGTAAAAACCCTAGTGGGAATTGACACCCACTAATATTCTGTACTAGTGTATTATGATCCTTGTTAGAATATCCTTAACCCTGTTAGGATTTCTTTACAATATGTTTAGTATAGTAGACCTGATCAAGGGTTGGACCTTTTTAGGAGTCTTTTACAATTAACCCTATTAGGGGTGAGGACGCACTATCTGAGAGCACACTGCTCAAAGGGTGAAGGCTACAACCTTTTGAATAACAAATACACACTATATCTAGATCTTGGTGAACTATGCTTTGACCTACTACCTAGATCAGTTCCAATGTATAGCACAAATACTTTACTTGGTCACATAGACCTTCTTCTAATGGGTCAACACTTCGTACACTCTTCTCTACTTCACAATCAACTATGAACCACACTCTAGCAATCACAAATGACTGCCGATAAATATATTTCCTCTAAATGATGTAATCAAGTCAGCCCATTAGAACCACCTTGAAATCATATTAGAGAAGTCATAACAAACTCCAACAATAATTTAGTTGGCTCTACTATGCATGCAACACATTCTAGGACCTATCCAATAAGATAATTGTAGACACACGCTACACATTGTTGGCTCTACAAAACTAATTGGATCTTTCTCCTCAAGATGAATTACATCATGCACTCTTAACCAAACATTACTAAATCTTCTCCAAGATCTAATCCAAGGGCACATACCGAAATGATAGGTGCAACTCCAGAGCCAATATAATTTTTGTCGGTTCTTCTAAATACACATAGGAAACTACTATTGTTGAATAGTGATTGCATAACTTCACTTATACTAATCATCAGACTTAGTATCCATGAATTTAACATCACTAACATGTCTCCATCACATATTCTAATGCACAAGGCTCCATCATAATTGTACATAAAATCATTCACCGAACATTGCCTGTAACTCTGTCAGGAACACTGCTGACACAAGTTGCTATATAACTGTATGTACTAATAGTTAACCTCTGTGTCCATGATATCATGCTAATAACATGTCCATGCAAGATATACTCAAATCTTACTACATAAGTCTTCAACGCATGTTACTTACCATATTTTGTCATCAATGAAAAACATACAATCAACACTAGCTTGTTGGAAAATCTCCAACACATATAATACACCATGGGACATCATCAATCATATTCACCGAGTTTCTTTGTAAGGGGTCAGGATTTTTGTCATTTGGTTTATCTTTTCTCTCTAGGAGTATAGGCTTTCCATCTTTCCACTGAGTATTATAAGGATAATTTTGCATTCTTGGTAATTTATTGAAATTATTGAAAGCTAGCCTATCATTTCCTGCAACCCTATTTTTCTTGTTTTCACGAGGCTTTAAGTCCTTTCTAGCTTTCAAAATTTGTTTTAGGCTATCATCTTACTTTGGTTTTGCATTCTCATAATTTCTTGGTTCTTTCCTTTTCAACACTTGTGGTTTGTAGTCATCTCTTCTTCCCAACTTTCCTGATATCCTCTAGTTACTTTCTATGTTGATGGCTAACTTGTAGGCTTCACCAAGATTCCTAGGATTTTTATCTCTTAAAAGTTATCCCATTTTGGCATCCAAAGCATTTAACTAGGTGACTAAAAATATCTTGTCATCCATCCTAATGACCTGTAATAAATTATGCTTTGCCTTCTAAAATCTAACATTAAATTCAACAACATCCTCATTTTGATTCTTCTTAATGTTATTGAATTCATTTAGCATAAAAATTTCATTTGTCTTGTCACCATATTTCTCTTCAAAACAATTCTTAAACTGATCCCATGAACCTATACTGGCATGTGGTAAACTCCTGAACCAATCCCTAGAGTCTTCAGTTAAATATTGAACAAATAATTTCATTATTACATCATCAGGTTCAATATAATAAGCATCCATCACACCAATGAACTTCCTCAAGTTTTCTTCACAAGTAATAACATTACTTGTAATGCCCCTCCAACCCTAACAAGTTCTGGTTATGCTCACTAGAAATTAGGAAGGGCTATATGTGAGAATGATCCTTCTTGAGATGGTTGATTAAACCAAACCTCTTCGAGCACACCATAACGTCATATTTTAATTCAAAAAATAATAATATTTACATAAGTATGTTCATTTATATCTTCATGTGTGTCAGTGATAGTATAGGACCTTAATGTTAAAAGGATCACCTAATAGATTTATATGCATCTATGTGAGATGCTCATTATTAATCTTTAAGATTATCTTAGGTTACTTAATTATAATCACTTAAAAGGTTAGATGTGTAACTTACTCTAATGATGTTACTTGTTATACTCAAGAATAGACATGGTTTTATATTTTAAGGATTATATGATTTGTTTATCTTGATTTGATAATGGGACATTTTGAGTACATGCTAGATGGTTAAATGGGTTTGTGAAAGTTAATAGATGATTTACATTTACAGGAATATGTTATGATGCATTCTTGTTATACAATATGGAAAAGACATTATTCTAGTACTAACCACACTAATCCAATTATGCTTTTTTGATGTCATTGTCTGATGTGACTGTAGGATGAGGGGAGGTAGTCGTAGTTACTCCTATAGGAGGTCCACACAATGTTGCACTCTCCCTCCTTGTTTTCCATTGTCTATATATATATATATATATGTATGTATGTATGTATGCATTTTGGTAGGTGTTACAGGATGCAGGTACCAGGCATTGACTCCACCTAGCTACACAGGTCTAAGCATGCCTTCAAAATCCCTGAATTGTTGTTGTGTGGAGATATTACCAAGATTACTCTCAAGGTTACCCGTGGACTTAGATTTATGTTTAGGAGGTTACCCTAGTTGGGGGATTTGAATGCAACATGTGATGTGGTCTTGCGATTTATGATTTGATATTGTTCTGAGATTAATGATGTGAGTTAGATTTATCCTTGTAAGTATATGTATATATATTTATTATATGTGTTATAATTCAATGTATGTTATATATGTATGTGTATATGTGGGTGCACACACATATACCCATGCTTATATAAATAATAATATTTGTATGATTTTATTAATTGTGTAAATGGTATGTTGTTTATAATAATTAAATAAAGTGTATTGAATGAAATGTATTAAATAAAAGTAAAAATAATAGTAATAAAAGGAAAATGCTCTTTGTAGTAAAAATAGCTATTTAGGAGGGAGTTGAACTCAAGACCTCCTAGAAGTTAGGTTAGTTGGTTTTCATGTGTGCTATGTTTTTTCCTTGACATTTATTTGTTTGACTTTATTGTGATGGTTTCTTTTAAAATTATTTGTAATTAAATTTATTAAAAACTTTATTATGTGTTACGGGAAGATTTTTAATTAATCTTCAACCAACTACAAAATTTGGAGAAGTTGCTTCCCGTAAAGAAACTCCTCCAACCACATAGTTGGAGGATAAATATGTGCAATTTTGTGTGGTTTGGAGGGAGGATAATTTATGGAAGATTTTTGGGAATTGCTTGGAAGTATTTTCCAGAAATATATTTGAAGTTTATGTGAGTGTAAGAGTCTCTATTTTGTGATGAATAGTGTGTGTGGATTTCTTGGAGTTAACTGCCAGAGGAAGCTTTTAGGAGTCTATCTACTCAAGGCATGAAGATATATAGAGAGACTCCAATCAAGAGAAGAGAATTTCTCCGTAGGACCCTAGGTAGGGTCTATACTGGGATGAATTCTCCAATTCTTCTGTGTGTGTGTGTGTGTTTATTTACATAAATGATATTTTATTGGATTGATATGTGATTTTTTACTATGTAATGAAAAATAAAATATAAATGTCTTATGTTCTATGTATTTCTATGTGTTTTCAGGAAGTACAATATGTATGTTTGATAGTTTTTGGTTTTATGAAATATTTCCTTGAAGTCTATGATTGATTATATAATTATAATTTCATATATGTATCTGTGTATATGTGTGTGTTCTTAAATATTTATATTTTTCATATGGTCTGCAAATTTTATTTTTTGGAATGATTTTTAATTAGGATGATAATGAAAAAGGATCTGTTAATTGGAAAGAGACAAAGTATTCTGGTTTATTTTCCTATACCCGTATTGCATTGTGCATAAATTTTGAATAGACCTTATTTTGAAAATATCTCTAATGATAATATGTGCAATTAGGCTTTATCCAACATATGTGAAAATTAGAAAGATCCAACGGTTCCAAAAAAAGTTATGCTCATCACACTGAGACTGTATTTTTATGACAATCATATATATGTTTCTAGAATTAGTCATTTCCCCATCAATCTTTAATAGTTTATAATTTATATTAATTTTATGTTCTATTTGGACTTATTTTGTAAACTTTGGAGTCATGTATTTCAATGTTGGGTACCTTTTTGGCTTGGGGTTTGGTCTGTATTTTCCAACCTTGATCCTAGTCTATGTCTGCATCTTTGTACCTCTCTTAATATTTATTTTATTGCTTTAAGTTTATCATAATATTGTGTTAATGCATGTGGAAATTTGTATCACCTATCTATGTTCATTACTTGTTTTTTTTATGTTATATGGTGTTACATGTGGTGTTTCTGCACTTGGCATATACTTGAGCTTAGTTTATGAGGCTAGTACTCGTTTCAGTGGCCTGTGTGCATGGGAGGGTTCCCTAGACCTATAAATAAGTCATGGAAAGTTGTATTTATGCATGTGGAAAGTTATATGATATGATTTAAGGTTTCTTGTGATAGACACTCTTCTAATGGTTCATGTGATGTATATGGCTAAGGTTAGGACTCGCTCTGAGGGCTTGAGTGCGCAGGGGAGTTTCCTAAACCTATGAATTAGGACTTGGAAATGTTATCTTTTATCTTTAGCTTGTGATGGGGTAAGGGACTAGGAACCTTAAGTGAGTGGCTCACCATAGGTTTTGGAACCCTAAATTGGTTGCTAGATGATCCTATGGGTGGGTTTGTAAAAAGTGATAACCTTAAAAATTAACCTGGGAAGGGGGGATTCAAAAGATAATGAAAGAAAATATAATAATGGCCACACAGATTTGATTGGAGTATCGGGACCAGGGATAACTACCAAGATGGATCCCTATTCATAAAGGGGAGACCAGGGTTACATGGTTTCCAGGAAGGATCCCAATATACAGGTTGTGTGATGACACTCACTTAGGTGGTCTCCTAGAACCTTAACCTCGGTGTTATAGTATGATGATATTTTATGTGCTTTGTTCTTGTTCTTTTGAGTCTTGGATTTATTGGTTCTTGAGACTTAGATTGCCTTAGGGTCTTGAGAGTGCCTTGGTTCTATCTCCTAGCATGGGAGGTGGATCTTTACTAGTTTCACATGGTTGGGTGGAAAATCTCTTTCAAGGTGTTGTTTGTGGTTTGTGTCATGGCCTGGATTTTGATTTGTTCAGTGATGAAGTTATCCTATCTTGTATCATGTATCTCTATCTTTTGAAATCAAGGTGTAAATATGTAATGTAATCCATTGGGAAACTTGATGTAATTATTTTTCTATATGCCTTAGAGCCATGTGTAGCAACTATAATTGTAATTGTGTGGAAGTTGTAAGAAATAATTTATGTATTTGGGAAGGGTAGTTTTAGGAATTTCAAAAGGGGATTCAATATTGGTAAATTAGGCATGGATTATGTTTAAGTAATTCCTACCCTAGCTCTCTTGATTTTTAAATGAAATTGAAAGTAATTATTTATGTAAGCTTTTGCAAGAACTTATAGATAAAAACTTCTGAAAGGAACCTCATTTTGATATGTGGAATAGTGAAAAGATATGCTAAGGGTTGAAAGGTATCTCCAGGTGAAATAATAAGGGAAAGGAAACATGTATGTTATTGAAATTAGTAATAAGATGTGATTTCTTAAATGTTTAAGTTCAATGTGTATGATGTAAGGCTATTTAAACTAGGTTTTTTAATCTCAATTCTTAACTGGTTATATACAAGGTTATAGATGATAATTTGTGATAGTTAAACTTGTGATAAAGATGATTCAGTGAATGGGTTATATTGGTTAGCAATAGATGACTAAGTACTTTACACTCTTTCTATTTGGATCCTTGAAATGAAAATGGAAAGTAAGGACTTGTAATAGAAAGTTTATGTGATGATAGTGCATAGATAAGGTTAAGGAGAAAACAAATGAAATAGGGAAGGATAAATGTATTTAGTGTATAAGATAAATGAGGTACTTCTGATTCATTTCTAAACGTGAATATTTATGCAAATTAGGTAAAGAAAATGAATGCAATTATCTCATTAATGTAATTTTTTTATATGAGGAATGAAAGAAATGTCTTAATGTAAATTAAAGTCGAAATAGAAATAGAATTGCATTAGATTAAGTAATAAAATGTATTGCTTGGTAATGGTAAATGAATTCATTAAAGGAACCTTAAGGAATGTACTTGTAAATAGTAATTATTATAAGTTAGAATGTTATAAAAAAATTGTTAGTTGTAATTTTAGGTCATAGACCTGATTCCTTATGGGTTCCCTGGCGGGGACATTACATTACTACCAGTAAACTTTGGAAGTTTTTCTCTAATTTCATCAGGGATAGGATTGGGATATCCATGGATACCACCAAAAAAAAGGTTTTTTTTACCTTTCATGAATGGGGCCTACCAGTGATGGGCTAGTGCCCTGAGATGTAGATGCATTGGTGTTTGAAACAATAGAAACCTTAAGTCCAGATGGTGGGGGAACATTTATTATCTACTTTACAGTGTTTCCATTATTTCCATCTTGTGTCAAAGATGAAGAAACAATATTTGTAGGTCCTGAGGATTGTTTGAGGAAATCAATTTTTCTTCTCATTTCCACAGTTGTAGCTTCTAATTCTTCTTTCTCTAGCTCTTTGGCCAATATCTATTTTTCTCTTTTGGCTTTCTCAAGATCAACATCTAACCTTAAATCTTGGTCTAAAGGATCTTTGATACCTATAGGCTCATTAATTGAAATCCATACAACCATTTGTTTACCTTTATCCTTTGGATTTCCAATCTCATATATTTTTTGGATAACAGGTTGCTCCTTTGTTTTCTCAGGTATGGGAACATAGTTTATTGCTTCTAGGTCTAATAATTTCCTTTTTAATTATTCAGCTCTTATCATAGCTTTTCTAATTTTTTCTTCTTTTTCCTTTTCTCTCTTTTGTCTAATAGCAGTATGCTCCCTAATTTTTCTTCCCAATTCATGAACTTCCTCAAATATTTTCTCAGAGTCTAGAAGGGTTGTCTCAAATTTAGATTGTTGGACACAAAATTATTCCCGATGATCATCAAAGACATGGAGGCCTTGAGGTAATTAAGAACCAAGGGTAAAGGGAGGAAGAAAATCTTGTCTACTTCTACTCTTGCTTCTAGACCACCTTTCATTTCTAGGACACTTACTAGGGACCACCCTTCTATTATGTTGTGATTTTTCTCCACCCCTTTCAGAGGGAGAGTATTAGTCCTGATAATGGTTCAAACCCATATCAATAGCTTCCTCATATTCTGATGCATTCTCTTTTTGACTGGGTTGAATAGGATCTTTCTATCTTACATTTCCCTTTTGTTTCTATGTAAAGGAAATATCATTGCTACTTCTTTCCTTTCTCATTTGACTACATCTAGAGGTAGCTAGAAGCTCTCCTTCCAAGTTTTCTTCTGGATGCTCTTTTCTCCAGGATCTAGTATTTATGTAACTCATCATAAAAAGGTGACTTTTTCTTAGCACTAATATAGAGATCTCTTTGAGTCACCACCCAACTGAGTTGGAAAATTTTGAAACACCACCCAATAGTAGTCAATATGAAATTTGTAAAAGGAAAGGGTAAATTTTAGAGAAAAGGAAACAAATTTTTTTTCTTCAAAGGTAACTAATTGGTTTGAAATAAACAAGCTAGGAGTCTAGCTCAACTTGAAACTTGCATTATTTATATATAATAGTAACAGATCCCTAGTAGAGTCACCATTTTTTTAGAGATTTTTCTTGTAGGAACAAACTTGATAAATATGTATGCTTGGTGCTTAGATTATGAACTCTTCAAGTTTGACAAGATAAAGTCTAATTAATGAGGATTAGATAATATCCTCCTTCTTCTTCGAGCTCGATAGGACTTAGGTGGGTATTGCCTAAATAGTTTACTATGTTTCAAGTAAAATTCAAATGGTGGATTAGGACCCTCACTGCTATGCTACTACATTCCTAATCACTTCAATAAAACATCACTCTACAAATAGCTAAAAATATCCTGATACAGAGTATGATAAGGAAAACTATGAATGTAATAAAAATTAATAGTGGTAGAAGGATGTTGATCCTTCTTTTTCTGAGTTTAACTCAAGGAAGGCTAACCTCTTTGATTCTCTCTTGAAGGAATCAGTAATGTGAACTATATTATTCAGATACAGTCCTTTTAAAATATGTATGCACTTAGTAATAGAATGTGTTTGAATGATATGCTTTATGTTTGATGACTAAAAGATAACTGCATGAAAAGCATCCAACTAGTACCTAATCCTTGGGGAAATAGTTGTTGAATGTAAATCCACAAGAAGAATTCAAAAAGAATACAGTAAAATACATTGCAAGATACATGCAGTTTGAGTAGAATTCCTTACAAACTATCTTGTCACTTCTATATTGTTGTTATCAAAATCCTAACAATTATGTGTACCCTCTGAAATTATTTATGAAAATTTAATCCTTTCCTTGAAATAAATTCATAAACAATTAGAATACTTGCCTTGCAACTGGTATTTTTTTATATGCCTTACAAATAAAAACCATACAAGAGTATAACACAAAAGTAAAGAGACAAAAACAAAATATAAGAGAAATTGCAATAAATTTTATTGAAAATAGTCCTGTTTCAATACACACAAAACTTGAAGCTTAAAAGCTTAGAAAAAGAAATAAGAAGTCTTATCTACAAAGATTGTATTCAACCACATATTTAAAAACAAAAGGTTACAATTTCTATTTATATCCTAAACAATCTTGGAATCCTTAATGAATAAGGATGCAAAAAGCTATAGATGGTTTAGCCCTAAACCTAAAACAGGAAAAGACAAAATACATTTGAGGCCCTCAGGCAATGGGAAGACAAAACACTTTTGATGACTCACTTGATATCTGATCTTTTTTATTTGATAACTAACACCTTTGTCTGGAGATATTCTTGATAATTTCACTAAGTTATTTTGAGATATGTTGACCACAATTTCAAGCTAACTTACACCATTCTTTATAAGTAGTCATCATGCCTGTGCTCATGGGTCAAGTTTCAAGTGTTAGGTGTCAAGTGTCCTCTTTATTCTTCATCAATTATGTCAAGGTCAATTGTTGTAGGTTTCTTCTTTTTGGGCTTTGTGAAAACATCCCATGCAGCTACCTCTTCCTTTGTAGGCCATTGAAAGTATTGAATACTCTCAAGTTGTACCTTTTGTCTCTTCCACCTAGCATCAGCAATCTGCTTGACATCTATGTTAGCACTACTACATTTGGGGCCAAATTTTGACAGAAGTTTATGACGGGTAACTTTTTCTTATGAATTTGGTGTTTTTGTTTTTGTAATAGGCCCCGATGATATCGGTATTCTGATGGGTGTTTAATTGACCATCAGAACTCCTACAAATTTAGGGTATACATTAAAAAAAAAGTGAAACAGCCTCATCATTTTTATTTCCATTGGAGAGTGGGAGAAAAGGACCGAAAGCTGAGTATGGGAGAAGGTATGTGATTTCTTCATCTTTCGAGTCTCTGGCATCATATTCAAATGCATTTCATTTTATTATTGAGGGAGTTTCTCTCTGAAATGACCATATTCTACTGGTGTCATGCCCTAGCCAGTGCTTTATCTATATTATTTGATGTTATTGGTGCTTGTGCTCAAGGATATCGATTCACTGTATTCAAATGTTTGGATTCACATTTGTTGATATTACTGGCATGTTTTTAATGATGCCATTGTATATTTTTGTCACTAAAATGACCGCATTCTATTGGTGTCGTGCCCTAGCCCATGCTTTAACTCCATTATTTGATGTTATTGGTGCTTGTGCTCAAGGATATCCATTTTTTTGAAATGTTGACTGTGGTTATCAAATGGATAGCCCATGAGCTTCTAGCTAGGCACCATTTGTATTGATAGCTTAGGGCATCAAATGTATTGTATCATTGATAGTTGAGACTGTTAAAAGGAAATAGGACAAAGAATGATTTTTATTTAGTTTCTCTATTTTGATCCCTAAGTTGCTTACAACCCTAGAGAAGTATATGTAGATTTATGAATCCAGTTACAGGATACATAGAAACTGATAATTAATAAGAAATCCATGCATCCAATTTGAATAGAAATTAATACAAAGAACTAGGGTCCTCCAATGGCCCAATCATCTGGACCTTGACTATCCCCTCAACCAGTGACCCTTCAAAACTGGGTTATCATGCAATCAGTGAGTGATCCTTCATTCTCCTAGTCTACCCTACATCCAAACATATTGGAAATTCACAATACAATGATAACAAGTCTTTCACAATCCCCCTTCCCCCAAGGAACACTATCAACCATCCCTTCCACATAGCACTTCACTATTTTATGAGTGGATTGTGCAGGAACAATTAACATTAAACAAGGAGAAAACTCCTCAACACATCTTGGAAACCATTAAATTCAATAATAAATGAAACCTAACACCAACACTATTCCTTTCATAGTTGTAGGATACATAGAAGTTGATAATTCACAAGAAATCCATGCATCAAATTTTTATAAGGATATCCTACTAATCAATAGGAATTTTTTGGATATGACCAATGATTATGCATTTTGATGGCAGTGTGCTAGTTCAAAAGGATAATATAAATCTGAAACAATTTTTTCTAATTTTCTCAAACTATAAATGTGATTAAAGGGAAAATATTATGTGGAAAACCCACAAACCAAGCTAGCAAATGATTGTACATCAAATTATTCCTATATTCATTCAAGTATTGCTATGCTTCAGCTACCTGACCTTTGAGCTTCATCTAGAGGAATGTGTAGCTTTGAGATAGAGTTACTTCTTGGGCCTTACAATAGGGTGGAATATGATCAAGATTTGTTTAGGCCGTATCTTTCTTAGTCCCATTGTTAGGTTCTTACAGTTCATGGTTTGAATCTATTATGGTTGTGTAAGGGATTTTTAGATGCTTTTCTAACATAATAATTGGACACCATGATTGGAACAACTGGTTGTTGGCTATTGTACACATGAATCATAACTATCAATGGTTCTTTTTGTTCAAGAATTCATTGATCAATCTTTGAGATTTATTGTCCCAGCTTTAAAAGAGTGATAAAAGATATAGTGAGTGCTATCTTTTCCAAGTGTTTTGTGGGTGCCATTATCTTCTAGGAGTAATTTTTGGAACAAAATTATGTTCTTTGCCTCTAGTAAATATTGTAGACACAATCATCTTCTTGGTGAAGGGTTGCTTCCATCCCCATGAGGCACTATTGCATGGTTTCCATTCCCTTGTAGTATAGTGAACCTAATTTAATACAAGTGTGCACTATTTTGGGATCCATAATTTATGGCCCCTGCACTGTGGTTGTTAGCCTAAGATAGGCCTACCTTTGTATATAATAAGAGGCCAACATGAAACAAACATCCAAAAGTTAGGAGGTTGTTCCCTGTCCATAATTTATTATTTAAGTGCTAAGTGATGATGGGTATATCATGTAATTCATACCTAGTGTGTCTCTTTCTTTCTCTCCACATTTCACATTGGGATTATATGCTATAAAATACCAATGAAATCAACTATTGGTCAAATCTAATCAAAATTGCAGTATAAAGATTAAAATAGATCTTGAAGAAATATGGGAACCATTTTTGACAAATATTGTACAAATGAAGAGAATACTCCCAAGAGGAAATTCTTCAATGTGGAACAATTGAAGGAAAATATTTTACTCTTATATGCACATCTGTAATGTTTAGATATATTTCTAAGATAACAAAACCATAGAAAGAATAGCATATAAAAGAAAGTAAAGAATAATGATCATATTTTGAGATATTGTGGAAACTTAAAGGAAAGAATCCTTGGTGGGCTTATCATGAAATTAGTGGGTGATCCTCCATTCCCCCCTCTTCCAGTGACCCTTCAAAACTGGGTTATCATGCAATCAGTGAGTGATCATTCATTCTCCAGGTCTACCCTGCATCCAAACATATTGGAAATACATAATACAATGATAAAAATCCGTTCACAATCCCCCTTCCCTCAAGGAACACTATCAACATCCAGACCTTGACTATCCCCTCAACCAGTGACCCTTCAAAACTAGGTTATCATGCAATCAATGAGTGATCCTTCATTGTCCTGGTCTACCCTAAATCCAAACATATTGGAAATTCACAATACAATGATAACAAGTCTTTTTCAATCCCCCTTCCCTCAATGAATTACTATCAACATCCAGACCTTGACTGTCCCCTCAACCAGTGACCCTTCAAAACTAGGTTATCATGCAATTAGTGAGTGATCCTTCATTCTCCTGGTCTGCCCTACATCCAAACATATTGGAAATATACAATACAATGATAACAAGTCTTTCACAATCCCCCTTCCCTCAAGGAACACTATCAACAAGTGACCCTTCTTCTTATCAACCATATCCAATGTTTCATTGAAGTTACAACTAAGAATGAAGGTCACCTTACCCATACCATTCATGGATTCTAAAATGTTGTTCCAAACTCTTGAAAACTTTTCTATTGCTTCTTTATATACTTCTTCTACCACAATGTCCTCCTGCCCCATCTTCTTGATCTTCCTGGCTAAAGTAGATGAATCCACACACAATAACCCAAAATGAAGGGTTTTGTATCCTTTAATGAATCTCAGTCACTAGTAATGCATGGACAGTCAAACCAGTAGTCTCCAAAGCATTCAATACATGAATATGAATGTTTGAAAACTTTCCTCTCAACTTTCCCAACCACTCCTAATCAGTTAGAGGGATATTTCTAGAATCTCCACTATTCCTATCCTTACCAAAAATTCTTAAACATACTTTATCTCATATGATAATAACATGCTAAACTAAACCAATGGCATGTTCTTCATGTGGTACAAGGAAGATTTGGCTATCAAATCTTCCTTCGTGCATGCTGAGTGCGAGAGAAGGTATGTGATTTCTTCATCTTTGATTGGTATCTTTGATGGGCAACGTCTTTCGAGCCTCTAGCATCATATTCGACTACAAATTTTAAATGCATTGCATTTTATTTCATCATGAATGCTCACTGAAATGACTGCATTCTACTGGTGTCATGCCTTAGCCCATGCTTTATCTCCATTATTTGATGTTATTGGTTCTTGTGCTCAAGGATATAGATTCACTATTTTCAAATGTTTGGATTCACATTTGTTGATATTATAATTCATCATATCAAATAAAATATGTTTAAGAAGTTTTAGTGTCTAAACACTCAACTAATCCCTCTAACCAATTAGGAGTGGTTGGGGAAGTTGAGAGGAAAGTTTTCAAACATTCATATTCACTTATTGAATGCTTTGGAGACTATTGGTTTGACTGTCTATACGTTAATGGTTAGAAGAGATCAATGAAGTATTTAAAGACATTCTTACATGTTTGGAGAGGTTTAAAAGGCACTTATCATGACTTTACCCTCACAAACAGTGGCATAGACTGGTTTTACTAAGTTTCCTTTCTCTATTTTGAGGTTTCCTTTCTCTGCCACAAGGGTACAGTCAGAGGGTTCATTGACAAAATGATCCTTTGAATGGTTACTATGAATATGAATGATTTGATATAGCATATTTCTCATTTTACTTGAAGTTTGGAATAGCTTGTGCAAGGGTGAAAGTAGTTTTGATCATTTTGGTCATGACTGTTCCTCTACACAGTCAGAAAATGTAACTGTCTAATGATTATATTTAATGTTGAATGGATTAAATGCTTTATTCTTGGTAGAAGTGAATGGAAGGAATAGTGTTGGTGTTAGGTTTCATTTATTGTTGAATTCAATGGTTTCCAAGATGTGTTGAGGAGTTTGCTCCTTGTTTAATGTTAACTATTCCTACATAATCTACTCATACAACAGTGGAATGCTATGTGATTGACAATTTCATACAACTGGTCCCTTGGCATGTATTAAATACAAGCTAGTCACTTATTGAATGCTTTGGAGACTACTGGTTTGACTGTCCATGCGTTACCAGTGTCTGAGATTCATTAAAGGATACAAAACCCTTCATTTTGGGGTTATTGTGTGTGGATTCAAATGTAGGTTTGATTTGGTTAATGTATAGAAGAGATCAATAAAGTATTTAAAGACAATCTTACATGTTTGGAGAGGTTTGAGAGGAACTTATCATGACTGTACCCTCACAAATAGCAGCATAGACTGGTTTTACTAAGTTTCCTTTCTCTATTTTGAGGTTTCCTTTCTCTGCCATAGGGGTAAAGTCAGAGGGTTCATTGACAAAATGATCCTTTGAATGGTTACTATGAAGATGAATGATTTGATATAGCATAGTTATCATTTTACTTGAAGTTTGGAATAGCTTGTATTTGAAGTTTGGAATAGCTTGTGCTTGTGCTGGAATTCTTGGTAGAAGTGAATGGAAGGAATACTGTTGGTGTTAGGTTTCATTTATTATTGAATTCAATGGTTTCCAAGATGTGTTGAGGAGTTTTCTCCTTGTTTAATGTTAATTGTTCCTGCACAATCGACTCATACAACAGTGAAATGCTATGTGATTGACAATTTCATAAAACTAGTCCTTTGACGTGTATTAAACAAAATAGAATTTTTAGCATATTATTATAATTTTATTTCTTTGTTGTAAACATGCCATTGGTTCAGTTTTGTAAAAAAAAATTCATGTACAATTTTTTTTTTCTATTTTTTCCATTTGATAACCACAGTCAACATTTCAAAATAGTGAATAACATCAAATAATGGAGAAAAAGCATGGGCTAGGGCACTACACCAATAGATTAAAACTAGACCAGTGACATGTTTACAACAAAGAAATAGAATGATAATAATATGCTGAAAATTTTATTTTGTTTAATACATGCCAAAGGACCAGTTGTATGAAATTGTCAATCACATAGCATTTTACTATTGTATGAGTGGATTGTGCAGGAACAGTTAACATTAAACATAGCCAGTGTTCTCTTTAATTTCTCAAATCTTTGCAAGTCAAGAGCATTAGAGTTGTATAATACATTTTTAGTATCCTTTTTCCATGGGTCCTAGGTCTTTGGGTCCATGGAAAGGAAATAGATTACAAAATACACTTCAAAACAAAGGAAAAACTTAGCAAATTCAGTCTAACTCGTTGTAGATGAAGGAATAGTCATGCTAATAGTTCCTCTAAGTCTTCTAAAACATTTATTGAACTCCCCTAAAGTCTTATTGGATCCCCAAATTTCTTAATCCAATCAACTTACATCAGGATCATGAGAAATTTCAAAGGATTAAAAAAATTACTTGGAACAGTCAAATCATTATGCTTTCAAATCAATTACCTATCGAGATATCCCTTGTGAGGGAGAGAAACCAAACACATAAAGAACATGCACATAAACATGGAAGCTAAAAAAATTAAATGGAATACACCAAGAAGTACCAACTGATGAATGCTCAATTGTTGTAATGGCAAAGCATCAAAACCGTCCATTTCTAGAACTTGATTTTATAGTCTAAATGATTTTTCTATAGTTGTAATGATTTTTCTAGAACTTGATTTTGTAGTCTTAATGATTTTTCTATAGTCCTAATGATTTTTCTATAGTACTCTTAATGATTTTTCTAGAACTTGATTTTCTAGTCTTAATGATTTTTCTATAGTCCTAATGATTTTTCTATACTCTTAATGATTTTTCTTTTGTCCTAATGTTTGTTGCTCTTGGTAAATTAGGCCTTGAATTTGAATTTCAACTTGATATTTCATTCATTTTTCATATACACAAAGACTACACATGCTAATAAAAAATTGAGCTATTTGATTAAGGTTAACTATTCATGATTGTAAATAGTCAATATTTCTGATGGTACTCCTTGGTGTATTTCATTTTAAAATAATCATGTTTCTATGGCTATGATAAATGTTCCTTTGTGTTGAGAAAATCAGAGTTGAAAAAATGGTTGCAAACAATTCATCCTTCTTCCACCAACATTCTAGTCAATGTACAAGTAATGAGTCATTCCATTCAAGAAAGACCATGTCTGATAATATCAACACAGAACAAAATAAGGAGTATGCAAAATTTAGTGATTGTATCTTCCATTTGGGCCACTTCATATGCACAGGAGACGCACATGCATATTTTCCTGAGTGCTATTGGGAGCTTACCCAGCAACACATGTACTATTGTGAAAATCACCACAAATCTATTTTCTACTAGGTCTACCATATACCTTCTATGATCAACTCTTATATGCATAGGTGATGAACATTCAGATTTGCCTAAGTAGTACTTTGAGTAGTCCCCCTACACATGTACTATTGTGAAAATCATCACAAGTCCATTTGTTGGAGGGCTACTCAAAGTACACATGTTTGGAGGTCTGAAGGAAACAAGAGAATTTGAAGAGTCACAAGTCTTAAGATTGTACTTAATATAGCCAAGCTTCATTCAATGGTACATTCAAACATGAAACAAACCATTCTTAAACCAGATTAAACTAGTAAACCAAAGGACATACTGATTATAAGTAAACTAGTAAACCAAAGGACATGCTTTTACTACTAAGTCTCTATTTTTTGGGCATACTGATTATAAGTACTTGACATATATCACAAATTTTGCTAATTAAGGTTGGCGGGATGATTATGCCTATCCTGAAAAAAGACTATCAAATCATTATGCTTTCAAATCAGTTACCTATCGACTCATCCCTTGCGAGGGAGAGAAGCCAAACACATAAAGAACATGCACATAAACACGACAACTAAAAAAATTAAATGGAATACACCAAGAAGTACCAAATGATGAATGCTCAATTGTTGTAATGGAAAAGTAATATCAGAACCATCCATTTATAGAACTTGATTTTTCTATAGTCCTATTGATTTTTCTTATTTCTTGTCTATGCTTGGTGACAGGATTTTGAATATTATTGACATACTTAAATGGAATACACAATACCAAATGATGAATGCTCAATTGTTGTAATGGCAAAGCATCAGAACCGTCCATTTATAAAATTTGATTTTGTATAGTCTTCATTATTTTTCTATAGTCCTAATGATTTTGAAAATTGTTGACAAAGAGTGTTTCTTTTTTTGATTATAGTATAAATGATTTTTCTTATTTCTTGTCTTTTGTCCCTTTTTGATTTCCTATGTCTATGCTTTGTGATAGGATTTTGTCACCTTCTTTTGATGGTATATTTCATTTAGTCTATGTGGAATACTATTTTGTTCACTATTTTATTTCAGCTTCATATTTCTTTCATTTTTCATAGACACAGAGACTACACATGCTGATAAAAAAATGAGCTATTTGATTTAGGTTTACTTTTCATTATTGTCAATGGTTAATATTTCTGATGGTACTCCTTGGTGTATTTCATCTAAAAATAATCATATAAAAATAATAAATGTAGTAACGATGGTGCGGTGCATTATTATTATATAGGCTCGATGACTCTTGTCAATGTGCCAAACTGTCGATATGGTGGTGGGTAGTGTGTGTTGAAGACTTCACGGACACCGAACAACCCTGGACGACAATTTTGGTGCTGCCCAAATAGAAAAAAGGTTGTTGATGTGTATATATTTAATGTTTCTAATGTAAATACTATTCATTATAATATAAGAACTAATGTAGACTGGGCATCACAGGGAAATAATGGCTGCAGATACTTTAGTTGGATAGATGACAACTCATCTACATCTATCTACCTATCTCCACTTATCCACAATGAAGGATTTGAGTGCAAAATGTGTCAGGCTAGGGAAAATTCTGAAATTATATTTTTACAATGCCTTCTCTATATTGTAATCGCATATCTTTGTTGTGACCATATGCAGAGATGAACTCAAGAATTAGTTAGTTTAGTATTTTCATATTGTAACTAATATTTTAATATGGATATGATGTAACTTCTCTTTTCCTCAAGTGCACATATATGGTTTACATCTTTTTTTATAATAATTCTTCATGTTTATGGCTCAGGTGAGCCCCAATCTGCTATCAATCACATGATTTAAAATATAGTATTTTATTGGTTGTTCCATTTGTTCCTTGACCTTGACTATGGATTGACTATCATTTTCAAGCTTGAGCGTGGCTTTGTACCACACACCGTCTATAGATTTGTACGCAACGCTGATTTACGAATGTAAATAATGCATTGAACATAATCTACGAACGTTGCATGTATGAAGTCTTGCTAAAGTTTGAGCATCCTCCCTTTATTCTAGTGAGGGATTAGAATGAGTTCATTTTGGATGAAAAGGAGAAAGGGGATACTCAAAGAGGAATTACACCAGCAAATGGGAGAAGGTATAAACATTTTAATAGATTTTTATTATTAAATAATGAAATTTGCATATACTAGTGTTCTAAGCATCCTCATTACATGATTTAAGGTCTTAGTACATGAACAAATTAAATTAGACTTACTATCCAAAATACATAAAAAACATGCACACAAACATGACAACTGAAAAACATAAATGTAGATTTCATAATAGCTGAGAAACATAATTGTAGGCATCATAGTCACAATCTTTTGGAGACAATGTAATTGAGTTGTGTACCCAAGCGGTGTAGAGAAACTTTTGCACCCCTGATTCCAAGTTGAATACATCTATTGGAGGACCTTGTATTCATGAGCAATAGATGTAGTCAACTTGGAATAGGAGGTGCAGGAGTTGGTCTCCACCATCTGGGTATACAGCTCAATTACATTGTCTCCAAAAAATTGTGACCACAATGCCTACAATTATGTTTCTCAGTTGTTGTGTCCCAGGATCCCTTATGACCCTTTATGACCATTTACAATCCCTAAGAATACATCTTAGAGGTCTTAAAATGTCGTAAAGGGTCATAAGAGGCTCCTAGGAGGGGCTAGATGAGCTTCCACCTTCATGTGGTTGGCCCTGTTAAGTAGAGAATGTTTAACTATTCTCGAAAAAAAGAGAAGCTCAATAATTTAAGGTCTCAGTCCATCGAGATGCTGAAAAAATGACAGGAATCAACGATGGAGAGTTTTTAGATTCTGAGAAGAAGTATATGGAGTGGAGGCCATATTGAGTACCAGAGTAGAGTGTTAATAATTATAGCCTTTTGGCCAAGATCAAACTAATCAAATAAATACCCTTGTGTGATTTATAATAATAAGGAGATTATTATTTCATTTATATATATATGTGCTAGTTGAATTAGTTAAGGGCCCAAGGTCATCCTCTTGGCTTTAACATTAAATATATTTAATAACACCAGGTCAGCCCTCTTGAAGATAATTCAATTCATATATATATGGTGTTGGATTCTAGGGAGAGAAGCACCAGAAACATAACGTGCTCCCCTCCCCCAAAACCTTGATTCTCTGCCTTAAGAAAACTTAGAACAACATATATTGGTGTGAAAGATAAGCAGCTTCGGCTAATAGATAAGAACAAGTCTGAGCATGAATAAAGATCAGATTATGATCTGATCCATACAACCAATAATTATTGACAATGTTAACTACGAGTTGATTAGGGTTGGAAGCCTCTGTTAGGACTAGACTCTTCCTCAATACACTAACACTAAGGTACTAATTGTGTGTGTGAAAATTGTACCTGATCTGTAGAAACAACACTTCAGTAAAACATTAGAGGTTAGCTATAATCAAAATCATGCAAAATTGAAATCTAATTTAACCAAGCGATTTACTGCCTTCTAATAGGTGCGAGATTAATGTTCTCAGATTGTTATCAAGATTAGTGACCTAGACGACACCTAAATGAAGGATTTGAATGCAAAAGATGGATATGAAATTGAATGTAATTAAGCTATTTTTTTTTGGTATTTCTATGCAATAATAATGAAAAACTGATATGAATCTATGCTAATATGGAAATTGATATGCTAAAATGATCTAACAATGATATGAAAAAAGAATCTAAATGAATGTAAAAAAAAAAACAAATTGATCTCACAATAGCCTTGATTCGTAATAAGCTTTGATTCTCCCAATTCCAATTCTCCAACGTGATTGTGCAAAAATATGAGATACTTGGATTCAAATTTGAGAGATGAATTATGAAGAGCTGAGTTATGAAGAGATGAGCCTTGTTTTTATAGAAATCCAAGGCTTTGGAGGTGCATGAGAAAAAGTCATAAATCACTCAAATAACTCAGGTTGATTTTTGAGTTATTTTTAAATAAAGATAATTAAGTCACAAAAATCATGCAAAAGCACAGTTCAACTTGAATTAGAATTTTAGATCAATTTTAAACTCAAAAAGATGTTGAGTTTCAAAAAGCTAACAACTTGCATTGATTTTCCAATTTTGAGTTTAACTGGTCCTTGAATGTGCACATGGATAATTATGATTTAATAAATAAATAAAGTGATTTATGCCCAACTTAACTGCTTTTTAAAAATAAAATAATTAATTTATGGGTTAATTAACTATTTTACCAAACTTTTATTAAAAATTATATTATTAAATAATGACAACATGCTTTAATTAATTAAATAAGAATTTAATCAATTATTCATAGGAATTTTGATTTATTGTCAAAATTAAATAATACAATTAATAATAGATAGAATTAAATTTAATTAAATAATTAAGTGGCAAATATTAAATCTAATTAATTAAATATGCAAAATATTTAATTAATCAAATTTTAGGATAAATGTAATTTATTGCCAAATAATTATAAAATTAAAGATAATTATGATGATTAGGAATATTACTAGGAATATTCTCCGATGTAGAATTTAAGATAATCAATTATGATTCAATGATGTTTAGATGTGCCTTAGATTAGGACTTTGATGTCGATTTCATTCGAATTGAAGATGTAGGAGATTAATGAACTTATAGCCCATTTTTGGGGTATTACATTTTGCCCCTCTTTGAATTACTGTGCGAAGCGCAGTGGTTCAAAGATAGTCTGTGTTTGATAGAGATATGAAACTGATGTTTGAAATTGAGACAGAAGCTGATTGATATTGATTTGATATGGAGAAAATAGGTCCTGAGTGACCAAAGATAATGTTCACTATAACAGAAAATGAACCTATGATTGCGAAAAAGTGTCAAAATGTCTGATTCCAAACTTTAGGATTGCAAAGAAGTGAGTGACCCGTTCTAGACTCGATTGTCTTAGCAGAACTAGCAGGTATCACATCGAAACCCTTCAGTTGCCGAAGAACCAAGGAAAGAACACTATGATCTGATGGTTGCAAAAACTGATATAGTTTACAAGATTAGGAGAATACCAGATTGATATGGATTGACAAATCTAATATGCCCCAAGTGATGATAGATTTGCCCCAAGCGATGAGGAATTTTTGATGAATCAATAACTAGATGTGGTTGTTTGTCTTGATCATTGATGAAAGATTAATAGAATTTGATTTACAGACTTTGAATGATGTGCAATACCATGCCCCCTTTGGGATTAAAATTGAAATCTGACAAGAAAAGTCAACGTTGAATGGTTTAGAAGCATGTTAATTGATTGGAAAAGTGGTTATACATGTTCAAGAGCACTTTCTGCATCATTTAGAGGTCCCGGAGACCAAGGTTGACTAGGTTTGACCATGAGCTGACCATGGTTGACCAAGTTGAAATTTCAATAGTTTGATGTTAGATAATCAGTTAAGTTGAATACTAGATTTCTGTGATGATTGAAGGTCGATTATGCAAGCAGTAGACCATCCTGGGCCCAAAATTTTAAATCGTGATTTTGACATATTAAACGATCTTAGATTTAAATTTTGATCCCGAAAAAGGATTCTACTTTCTGTTTCATTGGAGGAACCTTCATGTGAGATTCAGCTCTTGTTAGACTTGAAGAGGTGATTGAAGAATTATTTAAGCATTGAAGTTCGTTTAGTCATTGTGAGATCATGCAACATGCAAAATGCAAAGAGACATGAAAAATGAAATGCAACCTAAGACCTAGGACCTAGTCACTGATCATATGTCGATTTGTTATCATCATTGAAATTTTAGGTAACCAGATAAACCAATACAATGCCCACTAGCTAAAAAAAAACCATAGACATATGAATATTAATTTGTATGCACAAGAATCAATACAACTCCCACTGGTCAAACAACCATGGACATATGAATATTGATTTTATTTTTGAAATGTAGAATTAGATATAAGTACCAAGGCACAAACACTAGGATGACCTGAATATCTTGTCCATTTTGATATAGTAATTTGTATAAGCATCAAAACATAAATGTCATGATGACCTGAATACGCCTTGCATGACAAACACATCAAAGAGTCAAGAGATCACTCTAAATCCAATGTGAATTACCCGTAGTGACCCTTTATCATTCACATCCTTAGGCAAGATCATGTTTCACAGTAGGAGAAAGAACTTACTCAAAAGACAATAGTTAGATCAAACTTCTTTGAATTTTTTGGGTATCAATGGTCGAGGTATGCATGGCCATCCAATTCGAGATAGAGGCTCTTACAGTCGGACACCATTTCAATCTGGAATTTCCAAAGTTGTTATATTTTCACATACAAGCAGAAGACAAAGAAAAGATTATGCCCCTAGTCATCACTCTCTAAATCCTATAAAGGACATCATCAAAGAGCTCGAAGGGACACAATATACAAAAATCTCAATGCAAATCAGTAAGCATACAAGGAGATAAAAGCATGAAAAGCACAGATTGTTTTCAGTTTGTGTTTGATTGTTGTTGTAGATGCAAAATCCTTTCTGGAGAGGAGACTGACTGACTGACTCAGATATAGCTTCAAAGGACTCTGATTGGATATGACACGTCTAAAGTATACTGGAGACCATAGGATATGACATTGATTGCCCCCAAGTTTGAACATTGATAGGATACAGACTCTCAAGCTGATTGGTGTACAAATCGACTTATTGAAAACTAGAAATGCAGAAACAAATCGGGAGATATGTACAAACTAAAGCAAGATGGAAATCGGGGAAAGACCAAGATTGCACTGATAGATGGAGCATTTTGAAACAAGTGGTGCCCATTTGCTAAGTTTTCACCATCTTGGTAGAGATTCTATTTTTGCTACCAAGGTGCCTGTTTCCAGGTTTTCACCAAGGCACTTTTTCTTTCTTTCTTTTCTTTTTTTTTGTATTTTTCATTTTTCAATTTTTTTTTTAATTTTTTGATATTTTCTAATTTGTTTGCGAATCATCAAGGCATCTATTGCTAGGTTTTCACCAAGATGTTCATTTTTTTCAGGACTTTTTCTAATTTTTAGGATTTTTTCAGAACATTTTACCAAGCACTGAATGCCTTAGGCATAGAATTTCTTTAGATGGAGAACGTTGATTGGTTCTCAGAGCTGTTATCCTTCAGTCATTGAGAGTTGATAGGCACTAGAGCCAAAAGTAGCAGTGATGACAAAGGGACCCAGCCAGTTGGGTTCAAACTTCCCCTTGCGTTCTTGATGTGATTGATTTTTAGGATTTTCTCTCAAGACTAGATTGCCAACTTGAAATTCTCTATGTCTGACTTTCTTATTGTAGCCTCTAGACATTCTCTTCTGATATACTCTGAGATGATCATATGCTGCTTGTCTACACTCATCTAGTAGTTCCAGTTCTTGTAACCTAGACACTCTGTAGTCATCATCAGTTACTAGACCATGCATTCTGATTCTGAGTGATGGGATTTCAACCTCAATAGGCAGTACCGCTTCAGACCCATAAACTAAAGTGAAAGGTGTAGCCCCAGTAGGTGTTTTGATACTTGTTTTGTAGGCCCATAGAGCTGGATTAATCATGAGATGCCAGTCTCTACCAATTTTGTTTACTATTCTGTGCAAGATCTTTAATAGATTTTTGTTAGAATCCCCTGCTTGTCCATTCCCTTGTGGATAGTAGATAGAAGACCAATGTTGGGTGATCTTAAATTTGGCACATAGATCATCGAGGTCTTTAGTCCTGAATTGCCCACCATTATTTGTGATTATGGAATGATGGATCCCATATCTACATATGATATAGTTCAATATAAACATAGATATCTATTTCCCCGTTGCTTGTGTCAGAGGGACTGCCTCGACCCATTTTGTAAAATAATCTATAGCAGTGATTATATGGGTATGTCCATTAGAAGAATGAGGATGAATCATCCTGATAAGATCAAATGCCCATTGATGGAAAGGCCATTGTGTTGTAAAGGGGATTAGATCCCTCCCTGGAGCATGAATTAGGTTGCCATGTACTTGACACTTTTGACAATTCTTAGTAAATTTGATAGCCTCTTTCTCCATTTCAGGCCAATAGTACCCAGCCCTAATAAGTTTTTGAGCTAGTGTTAAACCATTTGAGTGTGACCCACAAATACCATCATGGACTTCCTCTAATGCACATTGAGACTCTTCCCATTCTAAACATCTAAGTAGCATACCATCTAGACCTTGTTTATATAGATCATTACCAATGATGACATATCAGGAGGCATTACAGATAAGGTATCTCTTTTCGTGATGGTTGAAGGTATCGGGAATGATTTGGTCTTGGAGATAGGAAAATAAGTTTTTATATTGGGATGAATCATGACCTACAACAGTGAAGATCATGCAGGTTTTGGGGGAGTCATATGCAGGATAAGAGAGTGCTTCCACCAGGAACTCATAGCGTAGCTCATGTTCAGGCTGCTGTAATAAAGTAGATAGTGTTGCCATTACATCAGCAGCCTTGTTCTCTATTCTAGGAATTTGCTCAAATGTGATAGATATGAAATATTTCTTAAGATCATCGACCATTCTCTTGTAAGGAATGAGCTTTTCATCTTTAGTTTGGTACACATCATTGACTTGATGAATAACAAGTTGAGAGTCTCCATGAATGTGTAGCTTTGTTACTCTCCATTCAATTGCTATTTTCATACCATTCAAAAGGGCTTCATATTCCACAATATTGTTTGTGCAAGGAAACTTTAATCAGAATGCTTTTGGGATTGAGTATCCTTGGGGAGTTAGGAACAATATGCCTGCTCCAAATCCATTCTGTGTATAGGAGCCATCAAAGAACAATTGCAATTCTCTAGAAGATAGGTGCATAATAGATGAGTCTGGAAATTCCATTTGCATTGGTGTGTCATCAAACATGGGTGCATCTTCTAGTTGATCAGCAACAACTTGACCTTTTATAGCTTTTCTTTCAACATATTCAATGTCAAATTCACTTAGAAGCATGACCCATTTAGCCAGTCTACCGGTGAGGGTAGCCTTGCTTAGTATGTATTTCAGTGGATCAATTTTTGCTACTAGATGCATGGTATGAGCTAGCATATAGTGTCTCAGTTTCTATGATGCAAAGATCACAGCGGGACAAGCTTTCTCAATCATAGAATAGTTCTTTTCATACACCACCAATGTTCTACTTATATAATAAATGGCTCTTTCCTTTTTGTCTTCATCATGTTGTGCTAGCAATGCCCCCAATGATGTGGTTGTTGCAGAGACATACAAGATCAATGGCTTCCCATGAATAGGAGGCATCAAGATAGGTGGATTTGATAGATACTTCTTGATATGGTTAAAGTTGTTCTCACATTCTTCATTCCATGCAAAGGTCACACCTTTATGTAATGTTTTTGTAAAAGGCTGTGATATGTCCACTAGCTATGATATGCATCTTCTAATAGATTGAACTCTACCTTGCAACGTCCTTATTTGACTGATATTTGTGGGAGGTTGCATCTCTATTATAGCCTTGACTTTAGCCAGATCAACTTCAATGCCTTTCTTTGAAACTATGTATCCTAAGAGCTTTCCAGAAGTGACACCAAAAGCACACTTCTTAGGATTTAGTCGGAGACTAAAATTTTCCATTCTATCTAGGATCATGCTCAAGTCAATTAGATGTTTAGTTCTGATCATTGATTTTTCCAAGGTATCATCAACATAGTCCTCCATCATTCTATGCATCATATCATGAAAAATAGATGTCATTGCTCTTTGATATGTAGCTCCAGCATTTTTGAGTCTGAATGGCATAAAATTCCAACAAAAGGTTCCCCACGCACATGTGAAAGCAATTTTCTCTTGGTCTTCTAGAACAATTTTGATTTGGTTGTATCTAGAAAAGCCATCCATTAAGGAATACATCTCATAGCATGCAGTCATGTCCACTATCATATCAATGTTAGGCAGTGGAAAATCATCCTTAGGGCATGCTCTGTTCACATCTCTAAAGTCTGTGCACACTCTGATTGAACCATCTAGTTTAGAAATAGGTACAATGTTGGAGATCCACTCAGCATAGTCTATGACTCAGATGAATCTAGCTTTTAGGAGTTTCTCTAATTCAACTTTGACTAAAAGTGCAACATGAGGATGCATCTTTCTCAATTTTTGCTTGACCAGTTTTACTCCAGGAGCAATGGATAGATGGTGCATGATAAGATTTGGATCCAACCCTGGCATATCTGAATACTTCCATGCAAAGTTGATCTTTTTTTCTGTCAAGAATGTAGTAAATTTTTGTTTCTCTTCTTCTGATAAGGATTGTGCTACATGTACCAATTGTGGTTCCTCTGTTGTACCCAAATTGATGGATTGGGTGGGCTCAATTAGAACTAGAGACCTGTCCTATAAATGACTTAGAAGGACATCAAATATCTCATCCTTAGGTGCCTCAGAGAGGTTTTCACCTTTGGATACATCTTTTATTTTTACTTTTGTCAGTTCTGAGACTACCACAAAGTGGTTTTCACCCTTAGAACTCTTTTTCTTTTTCTTTTTACTCTTGTTTTTCTGACTAAGATATTTGATGTCTGACTTGATCATGCTGACGCTCGGTTCACTGATGGAAGTACTCATAGGCTCAACTACATTGAGGTAGCAGGCAAGGGCATAGTCATTCAAGAAGGTATAAATACCATGGTTTGGGTTTGTGGAAGTTTGGTCAATAAGATCATGGCATTGGATAGTCAAAGCAGGAAAGGCTTGGGATATGGTGTTTATGGATATTGATCTATCATCATTGGTCCTAACCTGACATGCGAGTTCAAAGGTGATACTACAACTTAAGACATCCAATTTGTGAATAGGCTCAATGTCATCGTGGGAGTCCAATTCAGCCATAGGTGGATTAGACTCGATAGGTTCATCATTTCTCTCTAGACTTATGTTGGGTTGAGGTGCATATTGGTGAATAACACCAACATGTTTCTCTATGATAAGCTCATCTAGTTCTAGAATGGCTCCCCATTCATAGTCATTTGATTCAGCTTCTGATTCAGGATCTCTAGGAAATCTTAGAACATGATTAAATTCAGGATGAATACCCCAAGAAGGGTTACCCTCAGATTTTGATTTGAATTCATACTCATGGGAATCTATCTCAGAATCACTACCACTTCCCTCTTCTTGATTGTTTTCAAGATTAGCTGGTTCTTGTGGTGCAACTATCTCTTGATTGATAGTAGGTTCTTGTGTTTCTACTACATTAATTCTTTTGATAGGATCATCTTTATCATCAAGAAGGTCTTTGATCTCTTTAGGAAATTTTTCATAGGGGATGAGTTCTGAACTATCTGAATCACTGTCGGATGGTTCTGTTTCTTCTTTCTTAAGAAGAGGTTCCCCTAGAGTGATCTGCTCTATGACATGCGAGCAATTACTTTTGAGGTGATAGGGCTTCTTCTTAAATCCTAAGCCAATTTTATTTTTATTTTCTCTACCAGTATGTGGGAGGGGTGCCTCAAGACCTTTTCCTCTGATTCCTAGAGGTCCTTGACCTAAATATCGCATCTTAGCTATTAATTTACCTCCTGGACCATATGACTTGGAAGGGAGTTTGGATACAGCAGAGTTACCAGTTTGAACAACTTGAGAATCAGATTCATCTTTGTATAGCCATGATAGCATAGCTTCATCCTCTTCAAATTCTTGCTTGGATACTTGTTCTGCTACAAAATTGTTTTTATATGCCTCAAGAGGTTCCTGAGGTTTGGGCTTGGATTGTTTCAAAGATTTCCCATAAGACTTAGGCGAGATAGGGAGAGATGTCAAAGATAAGACTGGCTTGATAGTGTATTCTCCCATACTATTTTCTTTGATATTAACCTCTTTGGCAAGATCTTCCATTTTAGATGTGGATGGTTCTTTAGTTGGCTCTATGGGAGATTCTCTATTATTAGGTACAATCTTATCAACACTTTCCTTCAAGGTGTTGCAAGTTGTATTCAGATCTGTTGGGATAGTAACCTTGACTCCTTCATAAGGAAACTTCAAACATTGATGGTATGTAGAAGGAATGGCTTGCATTTCACGTATCCACGGTCTCCCTAGAAGGACGTTGTAGGCCAAAGGTAGATCAAGCACTTGACAGATGGTATCTTTGATAACTGGACCCACTCTGATAGGTAAGATAATGGTGCCTTTAGAAGATCTTTCTTGTTCATCATAGGCCTTGATAGTTATTTTCTTTCTAGGATCAATAGCCAATTCTGAAAATCCCAATTGTGTGATCAAGCTGTAAGAACAAATGTTTAGGCCAGCGCCCCCATCTATCAACACACGTTTGACTCTACAGTTCTGGATCAAGACTTCTATATGCAAAGGCTGATTATGTGGGTGACTCAAGGAGTTGTCATCTTCCTTTGAAAAGGAGATATATTGCAGAGATGTAAGATGTCCAACCATAGTCTAGAACCTGTCTAAATCAAGGTCATCAGGAACATTGGAACCAAGCAAAGCTTTATCAAGAATGGCTCTATGAGCTGGAGCTATTCGAAGAAACTCAAACATGGAGATTTTTGCATTAGTGTGCTAGAGTTGTTGAAAAATGCTATAAGACATAGGCCTTTTATCCTTTGGATTGGAAGATTTGGAAGTAGCCTTCTGTTTAGAAGCAGATGAAAGATTGAAGGGCACCTTTGGGTCATTTGATGAATTTGGGATTTGTCCATTTAGATGTGTTTGAGCTTGTGATCGAGTAACTACATTAGCTGAGGAATGATCTCTATCCCTTCATACGATTGTGATGACATTGCAACTTTCAGAGAGACATGGTTCAACCATATTGATGATAGTGTTATTTCTAGGGTAAGCATAGTTGACTTTTACCCCCATATTAGGCTAAGAAGTTGAAACCTTTTGACCATGTTTCAGAAATGGTTCTGTGAATGCTGTATGATCATTATTGCTCATGGGATTATCAATTGTGATGTCTCCACTATCGATCAGATCTTGAATGGTATGCTTCAAGTGGTAGCAACTACTAGTTTTGTGACCTTTACTCCGATGGAAATCATAGAATTCATTATCCTTCCACCATATCAGTTTGGGGTCCTGAGCATTCGGTCAGATTGGTGGTAAAGAGATAATGTTATCAGCTAGTAGAGTTTTCATAGCTGATTCTAAAGACTCTCCTAGAGGAGTAAATTTTCGATGTTTATCCCATTTTTTGAATTCTGGCTTCCTTTGAGATGGTTGAGAAGACTTTTGCTCAGAAGCTTTAATGGCTTGAGTGCCAAGAGTGAGATTATAGGCTGGTGCCTTTGATGGGGCATAGACAGTGTCAACGATGCCATCTACGATGATGCCTTTGTTCTTGTTCCAATTTTTGTTCTTGTCTTTGGAACTAGATCCAGATTCGTACTTGTCTTTTTGGAGTGTGATTTCCCCTTTTTTTACAAGCACTTTTTCAATTTTGATAGCATTATCCACCATTTTTTCAAAAGATGTATGATCTTGCATTTGTAAGGGATAATTGATCTTTGGAACAAGGTTATTGATAAAGATTTCAAGTTTCTCCATTTCGGGAATTGGTCTAGCATATAGAGAGAACTTCTTTCGTCACCTTTTGAGGAAAGTTAGGAATGATTCTCCTGGATATTGCTTGAGATTACAAATATCAATCATGGTGACCAGATGCTGAATATTGTAGGAATATTGTTGATAAAACAATTTAATCAATTCCTCAAACATTTTGATCGTAGGAGGCAATCTTGAAAACCACTGAATGGATGCTCCGCCCAGAGATC